>CM040183.1:63224056-63873912 GCA_022606455.1 Callitettix versicolor
AAACAGTAAAATATTTCTTTACGTGATGTTTTTCACTATTGTTTGTTTTGAGAAAATCGTTCCACACTACGTCAGCGAGGCAGCTGCTTGCCAAAATTATTACTATTGAATTTATAAACTGAAAAAGATTACTTAACACTGAACGGCATCAATTAAAAAACAAAATTGCATCTGTGTATTGGCTCAAAGTTTAGGCAATTAACTTAAAACGATACTTACGTTAATTTCACTCTAATTAATTACTTTTGGAACATATTTTATCAGTGGAACATTTCCAAATGGGCGGTCGTTAAATAAATTGCCTGGAGAACAATCCCATTCGGTCTAACAAAGTATTAACGTTAAAACTGAGAAGCCTTGTAGGCGCAGCTTGTCTCTTTTTGATTTATTTTCAGCAATACTTATAAGGTTTCTACTTTGATTGCCAAACTGTAGAAATAATGACGTATTGTATTTATTAGCGAATTTTTCTTTTGAAATGAGCTATTAGAGCGACTTTCATGGTAAGACCCACACTCGAGACCTGGAAATGAACACAGATTCTGACCTCTGGATCACTTTGCGAGGGGTTATATATATATATATTGTACATATATATATATATATATATATATATATATATATATATATATATATATATATATGCCATTTCGGTCTGATTTTATTAAAAATTAGCCAAAAATCGATTTTGGGAATAGCTTTGACAAGTTCGTTTCCCGGTAAAATCTGTATCCTTTGTGGTCTGCAGGCTACCTGCGCTGGGTTGGCAATCATCCTGACTACCATTGCTTTACTAGACTATATCGTAGCTGCAACAAATTATGTTTATTTATTAAAGTTTAAAAATGATAATTTTATTTCTTAGGGCACAGCATGTATGAAATATTATTTAAAACTGTTAAGAAAATGTCTGTGAGTTTATAAAAGTATTAAAACTTGTATATAATTTATAGATATATATAATACCTACTGTATAAAATAAAAAAATAATTTAATTAAGGTTATTTATTCGTTAGTGCACAACACATATGAAACACACATATAACGTTTAAGAATAAGTTTTGGAAGAACGAAACGAAAGATGGTTTAGTAATGTTAAGAGTGAAGTCAGTTATAACCTACAATGCGTTTATCTCAGCAATTGCGTTATCTCACTATTGCATTTCAATTTAGTGTGAACCATAGCCAAAATATTCTTTGAACCTGTATTCTAGATTCAAAGATACATTCTAATATTGTACGTTTTAAATTTAGGGACTGATAATTAAAAATAGTGTAGTTATTTTTTTTACAAAAACAGCTGACTAGAATACCAATAACTCAGTTACTTTATAAGAGTAGTAACTTGAATAATGCTAAGACGAAATGTGCCAGCCGCACGCTCCACATTTGTGTTTACGTCCACTCTCAACTCATAAATAAATAGAATGACGAATGAACTGCGAAACAGAACTTGCGCTACCACAGCATTGCTTGCTTATGCTGTCAGTCTGTCTCCATCATATCATAGTTAAACGAAACAGTATTTCCTTGGCATAGACGGATTTAGGTGAGAGACTGGGTGGGGGCAGTGACTTTAAAAGAACTCTTCTGGGGAGGGGTATGGACCTTCTAGCGAATTGTAGTCCTCTGGAAATTTTTTTCAATAATTGACAGCCAAAACGGGGTTGTAACACAATTGCAGGCTAAAAGTTTTGTATTTGAAAAAATGTTTAGTCTGTTCAGAACGTTATTTTTAAGCAACAGCAACAGTAGTCTAGGTACATTATAGCTTAAGATAGTTGATTTTATAATAATAAAATGTTCTCTATACATTAACAAATAATTTTTTCTAATCATTCATAATTTATAATAAGTAATATAAATCTGAGTAAGATTTTAATTGACTGTAAGTTGCATTAAAACAAGAGAAATATTAAAATAAAATTTTTTATTAAAAAAAATATTTTAATACATCCCCCTCCCCCCGTAAATCCGCCAGTGTTTCTTGGTCAGAAGTTTTAGTTGACAATAGGGTAACATGTAGTTAAAGAATTAATCAACATATTGCAATAATTAGGCTAAATATCTAAGTTGATATGACTATAGCAAATAATATAGTGATCACCAGAGCTGGCCAGTCGTGTTCAAGCTAAATATGAGATGATATTTGAGTATCAAGTATGTGTACTGATTACTAGGTAGGATCGAAATTAATCGCTATTGAAAATGTGTAGTATGCAATTATTATACCTCTTATGCCCCAAGTTTAACTGTAGTGAATGGAACTGATACACACAAGTATTGTCAGTAGTCAGTATCGAAACGATTCCAGATACTGGATACTGTAAGCCTATTTATTTGATGAGTAACTTGTATTATTTTAACGAGTAAGATAAAGTTCTCCCCCCTTCACTTCCGTTTCATTTAGGTGGCCTCTGATTTATGATGATAACTGCAGTTTTGGCCAAACGCATTGACCGATTGTTTTGAAGTTTGGTATGAAAATACCTTGTGTAAAGCTCAAATAATAAATATGTAAGGTTTTTCCTCAATAATTTCTATTTCAAGATGGTGGCATCTGACTTAGCTTTGATGAATGTATACAGTTTTAGCCAAACGCATTGACCAATTGTTTTTGAAATTTGATATGGAAGTACACTGTATAAAGCTTAACTGAATTGGGTTTAAGATTTCTTCCAATTTATTTTCATTTCAAGATGGCAGCCTATGATTTAATAATGAGAGTGTGTGTAGTCCAGCCACTTAGTAAACGGCCTGGTTGGGAATTTTTCATGCATGTAGGAGTGGGGATTCGACCTCTCACTTGCACATTTTTCTCTCTTTCCTCTGGGGTTTTTAGGCCATTTTGTAAGTGGCTAAGAATCACTTACAATAAAACCGGTCCAGTAACATTTTTACTAAATATTATGGTCACTGGTTAAATGGGCTGAGAAGGTTATAAGCATTCATTGAGAGGTCATAGATTGTTCTGTATATTAATTAAGAATATACTATGAGGTACATTGTTCTTTGAACTATTAATAAAATATTAAGCCAGCACATACAAACTCCATAAATAAAAGTCAAACGAAGGTTACAGATATTAAAGTTCTCTCAGACATTAGATTATGTTACTGAGGAATGTGAAATCTGGTTCATTGTACATCAATCTAGACTTATTGTACATCCAAATACCTACTAACTAGCAAGGCAAACCGATAACTGTACCTTCAGTGAGAGTTAAAAGTTTTTGCTTTATAGTAGCATCATATTCATCATGTGGTTGTATAGGCCCAAAAATTTCTCTTCTCCTAGTCTCAAGTCTCTCACATTCCAGGACAACATGGTTAGCCTTTTCTTCAGACTGTTTGTATAGCTTACAGATGGGATCTCTCTTGATGTTCGTGAGTGTTAGTAAGTGTTTCTGAAAGTGACCATGTCTAGTAATTATTGCAATAACTTGCTTTAGATGGTCTCTACTCAGCAAATATTGGACATTGTAGAACTAAATCATCAAAGATGAACCTGGTTATTGGATGAAGAAACATAGAAAAGTTCCTTTGTGAGTTGTATAATTAATAAGTTGTCAGTTGTAGCATAAGAGGTAGAAAAACTAAATACATTCAAGGAAACAACCTTTGGAGTTGTCAGATGAAGTTAGCACAAGCAAGCTCTCTCAGGAATGTTTTAAAACAAAGCAAGCATGGCAAGCCTCTTAGCAGGTTAAAAAAAATTAACATGGACAACCCCTTGTAATTGAAAGAAGCAGTTACAGTGAACCCCTCAAGAGTTTTAGAGCAAAACAAACATGATAAACAAGCCCCTACAAGGGTTGTACAATGAAGCAAACATGGAAGAGCTCAGTTGGAAGTTGTAGAATAAAACAAGTATGACAAGGTCACTCTGGGGTTGTCGAGCAAAAGGAGGTGAAATTTGTTGACATTTATACAGAACCCAAAAACACTTCAAGAAATGGCTAAACATGAAAAATTTAGAAAATTACATTTGTATAAAGATTAACCTGGAGTTAGCCAACAGTATAGTTTTGTTGACCTACCTTGATAATGAGTGTATGCCATGAGGTATGTGGAACTGCAGTGGAAGGCATCAATGCAACTAATAAAACCTTAGAAGGGTAGAATCAAAGCTTAATCAAACAATAATTTAAAGAATTCATCTCAATGTTTACTTGGTAATAAAAAAATCTTTGAAAAGTCACAGAGTAATACGATCATCAGTTTGACTGATTATTTTAAATTTTATCAACAGAAAAAAAAAGAATTTAGCAATGAAAACTGATGGATCTATTTAAAATACCTTAAAAGACTCCAAGTTGATGCAACTTAAAATGACACAAAGTCAGCTTAATGTCTCTTAAAAAAAGGCAGTACTCAAGAAGTTCAGTATTCAAAAGTTCAGTACAAAGTTATACACTGGTTCTGTACAAGTGTTCTGACTCACAAGCAGGTATAAATGCCTTTACACATGTCACTTCATATGAGTGTCACTCCTAACAAATGTTCCAACCTCAAGGCTAGTAAGGGCAGGTATCTTCTCATTGGTCGTAGAACAAAGTGAATACAGTCAACAGCTTTAAGCTTTAAACAACAAAGTAAGTCTTATTAAGAGTTGATGAATGAAGTGAGAACAACAAATCCTTTGGTTGTTGTAGAACAAAGCAATTAAAGTGAACAACTTCAGAATTTGAAGAACAAAACTAGCATTGGTAAAGTAATATGTAACTTTGAAGTAGCTCATTATTAACATCGGACATCTTATATTAGAATAAATACTTAAATTGCTTGCAGGAATAAGCAGAAAATTATATGTTATTTGATATTCTGATGTCTTCTGGACATAAACTGAACAGGCACTTACTAAATGTTTATACTCCCGACCTACTATGAAACTCTTGCTGTTATAGTCTTAAATGGATCAAATGGCACTTTTTTACTTTAGGTCTAATCTACATTCTATTAAAGCTCTTTCATGTAAATAGTTGCACCATAGAATTGTTAAAAATTTGAATATTTCAATCATCTTGTTCTGGAAACCCATATTTTTTTTTTTCTTTTTCTTAAGAAATTTTAAACAATATTTAAATATTTCAAATAATGTATATGCTTTATATTAACTATAATTTTTATGTTTAAAAATTTTTGTTTTTATTTCAGGTGCTTTCCTGGTTCCCTACCTAATAATGTTAGCCTTGGCAGGCAAGCCAATGTATTTTTTAGAACTTGCTGTTGGACAGTTTGGGGGTGTTGGCCCACTTGCACTATGGAATTGTTGTCCAGTAGCAAAGGGTAGGTTATATACTAGTTTATTTAATTTTAGCTGTTGAAAATAGTCAAACTTATATTCAGAAAATATAAGTAGCATGTATTATTTAAAGTGTACAAAAGGCCAACTAGTATCTTCCTAAATAATACTACTTTCATAGCTCAACTTTGTAATTTTTTATTTACATTTTTTTACCTGTTAACTGACATTGGTATACATAAAAATTACAATTCTTACTAAGGGGACAAATAAATCTCAATGTCCTACATAACAAAAGTTGTTACCCAAAAACATATAAAAAATCTTAGTTTTAAAAAATTATATGCAGTAGTAACAATTAATTAGTAATTTGCTAAGTACGTCTTTATAAAAAGATTTTATCCAAAAAAACTGATTAAAAAACAAATAAATTTTATGAATATTATGTTGATTTAAATGATACTAAATTTATAACTTATTTTATCTTTGACTATACAAAATTATTAATATTTTAAGGACTGCTTTCAGAATTCTTAAGCAAAGTTATAAATGCAAAAATTTATTTTCTAAAATTCCTAGCAACATAATTATACAAAAGTCCTTAAGTGTTGTATAATGAGCTCTTGCCACACTTACATGATTGTATCAAATTTTCAAAAACTGAAGAAGTTTAATTACATCAAATAAATTAATTCTTTGAACTGTGAACATTTTGGACTACTCAAAATAGCAATAATTAAAAATCTTAAAAAAAGTTATACTTTTTTTAAAAGTAGTCCCTATTATTTTGTTTTATTACATAGCACTTCCATTGTCGGGTTTTAAAACACAATTTAAAACATGTTTAACAAATACAAAATGTTAAATTATGCATGTATGTATAATATAAGATATACGAGCAGCCAAACAAACTTTATTCAAATGTTGTTCTATTGCTATTACACAATAAACAGTTAGCTGATTGAGCGTTGTGCATAATTTTATTAGTGTATAGTTGGAGGTTGCATCAAACAATTTTTCTAACTAATCTAGTTAGTTTTTGTAAATGGGGTATTCTTGTATGTAGTTAATATAATTGCTTTTTTTTAAATTTGTGGAAGATTTTCATATTGTCATCCATGTTAGTGTTTTGTTTGGTTGTAACTTAGTATATGCTCAGCAAACTTTGATTTCTCCGAATATCTTACTGCCAGGATATGCTTCTCAGTCCCAAAAAAGCTGTTTTTGATCACTAAGTGACATTTTTTATTTGGTTAAATGCTTTTTTTGCATTTTCCTATATATGGTTTAGAGAATATTGTTTATTATACACAGCCTATACTGAGTCTATTTGAGTCATGTCAATTTCATTGTTCCATGAATTACGGTTAGTTCCTTGTTGTTTTAATCTGTTCATCGTTTGGAACAGATATTAGTCTATTTATCAATATAGCAGCATATTTTAATTTAAGGTAAGTGGGTTTCTAATAAATTTTTAACTTAGTTGTTTTACTCATGCAACTGGCTTTGAATGCAAATTAATGGTGTTTGGTTTGGTTTAGTGGTTTTTTTCTGTTTTCTTGCATTTTCCTGTGTTCAGTGTAAGGCCTATTGTCTATAATATTAGGATATAATCCATAATGCTATTGTATGAATTAATTTGTCTTTTTATTTATTTTTTTTAGTTCTTCCTTTTTTTATTTACTTCATCCTTTGGTACAGATTTATTAATCCTTAGTCTATTTATCAATATGACTGCAGGCAATATTTTGTGTGTCAATATATGAGCTGATGTTTTTTGGTTTAGTTAGGGTAAGTGGATTAGCTATACATTTTTAACAAGCTTTTGTATTATTTTTTTCTTTGAAACTGTTTAATTCAAGAAATGTTTTATTGTGTCATTCTGTTCAATTTATATGTTCTTTTAATGTTGATTTGTAGTACATTCCTTAATGTTTTCAAATTCCCTTGCTACTTGAAATAAAATTATTATATTATTTGTTGTTTATGTGACAAATTAATACAAAATCTATCCAGATAATAAATACTTGAAGGAATCAAGTTTGCTGAGCAAATCAACTATTCAGAGTAAACTGTGACCATTCATAACCTTTGTATGGATGACAATATTAAAGTCTTACAAAAATGCAAAAAAAGAAAATTTTATTAATCATGCATATGAATTTAGTACCAATTGTACAAAACTAACTAGTGCAGTCAAATAATTATTGCACTATAACACTGCATTTGATGAAACCTAATGAAGACCTTTAGCAGCGGTCAAAAAACCTAATTGATTTATTGGTTAAGTATGACAGTTATACTCATATCCAGTTGTTATTGATTTTCCTATTCTGATTTTTTCAGGTGTTGGCTGGGCTATGGTTACAGTTTCTCTTATAGTTTGTATGTACTACAATGTCATCATGTCATATACTGTTTTCTATATGGTGTCATCATTTGCTTCCGAAGTGCCATGGTCCAAGTGTGATCCTACTTGGGCTGACATGTCTACATGCTATGTCAGAGGAGCTGCAGTTGTGGTAAGATTATTTTGGTAAAAATTACAGAGTTGTCTGAGTGAACATTTTTTTTAAAACATGATTTATATTATGACTTTCTCACCATAAGAAGTATAAAAAAGTTTGGTAATCTTAGATAAAACCAGATTTTGAAATTTTAAAGGATATACCCGTTTTCAGGTTCCCTGAGTAAAAAAAAATGTTTTTTCTGAAATCTTTCTCTTTCTCTCTGTCTCTCTGTCTCTCTCTCTCTCTCTCTCTCTCTCTCTCTCTCTCTCTCTCTCTCTCTCTCTCTCTCTCTCTCTCTCTCTCTCTCTGTGTGTGTGTGTGTGTGTGTGTGTGTGTGTGTGTGTGTGTGTGTGTGTGTGTGTGTGTGTGTGTGTGTGTGTGTGTGTGTGTGTGTGTGTGTGTGTGTGTGTGTGTGTGTGTGTGTGTGTGTGTGTGTGTGTTCTGAATAGAAATTTTTATCTATAAAGATATTCACTTCAAATTTAGTGGTTTGAAATAGGGGAAATGGGTTTGTGGTAAAACACAGATTAATAGTGCAAATAAAACTCTGCTGGGAAATAAACTATTATATTTTTTAAACTTTATTAGTATGATTGACTTGCACATAGTATTTTTATATTATCTTGTGTTTTAGGCATATAACAGCAGTAATTTGACTACAGTGGGAGTAAATTCTTCAAATAAAGAAACTGCTAGCCTCCAATATTGGGAGTAAGTTAAACAAAATTAAATTAAAGACTACAATATTCAATAAATTATATTGTTATAAAGCTTATTTTTTAAAAAACAAGGCACATAACTTATTTATTAACTTTTTTATGTTAAAAGATTTAAAGTTGTGTTCTTTGTTCATTGTACAAAATGAAATTTGGTCTACTGCTACTGGTTATCAGCTGCTACAGGTTATTTGTTACTTTTTACAACTGGTTAATAGTTGTCACTGGCTACTAGCTACTATGTGTAAGCTTCTGGTCACTATTAATGGCTACAGGTTACTAACTACAACTGTTTAGCCACTATTAGTTACTGGCTATTGGCTACTATTGCCAACTGTATACTGGTTTTTAATGTCAGAAGATATCAGTCTTATTATTTTATTAGTTTCAGTAGAAAAGTTTTTCATTTTTTCAACAGCTTCAAAAACAATTTCATCTCTTAAGATTAAAGTTTTTATAGCCTCTTAATATCTGAAATTGATCAAGAGGTTAAGAACCTTTTATATACAAGATATATACATATATACAATATATGTTTGTTTGTGTACCTTACAAACGTTTTTATGTTACTAAACTGCATGAGCCATCCCTCAAACCATAGTCAATAAACATTTTTCCCCTGAATGATAAAAAAAAAATTCATATTCATATAACACTATGTCGATGCAATGCATGTTTGTAAAAATGTAGACATGATGGTATACAAAAATCAATTAGTAATATTAACCTACTGCATTTTTTAAAAAAAAATATAAAATATATTACACATACAGCTTGATATTCCAAGCTACAGAAAGTGGAAACTAGCTCTCCATATGGATGGTTTTTGCAGTTTTTTCTTTTCTACAAACATAAATTGACTCATGCAGCCTTTTGAACAAAAATAGTTTAATATTTTTTAGAATTCAAATTTTTATTATTATATTTGCACAGTTGCCTGAAGTTTATACTTGGCTTTACTATTTGAAACTATTTAAATAATTAACATTATTAAATGTCTGTCTTTAGCAATTTGTTTTATTTTTGTTAAAAAAATGTAAAAATCTATTAGAAAGGAGGAATTTCTAAAAAAAATTCCGAAATATTTTTGTTTTGTTTTAATACTTGTGGTTTAATTATATATGTTTTTAATTTACAGGAAACATGTTCTCCACTTGTCAGATGGCATTGAAAATTTGGGACCAGTAAAATGGGATCTTGCATTGTGTCTAGGTTTTTCTTGGGTCATTGTTGTTCTTTGTCTTGTTAAAGGCATCAAAACATCAGGGAAAGTAAGTTGTAGAATACTAGTAATAAAGATTGCACTTCGAAAATGCTAGACTTTGAATTGCATATTTAGGTAGTTTATTTATAAAGTTGTTATTAAATTACAATTTCTTTAATTGGATTTTCTTAATAAAATTTTATTCTCTGAATTTAATCTGGCTTAATAATTAAAAATGCTAACTGAATAAAGTAAAAGAAAATCATTCCAGTCTATGATGAACATACTTCAAAAAATCAAGTAAGACTATGGTTCTGGGGCACAAAGCATATTTCTGGACCATGTTTCCACATTTGCAATAGAAGTAACATAAATATATACAAAGTTCTGTAAAAGTAGTAGAAAATCTTTGTATAATTTTCTTGTAGATTAACTTTGAACAGTGAAACCTAATACTGAAGGTTTTTACTATTTAAGCACTTTTAGGTGTTATTACTTGTCATGCATAGGGGCATTGAATATATGCGTACATCTATATTCAATGATAGGGGATATACTGCAAGGAAAGTTCTATAGATTTTTAATAAAAATGTAGGTCAAGTGATAAATAATTTTAAAGGTGTTTACTTCCTGAATATTTTTTCACAAGTTTGATCTCAGATAGCCACTTAGCAAACATTTAAAGTTTTGTTTACATTTGTTACTAGAAACAAGTTCTGCAAGTTTTATGGCCGCTTTATAAGAACAAAAAATAAGCAGTGGTGAAAGTGTTAATTTGTCTTAAGTCATGTATTAATCCTTTGAGTCCCATTTATATTTTTTACCTAAGTGAAAGTGTAATATTTTTTTAATTTTCAGACATATTTTAAGCTAGATGAACATATTTTATGAAAATCATATTTTCAAGTGGATACACGTTAATTGTTTTAAAAAAACAATTAGTTATAATTTAAAAACCTCAATAAAAGGTTACCATGTTTTTACATACTTATTGTATTATTGTTTGGTTATGTTAAACAACTACATATTGTATATTACTTTATATATATATATATATATATATATATATATTGAATAAAAAAATTTCTTTATAATTTCCAAAATGAAATTGCCAAATTAAAATTTGTGGAAAATTTGCACAAAATAGTATTCTGTAAAACCAGCAGGAGGATATGGAAGGACATTTTGAATTTTTTAATTTGAAGAAGAAGTGAGATGCTGGAAAGTTTGATAGTGCTCCAACGAAGTTTATTTCATATTTACTTTAAATAATTATAATATTAGGATAAAAGAGGAAACTAAAAACATGTAATGCAAAGAAATTACCAAGCCAAACCAGCCAAACTCCCTTTTCTATTCTCTCGTATCTCAGACAGAAAGTGCTTAGAAAGTGTAATGTTTATTAATTATAATAACATCCTCTACTTGGAGCTAACTTTTGTTTTATGCCAAAGTGTGACTGCTGTAACACTGCTGTGTATAAAAATTCTGAATTATGTAAATACATAAATTAGAAAAAAAATTGATGTCATTTTCATTCAAAGCCTAAACTTGCTGCAACATAAATCAAGTAAAAACCTTCAAAACAATGTATCATTTATTTATTATTTGCAATACATGCTTCTATTTTAAAACATGTAGAAATTCACTTGCAGGTAGATCCCATGGAAGATGACATGCGATAATGCCAATAAGTGCTTAGATTGTTTTGTAATCATTAGTATTAGGTTTCATTTCAAGATGGTTGAATGTATTGAGAATTATACTATGTCAAACACTTTAAATGTGATTTATTTATATACTAAGTTTTCTTATGTTATTCTTTTACTCTTCTAACCAAAAATTTTTATTTTATCTTGTTTTATATTTTATCAATTAGTGGTTAATTTACTTTTCCTTACTGTCATGTTTCCTTATGTTTTCTTATTCTTCTGATTATATCTAGTGGGTAAAATGTCCGAGTTCAATATGTTATAAGTTATAAGTTAATAAGTGATTTAGTCTGAGTAGTTTCTTTTGCTGCCCTGTTTCCATATGTTTTTTTCTTATACATATTTCTGATTATGAGCCTGTAACACAGGAAGTATGTCAGTAATTTTATATTTTAATAACTACTACATATGTGGTTTTTTCTAGTAATTTATCTTGCTGTCAAATTTCTTTACGTTTTCTGTTTATAATTTTGACTGATAGTTGTGTATTGATAGGGCGTATTGTTTTAAACTTTATATTTTATCAGCTACTAACTGCATATGCAGATTATTGCAGATCGTTCACTTGCTATCACATTTCTTATGTTTTTCTGTTTAAATACTTATGATTATGTGACTGTGTCAAAGGATACAATGTATAGAGTTTTGTATTTTATTGATTAATGTATGTTTTAGGTAGTTTACTTTGCTGCCACATTTCCTTATGTTATACTATTTATACTTTTAATTACGGGACTGTGTCAAAAGGGTGCAATGTCTGGAGTTCTGTACTTTATCACTCCTACTTGGGAAAAATTGCTGGACATACAAGTAAGAAAAACAAACAAATAACTATAGTAATTTATTAACTAATTTGAAAAAACAATTAGTTATTTAAAAAACCTCAATAAAGGGTTAACAAGTTTTTACATAATATGTTTTTTAATATAACTTTATAACATAAATTGTACTTTTGCTTGTATAAAATGTATGAAAGTTATTGTAAAACTACTTAGACATTTTTAGAAATACTGTTTACAAAATGTAAAAAAAAATACAAAAAATATTTTGTTTTCTTTGAGTACTAATAATGTTACATTTTTAGCCAATTCAAATTTTGTGGTTTTTTTAACCTAAATATATTTTTTAAAGTTTCTGAAACAAAATGAATAATTCTGCAGATTCGTAATTTTGTGTGTGCTGTAACCTTCTAAATATATAAATTCAAATTTAAATAATTCCAAATTTACATTTTAATGAGAGTTATATAATTATTGGAACATTTTCGTATTCTCACATTTACATAAATGTTTTATATTTATGAAATATTCCAGTCAGTTACGCTTTCTTTAGGTTTGGCAAGCTGCCGCCTCACAAATGTTTTTCTCTTTGAGTGTGTCTATGGGCGGCTTAATAATGTATAGCAGTTACAATGACTTCAGAAATAATGTCTACAGGTAAAATTTATTTATTATTTACAAAAATACTACTATTAATCAGTACACAAATTAATAAAACTTATAATAGTATAAATATCAAATCAAATTTTTAAAACAAATAACATCTTTATTATAAATGTATCATTTTTGGTTTAGGAAAATAAGTGTATTTCATTCACTATCTAACCATTAAATGTAGAGTTGACATTATCTTTATAAGAGAGATGAAAGGGATGAGAAAACATTATTATTACAAAGAAATAAAAAACAAAATTATGTTTTGAAACTATATGAATTACTTATGTCAAACTAAGTAACAAATTCTCTTCTTCTGATAGAGGACAAATAATTGCCATTTTCTTAACAGTCTTGTTGCAAGCCCTTCAAGTTGACTTTCCTTCTGTGTTTCAATTTAATGTTCTTATTTCAGATTTCTATTCTCTTGGGTAGGTATTCTTTATGCTTCTAAGAGTGCTTATATTTAATCCTGTTTTAAACCCTCGTGTGAGCCTTTTTAAGTGCATCAATGGATAATTAAATGTAACTATCTCACTTTGAACCTTTTGATGAACTTTTTTTCTATGGATCTATTTAGTAATTTCATTTCAAACCCTCTGTGTAGCTCGTCTTCTTGTGCAGCCCTTTAATTATCTCAGTCTGAACTTCTCATGAGTTTTCGTCTATGGATCTGTGTAGTAGTCTCATTTCAAAACCTCTGCATAACCCTTCTTTTTGTGCATCCATATAATTATCTCACTTCAAACCCCTTGGTGATCTTTCTTTTTGTGGATCTATTTAGTGATCTCGTATTGAACCCTTTAGGTGAACCTTATTTTGGGGTACTTCCACTTAATGATCTTGTTTTGAATCCTTTAGATGGACCTTTATTTGTTATAATTAATTTTAAAATATTTTTTTTGCTGTGAGTAAAGTCTGTTCTACACACGTGCTATGCCGAAGCCCCTCAGCATTTCAGTATTGATATTAACTTTCTGTCTTATTGTAAAATATGCATAATTGTTGCTACTTTAGGTCTATAAAAGTCATAAATCCCTATTCTTCTGATCACCAACTAACAACACTGCTGATATTTCAGTCAGCAGTTATTGTTTGAACCAGTTTTATGTAGAGGTACCAATGCACTGATGAATATAATATAAAACGATGGAGTGATGTAGTTTGGTCAGCATGGTACGTTAATTGAACATGGTGTCTTTAACTTTTTTTATGTTTTAGAAACATTTTTTTAAAATAAAATGTAATAATATTTTTTAATTATGTGAAACATTATAAATTTATTTTATATTTAAAATTTGTAATAGTTTTATCACTTTGGAAAATGAAATGATAACTTATAAAGTTACAAATTTTAAAAACAGTTTTTCTATGTATTACTAAATGAATTGTAGAATCGACCATATTATCCCTATGAAGAGATATATGCGACTGTTTATGTGAACAGGGATGCTCTGGTAGTCAGTGTTATGGACACTATTACCAGTATGATCTCAGGAGTTGTGACATTTTCAATTCTTGGAGCAATGGCACATGACCTTAATGTGCCAATACATCATGTGGTTAAAGATGGTCCAGGACTTGCATTCGTTGCATACCCAGAAGCACTCTTACGCCTTCCTGTGCCTCAACTCTGGTCAGTTTTGTTCTTCCTGATGCTGTTTGTCTTGGGCCTTGATAGTGAAGTAAGTAAAATTTTATTTCATGAAACAGTAGAAAAACTTTATAGAAAAAAATAATTAATTAAAGAAAAAGAAAATAAAAATCTGGTGAATAAAGTATATTGAATATTTTTGTATTAAAGTTTTAAAGCAATTTAAAAATAATTATTTGTTCTTAAACAGACAGGTAGTATAGTTCTTAGATTTTACAGAGTTTGGTCGCTCCTAGCACTGTCATCGAAGGATCTGCAACTAAACCTCTTAGGTACTCGTTCAGTAGATTGGAACATCATAATTGAAGAACCCACAATGAGTTTGAGCAGATCACTGATTAGCTCAATCAGCCAGAAGTCCTTGGGACACCTGGAAACCAAACAACTTTGTTTCATGCGGACAAATTCCACATTCATAGATTATGTGACCTGCAGTTTCCTCATCTATCCACTTAGTCTGCACACAGTTTATCACATGGTAAATTCCTAGGCTGTTCAGATGTATCTTGAAACCACAATTTCTATGTAATGGTTTTTCTGAATTGCTCGCTATGAAGGGCCCCTACTGACCTTCTAAATCCCCAAGATTTTTCACCCTTAATGTTCAATCTTTGAGTTATTCAGTTTCTAGATTTACTTGGAAGCTCTTTACTACTCTCTCAATTTGTAATTTAATAATTGATTTAAGTTTAAAATTAAAAACTTGATTATATATGTAATAATATAAAAGAGCATGTGTAATTTTAAATGTTTTATTTTTTCAGTTTGCTTTGTTGGAGAATGTGCTGACCAGTGTTTCTGATGAATTCAAAAGTCTACGTAATCACAAACTAACATTTTGTATTGCCACTGCTGTCATTTGTTATTGTGTTGGTCTTACATGTGTCACTTACGTAAGTAGTCTGAATTGTAAACCCTTTTAAGTAAAACTGTTCCTTTAGCATTACGCTTTAATTATGTATACATTTCTGCTTCATATATAATTCCATAAAAAGCACTTGGAGCAAGAATTATTGTGTTGGTTTTCTTGTGATCAGATAAGTTAAAGGGTTCTTAAAAAATTTGAGTACACAGGTATCCAAGACAATTTTTGTACTCAAAGGACCTTGTAACAGATAAATTCAACAAAAATTTCATATGGAGGTGATTGGTTTATTAAAGAATTATACTTGAATAAAGCGCTGGCACACTGTTTTTCCTCTTTCTGTTGGATATAGATAGTTATAAAGGAAGAGTAAATTTTATATGAGTAAGAAGTTTGTAACACCAGCTTTGCATTGACATGTTTATTAAGAACATTAGTTATTGATTACTTTATTTTAGTAATCAATCATTCTCTAATATCATTTGTAGTAAGTAGAACTCAATTTGCTAGCCAAATGTTTCTATTCAGGCATTTGTCTACGTGTAGGTACTTGGGCGAACTGTGAATCATTTAAAATAATAACTTTTATTTAAATGATTTTATTTATTAGATTTAAAATATTGTTCAAATTTTTTCTTTTATATTTACTTTTTTTATTGTTGTTATTAGTATTTACACAGTTTTTTTATTTAGTGATTAGAGAACAAAAGTCAGTTGTTTTACTTTGTGTAATTCGACAATATTACTTTAGAAAGTTAGTGGTGTTAAGCAGTATCTTCTAAGCTGCATATTGCAGGACTGCAGAGAGGCAGAAAGAATTACCATTAAATTTAGATTTCATCAAATTAAGTGTTTGCAATCTTAAATTAAGTAATATAACTAAAAAGTAATACTTAACATTTAAAGGATATTTTACATTTATGGAATAGCAAAGGCTGTTGTGCTATTTTGTAACAGCTGCCTTATTTCCAATATAACACAATTTGCAATACTTAAATTTGGCATCACTGAGCCAATTTATTCTACAGTGAAAGAAAATATTAGAACATATGAATAACAATTTTTTTTTAATATTTTAAAATTGGCAAATGCCTGCCAATTTTTTTGTTTCTTTCGTTAGCTCTCAACCTAAAATTTTCAGGAAAATAAATCCCCCCTTTTTAAAAGGGGTTCAAATAAAATTCTCATGGATGCAAATAAAATATAAATTGTATGCAAAAAAGCATTTTTTGAGTATTTTCTTTTGTTTACAGGGAGGCAACTATGTTCTAACATTAATGGATGTGTATGGAGGGGGATTAGCCGTACTGTTCATTGCCATATTTGAGTGTATTGCACTCGTTTGGATTTATGGTAAGTTGTGAAAACAATTTACGTTAATTTCACGTTTACACATACTGGCTAACTGACAAAATAATAGAAAATTTTCATTATAATAATCTGACATGAACTATAAATTTGTCTTCTGACAGATTTGTTGTTAGGTATTGATAATATACAGTGCCCAATAATATCAATATAGTTTTGTTTTAATGAGCAAAAAACTTCAATTGTTGAATATCATTTCAATATATGAAATGAGCTATTGGAAACCCAGACTCAGAAAATAAAAATGTTAAAATCCATCCTCAGAGAGACCATTAAAATTGAAAACTTTTAATATAGCAAGTAATTAGCCATTGAAACTTTGGTCCCATTGAAATCAATCTTAGCGCAAAAATTGTTATTGGTATGTAATGTATAAGGTCATTATCCAACAAAATATGGACCAATAAAACTTTAAATTCACAATTTTAACTTAACATTTTTTTGAAAATCTTATTTCATCATCACATTCAGTATAAAAATCTGCATGATTTTGAAAGTTGAAAATATTTTTATGTGATGTTTTAATGGTAATTACAATAGTAAAAGTAAGTTTTTTAAGTTATTTTTTTCGTCATCAGGGTTTATTTTACTGACCAAGTAAACTGAGGTTTCTGTTTAACTCGACCATTCAGCATTTAGTTTCTTTGTTATGCAGTTTTGACCAAACACTTTCACTGATTGTTTTTAAATTTGTTACAAAAGTATTTTGTATAAATCCCAAAATATGTATGTGTAAGATTTTTTTATTCATTTTTGTTTCAAGATGGCAGCCTTTTATTTAATGATTATGAGTGTATTTGTTGGCCTCTAATATAGGGTGAATGGCTCAGCCTATCATAATTTTAACCATTTCATGGAGAAATACGATACAACTTCCAATAAAGTTGACTAGTAATATTTTTGGTAAATATTATGGTTACTTGTTAAATTGATAGAAAAGGTTGTGAGCACTTTAAAGTATTAAGGCTAGGCAGTTAATTAAAAATATATGGTGAGATCTATTATTTTTTTAATAACTACCATAGTTATTCTTATTGTAATAATAAGTAAATACAATATTGCTCACATGAAATTTTTAATAAGTATTGTTACTCTTTTAAAGAATTAACTTTTATTAAGGTGGTTAGATATCTACATGCTGTAATTACTTAATATTTCTTTAAAGTTTTTGTACAAAATATTCATTTTTCACAGTACTAGAGTTTAAGTTAAAAAAAATAAAAATTTCAAAAGTGCAAATATTAATATTTAGTAAAAAATATAATTAATAATATGGGGTAATAATAATTAAGTTAATATAATAAATATTTAAAAATTTTCTATATTTTGTTTAAATGATATGTGCAATTTTTCTCAGAATGTATAATTCTTTTTTAAATAATGGATAGACATAATTTTTTATGATCCTGTTTTGTAGGATTAAAACCACTCTGTGAAGATTTTAGATTCATGTTAGGCTTCAAGCCAAACTTATACTGGCAAGTGACCTGGAGCTTTTTCGGGCCAGTAATTCTTTCGGTAAGAATTAACTACTGTATATTGCATTAAAATGTTTTTTAAAAGTTCAATTTTATCAATAGTGACAACATAAGTTTATCTTTGTTATTGGTTGTTTGTTATTATACAGGATATTTTAATTTTAAGACGAAAAGCACATTGAGGCTATTATCGCCTCCCTAAATGTAAGTGTGAGTGTAAAGTGTTAAAGTTATAAGTGTAGTGTTGTAAGTGTAAGTATGTGTTAGACTCGGGTACCATGAGGGACTTCTAAATCCTCTCAATAGGTGCAGTTAGTCTGCACCCCCCTGCGTTTTTTTTTTTAAGAGGTTAGAATACTTGGACAAATAATTTCATGGTTGTTCTTGTGTCACTATACCAGCAATGCTTCATAATTTCTCCTATGTATTATGAAAGATACAGGAGAATGATACTCGGTTGGAAGGTCCCAGAGTATATATATATATATATATATATATATATATATATATATATATATATATATAAAACTTGAATGTTTTAATAAACAGAGAGTAAAATTCGTCTTACACTTCGCCAAAATTTAAAGTCCTAGAGAAATCTAACAAGAAACCACAATCATACCAATGATGATTTATACTCTTTTTGACTTTTTATGTTGGTTAAAAATATATGTGCTCCTTATTTTTACAGGGGTCTGAAGAGACAACTCATTTTTTTAAAATTGCAACCATTAAGGACCTTGTGATATTTTATTGGAAATTTCTGTTTAAAAGATACACAGTAATCCAGTAAAAGTCTGTAAGACATCAACAACTAAAATTACAAGACAAAATTTTGACTTAAATTCCAAACATTTGGTTACAACAAGAGAGAGCAACATCTTTCTGGACATTTTTTTCCAAAAAGATGGGGAGGAACAACAAGCATTGTTGAATAGGTAGCAAGGTCTCCTGGCCTAATAATCCACTTTACTATTTATTTTGGGGTCACCTTAAAACCCTTCTATATAAAAGAATGCCAAATGATGTATGTGGCTTACAACATAATTTTTGAAAGCAGTTCAATCTATTCACATGAAATCAATTTAAAATGCTGTCTCAAGTTTATATATACTTTCTGCTAAACGATTTAAAGCCAACAGTTAGATTTTTTTGTTGCAATTAATGAAAGAGATAAAACAGTACATTCTTCTAATTTGAAAATTCTTGTCTTTTTGCAAAGAAAAGTCAGGAAAATTTTTGAATTCTTCTAAAGGTGAGACCAAATGAAAAGTAATATTAAAAGTTACCAGTGTGCACTTATCCAGTTTGAATACTTTATCTTTGCTACAAAAGCTTTCAAGGCTAGTAACATGATGATGTAATGTTGAAACTTCCCCCTTGCAGTTTCAAAATGTCTGCAGTTTCAAAATGAGGTAATTCAGTGCTTCAAAAAGTCTGAAAGATAGGCTAGTGACAACGTTTTCATTCATAAAAGCACCATAGGTAATTTTATCCTGTTTAAAAAATATTTCAACTTCAAAATTCAGTACTTATAGCTGGATCAAAATATTATATTTTGATAGTCAACAAACCTTGATATAAAAAAATTAAGTCTTAAGTTTGGCCTAATGTATATTTTTACCTTCCGAGATTTGTTCAGCTCAATCAGAAAAGTTTTAGTTGCCAGAACATTAAGGCTTGCTTATGACATGAATATTTAAGGCATATAGTCTCTGTATTATTTATGTAATTCTAGTAAAAATTATGTTATAACTTAACTGTTTTCTAATCCCCTCTTTCCAAACACAAACCGCATACCCTTTTCACACCAATGGAGATCATTGGGAAATTCCTGGTTTTTAAATATATAATTTTTTAACAGTTCACTAAAACATGTTCTAGAGGTCAGGTTCAGGGCATGTTTTATGTTCCTGATATGGATAGAAAGCGGTGTGTACAATCCCTAATCAAACCCACTTTTCTCCAACACAAATGAATGAGCCAGATAACTCTAATTCTGATTTCTGTAATTTTCCATAATCCATAAATTTTCGTTTATATAGACATAAATTCTATATTTCATATTTAATAATGGCTGGGCTAAACTCCTGGGATTAAAATGTTTGGTATTTTTTTTAATTAAGAAGTATGATTGGTACAATGTTGAGTTGTTATTTTGTTTGCAGGCTATTTTAGTGTATTCCTTAGTCAGCCATAAACCACTACACTATGAGAACTATGATTACCCAGATTGGGCTGACGGAATTGGTTGGTCATTAGCTGGCTTGTCAACCATGCAGATTCCATTTTGGGCTGTTGTAGTTGTCCTCAGGCAACCTGGCCCTACTTTAAAACTGGTAAGTGTAATTAATGTTTTAGTAACATTTTAATTTCGTATTAATTACATTCTTCACATTTATTCTAGCTATTGGTTTTACATTTGTTAACATGTTTCTGATTACAGTTCTCAAAACTACTTGCAGGTAATATGAAACACATCAACAAATGTCAAATCATCAAAGCTATTAGAGGTAGATGAATGTACTCAGCACAAAGATATATATTTCAGCAGAAATAAAGATTATTATTTTAAATATTTTAGCATTTTATTAATTCACAAAACACCTACTGAAAGTTAATTATATCTCTAAATAGAACTTGAATTCATCAATACATAACATGTTTGGGAGCTTAAACAACACTTTGCTTTATGTGACAACATAATAACATAAAGAATATGACTATTGACTGTGTATTAGGAACAATAACAGCCAGTAAGTCAACATTATAGAGATTGCTTTGAGTACTTGTTTTTCTTTAGAACAATTATTAAATTTCTTCTGTTTTTTTAATGTTGATTTTTAAATATTTATTATTATATACAATATCATATTTATTATTATAACATATTATATTATATTATTATAACATATCATATTATCATGTTTATTAACAAATAAACTCAACAACTTAATAGTGAAGCCTTGTTAGAACAGCCTTAGTTAGATGTTTAAAATTTCAATAATTATTTTAATTCATTCTAATTTTCTTTAAATTATTAAAATTGTATATTTTTTAAAATTTTTGATTTTTAATTTAGTGTTAACTGACTTTTAGTGTTTACAAATTTTAAATATCTTAATTACATAAATACAATAGTTAATATTTTTGACTATATTTTGATAACTTTTCATTACTAATTATTTCTTTTTATACATATTCACTATTTATATTTCACTAAATAATTATTAATTCAAAATCTTAACATTTTGCACTCAGATGGCTAATACTGTTGGCCATGGCCATTGAATATAAATGGGTTAGAAGTGCAGCCACCATTATTAAAAACCTTGATATCAGAACCTAAAGCCCATTTGCTGCTATGAACACTGCAAACTGGAAGGACAGGGAGAAGACGTTTGAGAAAATAGACCAAATATCTGTATACGACATTTGTCTAGTACATAGATAATACTGTTAGCTGTTCTATTTAACTGTAGTTGAACACTCTGCTGCAAGATACCACCAGCAGAGAGTGCTTACATATCTCTCTTAATGGTTACTACTTTAGTATGTATGCTGCCTCGGTGGTCTAGTGGATAGCGTACTAGGCTTTCACACCGAGGACCCGGGTTCGATTCCCGGCGAGGGCTTGGCATTTTCATACGCTATACATCATCCCATCGTCTGCATTAGCCCAAGTGTGCACAATAGTCAGACGTTAAAAAAAAAAAAAAAAAAAAAAAAAAAAAAAAAAAAAAAAAATTTAGTATGTATACACTCAATGCCAATGCCTACTCTCAGTCAGCTAGGAATATTTAAAGCATTAACAGTTTTTAGAGGTCAAATGACCAGTCTGTCTGGATGCTCGCGTTTCTGTGTCAGCTTGGGCACTACAATGATTGTTTTGCACCAACGGTTCGGAATTGTTTCTTACTAGAATTCAAAATGTCAGAAAAAGGTATTTAATTTTAAAAACACAAATTAAGAACTTTTTTATTGACACATAAAAGATAAAGAATATATATTTTATTTACAAATGTTTTGGTTTAAGTGTAAAAATATTGTTATAATATTATTACACAATTTTACAGCTAAACTAAAATATTCATATATTTTTTATGAAAAAATGTAACAGTACAGTTTACAAAGCACAATTTTTTTTTCTTTTATGTATATTATGTACTTTTTGTAAGTATATTTAATATTGAATACTGTTTTTTTATTCAGAGATTAAATAACAGTATTTATAATTATTATTATAAAATCAAATGAGAAATTAAATATTAACCACATCATTAGTGGTTATACAGGTATTAAAATAATTAAAACCTTTATTTTGTGTTAATAATATTAAATACTTAGGAAGCACTAAAGATAACTAGATTGACACTAGAAATTCGAATAAAGCCAACGAAATACAGTTGAATTTGCCTTGTTCTGACAATATACATGTCAGATATAATGGAGATAAGGTGTGAATCACTTAGGTGAAGTAACCTCATTTTAAAAATGAGTCTTCTTCTTCTTCTTCTTCTTCTCCTCCTCCTTTTTCTTCTCATTCACTTTTTTCTTCTCCTTCCCTTCTAAAACATGATTAACTTATTTAGTTTAGAATATAGCATACTATGTGATAGGGACATATTTTAGATGTTTAGAAAAGAAATCATTGCAATTTTCAAGACTTAAAACATTGAAAGTTTTTGTCATTTTGTTCATTAAAAGATATTGTTGTAACTAAAAACAACAATTGGCTGCAATTGTTAAATATGTGAGTATAAAGGTTTTGTTATAAACCTTCATAAAGGTTTTATTTTGGTATTAAAATAATTAAAACCTTTATTTTGTGTTAATAATATTAAATACTTAGGAAGCACTAAAGATAACTAGATTGACACTAGAAATTCGAATAGAGCCAACGCAATACAGTTGAATTTGCCTTGTTCTGACAATATACAGAATGGAGATAAGGTGTGAATCACTTAGGTGAAGTAACCTCATTTTAAAAATGAGTCTTCTTCTTCTTCTTCTCCTCCTCCTTTTTCTTCTCATTCACTTTTTTCTTCTCCTTCCCTTCTTATT
Organism: Callitettix versicolor; assembly: GCA_022606455.1. Classification (NCBI taxonomy): domain Eukaryota; kingdom Metazoa; phylum Arthropoda; class Insecta; order Hemiptera; family Cercopidae; genus Callitettix; species Callitettix versicolor. The sequence goes on from CM040183.1 coordinate 63,247,305, forward strand.
TTCCTCCTTTCTCTTCTTCTTCTTCATCTTCTTTTTCTCCTTCTCCTCCTCCTTCTCCTCCTCCTCCTCCTCCTCATCCTTTTTCTTCTTCTACTTATTATATTCTTTTTACAATGACTTCTATCTTGGCTCACACCATCTTGAATTTTGCCTCCCAATAAAGTCCAGGACAGTCCCTTTGCCCTTGCTTCTATCTATCCTAAGCCTTGCAAATCAGCAGATGACATCTTAGTGTAAAATTCACCTGATACTGTGATATCCAGTATCAGACATCCCAAATGCCATACCTCACTTGCGAGCAGAATGATGAGGAAATGCCATGACAACATTTGGCATTGTTTGAATGTTACCTGGTGTACAAACAGTTCTAGGCTTACTTGTTGGTTTTCTTTTCAATGTCGATCCAGTTGCTCTAAAATTACATACCCATATTAGTTGTCCTATTCAATAGTTCTTCCTATGAACTAGCAGTTCATCGAGGTAGGGTTTTATGCTGCACCCTGCAATTGGGTATATGCAACACACACAATTTGGTCAGATGATATTGATCAAATAACTTGTAACTTGTAATAACTTGATCTTCCGATGTAAATTTCCTAATAATGTCATTAAATATTATTTTTAAATGTTATCATATATAGTTAATTCAAATTATAAAATTATAATATCATTGCAGAAAATTAAGCAAGCACTGTTACCAAACTGTGACTGGGGGCCCAGTGACCCTGCTGTAAAATATGAATGGACGGAAATGCGCAAGGAATTAAATGCTGGTAGTACAAAAGTTAGCACTCACCAAAACGGTAAGAGGAAATTTATGTTAATAATATCTGAGAACCTACTTCTTATTGTATGATTGACATTAAAAATGTTATTGATCCACTGCTATCTGAAATAAAAAGTCTGAAGCACTTGCAGACATTCCTAAAAACAAAGTTTTTTTTCTTGGTGAAAAGTTAGTAAGTCAGCTCACAATATGAGTAAAGCGAGTGTTTGTTAATTTCATTTTAGATTCAACAAAAAGTCTTGTTGAAGGTTAAAAATAGTCTAGTTTTTTTTTAAATAAAATCCAACGTAAATAAAATTCTAAAGAATAATTAATATAAATTTTAAAAAATCATTTTGATAAAAACGTTTTAAAAAATTGGTTATTGTTTATATTTGCTCTCCTCAACTATAAGCAACAATCAATTTGTCAATTTTTATTACTAAGAACAAATAAGTGGTTCAAGTACAATATGATTGTTGTCCTAACATGTCTTTGGACTCTTAAGACAAAGATTGAGACTAAAAACAAAATCCTATTTTTTTTTTAAATTGGTACAAAAGAGGAAACTATTATGGTAAATTTATACTGAAAATAAGATCTTTAAAAATTTAATTAAAAAATACATTACTTCATAAAATATTTGATCATTTCTTTAAAATTTTGTTAATAATTTTCCATTGTACTTCACCAATGAAAAAAATGAAAAAGTTATACACAATTATGGTGGTATTTTTGTTACTGAAGTTAATTCTTTGATCTGCAGTCCAGTAATATCAGTCAACTAATATTAATTGTTGTTAACTATTTACCTACTGTTTTAATAACAGTTTATTACAGTTAATGGTTATATTTTTAAACTTTTGTTAATTTGTAGATTTGAACATTTTACAGATAGTTTTGTCCATTTGACATTCTACACTTAAATGAAAATAAAATATTGAAAACATGATTAACTTATTTAGTTTAGAATATAGCATACTATGTGATAGGGACATATTTTAGATGTTTAGAAAAGAAATCATTGCAATTTTCAAGACTTAAGACATTGAAAGTTTTTGTTAAAAGTGATTTTCATGTCCAACAAATTAACTGTTAACATAAACTGTTTAACAATTGCAGGTTAGCGTAGTAAGCAGTTAATTTTAGATGGTAAGAGTTAGTTTGTACTCACATTAACAGGTGAGCACTGTTAGCAGTTATTTTTGGGAAATAATTATGGTATTTTATTGTTTGTTTAGTTGGTCAGTGTAGTTGGTCAGTTAATGCATTTATTTGTCAATGGTACTTAATGAAGCTCAACTTTGATAGTCAACTGTTAACCGTTATTGAACACAGCCCTAACTGGGATGCTAAAAAACTGATGGACTGGAGTTCAGCATAGCCATAAGAAACAACAACTGAACAACTATGAAATAAATTTACAAAATATTTTTATATTATTTGCTAATATCTTTTTTTTAATTTGATTTGTATTTTATCTTTCATATTTCAGGGTTATTACTAAAAGACTGCAGAGAAAGCAGGGATCATCACTTACCAGTGTAGATGGTAGATCTAATACAAGGCAATTTGTCTAGTAAAGTCAGAGTCAATGTAGCTGAAACTTAAATTGTTAATTTTAGTTTGTTGACTGACATGTTAAAAATATACAATAAGCAATATTTTGGAAAATATTACAGATTTGTCCCATATTTAACGCAATTACTATATTACATGAAGTGTAAAATAAATCTCAAACTACCTACTTAGTATTTAAAAGGCTTATGTCATAAGACTTCAAATAGATTATATAACTATTTTGTGTTAGATACCTATTTTGTTTGATGACTGGAATTAATTATTAAGGCAAGCACCTGGAAATGAATAGAGTACATGTACGTAATTTTAAAGTACCTACCTACTGGGGTATATTTTTCATAACTGTGAATGTTTAGCTATAGGCAAGCACAAAGCTGTGGATAGAGTACATAATTTTAAGGAGCAGTTATTAAAATTATTCTATTCTTGGGTATATTTTTGATAACAGTAACTTACTAGCTATGAATAGAGTATAAAATGTTAGTGTTTTTATTCTCCAATATATTTTGATAACTGTAAACTGTTCAAGAGCTATGTTTCCTGAAATAATATAAAGTAACTCATTTTATAAATTTACTTTTAACCTTGCTGCTCTACAATTAGTTATGCTTAAAATGTCTGTTGGCTGCAATATTGGATAGTTTTCTATAGATCGCCTATAGTATATTTAAAGTTGTTTCTTTAGAGTATGTATTTTGCATTTTTTTTTTTTTTTTGCATTTCGTTTGCTGTAACTGTATAGTAGCTTAGGATAAGTTAAAAATCAGTAATTTTTGCTACATTTTATAGTACTTATAGTTTCAGAATATTTTAATCAGAATATAAATAATAATAAGTAGGAATGCCTTTAATTTTATAGGTTCTATCAAAAAACATGTTAAAAAATATGTACTTTTATTTAAGAAATTTGCTGTTTTCTCCTTTTAAAATAGGGCTGTAAAATTATTTTTCAAACCCCTTAGAAAACCAAAAATGTAAGGTAATATAATGATGTAAATTAAAAGTTAAAAGTAATATGAGAGTAATGTTAAACATGCTACACCAAACAGCCATCTGGTAAGTCAAGTTCTTAATCCAACAGAATTTTTAAAATAAATAAAATAAAATATTTATAAATGTGTCATTACAGAGTATTTAAAGTATTCTTAAAAAGCACTTAGAAAGTAAAATTTAAAATAGGACAAACATACATAAAGTTTAAGTTGTTTATTTAAAATGGAAAACAAAAATAGAAAACACATGTCCTTTTCATCTGATGTAAGTGATGTTGGAAATAAACAAGAAATACTTAACGACTAATTATTAAGCCCTTTGAACTGGAAAATTTACAATATTTCATTTTATCAGAAGTGTGAATTCATTTACTTATGGGCCTATTCAGAATATAGTAAACCTTTATTTCAAGACAGTTCAAGAATAGACGACATTGTTTGTGTTTTAAGGTTCCAACATTGTTTTAAACATTTCTTAAGACATATTAAGCTTATTGAAACTTCAGGAATTGATTGGATAGGACAAAAATACCTTGTTACCTGGCATAAATGCCACAAAGCTTTAACTTCAAAAGCACATTTACATAGTCATTCTTTTTTAATAATAATATAAATATGACACAACCTGTAATATTTGCCAAATTTAAATGTTAGTCCAGACTCAGTCAATTTGTTGTTAGATTACAGTACTAATAAGTAGACATAGATATTGTAGATAAATAGTTTTTTGTTAGTGATAATATAATTATTTTTGTTACTGTACTTTGAATGAAGCACAATATGTACTGAATGTTTTTATTTTTAGATAAACTAGTGTTGATTGACCACTGTTAACAAATTTTATTTGTCAAATTGTAAATTTAGGTGGGACTAATTTGTAAATAACAGTGTAATCAAAATATATTTACTTTGATAAACAGTGGTATCTATTAAGTAAGCTAAAACATAAAAATGAATAGGTAGTAACAATATTGCTCAACTCTTGAATTAAAATAGATTTGGAGGAAAGGTAATAGAATAGTAATATATTTGTGATGTACAGTGAAATTAATAAAAAATTAGTGAGGAATTGAAAAGAAATGAGAGTTTTAAATTTAATAATTTCAGATGCTGAAAAATTAGAGAAATTCTAGTTGAAAAAATTATGTAATAAATTATGTTTCTAATTTTCATTAATGTTCAAATTTTGTTTGTGTACAGTGGAACTTGGTTACATTGTCAATGAAGGTCAAGAAAAAATGATATATCCAAAAGACTCTAAAAAATGAGTCAAAAAAATCAATTTTTAAAATTATTAAGAAAAAAGAAGTAAAAAAGTTATTGTTAAGTTGATAAATATTAACTCAAACAACATATTATAATATACAAATACAATACTAATTCAGTATTTATGTATAATAAACATAAAAATTACAATAGGTAAATAGTTTAAAATAAAATATTGAAAAAATATTGCGTAATTTACATCTGTTTACTTACTGTAGAATACAGTAATCATTATAGGTTTCACAAATTAGGGGAGATAACAATTCAATTTTTCTCTAGTAAAACAGAGGGACTAATATTGCAAAATTGAAATTATTTGTAGGCCTAAGAGTAGTGAAATAATCTAAATATACTGCTCAGTTTTGAGAACAACTGTTGTGACACAAGTAAATAATTCTGATGTCACTTATTTGTTGGGTGGCAACTTCAATACTTACTGAACTTACCTGCTCTTATTTCTGTTCCAATCAGACTCTTGCTCTTACATGTTGCATAAGAAATGTTTGACAATATAATTGAGTAATAGGCTATAATAGTTAGTGTCACTAAAACCACTGTGTTTTTTTTAAGATAGATGTTTGGGCAGAATTAAAAATTTGACATAACATGTAAAGTCATTAAAACCAAGTCCAAGTGTATATAATAATAATAATAATAATGTACAATTATTATAATAATAATGTTGTACAAATTACAACAGTTCTAAAAGTTGAAAAAAAGCAGACAGCACTTAGTACTCAGAATGACCATACATCATATTATTTATGATATTGTGTTTAGCCCCATATTATTTATAAATATTTATAATATGATATCATATTATTTATAACATAATAAGTTTAGCCCCATTATTAAGCTAAACTTACTCAGAGCATTATTAAATTACTAATAAGCTATAGTTAGTTAAAAGGTTCATTTTCTCATTAATGTAAACATTTTTCACAAAACATTAGATAAACAGGAGAAACAACTGAAAAAAGGAGTAATAAAAAAAATTAAGATAATTTTAATGTTAGTTAAATTCAAATAGGTTATATTTACAACATGTAATCAAAAGCAATCTACATTTTACACTGCAGGTGTAGTGGATATTTTTATATAAGCCTGTAAGATAGACTTTCTTTAACTCAAAATCTGCAAGAATTAAATCATATGGGGGTCAGATCATGTGAACGCAAAAGCTAAAATGGCGCTGTCAAAAATTATAAAAAAAGTTAAAGCTGTAAGGTAAAAAAGTCCTGTCATTTTGTTCCTATCGACTAATTTAGTACTAAAGGAAGAATTTCATTCAACAAATGCAACAGCCAGTGAGGAGTGCAACATCTTGTTGCTAGATAAAGTTTTGTGGACGTTATTGTAGTTGAGAAATGAGCCACAGTTGTAGCATTTCAGGATAGGTTATTTTAAAAACATTGTTTCTGTGAAAAGATACGACCTTTGCTTTGGAGATGCAACACAAAAATATTTAATTTAGGTAGTTTCGTTCTCCCTGCAATATCTTGTGGGGATTTTCTAGCTTCAAGTTATACAAATTATGAGTATTTACTTTTTTTAACCATTTCCTTAAAATCCTCTACACAGATGTCATAGGACTTGCTTATTCATAGCTAGTCTTCCTAAGACATTCTTGTGAACAAAAGACTCACACTTAACAGTCTCTTCAGATAAACTAGGTTGCCCCATACTTGCTTTTTCAAAGACAGCTGGTACTTTCAAACTATTTATACCATCTATGAACAATATTCTCACTTGGGGAATCATAATTGAACTTAATATGGAGTGCATATGAAATGAAAATTGATGTCTACAGGTTCACATTTCACAAATTACAAAACACAGAACACTCTCTGTTTCAGAAGTCACCATCTTTGCTAAGTGCTTTCAAACAGAAAAAACAGAAAGCTGTTTTCATAAACAGTTCATGAAAAAGTATGCAGCTCATGCATGCACACAGCTAAAACTGTTTAAGTTGCTCTTTCATTTTATGTATCATTTACCAATGTAAGTAAAAATTAATAAATATTACATAGCTTTAAAACTCTAATATCCATTTAGAAACACCCTGTATAATACAATGTAATATATGATTACAATTAATTAAATATAAATCTTAATTAAATTTATATTAAAAATCTTTACTTCACAGTCCCATAAATAATTTATTATTCTTGCTATTATAGGCCTATTATCTCTGTCTTCAATCATTATGCATCTGTTCATTGCTCTTTAGGCATAAAAATTGGTCATTGTTATCTCTCTTAATGTTTCCCTGTGTTACGATACATGGTCATTTCTTAATGTAAGTAAATAAAGTTACTAACTTGCTCTAAGAAAAAAGTATTATATACTTATAACTTTAAAAATAGTAAAGCTAATGTAATTTGCATATTATAGGCCTAGACTACATCATTGATATATTGACAATAAAAAAAAACATAATAAAATAATTTCAATTTAACATTTAAATTAAATAAAACAACTATTGTGAGTCAATTACAGTATTAAATATTCCTTTTTACATCTTTTTTGTTTTAATATTTTTATATAGATATGATAACTTTGAGTAATATTCTTTAGTGGTCATAAAAATAGTGAAATGTAGGCTGACTGAAACGACCTTATCTCACATCTGTCATATGCCCCAGACAAGAAGGAATGAGAAAGAAATGGTTTTTGTATGAACATAAAGAAAAATCTGATTTTAAGTGTATGAGTGCAATGCTGTACATGAATTTTCTGAAAAATGTACAAAACAATTAAAAGTACTAATTTTACTGTATTGAAATTTACAAATATAATGCAGAATACTATGTTATATACATTAAAAGTTATACTTTTAGCTGGCAATAAAAATATAAGCTTATATTTATTAAATATATCTATAAGTAGAAAAAGTTTGTTTTTACAATGAAAATATTTTTATTTATTTTTAAGCTTTAAACAAAATTAATTATAATAACTATAAAGAAAAGGATTCTATGTGATTTATAATTGATCACGGTTACCTTAGTTATAAGTTAGTGAAGTTAGTAGGACATGACATAAGCAATGAACACTTCTACACAAATATGTTTATTTAATAAGATGAGAAAAACTACTTGATACTATACATTTTTAAATAATAACAATAATTTTAAATACACAGTAAGGCAGATCTTTTTAAATTTCAAAATCTTCTTACAGTACAAAAATGCATTTATACAATAATTAATTTCAAGTAATTGCAAAATCCAGTTATTTTTAATATACACAATAACTGATATACCAATAACTGATTTAATGTTTATTTATAAAATTATTAAAAGTAAAGACTTTAGATACCATATGGCAATTTTATTCAAATTCAAGTGCAACAAATTTGAATAGAACTAGATTTACATATAGTTTGTGACTGTACGATGCAAATACCCCTCTTTAGTAAGATTGTCCAAAATAGTGTAAAATTACCTTAAGTATGTATTAGGACTTTAAAACTATAAAATAATATGTTTAGGTATTATAACCTACTATATAGCACTTTAAGAGACAAATTGTAAGAGACAAATTGAACAAATTACAGGAGAAAAAATGTTTTATTCTGGAACACATGAAATATTATATATGTAAAATAACAATAAGCCTTGGGGGTCCATCCAGGATAACTCATTTGGTAAAGTTATTAAAGTTTTAACATGTTAAAGTTATGGACTTCAACTCCTATCTTGGTTAATATTTATTAACTTGTAATTTGTTCAGTTAAAATATTTATATTTATCAGTTTATAGTACTTTTAAAAATCAAAATTGTAAAATACTGTTATCACCTTATTGAATTGCATACATACATACATACATATATATATGCAGTTGAATGGTGATATATATTTTTTTTAGTTTGTTGTTGAGAGTTAGATTACCCCTTTTAAATTTTAATGAAAAACAATTAAAATTATTAAATAATATAGAAAAAGTCTATTTAATGGCCAAAATATTATAATTATGTACCTATACTGGTTCAAATTGTTTTAAAAAGTATTTTCATTTTTAAATTGTAAAGCATACTTCTAAAAAAAAGTATATTTTAGGTAACCTAAATATAAGTAAAGAATGGAGAACTTGTGTCTATATTAAAAGTTGTAGTTAATATTAGTACATACCTATATTATTATTGTTAACATGTATTACAAATGTGGAAGAAACAGCTGTGTAGTATATTTATAAGGTATTCAAAAAATATCTTTATAAGGAAGTGGTATAATTATTGATGAAATGAAAAATAATAACTTACAAGATAAGGTAAATTAAGGTTAAGGACTAAATAATGTATGAGTAAAGATTCAGTCCAGGGTAGTAAATATAATAATCCCATACTGTTAAAAACAACTAGTGTTAACTAGAGAATTTAGTGTGATGTTTCACTCATTTGGGATAGCATATTAGTCATGTTAGATGTCGTGCTTACACCTGCTGTATCATGAGAGTAAAGCATACAACATTTATATTAATATACAATTGATGTTACAGATTCCAACAAAGAAAAACTTTTTTTCTATTTCATGATAATGTTTTCAGTTTTATCATCAAGATAAAGTGGCAGATGGTTTAAAACTATCAGGCAAGAGAGCAGAAGTCTCATAATTATCCATACAGATTTAGTTTTCTGAAATCATTTGGTTACAAAGAGGTCAGTCAGATCACAGGTCAGTATGTTGTTTCAACAGTAGAATGGAAGTCATATCCCAAATGCCAGACATGTAGCTTTTGGATTATTAATCCTGTTCTTCTTTAAGAGTGTTTAGCATTGAAGTTCCTTCCAATAATAAAGTCTCTCCTCAGAAATTTAAGGTGTTAAACATAATCCAGGAAGCTTTAAAACATACATACTGTAGTGGACAATAGATTTAAAAAAACATTGTATTCCCTGAATTTGTTAATCTTAACTCTGTTTAAGCTTATGATTTCTATTAGGTAAACTCACTTCCTAATATTAAAGTGTTTTACTTTCCTAATTATGTTTACCATGTTTAGAAATATCTCCAATTCGTTCAGTATGTTGCCAAAGCCCATTGTAAGCCCTTCTAGTAATGCTAGAATCATCATATTTGAAATGTAGATTGGTTGGCTAAAGTGACCTACCATACTAATTTCTATATCGTGTCCATAATGCCTTCTGTAAGTATTATTTAGAGAATCTCTTCTTTGCCCCTCTGGAGATCTTTTTGTTTTACTATTCCTTACAAAAATTTGTACAGTGGAGCATCAATTACCTGAAAACCAATCATCTGGAATGTCAGTTATTCAAAAGCAATCATATCATCAATATTAAATGTGTGCACTAAACAGTAATGTGTTAGTGGTCGGTTTTAGTGCTGCAGTGTAAACTAGTCCCACCTGTGTGATGGTACATTCCACAACCTTAGTGGCATGTTACCTTCATATGTTACACATTGTTGTTGTTTTGTCATTCAATTAAAAATGTATGTGTTTCTCATAAACTTAAAATCACTAAACAGTTGAAAAAAGGTTCTAGTGGGTTGAGAATATGGTGTTGGAAACACAATAATAGTGGACATTAAAAAGAACAGTAATGCCATTTATAAAAATTTTCATGTGCTTGACAGTGAGGATGAAGCTTGTACAGAAAAACAATGAAAATGACTGAAAATCTGAATTTAGACATTGAAATATACACTTGGTGTATGCAAGTATTTAAGTAATCAAGAGCATTCAATAAGTTGTCATTTGATTTGTAAAAAAGCTCTTAAAATGAATGGTGAATCAGGAGAAAATGCACATTTTAAAGTGACTGCTGGCCTGATTTAAATTGAGCCATGGAATTAAAGAATTTGACATCTAGGGGGAAAACTGTCAGCTGACAATGAAGCAGCTGAAAATTTGAAAGAATCTTTTACAGATTTGCTTAAAAAAAGGAGGCCTACAAAACAATAATGAAAACATTTTTTATAATACCAATCAGCAATAGTAAAAAAATCTTGTTAAAAAGATTGTCTAAAAAATCATATTGTTTTAAGGGAGTGAATATTTACCACTCACATACAAAAACCATAAGAATTCATAGATGGATTCAAGCATTTTTATCGACTAGCATAATAATGTGTTCATCCCTGAACCTTAAAAATGGAAATTCAGGAAAAGTTTTATTGTCGATCAATAATGTCCCAAGTCATCCTGCAAACCTTTCTTTTGATAGAGAAAATGGACTATTCAAGCTTGTTTTTCTGGCTCCCAATGTCACGTCAATCCTTCAACCAATGGACCAAGGTTTTGATTGATCAAGAAAATGAAAATACAGTTCTAATATTCTACAAAGAAATAAACTTGAAGGACACAATGGCAATACATACTTGGGCTTCTGTTAAGAAAAGCTTTCCATAAAAGTTAAAGTTATGCTAAGAAAAGCATGGAATAAGCTTTATTCAATAGATGAGTGTGTCAGTGCTTCTGAAGAATCAACAAACAGCTAGTTTGTATCAGAACTGACAGGGTTAATGAAATAATCTTCAGGTTTTAAAGAAATGAATACATTCATGAGTGGCTGAAACATGATGAAGACGACCCTGATATGAGGTGTTGACAGATGATAAAATAATAGCTGGCATCCAAGAAACTATGATGATAAAGAGGTGTTGAAGGCGAGCAAAAGTGTTGAAAAAGGACCATCCAGTGAAGACATTTTCACTGTCCTCAAACAGACATGAAGTGCTTAGAGCAACAAGAAGAATATAATGCTATTCATTTGCTCTTTTTAAAACAGTGTGAGATTTAGCAACTAGGATGCAAATCTCAGGACTAAAGTAGAAGAACATTTTAGGTTTTTTTTCTAAGAAAAATTTCTTAGTCTTTCGGTTATTTTAAGTTATACATACATAAGTTTAAGTTATACATACAGTGGGATACTATTGTTTTTCCTGTAGTATATACTTTTTGATAAGTGTTTTTAGTGACATTTTTATTAATGTATGTACATATTTTTTTTAAATATAGATATACAATAGTTTTATCTTTAAAAGCTCTGCTTTCATGTCTTATTGCTCCTAAAACGCTCCAAAACACCATTTTTAAGTATATACATTTTGCCCATCGATGATTGATTTTTCAAAAAGTCAGTTATCTAAACACCCTCTGATCCCCATTTTTTTCAGATAATCCATACTCCACTGAACTCTGTTTATTCAACAAAATTTTTAAAACCTGGGACACAGTAAAGGTGGAGTAACTCTGGCAGTCATTTGCTGCCGATCTACAGAAGCCTGCTTATTTGCTGGTATATGTACCAGTACTAGCGGTCTGAGTCCTTGCATTGTAGTTTCATTATGCTCTTTGTCCATCTCCACATAGCCCAGTATGTTCAACCTGGAGAATGAGTTGTCTTTTCTGTCGGTTTTGAATTACAAAAATTTTTCTTTTTCCAAAAACTGTCAGTATTGAAGTTTTAGCATACTCTAACAAGATACTATGATCAAAGGCTTCTTTGATGTGTTACTAATCCCTTTCCTCCTTTCACATCAAAGATGGTATGAAACTCTGACCTTGGGACTTCATATTGGATTTATAAATATATATATATATATATATATATATATATATATATATATATATATATATATATATGTGTATAAGTTAATACTCTGAACTTTGCAATTTTATTCTGATTTCATTCAAAAGTAGTACAACACTTTATTTCAGCAAGAGCTTGGATAAATTTGTGTTCCAACAAAATCAACATATCCATTCAAACTTTTGAAAATTCATATTTTTTTATTTTACATTTATTTAAACTTTGATTTTATCAACATTAAAATCTGTATAGGTAAATATTTTAAATTTTCAAATTCTATTAAAAATTTTAAAATGATCCCAAATAATAACATTTTTTTCAATAATAATCTCTTGCACCCAAACATTTGTTTATAAGATGCTATTTTTAATTTTGTTAATTTGTTTCAATCATAAATCATGACAATGTTACAGCTGTGCATTGCAATTTATCTTAATCTTTTGCATTTAAAATTTTAAGAATTATTTAGTACATAATTTTTTTTCTTTAATTAATTTTTGGTACTAAGTTATTGCTTAAAGTAATATTTTTTTGGAATTATTGTTATTTTAGGTATTTAATGAACTACAATAGACACTACCAGTATTTAGTATTTTGATTATCATGAATCATTGATGTAGGCTCACTGCCATACTGCCAATATTGCCTCTAATTTTAGTTTTAACAAGCAACTTTATTTTTGTCTTTTTAAGCTCCATTAAAAAAATACAACTCTAATAAAATCCTAAATGATATAAAAATTATTTTTTTAAATATTTTGGTTGGATAAACAAATAAATATTAATAGAAAACTGTGGATAAAAAGTTAATGCAGGTATCTACAATACAATACATTTTTAAGTTAAGAACTGCAGGAACTCAAAAAATCTGGAGAAAATATAATTAGGTTATTCTGTATAAATATGTTAATTGAAAATAAATACAATAAGGCTAAGTTATATTGTTAGGCTATATATTTTTTTTATGGAATACAGTATCATTAGTAATATCAATGACTGTCAATTTTTCATGAAAAATGTGCAATTTATTTTATGACATATTACAACAGGTCCATTTATACATTTAAAGAATTTTGTGCCTAATCTGTTTTAGAATGTATACATGGAACTTGTTCAAAGATGTAGATATGTGTAACTATAGGCCTAAATATGTAGATAAAATACAAAGGTATTGTTAACAGCAATAAAGGCTGATAAAGCCATTTTAATGTTAAATTATTTTGAGTAATTTTTATTCCTAATTTATTTGTTAAATCGCTTAAGATTGAATCATCACATTGTCTATGATCCTATGTGTTTTGATATGAAATAAGTCTATACAATATAGACATCAATACAAATTAGATAATTTAACAAATACAAATTATTATAAACAACATGGGCAACACGATCAACAGGTTGATAGAATACAGTTAAAATCTCGTTTTAGTTATATTTTTTATATTTAAAAAGGCTTAAATATGAGACATTAGCAAATCCATTGGGAAATGAGCAATAAGTGGCCATCATGGTAAGACCTAGACCAAGGGCCTGGAAATGAATGCCCTAGAAAACGTTTTGAGAAAAAAATTATGTAGATATATACAATATGTTAAAAAAAAATATTAGAACATATTTATATTTTTGAACCATAATAGGTAGAGAAGCAAAATTTGCATGTCAATATATATGCTACCTAAAAATGTACTTTTTAAAGTAACTATCAGTTGTCCATCATTTAAGGGCAACAAACCTCAGAGAATCATAAATCTTAAATAAGAGCATAGATCAAGTTTTACATAAAATTAAAACTATTAGTAGGACAGAATGTAACAAACCCGACCTAAAAAAATTCACTACGGTATTGAAAATTTTATAAGAACCTAATATGTCCTTTCTTTTTATAAGTTACAAAATAAAATCAGAAAAATCCATACTGAACTTAAGATACTATTTGTTTGTGCACTATTGATGACCAGCATAAAAGAGTATGGACAATTTTGATTTTAAGTTATGCTCTTACATTGAACATATTGTCTTAAGATAATACTTCAAAAGTTAATGCAGGTATCTACAATACAATACATTTTTAAGTTAAGAACTGCAGGAACTCAAAAAATCTGGAGAAAATATAATTAGGTAAATTGTATAAACTTTACATAAAGTAAAGTTGATGATGATTGTCTATAATACTATAGACAATCATACCACAACTATTATGGTGTGCTTAATAGTTGTTGTAAGCACTTAACAACACCCCAATGTTGTTACCTAAACAATTTGCATATTGTGATTTATTACACATCACATATAATTATTCTATGATTAAAATGTTGCTTTACTTATAAAATTATTTCTTATAAAATTTATAAGAAAGTTTGGCTGAACATTAAATGATTATTACTGGTACTGAGTACAAAATTTAGTCTTTACAATTTTTTCAATAAAATACATAAATGTTGTTGTACTTATTACATAATGTTGTAATTTGGAAGTAGAAAGGTGGCGACAGTGAAAAAATTGCCCAAGGCAGCAAAACTTCTAGGGCCAGGCTTAAGTAAAACATGATTATACTCTCATTTACGATTTTTTTTTCTGACTCCTTGCGGTCACCCCTCACAAGTAATGTAAAAATGTCTAAGTAATTGGATTATCTGCTTCTACAATGCTGCAAGCTGCAAGGACAGACATTCGAGAAATAGGCAGTACTATTATCTATTTAATTGTAATTGAACACTTCGCCAAAAGATGCCACCAGCAGTGAGTACTCACATTTCTGTTATAAGGGAAATTTTATGTTCTCTTATAGTGCAACTGTGTGTTGAATTCTGGTTAAGAGTTCCTGTGCCTTCCTGTGTGGTGAAAATATGGTAGGTAATAAACAACATGATTTTGGCTAGAAATATTGTCAATACTTGTTATAATTGTGGTATATACATTTTTATGAGTGGTGTGTGCATATTTTAATCCTTCAGCATTCACAGTTTGGTTGAACATCGAATATTGGTTTTGGTGACAGTTTGGGCAAGTTTACCCAGCAAAATTGGTTCAACAGTTTCAAAATGGTGGTCATTCCAAATTTTTAAAAATTGTAATTTTTTTAAAATCTGATTTTATTTTAACCAGCATAAAATCAATCATCATAATCAGGAATAACATCAATAGAAAATTGTAAATGTTAATTCATGTAGATTTTGATGATGATATGATATTGAAATCACAATTTCTAAAAAGTGTCTGATTGAATTCGCTTTTTGGAAATTTGTGTCCATCATGTTATTTATTTAATATTGAAAATTAGATGTCATATTTGTCTAATAATATTTTTTGGAATTTTGGTAGATTGACATATTTATATTCACAATAATGGAACTAAAGTTCTAAATTTGTAGACCACTTTATTATGGCTATTTTGAAACAAACAAATATTAAAATTTGATTTATTTGTTTGTCTTATGTACTATCTGTTGTTTTTATCTTTTTAACCTCAAGTGTTTGTGTGTGTGTGTGTGTGTGTGTGTGTGTGTGTGTGTGTGTGTGTGTGCATGTATATATATATATATATATATATATATATATATATATATATATATATATATATATATGGCATAAATAACACCCCAAAGTCATCTGCCATTTTTCAATATGATGGCCAGCATGTGTAATGGAACACTGTACATTTTTTTGGTGTTTTTGATTCTACATGTCATTTAAGACTTTTTTTATTATTGATAAAATTTTTATAAAGATACCTTTTAGAAGCAAGAGCTCTCAAAAGATTGAAATAAGTAGTTTTTTGCTTATGCATAAGACAATTTTTCAACTATTTAGAATTTAATGATTTAATGGAATTGTTGTAAACTGAGCAAATTGCCAAACAATTAACTCTACATGAATGAAACAAACCATTTCATTTCTAAATTGCCTAATTGATAGAATCAAATTATAACTAATATGTTGTTACATAATAATTAAAATTATTCATTTAATTTATTACAATATTGCTCACAAAGGCTATAATGAACTACTTGTTATTCTTATAGCATGTGTTTGAAGTGAGCGCCATCCTTATAAATACACACTTGCTTGTTCAATTCAACAATATTTTACATACTGTATATACATATTTATATACACTTATGAAGTTTATTTGGAAAGTAAAAAATGTTTTGATCTGACAAGCTGTTAAGTTACCTCACACTGTTGTCTCGGCAGTGACCTTCCCAATCCTTTGTGTCAGTCCGACACTAACAGAGAGCCAATACAGTTGTTAATTGTTTATTTGTACTTGTTTAAAATGTGTGACAAAATTAATAATACTGTCAAGGGTGAGTTTCATATTGTAATACGCTTTTTAATGTGAAAAAGTCCACCCTATCAAAATTTACAGACATATAATTGTGGTTCATGTGTTACAAAGCTTTAGTTCGAAAATGGTGTATCATGTGTGGTGTATGAATGTAGCAGCAGCCAAATGAAAATTCTTGATGAAGAATGCTTGGACTGACCTTCAGTTGTGACTGTTGAACTTAAATCAAGGACTGAGGAAAAATTCAACAAGATAGACATTTAACTTTTCATTTCTGAGTTCATTCTTCCCTGAAATTTCAAGAACAGTTTTTTTATAAAAATGAAATTTGGGATACAGAAAAAAAGTGTGTGCCAAGTGGATTCCTCAAGTTTTGACAAATGAACATAAAAAAGGATGGGAGCTACACTGACTTTCCTCAATTATGACAAGGATGGCAAGAAGTTTTATATCTACATTGTTATTGGTGATGAGACCTGAATTTCACATAAAATTCTAAAAACAAAGTGCCAGTCAATGGAGTGGCATTCCCAACCCCCCAAGTACAAAAAAACAAAACAAAAATATAATAAAAGTCTGAGCACTAAGAAGATTATGGTTAAATTGTTTTGGGATTGAAAGGTTGTCCTACTGATCGATTACATGCCTAGAGGGAGACCATAAATGGTGAAGCATTGTCACACTTTTCACTGGCTATGCCACATCATTAAAAATAAATGGCTTGGATTGTTGTCGAGCAGCACAGTGCTTAAAGTATGAATAAGCATAAAATGAAGACACCCTCCACATGCTACTGTGTTGATGATAAACTTGCTTCTGCAGTATAAGTGGGAAGTTTTTAAACATCCACCTTATAGCCCAGAGTGAATACCATATTTTTCCAAAATTGAAGAATTTTTGGGCGGAAAACATATGGAAGTGACAATAAACTGAAAGTGAGTGACAACTGCAGTGATCAAATTTCAGAACATATTTTGTAGTGGTTGTAGGAATTTTGACCTTTTTTGTAATTTAGTGTTTAAGTTCCATTCCATACAACTTTAGGAGTTCATCTGCTTTCCCCCCTCTCTCTACAACAGCGGCTTCTTTATATCTGATGTAATAATAAAATTGGTAACTATCACAAAATAGTATCAGTTAGGTTATTAAGATAATTTTTATTCAAAATTGTTTAGTTGTAAAACTTATCACAAAATAGTATCAGCTAATGCATAGGTTATTAAAGTTATTGATTAGCACAGTATTACTGAAGCAAAGAATGTGGGCTCTTCTAGTAACTCTTATAGTAACACTGTTACTGTAGTCACAGCTAGCCAAATATTTTCCATCACACAGCAACGTCTGGTCAATACAATATGAACACTAAATTATGAATGAACTTTCAAAAAAACATCTTTAGAATGCTATGATGATGTGAAATTTACCATACTGTACCACATGTCTGGACAAAGTCATGCATTGATTTATGGTAAAATTAGGTAAATGCTTTGTTACATCAGTTATAAAAAATGTATGTTATTCGGTGTATGTCGCCTGATATCTGTGCTGTTCTATTTATTTTTTTCCCTGGAACTGCAGAATACCCTCTACACTAAACTTAATTATACATGTGATAAATATAAGGAAGTAATGCAATTAAAATAAAAATTCGTTTTCAAATATATTTATAACAAATTATACATCATGTGTGTATATATAATACACTACACAAACTGTAGTAACAAAAGCTACACACTAGGCTGTCTTACACATATGGTCATCCCTAATTGTTAATTCTTGCTAATTAGGAGTTTTCAGCCCCTCTATGTAATACAATGTTTAAAATTAATATGTAGTTCAAATTTATTTGAATTCAAAGTGAAATATAAAAAAATTATCCAGCTATTTTAGTGGACATTTAGGGGACTATTAGAAGATGTAGAATATGTGTGTCAACTAAGAGACATTTGTGCTTTCTCTATTTCAAGAATATTAGTGGGAAATTGCAACAATCTGAACTGAACACCAGTTTGGTCCATTCAACTTTGCTAATTTGGTTATCACATTTTTTCCAAACTTCTTGAACTCATCCTACCTTTACATTCAATGTGATGTTTGTCAAGAATAACAAGCTTTCAGGTATGAGATTGATGTATTTTCTCTCTTTTACAACAGGAGTGGTCTAGGCATGTGACTGTTTGTAACTTTGTAATTACTGTACATTTGTTTTATTTTTTTTAAGTTATAAACTCACAGACCTTTCCCATTCCTCTATTTTCCTGACCAATTCTCAGTAAATGAACTTTTTCTGGACAGTAAGAGCGACTGGGAGACATGATGAAACCGCAATATATTCAAGTGCATTATAACCTGATATTACTGTATCTTATAAATTGTATTGTCTTTAAAAAGTTAAATGTTAATTTTAATATAATATAATGTAATTATTATTCTTAGCATAAAAAAGTTTAATAAAAATATTACAATATTTACAAAGAACGTTTAATATTTACAGAAAATAAAAATGTTTAACAAGGTAAAAATGAAATTAAAACATGAAATTTATACAGGATTTTAAAAAAGAGAATGTAAAATTATATCTAAATATCAATTTTACTTGCATGCTTTTGCATGCTTAATAAATATACACATATTTACTTAATATAATGATTACTTAATAAAAATAAATACATGTTTTTAAAAGACATATTTCAGACTTGTATAATTACACATTTGGTAAAAAAGAAGGGTTTACACCTATAATGGACTAAGTACTAATAAATATACAATATTCATTATGGTTAATACCGCAATGAGTAATTATCAGGTAACATAAACACATTTATGATTATAAACGTGTGCGTAGCTCTAAGTTTTCTGAATACAGCAAGTGTCAAGAAGTCCTTTCAGGTTTAGAATCCTTTCGCCAACACACATGATCCTGATTGATTTCTGGTAGCTGAACAATAAATGGTGGAGCTGGACGAATATTGACATCTGTGCTTTGCGTGGAATTATAATTCGGTGTTGAATGTTGGGTTGGTCTACCAGGAGAATAATCTTGAATTGAAGTTGTTTCTGATTGACTGATTTTTGTATTATGAGGAAAATATCGAGTTCCGAGAGGATCGTTATGAGCATTGCGCACTGAATGTGTATAGTCTCGAGTTCCTCTGCGTTTGAGAGTAAAATCTCGCTCTCCACTAAGAGTGACCTGTTCTCGCCAAACAACCCATCCATGGCGTTGAATGGGATCTACTGGGCCCCAATTCCGAGATGGTTTTAAAGATGACATGAATTTCTATTAATCATAACAAAAGTTAATTTCAAATTAAAGTAATTTTTAAACATTCACAACTCTTTCAAAATATTTTAGATCTAACCAAATTTATAACTAATAACATTATCATTAAAATAATATTATAAATGTATACCTTCCTTAGTATATTTAGCCTGAACATCATAATATGGACAAAGATTAATCTTTTCTTTTTTATTTATTGATAATAATTGATAGTTATAAATTACAATCATCCATTACAAATCTAGTTTTCTAGGGAACCTTCTTTTGTTTTATATTTACAGTATACGCTGACATGATTTATATTACAATAAAACTTCCTGATGTTCTGTGGTTTTCTTATGAAAGCTTCATTCTTAATGCTGCAGCAATAAAAAAATGCTTTTGAAGCTCAAAAATTAATTAAATTAACTATAAATTTTATAGTGAGAGGCATTAGATATATAAGTTTTATTTTATTTAATGTTTAAACAAATGGTAATAATGTGGTCAGGGACAATAAATCAACAGCCCCATTTGGTTAGGGTTTGGGGAGAGCGAGTCAGGTTATGGGGTGCAAAATATTTTTTCAACATGAAAGTGTGTCAAAAACCTTGCTTTCATTTTAATGACAGTTTTCTTTATTCTCTCTGTAATATGGTCTGTTTTTGTTAAATGGCCTGTTGTCTTGTGTCCTATGAAATTTAATTTATTTTTGATTTTTTTAAATGTCATTTCTATGTCCCATAATTTTTTCGATGTCTAGGCCATCCCTTATTCATTTGATGTCCCTGTATACTCTCCCTTTACCGCAGTCTACTTTTTTCTATGTCCTTAAGAAATTTACACTACAATCACTGGTCCAATCAATCATGCATTCTGAGTGTAATGTGGATCGATCTCTTCAAAAGTAAACACAAGGCTCACCTTTCTGAATACACTCATCTCTATCATAACCACATCAATGCGCCTGATGATAGTGCATAAATATATATAAAAATTTTAGAACTATACTAATAAACACAAAATTCATAGTATGAAATGTAGCTTTAGCATATTCAATATTATTAGATTTATAGAGATGTTCATGTCGTGTATTACTTGAAATAAGATTATTTATTTTTAAATAAAACAATATAACTTGTCAGTTAACTAGGATATTTTTTTAAATTCTATGTCATCCCTTTGTGTCATTTATCAGTTTCAGTAGTATTTTAAAACTAGACCAGTAAATAAAATATATATATACCTGACAAACATTATAGTCCACTTGAACTGAAATCTGCCAAACTGCTACAATCAGCACTATAAACCACGACAATGCATAAATCGCCCAACCTAAAATAAAGAGCCATTCAGGATCCACTTGGTCTCTTGTACCATTTAGAGGCAATGTTATGAATGACCAAACTTCCAGTATCTGTACAGAAAAATATCATTTACGGACATGTTGTCATAGCATCTACAAAACTTAATTATAATACAGCTTCATTGTGTAAATATTTCAAAAATACTCATTTGTTTCTGCTTAGGCATTAAATAATTAATACTGAATTACAACACAGTTTATGTTTTTATAATGCAAAAAACAATGGCTGAAATCATATTTTTACCTTTTACTTAATATTTTTGGTAACCTAAAAAAATATAATAATTTTATTTTAATTAAAACTTATAGAACAAAAAAACACCTAAATATTATTTGGCCTTCATTTTTATTACAATCACACTAGTTTTGGAAACATTATTACAAGAGTATACAATAGTATAAGATTATACACTATTGTTCATCTTGACCCATTGAAAAGTTAGTACAATTTTTTTTTTTTTTTTTAAGTCTGACTATTGTGCACACTTGGGCTAATGCAGACGATGGGATGATTTATAGCGTATGAAAATGCCAAGCCCTGACCGGGAATCGAACCCGGGTCCCCAAGGTGGCTAAAAGTTAGTACAAAATATTATAAACAATCATTCTCTAATTAACTATTTTTAAACACAGCAATTTTTTTTATTGAATTCCTGCAAATGTTGTGTACAATAAATGTAATATTTTCTCAAATTGTAGGACATTAGTTTCCAGCTAACATATAGCTAAACATGATGCTTGGTTCTTGCCTCGATTGCAACCCACTATAAATTCTTCATGTTGTGTTTTTTTTCAATTACGAAAACTGTTCAGAATTAAAAAAAAAAAAAACTGAGTATATATATATATATATATATATATATATATATATATATATATATAAATATATATACACACATATATATATATATATATATATATATATATATATATATATATATATATATATATATATATATATGTACCTACCTTTCACTACAGTAAAAGGTTTAGAAAATAATTTAGACTTTTAAACCTGATTAAAACCAATAACCATTAATTTTAAGTAATTAACTATATAAGTTTGTGATAATATAAAATTATTGTTATGAAGTATTTTCAAAACAGAGAATCTGGAGAACTAGCCAATCACGCTAGGTATGTAACGAATAGCTACAGTTTTTCTTGTGGTATATGCACCTCCTATGACTCTCCTGGCATATTGGATAAACATTAAAGTAGAAAGAATTAAAGATAACCATCCCATTGCTGTGTGATAGGAAAGGGACTTCTGTTGTGATTAGACTTATTTAAAATGTCACTGCAGCAATTTTTTTTTTGTAAGTTATGCAAATGCTGCTTGAATTCTATCAGTTTTAATCAAGTTTTGTTACATTTATAGTTCTGCTAAGTACTAGAGAAACAATACTCACCCTTCTCAAGCTCTAAATTCAGGTTCTATTTGGTTAATTTCAGGCTAAGAACCAACATCTATCAACTGCCAAGTTGTGTAAAAGTAAATCTCTTAGGTAGTTAGAAGAAAACTGTTTCAAATTAATGACGTTGAAAATGTTTGAAATTTATTAGCACTTAAATCTTTAATATATATATTAAAAATGGTAACCTTTTTTTCATTATAACTTACCACAAGAAGTATGGGTGTAATGAACCAAATGACACTCCATAAAATGTTTAACTTTTGCCCCAAAACAAATTCAAAGTCATTGTAGAGAGAATGAGTACCATAAAGCCATACGAAGCCTAAAAGTTCAAGAGCTGTCATTGCCAGAACAATATGACTAATAACGTAGTAGTCCAACATGTGCACAACTTCTGCTTTCGGCTGTACAACAAGAATTATTTGTTTAGTTAGACACTTTAATTAACTAATAACATGATACAGAATTGGTTGCCTAGATTGTAATTTATTTTAAAAGCCAATAGAAGTGTTAAGGTTTTTTAGAACTACAAGTATCAACATTCAAATAAGTTGTCTTGCTAATAAATAAATAAGGAAATTTATACATTTTTTATTTGCCCATTGCAAGAATTACATTAGTATGGCCATGGCCAAAATAATTATCAACCAACAACTTAAATAGCAGAATCAATAAATTTCCAAAGTCAATAATAATAAATAATAAATGTGTGTGTGTGTGTGTGTGTACAGTTTTTATATATATATATATATATATATATATATATATATATAAATTTAAACAAAACTTAAAATTACATTTAATTAATTGAATAAATAGAGCTAAACCACAACAGTTAAAGTCATTACAAACATGGGCGTACCCAGCAAGAGGCAGCTGCCCCCTGGAAGCCGTTATTAAATTTTTTTTCTGGAATTTAATACAATTCTTGAAATAACTATTTTAATAATAAAAAAAATACTTACACTATTGAAAATTATGAAATTAGGATAATTTATCGTTATTTTATTGTCGATCAAAATTATCGTACAATCATACTCAATTATTTTCTATAGGAAAACAGAAAAATAATACTATAAACAAATAGGATAATTATCATACATCTCACAACTCTGTACACTGATCTAGAACCACCTAGCGACTGGTAGAGGAATCTGTGTCAGCCAGTTAGTAGGATTCAAGAAACGGAGAGATCTCTAGCAGGCTCCAGAAGAGTCTACAGGCGGCAGCCAATGAAAGAAAAGCAAACCTACTAGAAGGGTCTCCACCCTCCCCTTTGGCCTAGTGAGTTCCACATCATTATATAAACTGAGCTACCCACCGCCCCCACTAGTTGATCAGTATTTGTATTTCAGTTGAACTGTTGATGTTTACTAAGTGTTTTTTTTTTTAAACAACCAATTATTATAGTTTATTAGTTTACTTTCTTATTTACATTTGGAGAACACTGAGGCTTCCTAAATGGACATAAGAAACTGGTTCTAAAAAAGTAAGTTAAGTAATTAAGTAATTCAAATTTTTCTTTCCACAAAAACCAATTCGGACTATCACGAATATTTCAAAACAAAAAATAGACAAATTTGTACAGCCGTTCTCATGTGATGCACTTACCAACGAACAGCATTTCATTTTTATTATATAGATTGTTAGTTAAAAACGGTTTGTAACTTTTGTATACTATGTCAACTTCTATTTCAGTACTCTTCGAAGGGTAAATACCTGGCTGAGAAGTACAATGGGAGAGGACAGATTGACTGGGTTGTGTTTGATGAGTGTCCATCAGAAATTCTTTAAGGAAAATCAGGCTGGCTTGAAACAAGAGTTTTGAACAAGTTTTATACAAATCCAATAAAAATGATACTAGTATAAGCATGTAACTAGAATAATTTTTTTTTCAAGCAAATAATTGTATTAACTTAGATGATAAAGCACTGCTGTAATTATACATAATTTTATTAACATTTTGGTATCATTCACCTTTTCCGAGATAAAATGTTACATTGTATATTGAACAACTATGGCTTGCCACCCCCTCCTAGTTTTGATCCTGGGTATGCTCTTGATTACAAGTATTTTTCAGTTTAAATTCAGACAAAACTGTTGCTTCGTGTTGTAGTTTGAAAAAGCAAAAGTATTTTTGATGATGCTATAAAATACAATAGGTAACAAGTAACATTTTCTGGTCTTGTTATAAACAGTTATGTGGCATGGAATGCTGTTTACTGACATTGTCAAAATTTGTTTTCTATATTTTCTAATTTTCAATTAATACATCTGACTACTTCAAATGCCATTCTGTGTATTGGTTGTGTAAAGATGGAAATGCTGAGTTGAAGAACACACCATAAGGTGGTCATTTTGAACGAGAAGGTGAAATATTTCACAAACATGTTAAAACTAAAAAAATATTAATTTTATTTCAGATCATCTGTTATAGCACTTATTATATGCAAGGTTGATTATATGTAAACACTAAGTAAATCATACGAAAATTAAATCTTTAAAATTAATACTTACAGGCAGGAGACAAATAATGCCAATTAGAAAACCAACGGAGCAAAAGAAAGCTGAAATAAGCCAAGGACGCCATCTCTCTTTTGTTTCTACAACTATCGACACAACAACTGTGTACACAAAGGCAACCTAAAAATTAAAAGAGAATATTAGAACAATAAAATTAAGCTAAAACTAAAAAAATAATTATTAATTAAAATAAACACAGAAAATTTTACACAAAATATAAATTTTAATAAAGATGACAATTAAACCTTATTGAACTTACAACTTTTGCCAGCATCAAATATAAAAATAAAATATTTTCTATTCAAGTTTGATGAAACAGCAGAAAATTTCTAATATTAAACTAATATTGATATAACTTTATTTGATATTTAAATATTATATATTTTAAAACACACACACACACACACACACACACACACACACACACACACACACACACACAAACATATTACTCAGTTAAATGTAACATACACAGAAACACCTATGTAAGCTCTTAAACACATATAAGCACAATACACACACATACAATAAAAAGAATTATTACTTCATTATAACTAATATATAGTGCTAAAGTACTGTAATTTAGGTGTTGTATCAGTGCAGTTTAATGTTTTTAGAGTTAAAACTTGAACAACAACAAAATTAGGCAATAATAAATTGTTTGAAAGCAACAGGATTCAGAACACAAACTTTAAATAACAACACTTTTTAAGATGAAAAATATAAAAATTGTTTTACCGTACTAATTAGTCCTGTAAAAACAACAACAAGAAACATGATGGCTGCCCATATTTGTGCATCATTGACAAAGCATCGAGAAGCTACGTCATACATGAACGTGAGTACAAACAATTCTGGTATTTTAGGTCCGATAAGTGTTATGCCATTTACTTCCAGTCTTGCCATCCATAAATAAATTAAACAGACAAATGCAATCCCAACCACTAAGTTACAAAGAACATAAAGAACTGCTGTCCTAGAAACAAAAACATTTTTTTAAATTTAAAATAACCTGTATATCTTAATGTATTTTAATAAGAAACAATGAGAGTTTACTTCAAATATTTTAAAATTTAATTCTTTTATAACAACATTGAGTTTATGAAGAAAAATTATTTAATCACATCAATTTTTTCATAAGTACAAAAAAAAATGGGAAGTTGATTTGAAATTTTTATAGATGTTTAAAAATAACATTATAATTGAGTATTTCAAAATTTCTGAAGTTATTAAAGAAATAAATCATCCTATTTATCAGAATTGACTAACCAGATTTCACTCATATATAAATATTCGTAACTTAAATCGGTCAAATCTAAAATTTAAAAAGTTTTATAGCCTGGGTAATAAATAAAAGAAATGAAAATGAATTCTGATCATCATTGTTTTTTTTTTTTTTTTTTTAGTATCTTTAGTAATAGCTTTCCCAACCAGCAAAGTACGGACATAAATATTTTTAGGTTGCTAAGGCATCATTTGAACAATTAATAAATAATTTAATTGAATATTTGAAAGTTTATACTATGTTTTTCATATTTATTTTTTAGCCTAACATTGACAAAAATAATCTGGAGTTGATGGCTGTATATTCTTACCAGAAAGCATTGCTCTTAGAGAATACTCGGCCAGCATTTGTTGTGATGTTCCCAAAACCAATGTGGGTTGAAAAAAATAATTGTATTACAGCAAAATACCAAGTCTGAAACATGTTGGTTAAATTTAACAACTTCATCAAACAATAACATATACAAATTGTTTTACAAATATCATGTCAAACATTCAAATGATAATATAAATAAATAGCCTGTGCAACAAAAATTACCAAAATGTAGTATATTTAAAAGATCTCTAATGATTTTGATTAAATTTAGCTAGAACATATCTTTGTTTGTACAGAGGCAAAAATAAAACCCACTCCTCCAAAAAGATATTAACGAAATTATAAATAAAATAAATTTCTTTTTTCCATTTATCTCCTAACATGTTCATGTTTTATTAGTTTAAATGATCCAATCTCATGCAAACAAAGGAAATTCACTTCATACAATAATTTTGATGTATTACAATTATTTAACTTCACACAACCTAACCTAACCTTCCTTATTGTTTAAAACAAAGTTAGAAAGCTCTCTTAGTGAAAACTGGAGACCAGTGTCATCAAAAGTATTTTATATTTCTCTACTGCGTTATCAGTAATTTAGTAGTGATGTTTATGAGATTTCTTTACATAGAAAGGATTTTATAAAAGATTTTAGAACTTCACTCATACGTTTTATTTATCAGTTTTTAGTTTAATTTTTGGGACATAATAGAGGCAGTGGTAAATTATTCCTTGGCCCTTAATTAAGGACAGCAAACTCCAAGAGATCACAGGGCATGAATTTTAAAAAAATAGGTCCTGTATTTAAAAGAAAGTTTTATTATGTTCACAATAATGGAAGCATATGAACATAATTTTCAACACTTACACTGTTGATATTGGAATGCTGCTAAGTGACAGTAATAGAAACATATAATATACAAGGCAAATAGTTATAGTGGAAAATATTTAATGGATTATGAGTCAAGAAAATTTTAGATTTCAAGATTATTATCATAATCTGTGGCAAGTATAATGATGTGTGAAGAATAAATTCCTTTCCTGGACACTTAAAAGTAAGAGTTTGTTTCTAAAGAGTCTATTTTTATACTTGTGATCTGTATAAGGGAGCTGTATTTATAAGTAGTGTAATATGGGTTGCAGGGCTTGCAAGCCTACCATAATTCAAGAAATATTTTATTTTCTGAATTTATTAAAAACTGAACTTTTTATTTGATACTGAAATTAAATTGCAGTGAAAACAATAGAATTTTTATTAATTTTAATAAAAATGAAAAATTATGTACTTGACTCATTTTTATTCAGTCAAGTACATAATAATCAATTTTGGGCTATTGTTATTGGGCTAACTTTACCTGGTTCAAACATCTCGTAGTAGGCAGTGCACAGGTAGTGAGGATAGAAATTTTAAAATCTGGCTTTAAAGTGATGTCTGACCTTTTTCTTTCTATCTGAATCAAATATTTCAGATCTCTGGTGCAATAGATTTGGCTGTATGTTGTGTGTACATGTATGTGTAAACAGGAACACACACATACACATACACATACACACACACACACACACACACACACACACACACACACACACACACACACACACACACACACACATTTTCTTTTATAATATATAAGTTTTAAAACTTACATCAAAGGTAAGAAAGAATTTCCAATCAATTTGAAGAAGTGTTGCTATGCCATGAGTATCCAACATGGCTTGTTCTGTGAGAAGAGCTATTATACCAGCCACCACTGGCAGCAGTAAGAAAAATGCAGACACTCTATACGAGCGAGCACCTCTTGAAACACTAAATTAAATGATGATATTTTAATTCAGAATAAATTTAACATCAAAATAGTATTAACAATATGAACAGAATTTTATTTTACAGTGAAAAAATACCAACCTAAATCAAAGTTTGAACCCGAAGTTTTTTGTTAAACTCTCTTAACATACCTATACTGGCTGAATACGAGAATTCTTTATACTTCCTTACTCTTACAGTACACTCTTGATGATTTATTGTTTTTTAATCTGACACATTCAATGATGCATCAATGTTTGTAGATTCTGGATTGGCTAACATTTTGTTTATTTAGTGTCCATACTTCCTTTATGCCAATTTCTCAGTGTTTTCTGGGTTTTGATAGTTTGTTTTTAGCTGTTAAAATCCCACAAGTAGCTCAGGAAATAAAACATTCACTGATAAAGAGCCTCACAAGTACAGATAAGGCTAGATTAAAAGTGATGGACGGCTGATATTAAAAGCCTGCATATTAAAAGATAAGCCAGGCAGCCTTCAGTGTACACTGTTCCACATTGTCTTGGGATATTGATAGGGTTAAGGAAGGACTGTTTAGGTAGTAGAATGGATGATGGGTGTAGGTTTGGATTTTCTTCCAAGAGGTTGGAGATGAAAGTGGATCAGTAGCTTACTTATGAGCAGGATTTGCCAAATCTTGTAGCATCCTATCCTCTACCAGGATGGTAGTAGAATGCTGCCCACTGCCCTCATTCATTGGTGTACCATTGTGTATTTTTATACTGTGCATTAGTATACAGAAAGTTGCAACCCCAATGGATTAAAGCACCAGACTCTATTTAAACCATTAGTAGACATTTAAGTACAATATTGCTATTTACTGTACTTGGCATGCTGCTGTTACATTCTGTTATTGTTCTTTTTTTTAGGTACACATGGTTATATACACAAACAGAAATATCAATAGTACTATTTTATTATATGGAGCTTGGCCATAATACCACAAATTTTATAATTTTTTATTTAAATAAAGTCGCTTTTATATCATGAGCTTGGGTTTAGCCAGTATAGCTCATTTGGACTAATATTTTATATTAATGAAGTATTATCTACACAATACAAGTATGGAAGTAACGAGTATTGGAGCATTAAGCTAATAGTCCAGGTTAAAATCCGAGGTTTGACTGATATTTTTTCTCTTGTAATTTGTTCCTAGTGTTTCTAGCTTAAGAATAGTGGTCATATTAAACTAAAATTAAATTCAGAGTGAAGTGAAAACTAGTCAATGGAACTAATTGTTTCTTCCAGGGGTCCACTGTACAAGTATTCCTAGACAGATAGCCAGGGCCCTGAGTAAAGAAGTCATCACCACTATGCAACCTTTATTATTTTAATAAATTATTGTGTATATATATTATAGAATTTAAAAAAATATTACTGCAGTGATATTTATTAATATTTTGTTCTCAAAGTTTTATGAATTTCTTTATGCTTGATATCAAAATGTACAAAAAATGTTGATATAACATGTAATACAGTTGGTGTTTAAATTTTTGAAACAATAAAAGTTGTATACTGGTATTCCAGATATCAACTAACTCAGATTGCTGGTTGCCTCTTGGATGCTAGGACAATAGCCATTTGGAAGATGTGATTATTCTGGATGGGTGGTTTCTGCCTCACTCTAAATTTTAGTATACACAATAACAAATAACAAACAATTACAAAAAGCTAAAAATAAGAAACAATTATAAAAGGTTTATTAATTTCCTTATTCTATTGTACAGCACCATAGCAATAACATGTAGTGTATTGCACAGACACTGTAGCACATGACATCATGTGACATTCAAGGTTAATGAAAAAAGCAATTGAAGTATACACATAATTTCTAATAATGAAATTACATAAGTTAAGTTTTATTCTCAGTTTAATAATTATTACTAAAAGAAAATTAACAATGCCAATATAATCAGAATTGTAAAGATAAATATTGAACATAGATAGAGAAGTAAAAAAACCAGAAAAATAGGCATTTAAAAAGAATTAAAAATTTAAAGTAGACATACTTCTTTATTAATTTACTTACCACAACATAATTATTGCCCATAACAAGAACAGAAGAGCCATTACCACTGCAAACCACATTGGATCCTGATCAGGTGGTTTTAAGAATGTCTGTCTGCAAAGTAAAACATTATGTTAACATATCAGTCTTAGGCTAATTGTAAAAACCTTGTCACTAAGTCTTCCACTTTTCATACAGAAAGACACTGAAATTCAGCACACAAAATATTTAAATTGTAAATGCGAAAAAACCTAATTTAATAAAAATTAATTTTTGGAATAAAAAATTGATTGTGCTAAAATTATAACAATTTTTTTGTTCCTTGTAAATTTTTTTGTATTCGATAACTAAAAATCAGTGTTATTTAATTTAAACAAACTGAAAAACAATAATTAAAAAACTTTAATTTTTTATTAAAATTGAATCATTAAAAGTTGCTATTACAGTAGGGTCTATATAAATATTTGCAAAGCCCTTGATAAAGTGTTGTATAACCATTAGAGTTACAGAAAAGGGGATCCTTTAGTGTTTCAAGAACTTGACTCTTGACTGAGGGAGAAATATTAAATGAAATATTATGTCAATTTTTAACTTACTCCAAACAAGCTTCTCCGTTAGTAAGAGAAGATCGTTGAACTCCATTCTGAAAAAAAATAAAGCAATACAGTAAGTTCTACTTGAAGTTCTTAACTAAAGACTAATTTTTGTTAATTTTTTTAATAAATATAAATATTTTTTAAAATAAATAAATAACATTTATGTTTATTATAAATAATATATATATATATATATATATATATATATATATATATATATATATATATATATATATATATAGTGAATATTGTGAATATATTAAATTGTGAATATTTAATTTTGAACAGAAGAATTCAGTTTTTTTAAACAATATATATATCGTTTCGAAAAAACTGAATTCTTCTGTTCAAAATTAAATAATCAAGAACTAAATACAAAGTATGGTAAGATAAACAGAGTCAAGCACTTCAAATATCTGGGAGAAATTCTTGAACCCACGGGTGGCGAGAAGGTACAAAGGGTTCGGCTACTGAGAATGAAGAGGGCTCTTGGTATAACGTGTGATATCTACAATAAGAGATGTTTGTCGACGCACACAAAAATCAGACACTACAATACAGTCATAAAACCAGAGGTATTATATGCAAGCGAGACGCTAGCACTCCACACAAAAGCTATCATGGAGGATATTTTGAAGGAAGAATGCAAAATCTTGAGGAAGATCCTTGGCCCGAGATTAACAGAAGATGGATACAGGTTGCACTCCCGGAAGACCACAGAGAAGATATCGAACCTGGCAGCAGATACCAGAAGAAGGAGGCTTCGGTTCTATGAACACATCAGTAAACTCCCAACAACGAGACTTGCCAACAGAATCCTTAAGTATATACAAGGTGTCAAATCAACAACGTCGTGGATCGCACAAGTCAGAATAGACCTACATGACGCAGAAATAGACTCAACAGACGTTGAAGACAGGAACGCATACAAGAGAAAGATGCTCAGTTGGAAGGTCTCAGAGAATGAAATCCCAAAGAGAGCAGGGGTAAAATGGACAGAGGAGTGGAAGAGGATCCATGGGGACAGGATGAGGGAGGTGTGGAGGATTAGAAGGAACAAGACATGAGTCGGAGTGCTTTGCGTGATCCAACAGGGTCTATACACAAATAATAATAATATATATATATATATATATATATATATATATATATATATATATATATATAAGTGTTAAATATAATGTAACACTTGAAGAAGAATATATGCTCAATACCTACAAAGAATTGTACTTTAGAATATAATCTGTCTAATGAAAAGTTTTAGCTAGTGCTATGAAATATTGTAATTTTTATGTTGCTTTAATTATAGTTGAAACTCAATAATTTAAATCTCAAGAGAAAGGCCATTTTATTCAAATAGAAGTTTTAATTTAAAAAGGTTTTGAATAACACATGTTATACACAATCAAATTTAATGTACAGAGGTTAAAAACTAATTTTATTTGGTGCAGTAGTTTCAATACAAGAAAACATACTTTTTATTTAACTTTAAAAGCACTAATATTTATTTTATCTGAAAAAATCCGTTATTTTAGTCTGTTTTAAAGAATTAAAACATTGGAACATTAATAGCATTGTCAGTAGTCATAATTAATTGCACTAAACTCATTATGCCTTAATGATTGAGCAAAGTTGTTAAGTCTCAGCTTTTTTCTCTAAAAATAGCCGCTGCTAAGTATTCCACAATATCCTTCTTTATTATGTCACTTTTTACTGAATCTATATCACTTTAACCTTGTCTTCTACACTCAATAAGTTATAAGTTCCACTTAAAGAAGAAGTCATTTTAACTACATATGCTTCTAACAAGGTTATACAAACATATGCAAGTTATATAACGACTGACTCAAACAATGCAGATAAAACGGAATAGGAAATGACATTTTCCATTTTTCCATTTTGTTCAACATTCCATTTTTGATGTTTTGACATTTCATGTTTCCTGTTTTTCATGCTTGACATTTTTCAATATTTTCAAATTGTAGAGGATGGATTTACAAAATTCAAATTACAAAGGTCAGAAAAGTTTTCCTTGTAACTTTAAGTTTACGCTTTTATAATAAATAATTAATTTTTTCTAAGAAAATTAAAAATAATTTGATTTTTAGAAGTGTTAGGAATAAAAAGGTTCAAGTTACTAATTGGACATATAAGAGAAGTTAAGCAAAACCTATTTTTAATTAAAAACCTAGCTACTTTTAGTAATGCTCCTTTTTTTTTTTTTTATTATTATTTCTTTCGAGAAAGAAATATTATTTTTTTTTTTTATACAACGCAGTTATTTATCTGGCTTTCTAGGAATTTTTTTAGGAAGAATTTGAATCTTATTTTTTTTATATTTATGGTAGATATGAACATGGTTTATATAATAATAAAACTAAACTTGATCTTGTTTTTTATGGTTTCATTACTAATGGTCATATGCTAAAACAATAAAAATTCTTTCAGAGCTCAAAAATTCATCAGCTTATAGATTACTCATCAATATAATGATGTTTAGTTCAATATTCTCTGATTAATTACATCATATTTAAATAGAAATTGTCGTTAGTTTGATTTTTTTATTTGAATTTTTTACTAAAGCAATGTTAAAAAAATCTCATTTAATTTTGTTGTTAATTCAAGTAATATTAGCTTAAAAATATAAGTCCAAAAAGCGGCTTCAAAATAGTCATTTACCAAAACAGGTCGTGAAGGTGAAATATTTGGCTTTAAAAGAGAGACTACTAGGCCCATGTCTTCACCAACTGCTTACACCCCTACTCTCTCTTTCCTTGCTATTGTTCTGATAAGTTGTCTATCACTTCCTACACAAAATGTGTTGTCAGTTGTCTACTACTCTTCTTACATGCAATATGGTCTACCGAGTTGTTTTCTTAAAGTTGTTCTTAACTTTGAATAAAAAGTTTCATTAAAATTTGTCTAATTCTGTATTTTTGAATTTGCCAAATTTCATATATTTTTTAGTTTTAAATTTATCCAATTCAAATTTTTTAAATGGTCCTTTCGGCTTTGAATTACAGTACAATAGTAAAAGGTACAGGATGTAAGTTTTATTTAATGCTTAAACAATTATTAACAATGGGATCATTTGGTGGTCGCCAGCAATAAGGTTTATTTTCGTTTGGGTTTGGAGGAATGGTGAGATTATGGAGGCACAGACATATTTTCCATTTGTGTCAAAAACCTACAGCCAGCTCTAATTATTAGAACCCATTTAAACCTGTCCAATAATTTTAAAATTGCAGTAATTCAAAATCTTGAAAAAAGCATAACTTTTTCCTAATGCAATTTTTAAAATTTGTTTCCATGATCATAATCAGTGATAAAATGGTGTTCAATGTAATTTGAATATTTAAAATCCCAATTTATGCATATTTTCAATGTTCAAGGTTTTCAAAGAGGTATAGGATGAAAATTTATAAATTTTATGGTGGTCAGGGTTCGTTTTTTTGTATAGTATTATGTTTGTTTACGTGATGTGAAACTGATACTTCTTGGTTATTCACTTCCACCTACATCTTCAACAAGATGGCTTCACCAGGGTGCTTTTAATGCACGTTTTGTTTAAGACAAAATGTATGGCATTAGGCTATATTTTAACAATTTATTAAAAGCAAATTTTATAAAAAATAAAACCATCTAAA
This sequence comes from Callitettix versicolor, assembly GCA_022606455.1. Classification (NCBI taxonomy): domain Eukaryota; kingdom Metazoa; phylum Arthropoda; class Insecta; order Hemiptera; family Cercopidae; genus Callitettix; species Callitettix versicolor. The sequence goes on from CM040183.1 coordinate 63,281,996, forward strand.
AATATGTGAGACTTTCTTTACCTGTAGATTTTTGCATTCTGAGAATGGTAGAACTTCTTTGCTACTCCAAAGTGTGTAAAACAAAGCTAAAGCCATTATGATTGGATAGTAGAATGCCAACAAGATGGAGATAAATACTTTCACAAAGCCAACACCTTAAACATATATAAAAATAATCATTTGATTTTTTTTTACTTTCTTTAAATTATTCACTTCTTTTAAACTAACATATTTTTTTGCTTCTCTGCAACTGGTAAAATATGAAAAATAATAGTACACCTAACTTATTACACAATTATTGCAGTAATAGTACTATTAACAATTAATAAATCTCTTTTGGAAAATGGTATTGTAGCAGCAATTAATACCTTGAACCATGAAATATTCACCAACCGATTATGTAGGAGGTAAAGTATATAACAAAAATCAATATAAAAGTAGTATTTTTTTGTTTAAATTTCTATCATTTCTTCATTTTATATTATGGAATAAAAATTGTATAGCTTTGGAAAAACAAAAGATTGTTCACACATTTAAATGTTCAAGAATTCAATTCACACATTTTTAATGTTATTTTACAAGTAGGTTTACATTAAAAACAATGAATTTATTATAATTTTTAAAGTGACAGCCATTCATTTATAATTTTTAATGTTGAATACCTAAAAAAAACATTCAATTTTAATAACATATTACAAGGAACGAAAAAAATCTCTTAATGACAAACAAAATGTTTTTTGATTTTTGCTGGAACTTGAAAAATAATCTAGTTGTTAAAAAACACATAAACCAAACTGAAAACATTTTTTTAGATTTGTCTAAAATGGCTGAGAGTAGGTTAAAACTATGCTTATTTGTAGATAACCTGATTTCCTATGAACTACAGTAAACATTTTTTTTTAAATGTTTTTCTTTAATTAAAGTAACTTTTTTGTTCTTTATGATGATGTTTTTGTAAAGTTATCTGTTTTCGAGAAATTCAATGTTCAAAATTTTAAAAGGCTGCATTTAAAAATCATAAAATAAATTCTTTGCACATCATTCACTTGTAAAACATAACAACATAAAAAGAAATGTCAACAGTTTTTTTAATAATGACTGCCCCAGTTATGTTTATTCACTAAAATTAACCTAGTTTAGGAGAGTAATTTTTTGAATTAAAAAGCTTTTATTTTACAATCCATTATATTTTTCATCCTCTGAATATTTAACTGTAAACACTGCTAACACTGCTTAAATGAAAACACAAAAGTAATCACTCTGACAGGCTATAAGTGTGAAAATGTACTCAATAATTTTGTGGTGCCAAAGTTACTTTTTTACATTTTACAAAGTTACAATTCACATTTAAATTGTTTTAATTAAATGTTTACCTTTTAATATGGGAACTGCTCTCCATAATTTTATAGGTCCTTCCTGACAGAACTGGCCCAGTACTATTTCCAGGAACACAAGAGGAATGCCAAAAACCAATGAAATCGCAATGTAGATTACAAGGAATGACCCTATGACAACAAGCAAGAAAAACATTTTCATTGCTTACATTTTGCAACACAAATCAATGTCTAGTTTATATATTTAAATATACTACAAGTATAAACTAGAATTAGCAACAGTTAGCCTTATACTCTGTTTACTACAAACGCAAAAATGAATAAAGTTTAACCTAACCTACTGAAATCCTTAAATTAAAGTGTTGTTTTATTTTGTTATGAAAGGTCTAATCAAAATATATGTTTTAGAATGAGAGTTTCTAAAGTTTAAATGTAAGAAATTTTACAGTTACAGAAACACATAAAAGGAAAAATTAATAACAATTTTTGATAACATAAAAACTAGTCTAGTTCTTTTTTTTATTAAAAAGAGCCCTGTTTAGTAGCCTGTAACAATTATGGTTTGTGGATTTGGGAAACTGGTGCTAAATTCACTTAAGAATTTATATAATTTATAATTAAGAAAATTGAAAATATTCAATTTAAAAAATTGTTTCTGAATATTAACACTCGAATTCAGCTTTTTTTAAAAATAGCGTTAATTTAACTAGTTAATTGACTTGTGTCAGTTAATTAACAAAATAATTGGATGATTGTTACTTTGAAATACTGTAATCAAGTTCATCCAAACCACAAATACCTTAAACCTTAATCAGTGGTTCCATTAACCACTATGTTAATTTTGATGGTTCATTTTATGATGAGCAAAATTATGTGGCACATTATGGCCAATCAGTAGCCAAAAATGAATAATAGAATAATGTAGACTATTAGGCAATTTATTGGTTAAATTAAAAGGAACACTTACCTCCTCCATTAAGGAAGACAGCAGTAGGTAGTCTTGTGATGTTGGCAAGACTGGCTGCCAGGGATATTGCGACCATAAAAGTACCAAAATTTGGTAAACATCTCCATCCCTGAAACAAAGCAAAACATCTGTTATGGTTTGGAACAATACTAGGCCTAATGGCAATGGCAAGATTTTATAATATAGAGGAAATGGATCATTTTTATCTTTATTATTACTGGGTTGTTTAATGTAGGTATGTACTTAAAGAACTAATAAATAATGTTTTTCTTAATCTCAATTATGATTGTTATTGACCATTGAAACACCAACTTTTGACTCAGCGAAGCGAACTTGATTATTCATCATTTGGTTTGTGTGTTAGTTACGCAGATTTGCCAAACGCATAGATCGATTGTTTTGAAATTTGATAAGAAGATACCTCTTATAAATCCCAAATGACTTATGTGTAAGATTGTTTTCCATTCTCTTCCGCTTCAAGATGGTGGTTTCTGATTTAATGATGAAGAATGTACGCATACGTGATTGAAGACAACACATTCACTATTTGTTTTGAAACTTGCTAGGAAGATACCTTGTATAAAGCCCAAACGACACATGTAAGATTTTCCCTATTCACTTCCATTTCAAGATGGCAACTTCTGATACACGATGATGAGTGTACGCATTTTTGGTTAAACACCTTAACCGATTGCTATTAAATTTGGTAAGAAGATACCTTGTACAAAGCTCAAACGACACACTAAAATTTTTTCCCATTAACTTCCGTTTCAAGATGGCGGCCTCTGATTTAACGATGAGTCTGTTGCCTACAAGCTGTTGTCAACACTTACTATCATAATTTTGACCTTTAAAAGAGAAGAGCATAAAATTTCCAATAACGTTGGTCCAATAACATATCTCGTATATATCATGGTTAGCGATTAAATTGTCGAAAAATGTTACAAGCATGTCAGAGCGCTGTCGTGGAGCGGTGGTCAGGCAATTAATTAAGAATATATTGTGAAGTCTACCGTTCTTTGAACTACTAGTAATAAATTACCATTCCAAATGATAAAATATCAAATGTAAAGTAATAGGATATTATATTACAAAAAAAAAAAGATTAATGAAACTATCATTATTATATTTTAATATTATTACAATTATTTAATTAAGTAATTCAGTAATAATTAATCTTTTAATAAACTTTAATAATTAAACTTTGCTGTCTCGCTGACGTCATAGAAGACAAACTTACATTAACCTTTTTTTAAAATTTTGATTTCACCCTCATAATCAGCATTACAGACTTCACATACTAGCAACTTAAACTTATAAATTATACTGAAATTTTGAAAATGAACTGTGACCGCTTTTAAATTAAATTCTTTAATTTCAATGGATTTTAAACATTCAAAATGCTTATTTATAAAGTTCATATCGCAGATTACGATGGTGATATCAGATTTTCAAAACATTTAATACAAAAAAAAGTTATGAATTGTTAAAGATTTTAAATGGCCGCCATTTTGAAACTATTGAACGAATTTTGCTGGTTAACGAACTTGTCCAAGCTATTACGAAAATCGATTTTTGTCCTGAATTTTAATCAAAAGTGAGGGCGTGAGTATGATAAAAACTCTCTCTCTCTCTTTTCTCTCTCTCTCTCTCTCTCTCTCTCTCTCTCTCTCTCTCACACACACACACACACACACACACACACACACACACACACACACACACACACACACACACACACACACACCATAAAATAAAAAAATATTGGTTGACATAGAAAATTTGAGAATAAAAAAAGACACTGTAATAATGAAATGAGTTAAAATCAATAATTTCGGATTGAAAACGTTTAGCTTTAAAGTGGTAATCGGTAATGAATGTAACAGTACTTCTACAGCCACAGTCCCGTTCCTGGTGGGGAACAACCGACCGCCATTGTAATGTCTCCACTTGTCTCAGGCGACAGACCACACAATACACTCAGCTGCCTGAAGGATGCTGAGTAGTGAGTATATCGGAAGGTAAATCATCATAAAAAGTTCTGTAAACGAAGCTGTCTACCTGAAGTGATGGAAGCGAATTTAAGCAAAATTAACAAAATGTAACACGTAAACGAATATTTTAGAAGTTGAATATTTTCAGAATCGTACTGACCATAAGATCGAAATTGGCCTGTGGGGACCTCGATTCTGCTTTAAAATATCGCCAATTGTATAAAAATAAGAAGGCAACATTTTTTTTTTTTTATGGATATACAAACCAATATTATTCTTGGGTTATAAAATCTGTTCGTTTTAGTGTTTATCAACCCTAATGCAAATACAGAAGGCTGTGGATGTCGGCTGGTCTCAGTATGGTATACTCATATAAATTTATTCAAAATGGCGCCATATTAGAACTGGCTCGGCGTTCCACATGCGCATCAGCTGTTACAGACCGCAAGCACTGTCATTTCTCTACTCACTATAATTGTGTATAGGCCTATACATTTCGTTTATTATACATTTAGTACACATTATACCTACACTGAGAAGAACAGAAGACAAAAAGTAAGTCTTTAATCCCAACTGAGAACAACTCCTTGATTTAATATTTCTCATGTTATGCGCATGTTTTCAATTTGCTAATAACAGAAACCATAAATAAATTTTGTGAATGATTAAATTACATAGTCTTTTAGAATGAATCGGTGCAATTTTATTTTATTACAAATTTTATAGACGAACTTCTGAGTCGAAACTATCGCTGGGATGAGGGCCTGCAGTGTTGGACAAAATATAAAACCTTGAATGTACTTGTTGACAAAATGTAGTTGCACTTATAGTTTCAAACTTTGCAATGAAAAGTGTTGAAACAGAGACCATTTGACTTCATTAACATATAGCATAGAGTATCATTTCAAGAAATATGTTTAATAATTCCACAAAAATTGTTTCACTACCAACTAATAGGCCTAAGTTATACATAAAACAGATTTTTTTCGAAAAGTGAACCGGTCGATACGACAATGCACTGCATGGGCTCGGTTATTGCAAAATTACGACATGAATCTATGACGAATGGGTTTGAAAAATACTGTACAATGAAGTACAAAAAACTTCATATTTTGTGTATATTAGTTATACTTCATCAGCAAAAATATAAAAGGGTGTATACATGAGTTAAACATATTTAACTCACTTTTACACCATTCTCTTCTTTCTTCTGACGAAGTGTAATTGTTAGACACAAAGAAAATATTAAGAGTTTTTATTTTATTTTATTTTTGTGGTCTTGTTTTTCTAATGTGTATGTGTGTGTGTGTGTGTGTGTGTGTGTGTGTGTGTGTGTGTGTGTGTGTGTGTGTGTGTGTGTGTGTGTGTGTGTGTGTGTGTGTGTGTGTGTGTGTGTGTGTGTGTGTGTGTGTGTGTGTGTGTGTGTGTGTGTGTGTGTGTGTGTGTGTGTGTGTGTGTGTGTGTGTGTGTGTGTGTGTGTGTGTGTGTGTGTGTGTGTGTGTGTGTGTGTGTGTGTGTGTGTGTGTGTGTGTGTGTGTGTGTGTGTGTGTGTGTGTGTGTGTGTGTGTGTGTGTGTGTGTGTGTGTGTGTGTGTGTGTGTGTGTGTGTGTGTGTGTGTGTGTGTGTGTGTGTGTGTGTGTGTGTGTGTGTGTGTGTGTGTGTGTGTGTGTGTGTGTGTGTGTGTGTGTGTGTGTGTGTGTGTGTGTGTGTGTGTGTGTGTGTGTGTGTGTGTGTGTGTGTGTGTGTGTGTGTGTGTGTGTGTGTGTGTGTGTGTGTGTGTGTGTGTGTGTGTGTGTGTGTGTGTGTGTGTGTGTGTGTGTGTGTGTGTGTAGGTGTGTAGATGTTATGGTGGGTAGCGAAACAAAATTTTAGGCTAAAGGTGGGTCCCATGACAAACATTTTGGGAACCGCTGCCAAAGAGAATACGTAGAAAACAAAGAAAAAATCGCGGCAATGTCTTGTTAACGTGATGGAAAGAAATTTCCAAAAGCACTTTTTTATCTTATCCTCTTTTTTAAACTCTGATTTCACCGTCATAAACTGCATTAAAATCTGCATATATTAGCATTTTAAACTTTCGAATTCAAATTGCATTAAAAATACAAAAATGAACCTGACCACCGACAAATTAAATTTTGTATTTCATCGATGTTCAAATCACTTAAGAAATACTTTCAAACCTCCGCGAGTGGGCGAAACGCACTGTGACTCAGTCTTCTCCAGGAAACTACGTTAATAGTGTCGATTTACAAGTCATATGGAATTGTCTATTTTCCGGTTTATGTAATCTCGTTCTGCTCTTGCAGTTTTTTTATCTAATAAATTCTTTTCATACAGTTTGTGTGTAAGATCGTTTTTGTAAAAACAGACGTGATCGATTGGACTTTAGAACGCCAGTTGACCATATGTTTTTAGGTCAAGTCAATCGCTTAGAGTCTTTGTTCAGTTATTCGAATTCGTTTGTTCGTTATTAATAGTAGATAGTATTACTTAAGGCAATATTGTACTAACCAAACTAAAAAAACAGGATATTGTACTAGCTAAGTAATAAAATAAAGTAATTGTTGTAATTTCTAATGTTTATGTAAAATAAAATGATTATTTTGGACAGTAACGTTTTCTGAAAACTTTTTATTAAATTTACCACATGGCCCACCGGAAATTGAATCAACTGCACAGAACATATTTGGCTGTCCGGCCTCTGATCATTAAATCAGTTTTTTAAGATTTGCTTTACTGCAGTTTTTAATTTGGAAATAGCGAATATTTTATTCTAGTTAGATTTAGTACAGTACACATTTTTTGTTTGTTTACCGGTAAGGGTAGGATCAGAGTCTAACCTTTTCTTCCTGCCCAAAAACTTGTTTTGTTTATTTGAACAATTTTTTTTTGCAAAACTTGCCTTGTTTGTCTTTTCACTAAAGGATGAAGTATGTTATTCAATGAAGAAAAATCATTAGTACCTACTTTATTATAACATAGGCCTAATGTACTTTATTGATCTGATTATTGGATTAAGTATTGTACAACTGGATTTTTTTCATAGTTAATAGCTTTTACACATTAATTTACTAATTGTTTATGATTTGAAATATTTTGTAACTTGTGTTTTATTTTTGAAATTTCGTTCAAAATTGCAAAGATAAAATAAAAATCTACATATCATGGCTTCATATTATATAAAAATCTATAATTAGCAATTGCTAAATCTGTTAGACTAAAGTGGTAAAAGGGGGAAATAAGATGCATTTACTCAAGTGCAACAAATATAAGATATGACTAAGAAGTTATCTGATAAGGATATCAAACAGAAGTTTATGATACATGCTAAATCTATTAGTAAATTACGTAGTGAATTTGCTGACGCGTGAAATTGACTTGCGTCACGAACTTGAATTGGAAATTAATCAAAATTAGACGTTCCAAGTTTCGCATCACTCAGTAGTGAAGACAAATGAGTAACTATGTCAACGTTAATTCAACCGGTTTGGAAAAACCACGCGCTGACAAAGGAAAGGTTCCAAGTGAAAAAAACTGCATTTAATCCGAGAGCTTGTCCCAACTGGAAATACGTAATTTTGATTGGTCACAAGAAAAATGTTTGTTTTTCACCAATTGTTTCAGTAACTTAAACACGAAAATGAGTCTTTATCTGATCTAGAAACAAATACTTACTTAGTCACAAATTTGCAACACACACACACACACACACACACACACACAAATAAGGCACAACAGAGTAGTGATAAGCTACTTATGACGTATAATGGCAATAAAATTGTCTTAAACTTTAATGAACTCTTCTTGCACGCACGTAAGTTCATAACAATAAGCGTGGGACCGGCCTTCTAACCGTGCTAATCACTCTAACATACATAAAATCTGATAACTAGTTATATACTAAATACTATGTGTGTTGTATCAATTTTGATCATTTCATGCATTCAACTCGTGGTTTCTTTCAAAACAAGTTCAAACACAAAATATTTATTACAACTTACTTGATTAACTCGTTATAAATTGCTGTTCTTAATTACTAATATGCTATGTAATTACTGTTCTTAATTACTAATACTAAATACTATGTGTGTTGTATCAATTTTGATCATTTCATGCATTCAACTCGTGGTTTCTTTCAAAACAAGTTCAAACACAAAATATTTTATTACAACTTACTTGATTAACTCGTTATAAATTGCTGTTCTTAATTACTAATATGCTATGTAATTACTGTTCTTAATTACTAATACTAAATACTATGTGTGTTGTATCAATTTTGATCATTTCATGCATTCAACTCGTGGTTTCTTTCAAAACAAGTTCAAACACGAAATACTTTATTACAACTTACTTGATTAACTCGTTATAAATTGCTGTTCTTAATTACTAATATGCTATGTAATTACTGTTCTTAATTACTAATACTAAATACTATGTGTGTTGTATCAATTTTGATCATTTCATGCCTTCAACTCGTGGTTTCTTTCAAAACAAGTTCAAACACGAAATACTTTATTACAACTTACTTGATTAACTCGTTATAAATTGTTGCACTTAATTACAATGTTCCGTTCATTAGTAAAGTGTTCTAATCATCATTTAATCTACGTATTTTTGTATTCGTTATGTATTCTCTGATCGTAACGCATTTGAAGCGATATTCTACATTCTTTAGAATTAAAACATTAATTCTGAAAGTTCTTCTTCTTTTATTATTATTATTTTTACACGTAGTATTTGTGGCACTATTGTATTAGGCCTATAATACGTATTAGCAGTACCCACAGCGTTGCCCGTGAAATTCAAACGTGAAAGTTATATGTAAACAAATGTAATTTTCAGCTAAATATTTAGTAAAAAAATAATTTTGAAATCCAGAATCACATTGTACAAACAAACCTACAACTTGTAACTAATCTTGTAAATCGGTTTGATTAAGTTGGTATGGAAACGCTTGAAAGCAGTTTTGATAAGACGTTACCGAGACTTTCAGAAGTGGTTTTGCTATGTTCTTAGAAAACCTTAAGAAGCAGTTTGAATATGTTGATAAAGAAACTCTAAAAGTGGTTTGATAGGTTGTTATAGAGACGTTAAGAAGAAGTTTTTGTTGGAAAGTGGTTTTGTTATTCCCATATGGAGACGTTGGAAAGTAGTTCTTTTTATTTTGATAAGGAAATGTTGGAAGTGATTTTGTTATTCTCATACGGAGACGTTAAAAAGTGGTTTTGTTATTCTTATATGTAGACGTTGAGAAGTGCTTTTGTTATTCTCATATGGAGACGTTAAGAAATGCTTTTGTTATTTGCATATGGAAAAGTTGGAAAGCTGTTTGACTTAGTTGGTATGGAAAAGCTTGAAACCGGTTTTGACAAGTTGTTATGGAGAAGTTGAAAAGTGGTTTTCCAGCCTATATTCTTAATAAACGTTACGAAACTGTTTTGTTATGTTGATACAGAGACACTTGAAAACGATTTTGTTAGGTTGTTACCGAGACTTTGGAAATGGTATTATTATACGCGTGTTCGTAGAAAACGTTGCGAAGCGTTTCGATTATACTGGTATGGAAACGCTTGAACGAAGTTTTGATAAGTTGTTATGGAAATGCTGAGAAGTGGTATTGCTATTTTCTATGGAAAGAAGCTGTTTGACTAAATTAGAAGGCCGATAATGTCGTGTTAAGAAATTCTCAAAAAATTAGCCTATAACACTCCTTATTTAATAATTATAGGCTATATATATATATGTATATATGTAACTTACTAAATATTTAGTGCATGACTAATTTACAGTACTGTTTAACTATAATCAGTTTGCAATAACTATAAACTTTTGTTTCAGATTGTACACACCGAAACAAAACAAAGAACAACATAATCGCTACGTTATTCTGATAATGTTGGCATTATGCAATAGCATAGACTTTAAAGACGAAGTATTAAAGTGACATAATATTGAAAACCGTTTATACACAAGTATTTTTCCTTATAACAAAACTTTCTCAGTATAGCTATAAGAGTGTACAGTCTGTGAAATAATTATTTCAAATATTTTTGAACTTAAATGGCACTTCTAAGAAAGTTGTTCACGTAAACTCGAGTTACACACACACACACACACACACACACACACACACACACACACACACACACACACACACACACACACACACACACACACACACACACACACACACACACACACACACACATATATATATATATATATATATATATATATATATATTATTATTATTATTATTATTATTATTATTATTATTTGCGTATAGACCCTGTTGGATCACGCAAAACACTCCGACTCATGTCTTGTTCCTTCTAATCCTCCACACCTCCCTCATCCTGTCCCTATGGATCCTCTTCCGCTCCTCCGTCCATTTTACCCCTGCTCTTTTTTGGATTTCATTCTTTGGGACCTTCCAACCGAGCATCTTTCTCCTGTATGCGTGCCTGTCTTCAACGTCTGTTGAGTCTATTTCTGCGTCATGTAGGTCTATTCTGACTTGTGCGATCCACGACGTTGTTGATTTGACTCCTTGTATATACTTAACGATTCTGTTGGCAAGTCTCGTTGTTGGGAGTCTACTAATGTGTCCATAGAACCGAAGCCTCCTTCTTCTGATATCTGCTGCCAGGTTCGATATCTTCTCTGTGGTCTTCCGGGAGTGCAACCTGTATCCATCTTCTGTTAATCTCGGGCCAAGGATCTTTCTCAAGATTTTGCGTTCTTCCTTCAAAATACCCTCCATGGTAGCTTTTGTGTGGAGTGCTAGCGTCTCGCTTGCATATAATACCTCCGGTTGACTGTGCATATAATACATAATTATGACTGTGTTGTAGTGTCTGATTTTTGTGTGCGTCGACATACATCTCTTCATATATATATATATATATATATATATATATATATATATATATATATATATATATATATATATCATTTAATTGGAATCCAAAAGCATATTCTTCAATAACAGAAACAGAATAGAATCAAAATATTTTAAATTATTACATTCATAATAATATATTCTTGTACATTATTTTAAAATGCAATTTAAAATTGTACACATGTATACCTTATGTGACAATAAACGGTTTTGGAACAGATGACGATGCAAGTAGATAAGGAAATTGTCAATATGAATTGAGTAGGCTCTACCTGATTCAACTTGTCTTAAATGAGATGTTATAAGGCCTAAACAATAAATTGGTTACATTTTGATACAGTTCCATTGTGTCTAATCTAATTTTTAAATAGGGTAATATTTTCTTGCTCCAAAAATAGCTACGTTTGTTACACTGAATTTTTATGAGTTCTAATTTAATCTTAGTTATTGATTATTTTTGCTGAATATATAATTAGTTTGAAGATATATTCACAAATATTTTGTTTTATTTAAATAAATAAATACGTGACCCTAGCTTGGATATTATTTGCTGTACAGTTATAGTAAAAGATCGGTTGTTTTATATTAATTCGTAACGATCAGCTAATTTTATTGAACAGCTGATACGCTATAATAACTTTCAGGTTATATTGTTAAAAACTAGCAATATTAATAACAATTACTATAAACGTTTATATTAACTTCGAAGGTATTATGAAAGGGTTACAACTGCACGTGTTCTTCAAATAAGGAAAATTACCGAAACCAAAGCAACACGTTTTCAAATAATACGGGTGTAATGTTATCAAAAAGGGGGACACATTAAATTAAATGGCCACACGATAGATGTTACAAAACAAATGTTTTACGATACGGGTACAGACTAACAATTCTGGTCACAGATTATACACCAACATGCTACAAGCAAAAGGGTAAATTTAATTTTATCAACAATTTATAATCTCTACTTTTAAATAAACATGAAGTACAGTAGCATTCGTATTGCTCGAAATAGAACAAATAATATTCTATATTGTATTTGCAAAAATTCTTTTCGTATTAAAACTACAGAGTCGTAAACTTACGAAGGCAGTATTAGGCTACGAATTACACGCTACATTATAAAGGCAGGTTACATTTAAGTTTTCAAAATGTTTTGTAATGTCTGATAATATTAATAAATATTCCTATTGCTTGAATTAAAACAAATAATATTCAATAATGTAGGTCTATTTACAAAATACGTTTGGTATTAATGCTTTTACACAGCCATTGCTATATCGTAACAGTCGCTTTTTTTTAGCACGATTAAGTTGTTGACTATCGAAGAGGCAGTGAAGTGACGAAACTGATTTATTTTCACATTTAATATGAGACTTGATCAGCGATACCGCGCAACAGAATTGCCTTCGTCCGCACAGCGCCAGCTGATTGTAAACAGCCTGCCAATCTGTCGCGTGGTGAACAAATTTTAACAGCTGTAATTAAGCGTTTTATTTTTCTGCGGTACCTCCAATTAAAATCTCGACTATATCGTATCGTTTAACGAGATAAGCTATCAGTTCCACTGTTACCATACTGTAGTGTGCTAAAGGCACACAGACATTACTGACATCTGCAAGATAGCTAATGAGATCAATCAAATGCCTGTATATACATATACATATATATATATATATATATATATATATATATATATATATATATATATATATGTGTGTGTGTGTGTGTGTGTGTAAAACTTTAATAAAAATAATCAGCTGACTAAATGCTCTTCGGTTAAACATGTGTTTCTTAACACTAAAAGAATTAAAGTTAATATTAATAAATATTTTATCTTTTATTAAGATCTACGAACCATTCCACACATTACACTTAAAGATCTGTATAACATTTAAGGAGCTGAAATTATTAAAATTATGTTTGGTAAATATGCTGAAATGTAAAGGATATTTTACACTGATAGGTAGGGGACCTAAGTACAGTAGGTCTACTGGTGGCCTACCAACGATGAACAGCGGCTGAAGAAATGTAGCTTACGCGTTCATGCTCCAGTAACGTGATTTATTAAAAATTCAAATCACTATGTCCTCATTTTTCCAATTGGAGAAATAATTGAAGTGCAAGAATCTAATTAAAAGGTAAATGTAATCTGGATAAGTTGTTTCTACTCATTTCTTTCAATGGAACGCTAACTACTAATGGTTGTTATTGAGAACCCAAGTAGTGATTTAATAAAAAAAAAATTGTACAATTAAAGCTCGTTTTGGTCTTGGGTATACAAGTTCCAAAACTATTAAAAAATAAAGTAAAATATTTTTTTCAAAAGGTTTTTGATAAATGAAACAATATTAAAATACAAAGGCATTACAAATTATCCTTTCAAAATGTCTTTAAAAACATTTAAAAATTAGTTAATTTTCAATTGCTTACGAGCTACAATATTTTCTTCAATAATTAGCCTATGCACATTTTTTTTTAAAATCTTTTATCACAACAAGAAAATCACAGATGATTGGAAAAAATATCCCAGAAAATGCTTTTAAAGCACGAACAAAATAGCCTATTTCATGTCCATGTAGTATCACAGTTGATATGTAAACTTGAGTGTTTTGTTTACAATGTACAAGCTAAACTATCTAATAGTTCTTGTGAAACAGTGACGAGTACATGAGTGAGTGAATCAGTGATATTTGGATAACAACTTTGACCTCTGGAGCGTACCTTTTGAAACGTATTTGCTGTCCAAATATAAAAATGACTTTTTAATCGTATTTTATACGATTAATAATAAATAAATATTTTTTCCGTCAACCCCTATATTTTCCCCGAATTCAAGCCTTTACAAAGACCATTTTCGCCAAACTTTATATCGGTCGGTTACGTCGTAAACGAGTAAGAAATACGTTACCGACAGACGGACGCTCGAGCAAATTTACAAGGATCCTTGATTTTATCTTCGAGCCCTAAAAAACCTCAAAAGTTCGTCATAAATTTAAAACGAATGTTACAAAATTCTCTCTTTCCCTCTCATTCTCAGAGCCAGCACAAGGGTGACAAAGAAGCGAGGCCTACCCGAGACACTCAAACAATGGCAGAAGGTGTGGGAGTAGATTTTCATTTTACAAAACACAATTTTCATGGCGTTTTTTTAAAAGTAAATGTATAAGAAGACACGAACAATGAAGGAACACGTGATGTCACGGATATTAACGATAAAGTCTGCATTCCAGCTGCTTGTCAGCTGTTGAAAACTTCATAGTTACACGTCTTTCCGAGAACTTATCAACGACGTCGTGAGAAAAACTTTAATTGTTTTCAAAGTTTATTTTAACCTTAATTTGTTCTTTAAAATATTAAATCAAGACAAAAACACAAGTTTTATTCTATATGTGTTTGGATTTAACTATTTTTTTGTCGGAAAGAGCTTACACGAAAAAATGAAATGGCGTTAAAATTAAAGGCGACAACTACAGAATAAAGCGTCCTCATTAGTGATGTCCTGGATCCTTGATTCTCCTTCGCATCCGCTAATGAAGCCGCTTCACTCTGTCGTCTTGCTGCAGTTAAATGTATTTATTTATTAGAAAACAAAGGACCATAATCAACGGAGGCGTGAAGTAAAAATACGTCTACTGCAATTAATGTATACTGTAAGTGTAAGACCTATTAGTTCATACGTTAACGATCTAGTTTAAATAAAAAGTGAATGTTACAAAGATTTTTTTAAATAAACAAAAAACAGTAAATACATGAAAAGTAAATAAAGAAAACTGGTGAATAGAAAGTAAAAATAAAATATAAATAGAAAATAGAAATAATTTTTGTAATAACATAAGAGACAATATTATTGTATACAACCTGTGTGTCCAGAAACCATAAGTATAAACACTAAAATTGTTCTGATAAAGTAGAAATTTGGATGGATAATTTTTTAATCGTTCCGACTTGTTTAAGGAAGGAAGAGAGAGAAACAATAATGTTTAAGAAAAACCCACTCGCGTGTTTTTAAATGTAAAATATTTTTTTAGTTGATTTTTTGCAGTTTTTAGTTCTAAAAATTATTTATCGAAATTAACCTCCATTTTTACACCCGTAAGGGGTGTAAAAGAAAAAAGGGGTGTGTAAGAAAAAAACTTTTCTAAAAAGTTTTAGAAAATATTTCACAGGGAAGCACCTAAAAGTTAAGAGAAACCAGTTTATAGTGCATGAGGAACAGTGATGAATACATGAGTGAGTGAGTCAGTGTTATTTGGATTACATATTTATACGTAGATAAGATATTTACACTAAAGCATTTTACCTTGTATAATTGAAAATTATCTTTTATAATTAAAAAATTAAAATTATCCACTACACTTCTTCCTCATCAGAACCATTAATATATTAATTCTGATGGTTTCTAGAAACACTAGTAGCATAAATATTGTCACTTGAGTACCAAGGATAATCCTTTTGTTAATTCTAGAATTCCTGAATGGAACTACAAATGGTTCTTCTTTATTGTAAACGATGATTTTTTAAAACGATGGGTGACATTTAACTGTAAGCCATGCATGGTACTTCTACGAATTTTAATGGCGGAGTTTTTTTAATTGTTAAGTTTATTGTGAATACGTTATTATGTGTAGGCCTAATGTGCAGTGCCGGATTTAAGAACAGGCAAACATAGGCACTACCTATAGGCCCCACCACACGAACATTTAAAAAAAAAATAATAAAAAAATGTTACAATATGATCTATGTTATTTTTATTTTATTATATTTAAATTATATATGGCGGATGGGTAGAGAAAATTATAAGTATTTAATTATTTATCTGCAATTGAAATATTGAATGGAAGATCGATTTAAATAGTATGGCGTCCGAGTAAGTTCTCTGTAAAAGAATACACTCAAGCATTTGTATCGACATTGAATTAGACTTCATATAACATGTATATTTTTAGGCTCCCACCAAGTCAGCCTATGTTGTCAAATTTTATAAATCCGGAAACTGGTTCGTTTTGTTAAATGAGTAATACCATCTGATAATGCCAATATAAATTTGTCGAAACGTTATATGATAGAAAAATTAAAGAGGGTTTGTGAAGGACCAAAACGTAATTGAACTTTTAAGATGTTTTGTTATTACCGCAAAGGATGGTTCTTTCTTATTGTACAAGATGGTTTTGTGTTATTTTATTTTTGTTATTTGTAAATAGTGATGCACGCAATGGTTTCGTCTCGTTTCCATAATAAAAACGTACTTACTGTTTGGAAAAAACTACAAACTAAATTAATGTAAAGCGAATAATGTAATTCTTTCAGGAAATAAAACAAAATCTTCTCTATTTTTATGGTTTGTGTTTGTTGTAAATTATTAATTAAAATTAACAAGCTTATTTTTTCGATAAACTGGTCTTGTATTTCGGTGACGCAGTTCAGAGACGCAGCAAACTGACCGTGCTTTGACCACATCGACCACCGGTAATGTATAGTGAATAATTATATTCACACTAGTGCATCAGATGTTATCGTTGATACTAAGTCATGTTGCAAAACTGAACTATTTGTACGAGGATTTTGAATTTTTGTGAAAATATAAGAACTTTTCGCTTAAATGTTTGTGCTAAACGATAATGACTTACATCAAGTAGCCTACACTTGTACATTACTTCAATCATAATATATTTTTTAATTTAAAAAAAATAATTGAACTTATTTACAAATTTTCACGAACTAATGTTGAACGGTTGTGGAAGAAATTAAACTGGGCTAACCCTTAACTGAAGTGTATTTTATGCAAAATATTTGTGTTTTATTAACACTAGAAATAATAAATAATCTATTGCAATAATTTTCTATGTATGAACACGATTTTCTAAAATATATGCTTCTAAAACGACCGCACAAATGTATGTATTTTATTTCACATAGAAATAAAAAGATATAAATAGCTGGCATTTGTCTTAATACACTTAAATTTGACTCATATATTTAGAGAATAAGTAATAAAACTTTAAATGGCAACTGCGCCCATGAGACGAGATACGAGACCATAATTTGCTTTTCCATAAGGAAAGCGTCTCATTCATCATTATTTGTAAAGCACAGGTCTACTTTGCAGCAACGAATAATTCTATGTTATTGCGAATGACTCTTTGTTATTGTAAAGAATGATTCCTTGTTATTGTTAAGTATCGTTTTTTATTGCTTTTTACCATTCTTTTTTTACTGTGAAAAGTATAAAGAATGATTCCATGTTATTGTCAAAGATTTATTTTGGCTATCGCAAAAAATGGTTCTCTGATATTGTTACGGATATAGTTCTTTGTTATTGTATGTACCGATTTTTTTTTATAGTGAAAAGTGTAAAGAACGGTTCTTTGTTATTGGATAAGATGGTGATTGTATTGGTTGTGGGCAAATAATGGCTCATAATTACTTTTTTGTTACTGCAAATAATGTTATTTTGTTATTGTAAAAGAATATTCCTTTTGTTATAGCAAAGGATTTTTCTTTATTATTGCAAAGAATAGGTCTTTCTTACTGCAGATAATGATTTTTTTTTTATTATAATAATAATTGTTGTTACATTAAAGGTTAGAGCTATGTTATTGAAAGGATGGTTTTCCTTATAGCAAACAATACTTCTTTATTGTTACGAAGAATAGTTCTTTCCTGTTATAAAGGACGTTTCTCGTTACTATATTTCGTCATTACGTCTAATAAAGATCACCAAACTGATATGTTTATCTGTAGAGTACTCTTATCGAGAAGTTATAATTTTCTACAACGAAGGTTGGTTCTTTGTTTTTCTAAACTTTCTCCTATTGTACTGCAAACTGTCTTGACTATTTTGTTATTGAGACAATAACATGCTATTTTGTTATTGAGATAATGTACTTGAAAATTCACTTCTTTCATTGACAGAAGTCATGAGTCTGTGTATTCTGATTTTTAACTAATACAGAAATGTTACTTGCAACCGATCCCTTCCGATTGTAACCTTGAAGTAGCGTACCTGTAAAGTCTTCCCACGCTATGCTCAAAGTGGCCATTTTAATTCAATTACTACAGTTATAAAGTAGCAGTAAAGTAAAAATATAAAATGTAAGACTAAAGAAAGAAAGATCGAAAAAATTACCATGCATTGCCAGATAACGAGTGAAGCAGATCAACGCCAAGCTACGTGTAAACATAAAAGTTGATTTAAGGAAGCTCTATAATGAATAATCTCACATAACCAAATTTTCCTGTAAAGAGCAGATCAGATCAACGCAAAAGAACAATGAAGTAGCAGAGCAACAGTAAAAACATAACGTTTATTTGGGGAAACTTCAGACAAAATCTTATATCACCATATTCCGGAAACGAGCAGAGCATAAAGTAAAAATATTAAATAATGTTTTTTTTTAATCGCCAGGTCCTGATCAGAAACACTGTTGATTGTTAGCCAACAAACTGAACAGATATTAAGGTGTGTAAGCTTCTGAAGTAGTGGAATTTTCCTTTTCTATTTTTAGAACATCCTAATGGTACCCCCCTATCTTTAAGATGGAAGGTTAGACAGGTAAAATGACAATTTACAGTAGAACCTAATATCGCCCAGCCAACCAGGTAGCTGCAGCTTAGTGCGAGTGACTGCCAACAAAAGTAGTTCTTGTAAAAATAACACTTGTTACTGCAATCACTTCCCAACCCTACCCCTTCTTGCCTTGATGTTTGCCTAGAAGAGGCTAAGTTTCCCAGGATCAAATCGAGTACAATGTGAATGTGGTTCCCAAGGATTACGTACATCTAACGTCACACGACGTAACAACCGCTACAACACGTAGCAAAGTACAGTAGCAGAACATAACTTCCAGGCCCTACATCCTACATTATTAAACAATATTACATTTGTGTCTTAAAGTTGGCTACTCACTTCAACTTTCTTCCTATAAAAGAAAATTTTGCCATGAGCAGACAAATTCAAATATGATCAATAGAAATCCTGCCATTGTGAAATTATATAAGAGACATAAGTCAAAAAATGTGGTTTTTGAAATATTGAGTGGAATATTATCATTTACAATTTGAAAGTTTCGACTGAATTAACTCAAATTGTGTGTGTAGTCATACTGTGGTCATATCTCCGTATATTTTTCAGTTTTTTTTTAACAACTCAAACATTTTTGGGACTGTCTGAAAAACACAAAATATAAATACTTCCAAAAACAGTTATAAACATTTTAACCCTCCGCCCTTATTTACTCGGCTATCCTGATAAACAATTCCGTTGGGAAACAACTGACAAATAATTGGAAATTTCAAATCGAGAAAAACAAACCGACCAGACGGTGCTCAGTAGTCCTTAATAATCACCGCCTGAACCATAAATCCCTTTTATTCGAATTTGAGAAAAACCTGTAGAGCCGATTTTGAGAAAATAGCCTATGTTTCTTATAACTTCCAATAACCCAGCAGGGGAGTGCAGATTAGCTGCACCTATTGAGAGGATTTAGACGTCCCTCGTACCCGAGTCCAACACACACTTACACTTACAACACTACACTTACGACTTTAACACTTTACACTCACATTTACATTTAGGGAGGCGATAATAGCTTTTCGCCTTAAAATAACAAAAAATAAATAAAATAAAAACTTCCAGTAATGTTTTGCTGTAAAAAAAAACTGACACTGTTTGCCAGTGTGGGGAGGCAGGGGTAAGGAGGAAGACTCCTTCCAAAAATCAATGCCGTTATGGCATTGTTACAACAGAAACAAAGCTGAAGAACACACTTCTATGTGAACTAACAAACTTGTCAGTTCCGAGTTGTATTCATTTACAATCTAAGTTTTAGTCACTCCTTTAAAAATGAAAAATTGCTGACTGACTTTATTCATAAATCAAGCCGTATTTTCAAAAAAACACTGAATAATTTAAAATTTATAAGAAAAGTAAATAGGCTATGTATTTCTCATAATTTTTTACTAATTTCATTACATTAACATTAGCCTACATTAAATAGCCATTAACACTACATTATGTAACACTTTAATACAAAAAAAAACACATAGTTTGTTATATCTACAAATGCCGTTTAAACATTGCAATATTTATTAATACACACTGCAACAGGATATATACAGGGTGTGATAAAAGTTTGAAAACGGCTTAAAATTTAGAATGTTGGTAAAATGCGTGCAAAGAGATGCATGCGTGAAACCTACTCGATTACAAAATACTGTTTTAAGGTGAGTTCTAAATATAGTTCGCCCTTTTGAATGTATTTTTTTTTAATAGGAAGATGGTCATATGATATACGATTTTCAAGGGAAAATCAAAGGTAAAAACTGCACTTTGATATCTCAAAATGTTTTTGTTTTACAGGTCCCATTGAATTGATCTGTCATGATTTAACATTAGAAATGTTAATTGTTTGTCTTCTTTTTAACACGCCATTTAACGTTTGAATTTTACTATATACTTTATTACACTCAATAATTTTGCTAATAATCAAATATGATTGTTCAATGTAACATTCAAATAAACAACAACAAATTAAACAATTTTTACAATAAATTACAAATAAAAGTAATGCAAAAATCGTACTGTCATATCAATAACAACAATTACTAACAATCATATAATGTAATAAAACATGTAAGATTTCAGATCGGATTCCTTCAGCCACTTCAGTACGCTTCGTTTCAGATCGTCAGTAGTTGCTGGTTCCTGTTTAATAATAAGTATATTGTCTTTCCGGCAGGCCTAACCACAATTTTTTGTATGCAAAGCCCTGGCCGGGAATCGAACCCGGGTCCTCGTGGTGAAAGCCCAGTACGCTATCAACTAGGCCACCGAGGCGCCTCCACAAATAAATAATCAAGTAGGGTTAGATCTTCTTTTTCTTGACATTTATATTTGCAGTAGTTTATTTGTTTTTTGTAATAAACATTCAAATTCGATGTGTAGCAAGATTGTTGAATGTAAAGAAGTA
This sequence comes from Callitettix versicolor, assembly GCA_022606455.1. Lineage (NCBI taxonomy): Eukaryota > Metazoa > Arthropoda > Insecta > Hemiptera > Cercopidae > Callitettix > Callitettix versicolor. The sequence continues at coordinate 63,303,163 of CM040183.1, forward strand.
AACAATAAAACAAAATTAAATACGTTATGTTATCAACAAAGTTATTATAAAGTTATAAGTAAGACATAAACAATGTTAGAATTTTAAAAAATGAGATAATGAATTCATTAAACAACGTATTCAATGAAGCATGTGAATGTAAACAAAAGCGAATATCTTCGAAACAGTTAAAAATACTGCACTGATGAGCAGTTTTAGCCATAGCTGTTCTAATTTTGCAATAAAACCACGACTACCTTCATATCAAGAAAAAAAACTTACATTCAAGAAAGCGGTCCACATTTTTCAACTCATACAGTAATATTTTGTAATCGAGTAGGTTCCATTCTTTCCATAGTTCGCTTACATTCGAAATTTATCGTTTTTAACATTTTCACTTACCTTTTATTCTTACAAATATTAATTTTATGTTTTGTTCAAATGATAATCAGTGGAGTCGTGGAACAATTAAGTTATTTTTGTATGCTACAATTATAAAGTGTTTTGAATTTAGCAAACAACTTTACACGTTTACGATGTAGGTAGACTCTCGCTCTACACACTCCCAGTCTATGCTAACCACTACGTATCGCATACCCTTGGGACCAGTTAGACCTCGACGGTCGCTGCTACCTGCTACTGATATTTTAAACCTTCATGGTACAGTACACCGCTGGTTCTTATAAAAGTCGCTGCTTAGATATTTTACTTTCTTTAGCCAACTATACGTATACCAAGGTAAAAAAAAAATATTTAACATAGGCCTACAAAAGAAATGCAAATAGTTTTACTGTTTATCAATACTGTACTGAGCGTAACTAACGAGAACTGTAACGAGAAGTCACTATTTATGAAGAATAATTAAGGACTACACATAACCTCTCTTATATAGTACTTATTGTTTGTTCAAATTGTTCATAGATAATTACGACTACACATAACCATCCTTACATATAGTAACTAATGTTTGTTCAAATTTTGCATGGGTAATTAGGCCTACACATGATCACTCTTATATTGTACTTATTGATTGTTTTACTTGTTGATGGATAAATTAGGATTATACATAACCACTATTATGTAGTACTTATTGTTTGTTCAAATTGTGCATGGATAATTCGAGCTACACTTGATCACTCTTATATAGTACATATTGCTTGTTCAAATTATTAATGGATAATTAGGCCTGCACATGATCACTCTCATATAGTACTTATTGTTTGTTCAAATTGTTCATGGATAATTCGGACTACACGTAACCATTCTGATATTGTACTTATTGTTTGTTCTACTTGTTCATATGTAATTTGGATTACGCATAACCATTCTTATATAGTACTTATTGTTTGTTCAAATTGTTGATGAATAATTAGGTCTTTTTTATTTTAAGACGAAAAGCACATTTAGGCTATTATCACCTCCCTAAATGTAAGTGTAAGTGTAAAGTGTTAAAGTCATAAGTGTAGTGTTGTAAGTGTAAGTGTGTGTTAGACTCGGGTACCGCGAGGGACGTCTAAATCCTCTCAATAGGTGCAGCTAGTCTGCACCCCCTGCGGGGATGGATAATTAGGACTACACATAACCATTCTTAAATTGTACTTATTGTTTGTTCAAATTGTTGATAGATAATTAGGACTACACATAACCATTCTTATATAGTACTTATTGTTTGTTCAAATTGTTGATGGATAATTAGGCCTACACTTTACCACTTTTTTAACTCTGGTAGGATGAAACTACAGTAGGATGGACCAACGATACCCTAAGAATATTCAGGGATTGTTACCTTTATACAGAATTAAGAAAGTGTCCATGTACATTTTTCTCGGATGGTATGCTTTAAATGAAAGGTTTAGGAAAGGATATTGTTTGTCGTCGATATTATTTAACATCAATGAGGATAAGGATTTTAAACTGTGGAAAGTAACAGTTAGGTGAAGTTAAATATTTTAATATTTATTATATTCTAATATTGTAGCGATAATGTAGAACATTGAAAAAAATGCAAACTCTCCACCAAACCGGAAAGCAGTGATGTGATTTGAAGATTCTGTTTCAGCATTATAAAGTTAAGCTGCTGGCTCATTGTGATAAATAACCTGCTCGTTCGAAGATAATAGTGGGGTCAGTAGACCAAGAATGAGGTGGGGCTGGTTTTTTGAGGACAGAACAGGTTAAAAGTCTATTGCTTCTTGACAAGAAGAAAAAGATTGTCCGTACTTATTGTTGGTGGTTAATTGTTGTTGGCTAATTGTTGTACACGACTACTCGCTATTCATTACTTAGGCCTTATGTTGAAGGCAACTTAAAGCTACACACGATCACTTCTGTACTTTACTTATTGTTTGAAAATAATAAAGATTACAAACAATTCTCTTTATTCTCTATATTCTTGTATTCTCTTCTATTCTGTACATATTGTTAATGGTTTATTGTTGTTAGCTAATAATTGTTGTACAGGACTACTCTATATCCTGTACTTATTGTTGGTGGCTAACTAATACTACTCATGTTTGTTCTCTATAATTTACTTATTAATTGATAATTAGGACTACACACAACTGCTCAATGTTCATCACTTATTGTTTAATTGAAAGTTAAGGCTACACAACTACTGCCTTTATTGTATTTATTGTTTATAAATACTACTTGCTGTATTTATTAATTGATAGCAATTACCTGAGTACCTATTATTCGACTGATAATTAATTATGGATACATATAAATTACATTAATTTCTCCCCCTCTCTCTCTCCCCCTCTCTCTCTCTCTCTCTCTCTCTCTCTCTCTCTCTCTCTCTCTCTCTCTCTCTCTCTCTCTCTCTCTCTCTCTTCTGTATGTATTGTTCGATAGACGTACCTACAATTACTTTCGGTGTTGTACAACTTGTTCGATTAATAAGTAACGACTCACCATTCCGCATTGTATAATTGATAGGGTAATACAAGGTGTCCAATATTTTTTTTATTAAAAATTAAATAACAAGCTTTATACTTTCTTATAAAATTAAACGTTATTGGATGCATTAAGCGATAATGTTTTCATTAAATCTTGCACGCAAATGTATGCCTATTCGCGTAAAAAAACCCATCACCAATTTACGAAAAATATGGCTTTGGGTCACTAATTGAATCGCTTTTTTCGCTACATTACAACACTTAAAGTCGTCTACTTAATTTAAAGCTGATAATAAGTTCCTGGCAATTAACTGAGCCAACCGCTTTCAGCTTCGAGGAACACGCGCATTGTTACGCTTGGCCACGTCATTATTATTCCAACACGTGGCTAAAGTCCGGCAAAATAACATGGCCGCTGTCACTACAGTACTAATCAGCCCGCAGCTGTTGAATCCTCAGATCGAGGTACTTAACGGAATACACTAGCAGAAAAAAATCAGTAAACATTTCAAATTTTGGGGTCAAAACTGGAATAAGCTAATATAGTACACATTCAGATGGATTCACGAGAAGGCATTTAATGGGGGAACACCCCCAACTCCATCAGAAGGTAATTTACCACAATTTGTTACTTGTCAACTTCAAATATTTTGTTGAAATACATTTTTTCGGGAGTACAACTTAACAATATTGCAAGTTGAACCACTAAAACTTCTGATCTTTTGTTATTTTTTCTTTGAGTAACCGCCATCTTGCCGCTAAACCTTCATCTCTCGTTTATGACGCGTTTCGTAGCAAAAATATTATTTATACCGTAACACTTCAAATCCTTAAAAGGACAAATAACTCGTATAAATAAATAAATTAATAAAAATTATCCAAAACGAAAAGGCAGGGCAAAATATGCTTCTAGTTTATTTATATACTAAAAGAGATTTTTTTTTCAACATAAAACAAAATTGTAGACCATTACAATAAAAATGCATATGAATTCAAGAAAAATGGCCAACCATTAGAAGGTAATATACAACAACTTGTTGGTAACTTTCGTTGCGTTTTAACAATGAATACAGAATCTATATTCATTGTTATAGAATATAACAATTATGAATCCCAATAATAACAATAGAACAAGAATTACGAATACCAATAATTCTGTATTCATTGGTTTTAAGCACGACATTGAAAGATTAAAACTTTTTCTCTCAATTGACAACTTATTGTATCATGACTGGAACAACATAGGCCTATACGAAAAATGTGTTAAATCTTTAGATTTATGTGTTTTTCATTAGTATATGACCCACTTGGTACATTCAAATGCTCATTTGATAGTTAAATAGTTTTAAAATAACTTAATATTTTGTGTAATGTTTAACACAAACGACCATTCTAAGCAAGTAGGCCTAAGCAATGGATGTAAAGAACAATCATTGACAAAAATAATCGGGATTATTCTAATTGTCGCGGGTCTCAAGTAATTCGCATAACACAGGTTCTAATGCACTTCTATTTTCTAAAATTATGAACGAAAACCTCTGTAGAAATTTTTAGTGGATATGTTCGTTTGTGCCGGAACCTTTTGGCTTTGAAATTACGTTTGTATGTCTGTGCCTCGTCTACAGACCAAATGATAGAACAGTTTTGCTAAAAATATTGTGGTCTTACTTCAAAATGTTTTTTGTAGTTAAAATGTTAATGTAACTGCCACGAAAAAATATAATCTGTCTAAAAAAAGCAATAACGATTGATTTAATTTCGTTTAAATGTGTCACACGTCATATAGCCAATTGGCAAAGTGTCAATACGCGTGAGATAGATAATTAAAAAAACTTGTATTATTACAATAAAAATTGGTGACATTTTTACAGTGTCTGTTTAACCATACCCCTGGAATATTGGCATAAAAAGGTCGCTTCCTCGTATGTAAGGTCATCTACAACGGAAGTGAGGCATTAGAGTCGGACATCATTAGGCCTATATTAGTTACTGTTCAAGTAAAATTAAGAGTATTGCTATTGTAGTTTTCTTTTTAAAATTGTCTAGTTTTATGTTCCAACAGCTGATTTAGTTTAAAAACATAACAGCTGATGTAGCGATAATATTTGACTTGCGTACGTGAGAAGAAAATATTAAAAACTACAATACTTCAAACATCTAAGTTTTTAATACAGTTATATATTTATCAAACAGAATCAATTGACCGAGGTCTGTTCCACTTCGACCGTTCGCTATTTAGTTTGTTTTTACGCAGTTTTGGCCAAACAGATTGACTGATTGTTTTGAAATATGGTGCAAAGATAACTTGTATAAAGCACAAATGACGTATTTATAATATGTTTTCCTATTTACTTCGGTTGAAGATGGCGGCATCTAATTTAACCGCGAGCGTACACAATTGTAGTCAAACGCGTTGGCCGATTGTTTTGAAATTTGGTACAAAGGCAGGCACCTGTACAAAACCAGAAAAACCTATATGTAAGATTTTTGTCCATTCACTTCCGTTTCAAGATGGCGGGCTCTGATTCAACGTTGAGAGTACAGTTGCTGCATATTTCCTGTAATACTGCCTGAATCGCAAAACCTATCGTAATTTCGAGAACTGTATGAAGAAAGAGCATAAACAATTTTCAAATAAAGTTGGTTCAGTAACGTATTTTGTAAATATTACAGTTGCCGATTAAATTTACCAAAACATTTACGAGCGCTGTCGTGGAGAGCTCTGTTAATTAAGAACATACCGCGAGGTCTACTGTTTTTTGTTCAACTACTATGTTAAACTTTCATTTATGATGAATTTTAACTTAACCTATTGATTTATTATGCTACCATAGATGAAAGCTGTTTCTCTTCTTGTAGTTATCCCGCTATGCAAACAATATTAATTACTTAATAAGGATAAATTGAAATAGCAATTAGAAAAAAACAGTGAAGAAAATGTGTTACGACAATGTTTATATAACGATTGCAATAACCTATTGGTCAAGGTGTGTACAATAGTTTAAAAGAAAATATTCTCACCAAAAAGCAAAACATTGTTGAACATTTAAGTAAATTCAGTCTGGGAAGTCGAACCACCATCTCGCATAAACTAGTCGGAATCATTGCATGACGGCGCATACACTATGTAGGCAGACTCACAGACAGTGTCGCTCATCTAGACCCAGTTACAACTCGTTCTTGCCGTGATTGTTTAGAATTTATAATTTGACTGAGATGATACTTACAGTTTTAAAAATAGTGTCAAAAAATAAATGGATGCAATGTTTACTAATTTTTTAAATTCTTCGTGCCACAGTCCATTGACGAAAACCGCTAGACGATTAGCACATTCAAAATTATAATTACTCTTCTAGATCAGGATTGTTATACACACGTAACGCCACGGCAAGGACGTATAACCAGGCGGAACATTAGAACCGAGTGCGGTGGGCAGTAGTTGACACAGGACGGGAGTTATGAGTGTCTGTGTTCAATGGTTCGTCAGACTGGAAAGTTGCAAGAAGGTTACCGGTGCCAAGTTGACGGAATGTTCAAGCATTACTGCAGCCGCATTTGCAGCTCCGGGAAGTGAGAGCTGGAGTGTAACGAAGAATAATTTATATAGATATTCAGTAGCAATGCAAAGGAAGTGCTTACGGAGAACTGCATAGAAGAGACAAGAATTAGAAATGATAGGATATCGAACAGCTTACACAGATAGGTATATATTGCGAGATAGGTCTCGTATAACAGCGAGATTGTGTTTGATATGGTTCCAGAACTGATAAGAATTTGTATAACAGTTGTTCTATACACAACAACGCAATCACGCGAGCGAGAGCGCACACACACACACACACACACACACACACACACACACACACACACACACACACACACACACACACACATCGCTGGACACTAACCAATTTTCTAATTTTTTGACGAAATGTGATATGTTTCCAGTATCTTGGGATTACTTTTTAAAATTTAAGTTTTCAAAAAAATGTAAAAAAAGTTTAAAATCGGATTTTTTCTGAATCGGTTTTAACAATTTTGATCACGTTTTTCTCAAATATAGGCCGTAAGTACTTATCCAAAAATAGGAACGTATAGTTCCAACAAAATCCGATACAGTAACTACTGAAAAATCCCTGCTTTTATTTCTTTTAGTGATGAATATTCACTGTGAGATGTGAATAGCTCAGAACCTGAGGGAGCTGTTCAAACAAATCTCGTTCTAAATTGTAACTCAATCCATTACTCCATTATGTAACCTTGTCGAAAACCTGTGAGACATACAGGAACATCAAATTTCATTGGCTGACAAATCTTTCCTTCTTTCTTCTGTTACATTAGTAATTCAGTGTACCTCATCAGTTATTGAGGAACTATTATTTCTGCAGCCAAATTAATGTGTTGAACAATTAAATTTCTTTTTTCAAAGATTGTGCATTTTAAGCAGCAGCCTTACAAATACTTTAGACACTATCGGCAGCAAAGACATAATTTGCCGACTTACTTGATCACTATGACTGACAAATACGTTCAGAAACTGCATATAAGTAGAACCTTCATCTAAAGTCTCTTTTATCACTGTTTTCCATTCCTTCCACAAAAACCGAAGTGAATTTTTTAAAGTTCTTTTTAAGAAATAAGCAAGCTACCAATTCACGAATTTAGTTGGGGGAAAGACTGTTAACACATCATAACTAACTACTGTATTGAAGTTGTAAAAATATTAGCAAAATGACGTAAACACAGAATATTTTTCCTTATTCTCAAAACATTTATGAATTTGTTACTGTCAGCTTCTGTATAAAAAGTTGAAATCGATTTCCCTTAAGATATCGATACCCGTCCAGGAGTTACGGGTAAAAAATAAGAAAGTAGACAATGTGAAAAATCAAGAAACACATTTCAAAAACAGGTTTTCGCACTATGAAAGTGCGTTGTTCAAAGCTTGGCTAATTTTAACAGTTGGCCTATTCGCTACAGCCCTTGACTGACAAATAGTGAACACCATCCACAGGCCTGAAACGGACAATTTATCCGATTTATTTGAATTATAAAAGTATCGTTATGAAAACCGAAGGGAATTTATTTGTTGAAAATATGTCATGAACTATACAACTTCAAAATACCGCACTGATACCTAATATAACTCTAGAGAACTACTGCATAATATTATAAATATAATGTCTGACGGAATCAATAAACTCGAGTGGCGAATTCTAGAAGGAGGGCATTGAACTAGAACAGTTATCCTAGGTACAGACAAACATGCGTCATCAACGTTGTAAATACACGTAGGCTTATAGGCTTTATAGGCTTAGCTTTAAATAATAAATAATGTTAATTAAACCAATTGTACTACGATGATTTTCAAACTATTTTTAGCCTTTCAAACTCAGCAAATATATGTTACATAATTTTATATATATTTGCAAACGAATAAGTTGAATAACAACATAGTTATACTTTATCGTGGACAAGGCCGTCAACAATGCAAAAGATTATTTAATTGTGTAAGTGTGAATGAATAAATGAATAAATATTCTTCCTTCAGATATACGACACAGTACGATAATATTTTACAGACTATAATGTAGGCCTACAGTTTGTATGACAAACATTAAAACTCGTACAACTAGAAACGGTCATTCTTTAAAAAAACAAAACTACATTTACTTTAAATACGTATGTTTACATGATAAAAACTAACCTAAATAATAAGCAATAGGCCTATTTAAATTAAATCCTACACACAACTCATACACCGTAGCCTACATTCAGTTATGAAGATATTTTACTGAATAATTGATAAAAATATTTGGTACAAATTTAGCACCAAAATAAGGTTATAAGCTTTGATTTTACATTAATAATTTATAACTGTACAAGAGAATACATGCTGGAGTTTACAAAATTGGATTTTGATATACAAAATAACTCTTGATTCTCGTAGATGAACAATAACTATAATTCAGTATTAGACACTGGGCCCACGCCCTTTCTGACTGGAATTGAAAGCCATAGCCTACTTCTTACATCTCGCTCTAATTTTGGTCGGAATTAGTAAAAAATCAATACAGATGTGTGCATAATAAACTAATAAACCGAATTTGGAAGAAACCTGGCAATTTGTCAAATTTAATTGTAAGACAAACCCACGAACAAAGTCTGACAGACAAAAAGACACAAAAGCTGAATTGATCGAGATAAACTAAGAACTCACTTCGCTTTTGTGAAAAAATATATTACTTTGAGATTTTGAGGTATATCCTATCAAAATTTTCAGTTTTTCAAAATCTAAATAATGGTTTTTACTTTAATGTCCAACCGTCTGTGTGTATTTGTGCGTATCGTTTGACTAACTGAACGATTTTGAAAAAATTTGACGTGTAGGTCTGTCTTGCGAATAACTCAAAAAAACTTTTAATTTAAAAAAAGTCAAGGCTTTTTTGGCTAGACAACTAAAAAATCGAATTGTCTCAAATCTGGCTCTAATAATGTTGATCAAATTTTGCTCAATTATAGTTCGTAAATACCGGAACAGAATGTGTCGCTACAAACAACACAAACTGAAATAACAGGGTTTTTTGGTTAACACTTTAAGTATCAATTGGATGAAATTGTGGCGAATAAATCTCAATAAGTCTAAGTCCATGCATATAAACTTTACTAATCGAACCATGGATAAAGTACCAACAGTAGTAAATTCGAAACAAATTCCCTATACGAATATTGAACTTAAGTACTTAGCTTAAATGAAAGGCACGTGAAAAATAAAGAAGAGGTATATAATCAGATTTAGAAATATGTATTAGCCTTTTAGGAAGTTATTCTGAGCTACCAGTACATAACAAAATGTTCTTACATCGGTAAATTTTAAAACCCATATGGACGTATGGCATCCATCTCTGGGTCTGCAAGAAGAAATCAAATGCAAACTTTATTCAAAATATACTTCGGAATATAGTGAATGAATCGCGGAATATTAGAAATGATGATTTGCATAGAGATGGAGTGTCAGGGAAGTAATAAGAAATAGTGCAGTGAAGCATTTGCATAAACTTCAGCAGTACGACAATGTAAAGGATGGATGAGACCAGCGTTGCGAAGATTCAAGATAACAAAACTAATTGACTTAGTTCAGTAGAGTTTGGTTTAAGTAGTTTTAGGAATTAATCACTATGAGTTATAACCCGACAATATGATTCATATGAATAATAAATTACTAAATGATTGTTCATAGCCAGTTGTAATAATAAAGTTGTAAAAAACTTTGAAAACTTGAAACCTATCCTCTTCTAACCTAACCTAATGAAGTCCTGCTTTAGCCTGTATCTCTCTGTAAATGTGGATTTAGCAATTTCTGTACCGATTTATTAATAATATCCAGCCACAAAAATGTTATATTTTTATTAAAGGTTTAAAAACATTATTTTGTTATTATATACTTCGGCTAGATAAGAGTAATTCTCACCACTTCGCCAAAAAAACTAACGTTTCCTGCAGCCATTGTTTTGGGCAGAGGAAGTGCGGCGTGTCCACACCGACAACGTACAGCAGGTGCTAAGCTAATCTCAGGTAGGCTATAACAACACCGGAGGCGGTTTTTCAACATATCAAATTACAGCAGGCACTGACGCTCTGTTCTCAACGGATCACTGAGTTTTAAATTCAAACTGTTAATACAACTTAGTGCATTGTTAATTATAATGCAAGTTGCAGAGTGAATGTAGCCTATTTACAGTAACTACAATAACCGTTGTAGGCTACGCATTTCCTTACCAGTGGCTTTACACATAACAAGAAACAAGAATCCATTACTGCATTTACGCAATGTAGAAAAACAATAATTCATTACCATCGACTTGCACGCAGAATAAGAAACAGCAGTGGCCTATATAAAACGCAATAATTTTTCTCTCTAATTATTATGTGTGTTATGTAGGTTATATTTACTTATACGCATTAACACAGTATACTAATCGTTTACAATGTAGGCTAATTTTGATACCAACGTGTTTTTAAAAGTTGTTTTCGCGACAATGTATTTAACACGTGCACATTCGGAAGTATTTCCTAAACATTTTAGTTTGTCAAAAAATGTAGCCTACAAATAAATTGTGGAAACAGAAAATATTGCAGCACTTAGTTGTCCTGCTGACGTATAGAAGTGAATTTCCAAAAGTATCTGTATCTTACCCCATTTCAAAGCATGCAATAAAAATTCATATATTTTTGTTTAAAAGTTTTTTTGAAATTTTGATTTCACTATCATAATCAGCATTAAAACGTTGAAAGTTTCAACGATTTTTAAATTTTCAAATTACATTGAACATACGAAACATAACCGTTGTCAAAACATCGCTTAATTTCAACGGATTTTGAAAATTCAAATTGCTAAATTATGCAGTTTTAAACGCTGATTACGACGGTGAAATCAGATTATCAAAAAACGTAAAGACAAAGAAAAATACTTTTGGAAATTCTCTTCTATCACGTCAGCCAGACAATTACGTATCGTGTTTATTATTATTACCACTAGAGATAAATATTATCACGTAAAAATCTACCAAGTTAATCAACTTCTAATCCTATGTTTAAGCTGAATAAATGATTAATTATAAACGATAGATAATTGATTAGATGTTATTAAATAAAACACAAAATAACACTATCGGTAACACCAAGTTATTATAAAAACAAAAGATTGTTTTATCTTATACTAAAATGAATATTTGCAACACAACACTCACTTACTGCTAGCACGGTAACACTGGATGTTCTGTTAGTTGCTTTCTTCGGCACGGGTTTGGACGGAGCCCCCATATTTCTCAACGCATGACAATCACCGACTAAAGCCTAGAACATCCTACCTAACCTAACCTTGACCATTATGTAACTTGACAATTATTACGCCCAGACGTGAAATCTTCACTGCAACCTTCAGGTACCTCCTGTTTTTTCCCCCGACAAGTTCAAAGCCAACCGGAAACCAAATATTTACGAATTATAAACGGTCTTCAAAGTGTGCACGTGAACTAAACTTGGAATTGCCGCGTACTGCATCCAGCTTACTGTGTCGGCCATTAGCCACTCTACTAGAAGAATACTAATCACGAATGCAGTTTACAAGCCCATTCAAGGCTGTGTTCTTCCTTCCTTATACTAACAGGAAGTCTCTACGAGTTTATATAGGCCTACGTAATAATGAACGCGGCACGCAGCTGTCTCGCTGATGTTATGAAAATATATTTCCAAAAAGTAACAAATTTTAATAACATCATACAGATGAACATTTTATACTGCAAACATTTTAGTACTTTTCAATAGACATTTCAAAAAGACCCATGATCACTTTCAGTTTAATGTTTTGTATATTTTTTATTATTATTTTTATTATCAGGGACCGCCATTTTAAAACATATTGAACGGATTTTGCTGGATTTCGAACTTGCCCAAAGTAATATTACCAAAATCGATTTCTGTGCAAAGTCTGGAATCAATTTGAGCTGAAACTGTGAACGCTTAGAATGATCGGCACACGCGCACAAACTCAAAATGTGTTCAAGGTCAAGATTAATGATTTAATGATTGATGGTCTGGACTTTATTATAAAGCCCAAGGAATAAAAAGTACAGTTGATGCAAAAGTTGGCATTCGAAATTTTGATTCAGTGTGAATCACAGAAAGTTTGTATGTTATTAAAAAGCAGGTTGTTGTTATTGCTAGAATATAATAGTTTTTTCAGAAAAATAAGTCAGATTGTTGGACCAAATCCCTAAATATCTATCACCAACTAACCATGCTAACATTGATTTTTACACGAAAAATTCATTTAGTAGTATTTTCGCTGCTAGAGGTCGTGAAAATACCTCTTTCAAAATAAATCAGTCATTTTGAGTGAGTTATTTTTATTTGTTTAGAATACGAGTGTGACAGTTTAAGGCATAATCTGCTCAAAGTTATATTTACCAAATAAGTTTGTTTTTATTAGTCATCCCATACTCCATTCATAAGCGGTTCTTTAACTTAAAACAAAAATAATAAATCAGATATTTTGAATGCCCACAATTTTGTTTTGAAAGTGTATGGCAAATGAATATTCACTATTTTTTCGATTGTCACAACGGAAAAAAATTCGTTGAAGTGGGTTAAACTGTACTCCCCTGAAAATCGGGCAAAAAGTGCAAAAAACCACGAGATTTTCGTGTTCTAGAAAAACCATTTTAAACCACTTTAAAAAACGATTTTTTTAACCCAGTCATAATGGTTATAGGCCTACATAATGATTATACGTTTTAGTGCCATAGACGTCTTTACATGAACAACAATTTAATATTTTTTTACTTTTGAATATATTATTTTAAGCTAAATGAATATATTTTATGAAAATTATATTTTCTAGTAAACACACATTACAGGACAGAGGAACTCCAGAGAGTGGAAAGAAGAATACTAAGAACGATCATCAACAAGAAACACATAGTGAACGGGAACCACAGGCTGCTTCCTGGAGCACTGGTGCACAAGGAGACCGAACACCTTATCGACGTATTCAGAAAGAGACGCCTGGCATTTTACGGACACCTGATCAGACTCCCAGAAGAAAGGCTCACCAAGAAATTACTGAACTACCAGTTGAGCACAAAGATCAAAAATAATTGGCTCAAGGAGATAGAACAAGACCTGGAAGACCTAGGGATAACCGAGGAACAGTTGAGGAATGGGGAGGAGAAAGCCATACTCAAGGACAAGGAAATGAAACTCAACTTTAGAAAAGCAAGCGACCGAAAGGGCATGACAATCTCAGAAGAACTTAGGAAAAGGAGATCACAAAGGCTGAAGAGGTATTGGGAGGAACAACGCGCCAAGAAGATGAGACCTCACTAATGACTGAATGTGCTCCAGTGTGGGCCTAACCAAAAAGAACACACTACAGTAACAAAACAGTATAAGCAACTCGCAAAGAATTCACCAGTCCTTGTCAGCTTCCGATCTAACAGTTTACCGTTTATATTAAGGTGGACCTCCCTCTGCCACAGTAGTGGTGGGGCAGAAAACACCAAACTGTTAAAAAAACTGCTTTCCTATAAACAACAAACAAACTGCTTTTTCAAACGGAAACGTTTTATGATTTATGATTTGTTAAACAAGAACGGACTTCCCCACTACCACATCCACGTTCTATTCGAACTTTGCCGCAAGCGCTAAAACTGTTTTCCTGCTAACTGCTTTTCTTCTACCTGCTTTTATGCTTTTCCCTTTATTTCAAAGTTGCTTGTTGCTTGTTATTTGTAGTGAAGTAAAAACTGTTTGGTCAATGTCAACGTTTATCTCTATTTTGTTGCGAGTTGTAGTAACAACCTCACATTTTGTAGACACAGAGCCTAATTTTATTTAAACATATTTTTTATATTTATTTTATCAATCATCAATATTTTTTAATTAACTAAAAATATTCTAAATCATTTGAATTTTGATAAATATGAAAAAGGACAATTTAATTTTTAAGTAGAAAAAAGAATACTTCTATTAGAAATTCATTGCATTTTGTAAATATAAAATGGCTTACATAACTATTACGTTTTGAGAATGTAATTTTATTATTACTATACTTATAAGGATTATTTTTATCCTTTCTAAATGCTTTATACCCAAAAACAGTTAAGGACATGGTGGCAGTGGGAATGAAAACGTAGTCTTAGAAAACTGAACGTATGTGCTTTATGTTTTAGCTGCTAATACAACTTTGAGTTTCAGTTTTTTAAACCTGTTTTTTTCCAACTGTTTTAAAAAGCAGCATTTTTTCCTTGTTGGCGTTTTGTAAAAATAGCAGAAACGCTCACCTCTATAGCCACAGACAGGCAAACTCTAAGCGAGTCGCACAAAAGCCGATATGGGGTTTGAACCTGCTCACACCTAACAAACTATACTGGCCAGGTATAGTTGCTAAGAGCCCTCGGCCGTTTGACCAGTCTGAAATTGTTTAACAAGTCTCATAGTCATTGGTTATTGTGCTATTATTTAGATATGTTAAACCACTTATTGTGTATTACCAAAACTTTTTTGAAATTTATGTTGAAAAAACATTGTCAGACATAAAGAATGCTGGGATTTGTTATATAAAACAGACATCCGGTATTACACATTGTATATAAAAATAGATTAGTTAAAAGTGGAGCTGCTGAAATATCATTCAATCCCGATAGTAATGGTTCTTATTTAAGACTTTTGGACAATACCCCCCAAATCCTCGATTTTGGAGACAAGTTAAACTTTTCCTTACACGGAAAAGTACATTTTTATGCTTCCAAATATTTCCAGATTCACGAAGTGTCCATACACTTGTATCTAATCCTATATCACATATAATTTTAGAGCTACTGAGTGAATCTAATCTTGAAATCGCCTTTAAAATCTTGACTTCAAGAAAATGAAATTGAATATCAAAAGTGAAGTGAATGCAGGCTATAAAAAGTAACAACAGGAACACTATAGCCTACACGAAATTACATCATTAGTCGTTAATGTTCGGTCAGTCTGTTGGTCACGTGGCCCACACTGCGGGAATACAGCCTAAAAAAGAAACAAAAATACTAATTGTGAGTGACATAACGTAACTGAGTTTGGGCGAGAAAAGTAAAAGAAAAAGAAAGTGAAGGTAACGAACAAAGGAATATGGCCACGTGCCTAATTCTACAGGAGGAGGAATCATGCCAACAAATCGATCCTGGACAATACAGCAGTGGTGGTTCTCGTCTCGGCCGTACAACCCCAATAAATCCTCCATAAGATTCGTTTTAAATTATTTATGAAAGCCAATAATTTGTTTCAGTTTTTTTATTGAATAATTTTATTGAAGTCGTTCTGTTATGGTGCGTAGGTTACACACCATATTTGAATCGCCTAGTTAGACCCCTTGTTACGCAACCGCGGGAAGTATTTTTAACATGTATCATGTTTCAGGGCTGATTGTGATGGATTTGGGCATCGCGTGATGCAGGTGCACAAATTTATATTACTTTATGGTAATATATTTATAGTAGTTATAGTAAAAGATCAGCTATTTTATATTAATTTCTAACAATCAGCTGATAGGCTATAATAAGTTTTAGGTTATGTTGTTAAAAACTAGCTGTGATACTTTTGTCGTGTTTTCGAAAAAAAAATTATCGTAATTAAAATAAAAAAGAAAGATAAAACATTATGATACATGATTTTTATTTTTAGTTCAATAATAGAATTTTTGTGTTTTGTTTATGAGTGTGCACTTCGCTGAATGAACACTTATCCAGTAATAGGTTTTGCGACTGCTGCTGACTATATTTGATATATAGTTTTCTCATTATGAGTTAGCGCGCATCTACTGACATTTGTCAAAACTGTCATTAGTCATGACGTCACCGCAGCAGAAATCACAACACTATAAGGTTCAATCAAACTGAATTAATTGTAACAATGCAAGAATTTAAAAGTATAATTGTTAAATTTGGCTTTAAGAATCTTTTACAAAAACTGCACTTTTGATAGACTTGTCTGCTTAAAATTGATAGTTTTTTCATTATTTCAGTTAGCTTCCAATTAGTAATTTGTATTTTCTAAGTACACTTTTATCACAGTTATGTACGCGTTTGTTAACTATTGCCGGCATTAAACTGGATTAGTATTTCGCCTTTCAATAAGCCTATTTCTACACACACACGGTGCTAGGTGCAGGCTAAGCCACCTTACACTCCAAATACTGTACCGCGCTGTAGCCTGTAACATAACCTTACTTAAATCACGTTGCTAATGCAAATTGTATGGCAATTGTAACTCGAACGCATAAATAAGGAATCGAAACTTAAATTGTCACCGAAAACAACATTAGGCCGAGCACGTTAGACGTGTTATGTTTTTGCCTACAATATTACAGTGTATTTGTACTTACAGACAAACAAACGTCACCACAACCAAACATGACGTAGCTGTTTCCCCACCTGTGACACAAACACAACTGGTACTGCCGCCTGCCGTTGTTGGATACACACTTTTTACTTCTTATCAATATTTATAACCAGACACTCATGTCTGTGATAAGGGAGACCAACTAATTTTAATACTCAATGTTCATTAGCATGCAGTTGGTGAGCGAATTAAAAAACATGTTTCACAAAATCAACACCATTATCTTTTCGTACTGTGAATCATTTACTTAAAATTTGCCTAATAATTGTTGTGTGCAGAGATCATATCATAAATATAAATGTGTGATGCGACCTATTTATTAGATCCGTACATCTTTAACAACTAGAATCTAAAACGCAACTAAAAACAATTTATACTTTGGCATTAAACTAATTCTACAGCTCTTATTAGAATCACCATCTTTCCATTTTGTCATAATTAATAGGGATTTAAACACAGGCTTGATAAAGTTGTTATCGACAAATAATCCAGTTTTAAGCCAATTTTATCTTATGTATTTGCTGAACTTTGAACTGTTTATAAATTAAAATTTATTTTATATAAATTATATATTTAGATATCTCGATTTTTTCAAATGAATTACTGAAAAAATCGAGATTGTCCGAAATTGTTTGTTATTCCTTTTTTACTATTTCAAATAACAATTCATTTATTGAATTTGTATAAGTGATAAGTAAACACTGAAAGGTATAGACTTAGTGAAATATTTAATCCATGAAAGAATTTCATTAAAGGAATTTGTGCACGTGCTTGTTGATTCACCCTCGCGAATGACTTATTGTCGATCCGTGCCTAGACATCCAGCTTGTTTTTGTCAAGAAAGTAGCTTCATGGGGCTGCAGGTAACAGAATAAAGATTATGTATCTTATTTACGATTCAAGTGGTGAAATGAACTAGTATGCATACGTGAAATTGCGGGTCAGATCCATCTTTGTACAATAATCGATTGTTATTTAAATCGATATGAGCTATCGATAAAAAGACTAATCTGTTCAGGATTACGACTTACGTTATCTCAGCGACATGGATGTGTTTAACAGTGACACTTTTAAAAATATCGTGTTTTCTGTAAGAGAAAAACAGCATGCGACTTAAGTGTTGTGTCTACGCACAAGTTATTGTCCTGCATGGCACGCCACGGGACTCTATTGAAAAATCAAAGAATAAAATTGTTAGTCCGTCCTGGATTCCACGTTATTAAATAAAATTGTGTATAGCCTACTTGTTATTGCCCGTGTGTTCAGCTCGAGTTGAAGTGAACGCAGCTCGAAAGTTACTGAATGTTAATAACTCAACTTGAAGTGTCTCGGCTTCCAGAAAATTTGGTTACATAAACGTCCGGAGATTACCAAACTTGATTAATATAATGCAGAAATTATCGAAGCTCGGTCTCAACTTGACGGAAACCACTTCAACATCACAAGATGTGTTGTTTATGATTAATATTTCAGGTTAGGCGGAAAGTCGTAATCTGAGGACAAGTCGCTAAACATTTTAAAGGGAAACAAAATATCAGCAAAAAATGTAATCTGTGATTAAATCGACGAAAACCGTTAATATCAGCGCAATTGTTAATCTGGAGATCATCGAGAAGACATAATCTGAAAATTGATCAAAGGAAACCTTTTAGAAAACCCTGCATATCAATCAAACCTGAAAATATACTAACAAAAAACCTTTTATTGCATGTTCAATTTTGATATTTATGAGAGTACGTCTTGAAAGTAAATGATTTCCTTTTAATGTGCTAAGTCAACACGCCCGGTGACCAGTGCCCGGTGCCCAGCGTCTGTAGCGTCGGCGGTCAGTAGCCCAGAAGCGTCGCGGATCAAAGCCTCCGGTAATATTACACCGTGAGGCATGCTCCGGCAATTCCTTTGCTGCCATTACACGTCCCATAAGAAAATCACGAAAACAAAATGGACTAAACTTTGCGTTTCCAGATTTTAACAAAATTAAATAGTTCCATTACTGTTGGACAACAGTTGTAACAATGCTATTGCAACCAGTTTCATAATTTCACCGCAGAATATATAACTTGCTAGTGTCAATATTATAATATTAATACTTTTTTTTATATAATGAAACAGTTTGAAGAAATTTCGTATGCAGGTCTCGTTTAACCCTACCCATATATTGGGAAAATGCCTTATTAAAAAAATGTTTTTAAAGCCAATTTTCTTCTTTTTTTAAAGAAAAACCTGTTAAAAAATTTAATTCCCAAAACTGACTCAAATGATTTTGATTGATTTTTATACAAACGTAGTCTATTTTTAATATAGGACAAAGTGCATAACTCCACAATATCGAATACGGGCGCTATAAAAAATTAAACACAATCGTTTTAGTTTCTAAAAATCGCATAATCACATTTTGCTCAAAATTTGGTCATAGATAAAAACTCAAGCGTGACGTAAGTGAAGCAACTTTAAAATAAAAAAATTACGGTTGGAGAGTAAATTGAAAAAAATTGATCAGATTGTTTGGAATTACTAAATCTGTTTACTCAAATCCTTTTGGAAATTTTTATTCTGACTTTAGTTAAAATTCTTCACTTATGACCAAATTTGAGAAATTAAGTTATTTTTCCTGTAGGAACCTCATTTTTTGGAAGGAACTAAGTGAAAGTTTCAGTTATGGTATTTGCACTATTTATTTTAAAGATTTTACAAATAACAAATTAATAAGAAACCCTTACTAAAAACTGGGATTTTTAAACCGAAAAAACTCAAAAAATTGACAAAGACGCTCTTAAACACATATATTGAAAGAACTGAATATAATCTAAAAATGTTCCTCTATAATGGATGATATTAGAAGATAATAATTATGAATTATTCAGATTTGTACGATAATAAAAGTTATTTATGTATAATTTCATAATACGGTATGTTTAGTAATTTTATTTATATACAGTACTAAGCAAACAAACAAGTACAGATTAATAGGCTATATTTCAGTGAACATACGAGTTTTCACTACTCAGTAATAGGCCTCCAGTAGGCCCAACAAATAGGCTGTATGACCTTGCCAGTAATTTAACTATTACCATGCATGATATCAATGTTGTATTTAAGTAGCCTATAAAATAATAAACAAACAATAAAACTATTACAAATATAGGCCTACCAGTTAATAAGTTTCCCTTCTAGAGTAGGCTATACTTATGCAAACAATATATGTATATGTGACCTTGCCAATATGGGTTTTTAATGTAGCTTAATATTAATACAATAAACGATATTATGGTAACTTGATCATAAATATTTTGCTGTTGGGCAGGCTACATACAACTATATCACAGTGAATAGGCTATGGTATCAGGCTTGTCAATCAGTTGCAACTTTACAGTACCAACTTTACGAGGTTAAAATCACCAAACTGACTGATAATCGCGGCACGCAGCTGTCTCGTAGGCAGCAGGCGAATTTTCAAAAAGTAACTATATTTAATAACACGATCATTTTAACGTGCTAACGTTATGCACTTGACAAAATGAAACCCGACCGCCGTAAAAATATAGGCCTACTTTATCACACGACAAACATTTTACATTTCACTGAAAGTTTCGTTACACAGTGTTAACATTTTAAGAAAATAGCAATTTACATTTACAAATTTAATATAATTCGAAAATGAACAATGGACGCGGACGAGTTCATTTTCGTATTTTCATTCAAATTTGAAAATTTAAAATTCTTATTTATGCAACATTTTAACGCTGATTACGATGATAAAATCAGATTTTCAAAAAACGTTTTAAGATGAAAAATGGTATGTTTATTTTAAGATGTTTATTTTAAGCGGTTATTCTGATTAACCGCTATTTTGAAATGTTGAACGGATTTTGAATTGGTTTAAGCAAAAATACCTATACAATTTTTGTGAAAATGGGAACGCTAAAGTGCTTACACACGCGCGCGTACACAATCTCATACACACACACACACACGCACACACACACACACACACACACACAAAAGTTCAATCTCATGGTTCTAGGTCTGGGTCTTACCTTGATAACCACTTCAATAGATCATTATCCAACTGAGATTCATTAATTTGTGCAGCTTTTAAGTTTATATGAGTTACAAAAGTAATTATTAATGTGTTTGTATTTATAGGCTTTTATAAATTTTTTTCACATTAAAAATCAATTCAATAAATTTTTAATATTGCTTTATAAATTGTTTTTAAAGTGTTTTTATAATTTAACGAACTATGGAAAGAAATAACAAATATTTAAAAGAAGTTCCAAGCTATAAAAACAAAATCTATTGACGTAATACATCATTTCACGGAATAAAACTATAATAAATAAAAACGATACTCACAGATTTAGTTGGTCGGTTTTTGTCAGCAATAAGTTTAGTAGTCGACCCCATGGGGGTATGGTGGAGGTGGAGGGGTCCACCCCCTCGGCTTGGCGCTAATGAAGCCCCCGTTGCGATGCTACTCGTTTCACTGCTCAGTTCGTACTGACTCTGTAGTTGATCGTGTTTAGCCCAGTCGCCAGGTGGCGCTGTCAACCGGTAGTCTCGCAGGAACCTAAACACGCCACTGATTTCATCCGAAGCTACAGAATCAAGCGCCATCGAGCCAGTAGGTGTGCAGGGGGGTGATCCGTCTGACGAATTGGCCTGGCAATCAAACAATGCACGCATCAATTATGAGCTCATGTAAATTTGTTTTCCGTAACATAACGCTTTCTCACTGAACAAGTTTTCAGTAATAGCTCTATATAATTTACATTTTATAATTTTTATATATTTTCTATTTACGATAGAACCAACATATACACAACCTCCTCATTATTGTAGGTGGTTCCCGCAGGAGGATGCAGACTAGCTGCACCTATTGAGAGGGTTAGACATCCTCGCGGTACCCAAGTCTAACACACACTTACACTTACAACACTGCATTTACGACTTTAACACTTTACATTCACGCTTACATTTAGGGAGGCGATAATAGCCTCAATGTGCTTTTCACCTTAAAATACAAACAAACAAAAATTGTAGACGGTTAACAAAACTTCAAACAGTAGGCATATTTTACGTAAAAGTTTCTTTAATATTCAGTTATAAATCACCCACCCTGTTATTGAATCAACTTTACAGGTTAAGTCTGTGCATGTACATTAAAACCACTGAAATATTCTTTTACTTAATGAGTACGATTTATAACGCACTAAATATGCATAAACATTTAAAAAGCTAAAGATATCTAATTTCGAAATTTAAAAAAATATATTTATTTAGTAAAATTTATTACTTTCAATAATTTCTCAAATAATTCAATAATGACATAGGCTATATTTATTATCCGACATTTATAAGTCCGGAACAACTCCGGTTTTCAAAAATTTGCGACAAAACATTTTCGCTATCCAAGACTTCCGCAACATTTTCATTTTCCTTTCCTGGCCTCTTAATGCTTCCAGATTTCTTAGTTCGGATTATAAACCCAATCGCATTAATAAAAACATTGTACAGTCAGATGTATGTTAGTATAAATAAAGCATGATGGACTTTAAAAAAATAAAATAATTGGTAACTACTACAGTACAGAGCTCTTTTTTATACAAAAGCAGTTGCCAATTACAATGGCGGAATATTTATTCCTACTACCCGTATACTTCCTTCTTTAGCATTTAAAAATAATGAAAACATTCATTGACACCAATAAATATCTGTGAAATTAACAGCTACTGCTTTAGTAAATCTTACATTATATCTGAATAGAAAAAGAGTTTTTCCCACAAATAAAACAACACCACAATCATTTAAAGTTTTAACTTATTTTTCAAAAACCTGGTATAATGTTTCTACAACTCCCTTCGCTAAAACAAGATGACTACTATGAAAGAACCACAAGAAAATAGAACAATTCCAAACAAGTGCTTTATAAACAGGAATAAACCACAGATTTGTACACAATGTAGAATTTACTTAAAAATCGCATATCTGAACAAGTGATAAGCCAAAGGACTATAGATTACAAAAAATAGAATGTTTCTAAAACGGAATGCCCTTTAATAAACATAAATAACTATCTTAGCCAGAGTGAATAATATAAAATGTTTTAACATATATCGTGTTTTAGGTTTGGTTGTGATGTTGGATTTTGCGTGATGCGAGTGCACACATTTATATTGTTATGTAATAGTATATTTTGAGCGTCACAAGTTTCATATTAAATTAGTTATAATTAAAATTCTCTGTGTTTTCGCCCGGGATTGAACCGGGACCTTGTGCGTGTGATAACCAATACACTACGGAAATTTCGAAGAAGTTTGACCAATGTAAATACAAGAAATGAATCATTAATTTAATGTTTTTAAAATATTGTTTAATGAAATTTCTATATATTATTTATAAATATTGTTTTATTAGAAATGTTATGTTAATATTGTAAAAAAATATAATTGAATAAAATACAAAACATATAATTATAATTTTTAAGAAAAAAGGAAAAATTCTGTTATTTAACCAAAAATAAAAATCATCGTGTTTTCGAACAAATTATGTAATTAAAATAAAAGGAAGAGTAAACATGATTCATGATTTTTATTTTTGGTTCAATAACAGAAATTTATGTTATCTAAGTTTATTGTTTATGCTATTTGTGGTAAGGCCTCTGGGTTTAGGACCTCTTGTACAATTACACAACAGTGTTGTAATACTCCACTACACGTCATACATTCCAGTACGGCGGATTGCCTATACATTACTTCCAGGGGCATGTTTTTGAAACATTTAGTTAGCTTTCCTGAAAACTACAAGCGGAGTTACTGTAAGAGTTCAGGAACTGATGATCATAATAGGACATTAAGCCAGCAATCTTTATATGTACTTATGACCTCGAAAACGGCTTTAACGATTTTAACGAAATAATAATCGTATATAGGCCTACTGTTTTCTGGTTCAAAAGTCGACTTTCGTGGGTTCTATTAAAAAAAATTGATCAAAACAAAAAACACGAAATTTCCACGGAGCAAAGCTTGGTCACCCGGTCTAATGGTCAATTTAATTATTTCTTTTAACGTTTTTTTTTGATAACATCAACTATAACCTATGTAGATTTGTAGAATTCCATTTACAATTAATATTAACAAATTTTGGTTAAAATATATTAAATACTTCGAAAACCATTTCTTTAAGGGTTTTTTTTCTAATAACTGACTCAATTGTAGAATACATTTTTTTTACTAATATGCATAATTTAATTTTTTTGTTTCAAATTACAGGATAACATGAGAGGATATATTATGTCAAACAATAATGAGATTAAATATTATGTTTTGATTCCAAATTTATATTATTTAAACTATTGTTATATTTTTAAATATAAAAAAAGATATTTTAATATTGAAAATATATACAAGATATAATTTTAATGTTAAATATTTTTAATTAATAATTTTTTTAATGATTTTTTAAAGGATTAAAAAAAGAAACGAATAATTATTAACAATTATATTTATTGTTTATTTTATACATTTCATATATTAGCCGAATTTTTTTTTTAATTTCATATATAGACGAATTTCATATATTTTTGTTTAAATTTATTTGTGACATTGAATATTTAATCCTTTCTTTGAAAATAAATATGTATTTTTTTAATGGTGAAGTAAATAGAAGTAGGTTTAAACTAAAGTGTTTTAAGTACGATAATCGCTGCTTAAAGTCGATAAGACCTGGTGGAAGACTGTAAATTATGAAAAAACGTGAGCCTTCAATAATTTGCAAATTTCCCCCAATCGGAAAATAAGATACTAGAGGACCCGCCATACTAATTGCCAGAAAGTATTATGATATTTTCACAGATCCTCTCAATTAAAAATTGTAAAAAGTGCAAGTGTGTGTGTGTGTGTGTGTGTGTGTGTGTGTGTGTGTGTGTGTGTACGGATGCATAAGTTGCACTTAAGCGTTCTCAATTTTGGTCAAATTTAATTTAAACTTGGCAAAAATCAATTTTATTTTGATAATAGATTTCATATGTAAGTGAGTTTTATGATTTAAGCGTAAAGCCCGCTTCAAAATGGTGTCCATTCAAAATTTTGATTTTTTTTTTTGTGTTTAACGTCCGATCATTGTGCACACTTGGGTTAATGCAGACGATGGTATGATTTATAGCGTATGAAAATGCCAAGCCTTGGCCGGGAATCGAACCCGGGTCCTCGGGGTGAAAGCCCAGTACGCTATCAACTAGGCCACCGAGGCGGCTTTCAAAATCTTGAAAAGTTCATTTCTTTTTACCGCATTTAACTTTTACATCTGTATAAATAAGAATTTTTTATTTTCAAATTGCATTGCAATATAAAAAAAATTAATCGCCTTATGAGATTCATATTTTGTTTTCAGTCCTGTTTAAAAATTAACAATGCTATATATGAAAATTTGAATGCTGATTACGTTGATGAAATCAGATTTTCAAAAACGTGTAGCCCAAGCTGAAAGCATTAGTTTCATAAGATTTGAAACTTACAACATTTTGAAGGACATTTACTAGGTAACAAAATCTGCGCTTATGTATTCCGTTGGAGACTAAACAAACGGAACGATTTCGATGAAACTTAGCATGAAATTGATTCAATCGGTTATTGCCTTACTAATTTTACTTTTCAAGATTCAAGCTGGTCAAAAAAATATTAAAATTAATAAAAAATCCTTCGTATACAGTTTCAAATACCCAAATAAAATGTTTGGGTCGTTATTCCTTTAACCAAAATCGGTTAGCTATCGACTGAAAGCTAGGAAACCAAAATAATTTTTCATATGAATATTTTGTTGAAATGTTTGGTCATATAAATTGGAGATTTATACGTCAAGTTAATTTAGAAAATTTTAAGTAAAAAGCATTTTACAGTTCGAAAGAAAATCGGTGAAGAAGGAAAAAACTTTGTTTTGTTTTTATAACTCGCAAAAAGTAGTTTTTGAAGAACGCTACCAATAACATCACCGTCAACACGTTTCAGTCCTTGACTGTATTGAGGTCAATTTAATGTTCAAAGTTTTTTTTGTAATTAATATTCTGCACAAAGCAAAGCCAGTGAAGTAAAACTATAAATCAGGTATTCAGGTAACGTCTGTAGCCTGCAGCGCCGACTGTTGTGTGTTGGATCGAAGATGGGACGAAGGAGACTACCTTGACATCGAGCTTGACCCGGAAACTTGCTGCTAATTTTAGTACTGAATCTTCGGTATTTTAATGACATCATTTTCATGTTCATGGGAAAATTAATATTTTGTGTTCTAGCAGACATCGTAAAAGTATTTCTTTATTGTACAAAAACAAGCGTAACGAACGCCACGGTTAAATTAAAATGCTCAAAACGTCTGTTACTGTAATGGTGTCTTATCCGTAGTGTTAATTAAATGTTAATTAAAAATCACAAAATAAATAATTACAAGTTTTTTCTCATTGAACACTTATTCCTGATTTATTAGAAATTATTTCAGAGTAAAATTTAACAACATAAATAAATAATAACATTGGATTAAATAAAATGTAAAATATGAATTAATCAAAAATTCTATACGTCTATAATAAGAGTTCATATCACAAATTTCCGCGCGTTAGTGCGTTTGTTAGTTGCGGTTTTCGTATGAGACACAAATAGTGTGCTTGTATTTATGTCCGGCTGAAGCGATTTCCTTGAAAACTATTCGAATTATGTTTATAAAACTTTATGAACTGTTATTTATTAGGTTATTGTTGAAACTTGTGTTAAAATGAAATTTATATACATTTAAATAGATTTTAGGCGATAAACTGAACTTTGCACATAAAAATACATTAGGAAATTAATGTTAATATTTTAAAACTTGCAAAGTGATTTTTTAAAGTGAGTTGATTAATACACGCAATCGAGTGAGAAGACGGTAAAAGACAGTTAACGAACTAAAATCGCGTTACAAAATTTAAACGAACATAGATAGATCACAGAAAAACTACAGACCATAGATAGACTACACAATTTGACTTTTATAAATGGAGAATATAATAAATATTAAATAAAATAATGGTAGATATAACAGTTTAGGATGTTAAAATTAATATAATAAGCTAAATATTACTTGAAAATGTTCATAATAATCATAAAATTGTGATTACAATTTTGACGCCAAAAGTTACAAAAGAAACAATGAATATAAAAACCTAGAAGGCCGATAATGGCGTCACAACAGAAAGCCAAGGCAAGATTTTCAAACTGAGCGTCAGTTTTTAAAATAGTCGATCCAAAATGTAACATGAATATTAATAGTGTTCAGAATAAATTTATAATGAAAATAAGCACTTAAAATAAACAAAGTAAAATAACAAGAACAAATGAACGAAATTTAAATGTAAAAAAAATGAGTAATAATAATTAATTAATTAATTAACATACGTATGCAAAATTTTGATCTACTGAAATAAGGTAATATCAGTCTTTATATTTTTAGAAAGTTTATAAGAAAAGTTAAATTTTGTGCAAAAGCACTGTAAATTATGTGATAGATTACAACTACGATATAAACTGATAAATATTAATAAACTTCTATTGTGTATTGTATTAGATTAAATAACTTATCATCTTAATTATTTAGTCAAGGATAATGATTAATTAATAATTAATTAATGATCAATTATCT
Source organism: Callitettix versicolor (assembly GCA_022606455.1). NCBI lineage: Eukaryota > Metazoa > Arthropoda > Insecta > Hemiptera > Cercopidae > Callitettix > Callitettix versicolor. The sequence continues at coordinate 63,330,648 of CM040183.1, forward strand.
AATTACCATTTATGAAAAATAATTAGTGTAAGTAAATAGTTATAATATAAATCTTAGTTTTTTCTTTGAATAAACTTAGAAAATGTGTTTTTACTTTTCGTTCACTGGTGGAAAGGGGTAAAAGCACCTAGCAGCACTTTGAAGTGCTCATTAAAGCGTACTTGAGCATTTGAGACTGAGGCCCGACCACCTCTTAGCCGACATTTCAGAACTCTAAAAGTACGTTTCCCAGCTTTACTGACTGTAAATATAGATTTTTAAAATGTGAGAATATAAATATTTCTCGAGAATTGTTTAGAATCAAAAAAACAATGAAAATTCATGAGTGATTGTCCGGTAATATACTTTAGTTTTAATTCCCATCTGAAAAGTAATTTGTACTTATTTACTGAAGTGATTCCCTCAGTCAGCCCGTTAATCAACAAAAAAATACGTTACACTGTACAGTAATCATTACAATTCAATAAAAGAACCACGTTAATAAACAATATTATCAACATTATAATCACGTGGAAATCAAGTAATAATTTTCTTCGTACAACCAAATGACAAAGCCAAGTCAATAAACAATCATTATCAATACCATCCTATACAAATCAAATAATAATTTTCTTTGTACAATCAAGGAATAAAGTCAAGTCAATAAACAATCATTCTGAATACAACCCTATAGAAATGAAATAGTAATTTTCTTCGTACAATGAAGTAGTAAAGTCAAGTCAATAAAAAATCATTATCAATACAACCCTATAGAAATCAAATAGTAATTTTCTTCGTACAATGAAGTAATAAAGTCAAGTCATTAAACAATCATTAACAACCCTATATAAATCAAATAGTAATTTTCTTCGTACAATGAAGTAGTAAAGTCAAGTCAATAAAAAATTATTTACAATACAATCCTATACAAATCAAATAATAATTTTCTTTGTACAATCAAGGAATAAAGTCAAGTCAATAAACAATCATTCTCAATACAACCCTATATAAATCAAATAGTAATTTTCTTCGTACAATGAAGTAGTAAAGTCAAGTCAATAAAAAATCATTATCAGTACAACCCTATAGAAATCAAATAGTAATTTTCTTCGTACAATGAAGTAATAAAGTCAAGTCATTAAACAATCATTAACAACCCTATATAAATCAAATAGTAATTTTCTTCGTACAATGAAGTAGTAAGGTCAAGTCAATAAAAAATCATTATCAATACAACCCTATAGAAATCAAATAGTAATTTTCTTCGTACAATGAAGTAATAAAGTCAAGTCAATAAAAAATCATTATCAATACAACCCTATAGAAATCAAATAGTAATTTTCTTCGTACAATGAAGTAATAAAGTCAAGTCAATAAAAAATTATTATCAATACCATCCTATACAAATCAAATAATAATTTTCTTTGTACAATCAAGGAATAAAGTCAAGTCAATAAACAATCATTCTCAATACAACCCTATATAAATCAAATAGTAATTTTCTTCGTACAATGAAGTAGTAAAGTCAAGTCAATAAAAAATCATTATCAATACAACCCTATAGAAATCAAATAGTAATTTTCTTCGTACAATGAAGTAATAAAGTCAAGTCAATAAAAAATCATTATCAATACAACCCTATATAAATCAAATAGTAATTTTCTTCGTACAATGAAGTAATAAAGTCAAGTCAATAAAAAATTATTATCAATACCATCCTATACAAATCAAATAATAATTTTCTTTGTACAATCAAGGAATAAAGTCAAGTCAATAAACAATCATTACAAATACAAACCTATAGAAATCAAATAGTAATTTTCTTCGTACAGTCAACTAATAAAGTCAAGTCAAATAAACAATCATTTCCAATGAAATCCTATGGAAATCAAATAATAATTTTCGTAGAACGAAATAACAAAACCAAGTTATTGATTGTTATAAATAATCCTCACTAATATAATCCTATAGATATTTTCTTTGTACATCCAAACAACAAACCCAAGTAAATAAACACCCGTTATGAATACGGTCCTATGGGAATAAAATTCTAGCCTAATTATTTCGTAAAATCCAATAAAGCTAAGTCATTATCAACACAAGCCTATAAAATTTAAATCGAAATTATTCATTACAATTATTAAATTATGAAGCCAAGTCAATAAACATATTAATAATGATTATTTATTGCTATAAAAATCAAATAGTAATTTTCTTCGTACAAGTAAATAACAAAGCCAAGTCAATGAACAATCATTATCAACACAATCCTGAAGAAATCAAAGTATAGCCTAATTATTTCATGTAATCCAGCAACGGAGCTAAGTTAATAAACAAATATTACAATACATAATACACGCATATAAAAATCAAATCGAAATTGTTTAGTAAAATTCAGTTATAGTCAATGAACAATGTTTATTATGACAAACATATTCAAATAAAATAAAAATTACTTTTTTTTAAATTATCGATTAATGATAGAATATTAACTTGTAAATAATTTTATAATTATTTTTATTCGAACTTTTCAATAATTTGTAAATGGAACAATACAAGATATTTCTAAAGTGTAAAAATTAATTGTAATTATTTAGTAGATCTGTAATATGTAGCCAAAAATATAACCCAGCCAGTAAATAATCATTATCAGTTCAACCATATGTTAATCGTAATATTGAAAATTGTAATATTGTGCTGAAATCATTTAAAATCAGTCAGTAAACCAAATATTAACTGAATTCAACCGTTCATACAAGAAGTCAATATAGTCTTATACAAATCAAACGGAAATCTTTTAAAACATCCATCCAATTCGAATACTTAAGGCAATAACTTTAAAATCATAAATTTTGCATTATGTGTTATCGAAGCAAACGATTTTATTTCCTGAGCAAACAAGGTTCTGATAAAGTGCCAAATTGAAACGTTTTCCACGGATGTTTCAAGTGTAAGATAGAAAACAATATTTTATTATATAAAACAGCTAAAGACATAAAAACCAGTCCTCTTTAATAAAATACACCATTTGTGTTTATAAATGCAAGAAATCTTATAAATCGACCTTGAAACACCTACAATATCCAGCGTAGAACGTCTGTCTGCTATCACGTCAGATCCAAGGTAAAAATGTTCACTCATTGAATCAACTACGTTGTCGGTGAATCGTCATAGTTGACGTCACTGTTGCAATCATCGTTAAAATTCACCTTAGAAATCATCCATTGCTTTCTTCGTTACAGTCTGCGCAAAAATTTATTTGTATTTCGTATTAAAAAAACTTTTCTTTATTACGAAACTGTAAAATGTAAAATTTAGAAATTGAATTGTGGGTTGATTATGGTCGGACTTACATTAATTGAGTACTGTGTTTAAAGTTGATTTTTACTTAATTTCCTTCTAGAATTATTTTCATGTTTACGGTGTTATTGGGTAAATAAGACGAGAATTCGTACTTGTAGAAGTTGCATTGTTTTTTTAACAGCGAGGTCTTTTTTAAAAAAGTTTGTACTGTACATTTACAAAGTAGGTTTAAAAGTAAAAATTGTATTTATTTATCTTTTATAAAAGTGAATTATCGCGATTTTTTGGAGTTTCTAAAGCCAATAAAATTTGGCTCATTGATTTATCTTAGGTCGGTAGTGCTCTTTTAAGTTTTAAAAAAATCTCTCTGAAATGGGGGGAGGTTAAAGGCTGACTAATTTATAAAACGTGTTAATTAATTGCCCATTATTTGAATTTGTACGTAAATCCTTACACCAAAAACAAATAAATCCGCATTTCATAAAGAAATATGGATTGAAACAAAACAGAGCTTAATTTTCATAGAGGATTGATATTAATTTAAGAAAACCTTAATACATTTACTTTCAAATATACAAAAGAAATTATTTTTTTATAAATATTCAAAATAAATGCTTTTATAAGTAAAAAAATATTTTTCAAACTTACTGTAAGTCCTGAAAATCGGACGAAACTCTTCGATGGAGTGCATTCTCCGATCAAAAAGAAAGTAATCATAAAACTAATGCAAAGTAGTCTTCAATATTTTTAGCAATTTTTTTTGAAAATATCGACTCGTCATCATGGAATTTCAGATTTTCAGTGAATCTACACATCGTCAGTTTGTAAAAACACCAACTGTTACCGGTCTGTTTAGAAAAAAAAAACTTTGACGAAACAATGACATAAACACGTCATCGTTGGTTGTAGCTCGGGCTTAAAGAAAATAAAAGATTTTTTTAATGTCTAGAGGATTCTGCCAAAAATATCTTATATGATTGTTATATAGAATAATGTAAAAGTATTAGCAAAAATTTAAAAATTACCAAGCCCTTATTAGGAACAACGCAAATAATCACACAACCTAACGTTAAAACTTACTGAAGTATTACAATTAACTTCAGACAAAGTAACGCGGCGAATCAACATTTCTCGAGCACTCACTACGTTTTCGAGACGAAGAGTTGACACCACACTTTGGACCCGACTGCAATCACTGACGTCACTGACCTCCCATTCGTGCAAAGCAAGTTTTTACGCAACCTGTTCCTCTCGCGTCGGACCTTAAAGTAATTTTATTGTCCTTGTTATTTTAACACTTGCAGATATTCAGGAAGGCAGAGGTCCTTGAGGATGAGATAGTATATTTTAGTTCAGCTTATTAATTTGTAGAAATGATGACATGCGACAAATCGTTAATGAATTTTCTGGCTTTACATTTTCCAATAATGAAATCAAATCCCTTTATCAATTTATAAATACATTATCGCTGCACACAGCTGTCTCGCTGACATGACGGAAGAAAGTTTCTAAAAAAGCACAAAAATTTAATACTATTATCTAACGAACATTTTAATGTTATAACAACTTTTTATTGTATAATAAAAATACAAAAATTAACTCTAGACACCGCATTATACTCAATTCTTTAATTTTACACTTTTTTGAAAATCTTATTCCCCAATCGTAATCATCATAAAAAATTTCATTAATCAGTATTTTAAATTTTACATTGAAACACGAAAATACTGCAGTCAGGTTTGTTTTAATATTTAAATTAAAATTTGAAAATTTACGTAGTTCATGCAATTTTAACGTGTATTACGACGGTGAAATCAAGTTTTCAAAAAAAGTATAATTTTGTTGAGACTTTTAGCACCGCCATTTGGAAACTGTTAAATATATTTTGCTTGGTAACGAACTTGTCAAAGCAATTAAAATATAATTTTACTCCAATTTTGAATCAAACCGGACCAAATTGCGACAAATTAAACTGCACGCACAAACGCGTTCAACCAACACACACACACACACACACACACACACACACACACACACACACACACACACACACACACACACACACACACACACACACACACACACACACACACACACACACACACACACACACACACACACACCTAACAGTTTTTAACGACCCCGCAAAATGTGTTCTGTGCATATTTCATAGTGTTTGGTAAAATGAAAGATGTTTTCCATTGCAGCGGTTTGAGCCTTGTTCGAAAACATTTTCGCAATACACTTCAAAATAGCCGTTAGTATCATTTATTCAGAGCAAACAACGGAAAACTCTGAAACATTTCCTTCATTCATATTCTACGAAAACAAATTAAATCGTCAACTATTGCTGGCTGCAGGCCTATCGTATACTGAGCCGCGTGTAAGGACTAATTTGTTATTAGGTCAACTAGTTCAGGGATAGGGGCATATTTACTCAAAAAAGATCAAGTAGTTCTCGTCTAATGTTGATGCTCTGTCACCATAGTGTAGAGTAAAAGATGTATATGTTCTCTTGCTTCAGCAATGGTTGAAATGTTATATCTCTGAGATCTTTATAAGTTCAATCAGTACTCTGATTTTTGAAATATCATAAAATTTGACGAAATTCTTGGAAATTATCAGTTCAATTATGTAACCTTGTGGAGAAGTACCACTAGAGTGCGATCGAGTGGAGGATTGTTAATGGCGAAAATTCAGAAAAGATGAAACCTTACTACAGCATATCTGCTGGAAATAGGGCAATGGATAATGAGGCAGTTCATGCTTGAAACATCGTGTCTGACAACACAAATTCTCTTAAAATTGTCAATGAGTCAATAGTCACTTTATTATTCCCTATTTTCAAAACGTCAATGTCAGGATGATCTAAAGCCATCAAATTATTGGCTCTTTTTCAGTTTTAAAGATTCGAAACTTCCACCAAAGATTAAGGAAACTGCAGCTGCCCCCCCAAACTCTTGCGACAAGTGGCAATTCACATTTTCTTCGCACACAACACAGGACATCAATTACTGGAAAAAAGAATGTGTTGACTGGCAGTTTTAAACTTTATCCACATCTCTTTCCACGAGGGTTCGCCCCACCGCCTAATGCCCTTCTTTGCCTACTACCCAGTCCTTCATAAAACTTCATCTCAACCTCGTCAGCTTCATGAACTTTTTATTTTTGCCAGCTGTTAGTATCCCTAACATTCGGCTCAATTTTACAAAATTAGCCTATCAGATTTTGCATAAAATTTTGAGGTCGCATAAAAATACAAAACTCGTAAGTGTACTGAATTTAAAATTTTTAAAAATTCAATTCAGGAGTAAAACGAAAATGAACACTGCCCTTATCAGGATTTTTGTGTTTTTTCATCGATACTCTTAAAAATACATTTTTTAATAGACCGGTACTTATTTAAAACCTTTTTTAAATAGTTTCGTTAAATGTAAAAAAGTTTGTGCAATACTTGTGCGCCATTTATCTAATGCATAAGGTTCAGAAAGTGTTGTTCTTTAAGTCTGAACGTATTATGACGTATGCTTTGTTATATTACAGTGCACAAGTTCGTTACAAGCAAAATTGTTTAAAGTTTGTTTATTCAAGTTTAACACGTTTGTTCTGTTCCAATGTTCATATTTAAAACATCAACGTCTAACTACTCTTTCTAGCGTTTCTTTGTTTTTGATCACTTTACGCTACTCCCGGAAATATAGCTATGAGTATTCTTGCCATCCAACGCCTAAATATAAAAAGCTTCACAGAGCTAAGTTGAAAGTGCTGTGACGTCATAAGTCGTGGTCATAACAGTAACAATAGAATTCTGTATTCATATCCATATAAAAGATATTAATCCTTGTATTTGTCTTAGTGTTATAAATTAAAATGTATATATAATTATTTTATTAATGCAGTGACGTAAATTTATCTTACAATTATTGATGGATGTCTACTATAGCATATATCTTTAGTGACTGATGTAACCTCATCGTGATGAGCAAATAACCTAGGCCTAATTGTAAAGTTAATCATTCGAATATAAAATTGGTCCAACAATTAGCCTATAAATTCGTAATTTCTATTTTTTTTCTAATCTTAACGTTGCCAGAGCAAGCGGTAACAAAAGAGTAAGTCTTATCTTGTACCATTACGTAAAATTATTGGTAAAAATATTTGACATTTAATTTTAAAAATACGATAAGTTAAGTTTAAAAGTTTGTAACAAGATAAAGTAAATTTATCGCTGTAGCAGTAAAATTAAAACCATCGCTAGTCACTGAAGTAGGCCAAGTTTTGTGTTTTGTGCTTTCTGGTTTGTTAAATGTTTTTAAAATTTGTAATAACCTGCCTACCAGCTGAACATTAAGATGTTCGTGAACATTAATATCCTTGAAGAATAATTACTGTACCGTACTAGTGAACTTAAATAACGTTTTACAGATATTTGTTTACCATTATAGAAACATAATTAACCAATCACCAAAATTGTAAAACTTATTTTTTTTAAATTATATATTATAGGTTATAAACCGAGGCTCTACTAGTTTTAAGCGTGCATTTATGAATAAAAATTATCATTTGATAATTATAATGATTGGTTTAAAATGTATATTATAAAATAAGTAAAATGCGTTATTAGTATTACTTATTATTTTCAGGTTAATTCAGTATTAATTTAAATAACCTAGGTTACGTTAACTTTAGATCAACAATTGTTTTTTTAAATGCAACAATACAACCAATTATACTGCTCAGTTTAACAATCTTTGTTGTTTGTTTTTTTTAATATAGTTTTAATATTTTTTTTTACAAAATGAATGTAAACAGTACAGTATTTTAGAAACAGAATGCGTGTTACTAGCGAATTGCCACTGGAAAATGTAGCCGCCATCATGGTAAGACCCAGACTCGAAACCTTGAAATGAGACAAGTCCAATTCATCGTTTTTTTTTTTAGAAAGTGGCCGAAACTCGGTATCTCTTAATTCAATTAAAATTCTAACTAAACTGTATTTTGCGAGTTTGTTTTCTATAGAGTATAACTCTCAATTTTCAAATAAAAAGTGTAAATAATAGCCATTTTTAAAACATTTTGTCTGTTTTTGAAATCATGTTAGTTTAAAAAGTAGATACAGGACATTAAGTGAGAATTATTTTTGTTTTGTTTTAATCTTGGCTTTTATTGTTCATTAATTTAAACTATTAATAAATAATAATATTCGATTTATATTCTTCAATTTATTTGGACATTGCTTTACAACAAGAATTTTGATGAACAATACTCTTGAATCGTTGGTGTTATTAAATTTATTTTTATGCACAAAATGTACAAATAAAAAGAATAACATTCAAATAATCAAGTAAAGTAGGAAAATGACAATACATTTAGCATAAGCTGAAAATATTTTCAGAACATTTTTTTAAAATAATTTCAATTTTTATAAAACAATAATTTCATTTATTAACAGACTTTTTTATAAACCAATTGATTAAACTCAATATAACATTTAGAAAAATTAAACAATGTCCTCTTTGACTGGTTTGCCAGTATAAATAATGTATTTAGATTATCTGTGCGGTAATTCACACTTACTGTAAGCTAACACGTGCATTGCGATGATTCAACACTCTAGAGATGATTCGTGATTTAGAAAATCTTAAAATACATTCAAATCTATTTGAACGATTAAAATAATAATAAACCCTACAGGATGGTGATTAATAAATTTATAAATGACGTTACAACTGGGAACTCTCCAAGGTTAAAACTGACACATTAATCGTTGCCAGTCTGTCTGGACTATATTAATTACACAGTGCTTCATTGGGAACGAGTTCAAATCATTCAACATTCAATGACACTGTATTCTCGAAGGAATCAAACATGTTTTTTGTTATTAGAATGGTGTGAAACATTAAACCCAGTTATAATTTTACATACTTTATTATACATTTTTTACCGAAATTACATTAGAAAATTAATTAAAATGAAGCAGCTGTTACAGACCCAAATCCGGGACCATGTAACGAGCTGGAAATTAACAAATTGATAAAATTTTGTACGGTGTAGTTTTCCTATAACTCGAGATATTTTTTTAATTTAAAAAAATAGCAGTGATTTTTGGTTTTAAAAGATGTTAAAACCTGATTTTCTCAAAATCGATTCTAACTGTTTTGACAATTTTTTCTCAAAATAATTGTAGGTAACAAAACAAAGCGCTATATCACCCAATATGTTTCGCAAACTATGAAAAACCAACCGAAAATCGGTATCAATTCTCAAATTTTAGTCATATTTTAAAAAATTTCGTAAATCAAGTTAGCGCAGGAAATTTTAAATAATAAAATTTACAGTTTTGTAGCATATAGAAGAAGTCCCTAAAATAAACCCTGACCACTGCTTATATTCTCCAATTAATTCTAAAACTGTAATACTTTCTTTTATTTATAATTTAGTAATTTTGCTTGATTTATAAATCTTCCGCACGATACAATTTTTAGCAAAATAAATTGAACCGATTTATGAAAAAAAATTACGATAATTAAATTTCAGAAAGTTTCAGTTACGTTTTTACACCATTAAATTTTGATTCAAGGAACAAAGAAATAAATATCAATCGAAATCTAAAAATATTTCCCCCATCACATCAGCACGGTATCAACAAATCCGATATTATTGTTTAAAATTCATAGTAGTAGTTGTAAAACGTGATGCATACGGAAAATAAGAAATAGGTATAGTCAAGTCGTTAGTTATACGTTATACATTATCAGACATTTACGTTTTGGTCTTTTATGCAACTTCACCTATGTTTTATGGGGCAAAGCCCGGATAGAGAGCGACCCCGATGACGGTCCGCAGGTGACGCAGTAGACCACGTGACCGCGGGGTCCGCTCAGTGCTCAGAGGCGAAATGACTCAGTCGTTGTTATATAGCCCTGGAATGTAGGCTTAAGTCAGTGAGGATCCTGTCTACCTCCATAAGCCATGCCGTCACCATTATGTTTTATACATCTGTTACCATTAACAACTGCTTATCTACATGCAATAAATGACGCACAATAATAGCGACAATCTAGGCCACGCCCACACTGCACACATTCTCTAATCGTTACACTTTAAATTAAATCACATTAAATGCTCCGAAACTAAAAACTAGAGCAAGGAAGTTACGCCATGAACTGGTTCTAATCTAATCTAAATTATAAGAGGATAGTCCGTGTGTTATATTGACATGTGATTCTTTTACACAATAAAAGTAGACTAGATTATGGAATTACGTGGTAAGTTATTTTGTGTACATTAATGAAATAAATTATTAAAAAATATCACACAAACTTCTTTACGTTGAATTACTTTCCCAAAAATCTAGTTTGTAAGCTAATTTCTCAAAATATAAACTGATTTTCGACATATCTGAAAAATAATTACCATACTCAAGCCAAAGTTGCAAATTTGAAATTTATTGTTTGAGAGTATAAATTGAAAAAAACAAAACAGCCTACTTTAGACGGCGATCGGAGTTTACTCCAAAACTGCAATTTCTTCTAGTTTAAATTTGCCACATTCATAATGTGTCTTTGTATATGACTATAATTTGAACAAAATATGATGAAACGATTTTTAGAAAATAATCTGATGGTAAATCATTCGTTTAGGTAGGCTACATTCGATCTCGCGCGCGCTCCCACGAAGAGGTTTACGCATTTGATCCTCCATTATTTTCTCATTCCTCCATTGATCATTTTAAAACTATAGATACATACATTTTAAAGAAGGCACCAGAAATAGTAAGCCTATGTGAGAATTGTTGCATTTGGCTGATATTTGTAGAAACAAAATGGTGGGCAAAATAAAGTTTAAATAAAGTATAGAAAATTTTTTAAAATCTTTTCAAACAAAATTTTATTTTTAGTTATTTTTTTAAATTAATTAGATACAAATTAATTAAAAGAAAACCAAATAGCATAAATCAGACCTATTCAAACTGGAAACCCTCACACAGCTACAGACTGATAACAACGCCGAACAAATGAATCGTTACGTTCTTGAAAATAACTTCTGAGGTATCCGAAGTAATTCCTCTTCGATAACACGTTTCAAATCATCATCGCTGTTGAAACTATGGATGTACACTTATTCCTTTACGTATCCCCATAAGAAAAAGTCACACACAACTGTGTGATTTAACTAATTCAGAAGATCTAGGTGGCCAATCTAAAAAAATACTTCCACGACCAATTCGACGCTCCTGAAGGTTGTCATTTAGTAACTGTTTCACTGTGTTTGCGTATTAAGGTGCAGTACCATAGTGTTGGAAAATTGCTTGCCCTATTTCAGGTACCGAAAAATGGGGCAATACATGTACGAGGGCTGTTCGGAAAGTAACCGCCGATTGGTCACTGTGGGCGAAGTAGTGGCGGTAGCGCTACGATCTTTGCGCCTGCGTACGCGGCAGATCCAGCCGTGGTCGAGTGAATGTTTGTTTTGTGCTAGTTTGTTTTTTATAGCGTTTAAACATGTGTGCTGCAATAGAAAACCCCGCCAAATGTGAGGTAAGAGCTGTTATACGATATCTTACGGCAAAACAATATTCGGCAGCAACTATTCATCGGGAACTTTGTGCCGTGTATGGACCAAGTGTAATGAGTGAAGGTGTTGTTCGTGAATGGGTTCGTTCATTTAAAGGTGGACGAACAAACATCCATGATGAAGACAGGAGTGGCAGGCCGTCAGTGATCAGTAATGAACTTGTCCAGAAAATTGATGAAAGAGTTCAAGAAAATCGTCGATTCACAATCTCTGAATTTTCTGATGAATTTCCCCAAATTTCAAGGACTGTTTTGTATGAAGTAGTGACAGAGAAGTTAGGGTACAAGACGTACTGTACTCGATGGGTGCCCAAAATTCTTTCCGAGCACCACAAAAATCAACGAATGGCCTCTGCAATGGACTTTCTCACTCGTTATGATGAAGAAGGAAAACCATTGCTAAACAGGATCGTAACAGGTGATGGAACGTGGATCAAGTTATATCAATCCTGAGACAAAAGAGCAATCTATGGTTTGGGACCGTAAAGATTTGCCTAACCAAAAAAAAAAGCCCGGCAAGATTTTTCTGGCAGGAAACTCATGGCAACTGTGTTTTGAGATACTAAAGGGGTGTTGTTGGTGGAATTTATGGAACGGGGAACGACGATTAATAAAGATGTGTACTGTCAAACGTTGATAAACTTAAAAAGGGCCATACAAAACAAATGTCGTGGTATGCTGACTTCCGATATTGTGTTTTTGCACGATAATGCTCGACCTCACTCTGCTCAGGCAACCAAGGATCTTCTGGGGCAGTTCCAATGGGACGTATTCAAGCATCCGCCTTACAGCCCAGATCTAGCCCCCAGTGATTACCATCTCTTCATGCATATGAAGAAGTGGCTTGGATCTCAGCACTTTGATGATGATGATGATGAGCTGAAAGAAGCAGTCACAGGCTGGTTCAAGGCACAGGCGGCAGATTTTTATGCTGAAGGGATTGGAAAACTAGTTAAAAGATATGATAAATGTTTGAATGTCTTTGGAAATTATGTCGAAAAATAAGGGAAAGAAGTAGCTTTAAGATGTATATAATAATTTTTTTGTATTTAATGTGGTGTTTTTTTTTATAATCAATCGGAGGTTACTTTCCGAACAGCCCTCTTACATTTAAAACTTGTTCGTACCTACTTCCAGTCATAGTATTGTCTGAAATGTCATAAGACAACACTCCATTAGCATTGAGAGTAATCCCTTTCGATTTAATATTCTTTTTGTTCAAGAGCCTGAGGGTCTGTGGTGTGGTAATAATTACAACTATGCTTATTGCGATAGTGTGGACTTGTCTGAGAAAATAATAACAAATACCAATAATGATTATACTCATGAAACTCTATGATGCGGGAACAGAATTCCACACTTCTGTCCGGATCATCTTCAAGTAGATTATGGACTAGATAACTTTTAAAAAAATTGATTTTGTTTCTCTTAAAAATTCTCTGTACTGATTATTCGGGAACTCCAGTTTCAAGTTGTAACTTCCTAAGTGATTTGGGTGTACCTGGTGAGCGGAGTACTGAAGTGCATATCAGTTCTTGTTTATGATCTGGAGTTCGAGAATACTTTTTCACTACACTTCCAGTTTCTAACAACAAATTCTTACATTTAATTATTAATGTTTTGTTTGAGGTTTGACTCCCGGAAAGGCTAACTGAAATCTTCTGATTCTGCAATATTATCATAAGCAGAACATTTTGCTTTTTGCTCAATTGTAAAAACCATTTTGTAAATAACTAATCCCGTAAAATGGCACCCAATTAGGTTATGTTTGCCTTCTATTACAAGAGTAATTTAATATTTTTTAAAGAATTAACAGCTGTTCAACAATCTGATTTAATACTGCAGTACAGTGAGATTTTTAAGAGTGAAATTTATTTATTTTGACCGCCATTTTGTTTCTACAAACATCAGCTAGATGCAATTCTCACATACAATTTCTGGTGCCTTCTTTAAAAGGTATGTGTAGTTTCAAAATGATCAATGGAGTAGTGAGAAAATAATGGAGGATAAAATGCGTAAACCTCTTGTGAGGCACACTGGATATATATAACATGCTAAAATATTTATAAATTGACACACGTTTCGTTATGTTAACAGAGCAGGTTATCATAATACCTCGGAAATTCGTTTTATTCCACGAGGAGTATTTTATGACTACAAAATGATCCGTTTTTCATTATTTTTCTCTAGAACGTTTTTAGACTATATGAAAAGATATATAAGCGAAAAAACTTCGATTTCGCTTTTAGGCACTCACTGTCGTGCAGCGCCACTGTCGCTAGCTAACGTCTATAACCTCTATAGGCTACAAATTAGGCCTGTGTAGAGAGTAGTACTAGTAGTAGTACTAAATAAATAAATAAATTTAATAGTAGTACTAAATAATATGCAGCAGGAATAGAGAAAGAGCCTCCCCTTTATTTTGAGCAAGAGGATGCGAATAATACATGTTTAATACAAACTAAAACGCAGAAAATAAATAATTAAATAGATAAATTAAAAAAAAACTTTTTTTTAATGGACTAAAGAGAACAAAATAACCTCTCTCACAATGTCACAAATGAATTATCCTTAAAATGTGTTTTAAAATTTTTAATTAATTATTGATAAAATGAAGGTTAAAAAAATAAGATATTTGATAAATTGAGAAATAGTCCTATACGAGTTGTGTTCAGAAAGTAATGAGAATTTTAATTTTTTGAACAAAATATTTATTTATTCTTCTACAAAATATTTATTTATTGATGTTGTCGCTTTCAAAATAGTCCCCATCGGAGATTATGCACTTGTGCCAACGCTTCTTCCAATCCTCGAAACACTTCTCAAACTCGATCTTTGAGATAGCCTTTAGTTCTTTCAGCGATGCGCTTTTAATGTCATCTACGGCTGTAAAACGACAGCCCTTTAAGGTTCTCTTTATTTTTGGAAATAGGAAAAAGTCACACGGAGCTACGTCTGGCGAATATGGAAGCTGGGGCATCGTTACAGTACTATTTTTGGCTAAAAATTCACAAACAATCAATGTAGTGTGAGCTGGTGCATTATCATGGTGCAAAAGCTCACGATTGTTTTTCCACAGATCCGGGAGTTTTTTCGGATTACTTCATACAAACGGCATTGAACTTGTAGATAGTACTCCTTATTGACCGTTTCACCTGGTGGCAGGAATTCATGATGAGCCATTATCGAAGAACACAGGGAGAATAACCTTCACGTTCGACTGCACTTGTCGAGCCTTTTTCGGTCTTGGCGAGCCAGAGTGCCTCCGCTGGGATGATTGAGCCTTAGTTTCGACGTTATATCCGTAAACCCATGTTTCGTCACCTGTTATAATACGTTTCAGTAATTCTGCATCGTCGTTGACTTCATTTAGTGACTACTGAGCAACTTCCATTCGCCGCTGTTTTTGTTCAAAATTCAACAATTTTGGAACGAATTTTGCTGCCACGCGTTTCATACACAAAACATTGGAAACAATGTCATGATGTGATCCAATAGATATTCCAACGTCATCAGCGACGTCTCTAATTGTGATTCGGCGATTGTTCATAACCATTTCTTTCACTTTTTCCACGTTTTCATCGGTTGTTGATGTGCTGGGGCGTCTAGTGCGTTCGTCATCTTCAACGTCTTCACGGCCTTCTTGGAAATGCTTATACCACTCGTCAACTCTTGCTTTACTCATAGCAGACTCACCATAGGCCTTTTTTAACATTTCACACACTTTATTCCATTTTTTACGTAAAATTTGATACAAATTCTTTGATCCATTTCTTTTAACAAACGAAAATCGCCGAGCTCATAATAACACGTCTGTGATAACCCTAGTGGCTGTCACAGACAAAATCAACAATGAAAACAGCTGAAAGTTTTATCATACTTCAAGGGCATGTGTACAAATATAATTTAAAAAAATGTTTGACAATCGGACTCTCCAAGCCCGCAACATTTAAAAATTCTCGTTACTTTCTGAACACACCTCATATATGGGCTAACTAGACCTCCGTGTGAAATTTTTACTATTTCAGGCAGTTATTTAAAACAAATGAACTGATTTTGTATTTTTTAAGTGTTCATCGCGTCAACGAGTCAGCTGCGTGTCAGTCACGATAATTTCTTTGTTAAGTTGCGATGCTTTTCTTCAAAATAAAATACCTCAACAGCTGACAAATGATATTTCTGTACAACGTTTTGGTAGTTATTTAATTATAAACAATTAGTTTTAGTTATAAAGTCAAATTAATTTGCACGATGTAATTAATTTTTAGCACTTACACCCTAATTAAAGTATGTTAATTATTTCTCAGTGAAACCGGAGACCTCTTCATTAACATCTGCCCTTGAACTTTGACAAGCAGCCTGCAGAGCACAGAATTCGACTAAACTTAAACTCAACTTTTTTTACAATGGTGGTAACGTTTAAAATATAATTTTGTTTATTATTATTATTTATTATCAATAATTGTATTTTCAAGAAATATATTACAGAAATATAGTTCAAAGTAACAAACTGGATATGTTTTAACTGTTTTAGTGTTTTTTAGGTGAAATAGTGATCATTGATAGATCATTTTTTAAAACTTTATTGTTCGCATTTTTCCAAGGAATTACATGTTACGAATATGAATATATGCCTATAACAAAGTGATAGATCCAACATAGTTTAACAGATTTAGTTTGTTCCTTGGATGAAATAGTTCCAGTGATCGTTGTTATTTCATTTTAAAACTTTGTAGTTGCACTATTCGTAATATTATTATACGTATGATACATAAGTATACTTCAAAGCAAAATATATTTACCTGAACACTGTAACTTTATGTATTTGATTCTAAAGGGTGAAATAGTTCCATCATTTTAAAACTTTATCGTTTTAAGGTATTACAAAACGATTTTACAAACTACATTAAAGAAAAAACTGAATAAACTAAATAACCTGAACATACTATCGACTGATGTAGGTTTCTCGCGTCTTGTGGATGTTAATATGTTGTGTTTGTGTGCGTAACCTTAAAATAAATATTGCCATTGTTTCTTATTATTTAGTGTTGTTCATTTTTCATGCATTATAATACGAGGTACAATTCTTATAATTAAAATTAAATTTTATTATTCCTTGCTAAGTCGGTTAACTGGTAAGATTGTCTGGATGTTGAAAAATGCAAATGTAGGCCTAGTCTAAAATTGTGAACTTCACTTTTTAGGCTCCATAGCAATATAATTCCCCACTTATAAATTGTAGGCCTAAGTTACTGTTATCTATGAAAAGCCCGGGTTTTTAGATTTAGGCCTAACATTTCCTTGTCAGTGACGAGTAGTCAATTAATCACGTTAATTCGTGAAACAATGTGATATCTGAGAACGACAAAATTGTTGCAAGTTGTTTTGTTCAGTGTTGCAAGGCTACTGTCGTGTTATTGTATAGGCCTATAGTAATGCAGGAATAATAGTCTATTAAACATTATTTAAATAAAATTCCAAATAAACGGTGCAAAAATTTGACACACACTTTCGACATTAAATTTCCCCCCAAAAATCCTTTTAGTTGAAAATCCGTTATCAACGAAAAAAGAAAAAAATCGGCCTAATTTCTCAAAATTAAAAACTAATTTCTAATAAATATTCATTATATTTTGCCATAAATGTTCGTAACTCGAGTGACCGTAGGGCCTATACAATTTTAAATAATAGATTTTCTTCCTACGGATTTTTTTTTATTTCAGATTTGTACCCCAGACCTACATGCCATGGTCTAACCTAAAATTAAATTCTCAGACTCATGGAACCTGAATTTCCCCTTTATTAATATCTATACTAAGTTTACAGCAGTAACTCCAGTCTTGAACCTACAACCTGAGATGAGTGTTTTAACACCTCAGACACGCGGACACTTATAGCATCTGATATGTTTATCAGAAACTCAATATCTGTTTTTCCACGACCACTATGTTTTCTTTACACCTACGTCGTATAATTAAAAAGAGAAAATTGTTGAATTATCTTTTTTTCAATTAAAAAGTGTTTATGAACAGTTTTAGTGAATTTTGAATTAAACGTTTTTCTAACCTCAACTTTTTAAAAGTATTTACACAAAACAACCTTTGATCTAGATCTGCTTTGTAGTAAAACGGTTTTTAAAAAGATAATACTAAGCAACAATTTGTTACAAACCAATTAATTTGTCAAATCGGACAAACTGCATATGCCTTCTAAATATCCTGGTTAGACAACATTAAAACAACAAAAAAAAAAAACGAAAAACATGAATGTGCTTTCACCTTATTACATACAAAAACCAAAAACAATATGTATAGTATGTGCATAGTATTTATAAACTCTAATGTGCATAGTAAGTTATGCGATTCATGTTTTTTTCTCTCGTGCCGTCAAGCTTTGATGACTTTACAGTAAAAACTTGAGTTAGGCCTACATTTCCTTGTTGTACAATTATAAAAGAAGTCATTTGAAGGTTACAATAACAACACAAGGCAATAGTTTAATAGCCTACTCGCTGCATGAGATAACACTAATTTTAACTGTGTTTATAAAAGTGTATAATCTTATTTTTACGGTGATCTGTGCTCAAATATAGGACATCAGTGATTAGTGTTCAAATACCACTAATCTGGTATAGAAGCATGGTTTTGTGTTCTACACAACCTCCTTGTGCGCCTCTTACTACCATTACACAGCTGTTTAATTTTGCGCCTTTATATGGCATCGTTTTACTTGGTCCTCTACCATACATGCCTTCTTTGTTTTAGTCAGCGGTATAATTTGGGGTTTTTAATTATCGGTGCTCTTAACAGATATGAAAACATCTTACCACGCAAGCGGCATAACGTTTGGTTTTCAGCCCCACCGCCACAAGAAACACGTTTTTCTTTGCGCTTTTGATACGGCTTTTAGAATATATATCGACATCTACTAATTGTAAAAATGGATTGCTTTTAAAAACAAAAGAGACATATTATTTTAATTTTATAATAAATAAATGTTTTACTCTGTCTAGCCTTTAACGTTGCACATAACTTAAACGTAGCTTAAAATTTCAAAATTGCTTACGGATGGACGTCGTAATATATAAAAAAAATATTAAAAAATTGTTTGATATGATATAACCCCGTTCATTAAAAAAAGACACTGTGCTTCGAAAACCTATATCCACTCACGATATAGACAGCTAGTTGTTACATTGAGGTTCGTCTTTTCAGAAGTTAAAAGTATTTGTAATTAATTAAAATTCAAACAATTCCACATGCCAAAAATTTGGTTTATTGTTTTCTTCTTCTGTGAATGAGAAAGTCATTTCTTTATTAGAAAATAAAACTAGGGATATATTTTATTAACCTGAAAATTGCAACGCTATTGATCCAAAGTGGATATTAAAAAAAGCGAAATTCATTTGAAAAAATTCCTCACTATTTTTCGATATTAAAAAAGCTACTAAGAACTTTCGAAAAATATTAAGGAATCAACTACAGTAACGGTTAAAAAAAACATCAACATTGACAATATTTCTAAAATTTCCGAATAAAAATCAATAACAATAGTTTTCTTTGACATCATTTAAGCATAAAAAGAGAATATTTATGAAAACTCAAGAAAAAATGGAAAATTACTTTATAGGCCAAAACAATTATCGCTCAGCTGGAACAAAACTTTTAATGACTTTTGTGAATAAAATCAATTTTAAGAGTAGAAATTGAGATCACTGTCTGTTTAATTTATTGTTCCTTGACAATATTATTACAATTGGAAAAATAAATGTAGAAATAACATTGTTAAAATGTAAACCGATTTAAAATTGAAAATCATATATGTGGTCTGTAGACGTGGGACGATGCAATACCGTAGTGATCTCTGCCTTACATGCCTGCGCCAGCGGAAAAACAAAAATGATATTAACTGCACATCATTTGTAAAAAAAATTTTTTTAATCTAAAATCCAATTTGCGAACGTCCGTTTCTTCTACTTGACTGCCGACAGGTTTGTGTAAACATTTTAAAATCCATACACTGTCTAAAATTAAAGTAAGCCCTATGAAATGAAACAAACACTACCTGAAAAACTTGCATCAAGTGAATGTGTGATAGTCGTAAATGTATCAAAGGTCACTCCAAAACTAAACAAACGCTTGTTTACAAACTTAATACGCTAGTACCGGGTAGGCCTAATTACAAACTAAACTAAGCCACACGTTGTTCATAAACCTGCAATGTCGTGATTTTAAACAGTTTGGTGGCAGTTGTTGGGTTTTGTTAAAAGATTTAATTAATGAACTTCATTATTACGTTAATAGAACAATGTTAGACCTGTAAATTTAATTATTTGCTTAAATTAGAAACTGAAGTTAGTTCGCACAAAAACTTGTATTGTTGACGTTCATTTTAATCTATTCGTAGTCAATATTGTCTATACTGCGAGCTGTGTTAAGTTAGACATGTTTGCTTAACTGATAGCACTGATATTTTGTTTATGCTGACTCTTGCGACTGTATCCGGTTGTGACACAAAAGTTCAAATTTATTGGAAGTGATTTTTATAAAAGTACCACTTATGTAAGAGACAGTGAGACAGATCAGTCCAATAACTTGTAAACTACCTGTTTGCCAGTTCGGGTTTATAGGCTAATATAGGCTTTTCCGTAAGTCGAATAATGCAGATTTTTTATTTTAAATCTCCTACTGGCATAAACAATTACTTTTAACCACAAAAACCAATATACAAATTTTCTCATATTAAATTATTTTCCAAAAAAATCTGGCTAAAAAACTGCTGACAATGAAAAAGTAGGAAAATTATGCTGTTTTCACAAAATCGTTTCATCAGATTTCGCCAAATGATGTTGATTCAGAAACTAAGATTCATAACTCAATCCAGTGTATTAAGTTTGAAACGAGAACTACGGTTCCAGAATAAATGAGAAAAAAACAATGGCGGTTAGGGTTAATTTTTAGGTTTTTTCGATTTACTCCCGAACCGGTTTTTTTTATTTTAAAATTTCTACAGTAATTTAAGTAATGAATCTTCATACATCTGATGAACCGACTTTGAAAAATCAAGTCGAAATTTTTAGTTTTTTCAATATCTCCAAAAACAAAATGTTTGAAACGATAGCGAGGCCATTTTGTTGAGTACTCTTTTGTTGAGGACTTTGTGCAAAATTTTGATTAAATCGTTACAATCGATTTTGATAAAATCTGATTTTAAGCTCATTCGCTAAAAAAAGTTAAAAAACATTTTTTTGAAAAATTAAAAATGGCTTTGAAGATACGATCAACTAGTTCTACATTCGTTAAAATCGGTCATTGGTTTAGTTTCAGCGCACGCACGCATTCATCAAATTAAAGAAACACTCTTTGGACTCAGGAAACGTGAAAATATCTGTCTATTAACGATAGCCATTAGTAGTTATTAGAAGCCTAACATTAAAAAAAACTATAGCCTAATAATAAACTAAAATAGCCTAATTAGGACAAAATGGTACTTCACTTAATAATGAATCATAATGAATGAGAAGTCGTTGATCAAAATTTGTTTAAGCTGTAGGCGCGTAAATGTTTAAATTTTCCAATTTTTATGATGCTTTTTACAAGTCGTAAACGTACTTATTTTTTTGAAGGGGAGTTACGAAAAAAGGCACATCCTGCTTAAAACGAGTCATCGCTGAACAAAATCGGTTTAGTAGTTGGGCTGTAAAAGCGTCAATGTTGAAGAAGGAGAAAATGGTTAAAAGTGTCATTTTCAAATCGTTTTTCTACGCTTTAACTTTATCGATTTTTCATTTTTTTTTTTATGTTACCGGTTTATTATGCCCCTTAAGGTATATTACAGCCAACTCTAATAGGAGTTTTCATTTTTAAGTTGCGAACCCCTGAAAACCGGTATTCGTCATCTCCCCCGTGTGCGTATAGGCCTACATATATCTCAATTTTGTATAGATAACCTCAAATTTTGAAGTCTACATCTACAATTTGAAATATCTCATTTGAAATATATATTTTACCACCTTCTCAAAAAGAGATTTAGCGGTCAGGATCGTTGTTTATTTCAAAGTTCCGGTTCTGTTTTTTGCCGAGGTAGCCAATATAAATTCATTAACAATGAGTTTGGCTGTACTGTATTTGTTCTGGTGACATGAGGCTAGTACCGTATAAATTACACATTTGTTATTTTTTTGATTCAATGATAACAAAAACGAAATCTTTTTTCTAATAAAAAAAAATGTCTCCAGATCGCCACAAGGCACAAATACAAAACACTACCTATCCAAAAAGCTTATTCTCGGAATTAAGGTTAGTACACTAACATAACATTTCTAGAGATACCGGTAGTCTAAGGAGTTTTAAAAAGTTTTCAAGTAAGCCTAGTCTTTTATTAATTACATTAATTTTTGAAAACTATGAAAGTACTAGTGAATCTACTTATATATTACATTTAAGTAATGCTTATTATACCTTTTTGCTGTTTTCATCCATTTTGTAAACACTTCACAACACGACACGAACACTACACTGACTGATTGTGGACTGGCTCACCAGGACTCACTACTCATTACACTAATAGTATTTAAACAGCTGATAAGTTTGCGCTTGATTCGCCTACGAAAGCTATTCAAGGTTAAAATGATAACAGGTACCGCTACCTATTGACAAAGAAAAAAACTTCTTTGTTTTGCATGCTATGGTATCTAAACTTAGGCTACTGAATAATAAAATGTACTTAGACCTATACAATGAATTGTGGAGCAGATTCCTATTACATAGTGCAGTAAGAATTATGCGAGCTAAATAATTATAGGCCTATTGTAGTACCTGTAACTTTTTCAGCAACTGCTCTAAGAATTAAAAATGAAACTTTATTATATTGTTTTTTTTATTAGAAATTTATAAAGCATAGTCTCGGCTGTCTAAAATTTTGGTAAAGGGATCAAATACAAATACATGGTTCAAATGGTGGTCTAATTTATCTTGCATGCGGTAATTGTTAAGAGAAAAAATTCACTTTAAACTTTTACCGTTAGAGCATATTAACTTCTAGGTTTTACACTGTTAAAAGCCATACTGCAAATAATTTGTTTACTGGAATAATGTGATACAATACTAAATTTCTCAGCTTTTAAATTACTATACAATAAGTCACTAATTTTAAGGTAACTAGTCTTCACTTCTGTATTTTTATTGTATTCAACTATTAAATATAATTTCACTCCTAGAAAAACAGCGTTTGTATTTCTTATATTGTTAATATTAAGTTTAATGGTTTTGTTGAAAACACATGCAAGGTTTCTTCATTGAATGCACTTAATGAAATTAGACTGTTAAAGTTGTAAAATTCATTTCTGGAATAAACTAACAACTTTAGTTGCTACACAAATAATGAAAGGAACTGCGAAACTTACAGTGCTTCTTCGCCTGTTCACTGGTCATAGATCAAATAAATCATATACTGGCAAGTTTTGTTGAGTCTAACGGAATACAACAAATGCACTGTGTTTAACACAGTGTCTTCCTTGAGAACTGTGTCTTTAAACAATCGCATTTATCATAAATAATAAAACTATTATAGTAGGATAGTAAGGCTCAGAATAAAGGGCTTAAGATACAATAATAAAGGATCGTTGATCATAAGCCAGTAGAAGTAGGTAAGACTCTTGAGCTGGGGATCGATGAGGAATCATTGACAACAACAAAGGAACCCTCTAGAGTGCATTAGGGACCCTCTAGAGTTATTTTCAGAGCACTTTATACACCAAAGAAGGATAAGAGTAGTTCATATCCTTCATCACAGTAAGTTATCAGTCTTATGGAGACTGCTTGAGCAGCAAACAAGAACCTTGAGTGATGGGAGGCAAAATAGCAGGTCTGACTGCAGGTATTAGTGAGTTTGTCTATGAGAGATCAGCTGCTAGGCCCAGGACCTTCATAGTTGTTAGGAACAATATTGAGATACTTGCTTTGTCCTCTTTATGTTCCACAGACTGCACAGTAATAACTACTGACCTACATATGGGTTCAAGGACCATAAGGCTGGTAATGACTTCTGCATATTTCTCACATGAGTATATAGATTGCTTTTTGCACATGAGCTTTATAAAGAGGTGGCGGAACACTGCAACAATGGGTATGCTGAACTCATGGTGGGAGCAGATGTGAACGCACATCACATGTGTGGGAAAGCAGTGAGACAAAGAAGAAATGAGTATTTACTTTCCTATATTATAACACCTAACCTTTATATTTTTAAAGTTTACCCAATAGAGACTCTCATACATCCTTTATGAAGCATCCTAAAAGGTGAGGATGGTTGTAGCTATAGCTTTTGGAGGAGAGGTGAAGATGGTTGTCGACAGAGGAGGAACTTGTCCCTCTTCTGTGGAACCTTGTGGTTTGCCTCATTCCTGGATCTTCTCTTGTTGGAAGGGTACTATACCCAAGGATATGCAGATTATGTGGTGGTGTTTACCTGAGGGCAGTATCTTTACACAGTGGTCGATCTCACAAAAAGATCCCTATCACTGGTAGAAACTTGGTGTCACCAAAAGAGCCTCGGGTTAACCCAGAAAACAATGGTTCCTTTTACAAGGAAAAACATCACCCTGGATTTAGGAGGGCTTAAGTTCTTTGGGGAGACAATTCCAGTTGTGAATAAGGTAAATCATCCAGGCTTTGTGTAATACCAAACTAACCTGAAACGTACCTTGAACACATCATGGAAAAAGCCAAAATGCCATTGATAGCAGTAAGAAGACATGGGAACTGAGACCAGGTATGATGAAGTACATCTACACTGGGATAATTAGATACATGGTGTGCAGTAGTCATGTGATGTGGTGGACTAAGTTTAAGCAAAGGGAGCCACAAAAACTCTAAAAATTCAGACTGGTGATTGTGTATTAGCTGTATCATGAACACAAGACCAACTGCAACAATGGAGATTATAATTGGGTTTTCCCCCATTAATTTATATGCCATGGGTCAGCATACAGAATGCAGGAAAATGGAGTCTGGATAACTTCAACTTTGAGGTGTGCCAGGGCTAGAGAAAAGTTCAGAAACCCAATTCTGTTGATAGAACCTGATTAGTTACCAAGCACTCGTTATCTAAATTATTTAAGGCTAAAATGATATGAGGTGGAAAATCGAGTGGTGGGAAATTTTGGAGACCTTGTAACAAAGGGCACTGGTTCTGGGTTGTGTGACTTGAAACCACACGGGGGAAACACATTGTTACCCTATGATAGTAAGCCACAGTATTCTAGGCAGAGGTAATGGCCATTTATGACTGACTGTGTTTGGGATGATGTGTTGTGGGCTTTTGGGAAGCCCAAAATTCACATTTATACTGACAGTCAGGCAGCAATAAAATCACCTGTTAGGCCAACAATTAAGTCTTAGCTGGTCTGGGAGTATACATGAGCTCTGTCCCTGAAAAAGCAGGTTATTCTGCATTGGATTCTGGGAGGGGGATAATGAACAGACTGGGATCTGCATCTTAGTTCACTGAATAGCCAACAGTAGAGGTTTCTCCGTCTAGCTAGATCTGTTGCTGTCAATAGATGGATCAATAAGCAACAAGAAACGATGGAATAATCTTAGAAGACATTCACACAGTAAACATCTTTAAAAAAAAGGCCCTTCTAAGACTTTGAGAGACAGTATCTTTGGCAGATGACAACTCAGGAAATGGACTGTAATGAAGCTCATCACAAAGCATTGTGATCTGAGGGTATAAATGAACAGGATAGGAATGTACAATGGAAAACCATGTATAGGTTATGCAGGATGGAATAGGGTTTTTATATTTTATGATTATGAGACTCTTGCCAGCAGGGGTAATGGGTTTTGGCTGCCAGGACCCTGAAGTCCTCTAGCAGAATGAGCTGGTCAATGGACTGCTAAAACACGAGGTACTAGTCTACCGAACTACAATCAAAGATTCTTATTTGTAAAATACATAATAATAATGGGGTTATTATATTGTGTATTTTTAATTTAGTTGAGCTTAATGATTCGAAAGTTTAAATTTTGAAATGAAAAGCTTTTTTAAGCATACTTTGCTACTAGAGTTTTTATGGGGAAAATATGATTTGCCATTACACCTGTGCATCATGCAATGTTTTTTGTAACTTGCATCTTCTTTTTAATTCAATAATTATGTACAGAGTGTCTACAAAGAGGTATATGTTTTAATTTTCTATTAATTATTTATTCTTCAACAATGGTGTTTATAGAAACAAAATGGTTGCAAAAAAGAGCTGTTGAAATAAAGTATCGCATCTGTCATGTTTGGAAAAAATTTTTATTGCTAGAAACACATTTTTGCTGCTACATAACAAACAAAATTTATATTGCTATAACATACAAAATATGAATACAACATAGTTTATTGCTAACATTTTATTCATACAAACAAATATGAAGACAATTTTGTTTTGAAACAAACAAATAAATGAAAATTAGACTTAAAACTTCTATAAAGTTTATATTTTTTGGCACGTTCTTGGTTCTTGTCCTGTTGCTGGTGAAAACTCTGCCTTCCTTTCTTTAGCAAGATAGGATCCTTTCTGTCCCCCATTTTTAACATCCAATATTTCATGTATAATTTCTTCATAAGTGTAATATTCTACCTCATTAGTATCTCAAGTTGTTGCTTTTTGAATATCTTTACTTGATCTGGGTTCAGCGATTTCATTTCAGAGTGTACTATAAACTATCTCAATTTCATAGTTTTCTGTTTTCCACAACCAATCTAGATAAATCATTCTGTCATTTAATCAATGGCTATCTGACTTTACTGCTATTATTTATAATAGCTGACAATTCTAGCATTTTTATACCATTAGGAGATCTCAAATCAAGTCATGTCTCTGAAAGATTTTAAAATTTTTTTCTAAAACCTCAGTTGTTTGCTCAGGATGTTTCAAAGCACACTTACTTTTGACAGATACTGGGAAGCCTTTCACTTCTTAGTTTAACTATCCATACTTGGTTTGTTGTTCTTCCACCATCTGGTTTTTGGTTCGCCCCAATTATTTAATTTCTTCAGTACCATTCATATATGAGAGACATTCGCCTATCTGTCACCCAGGAAGGTGTCCGATATGAGGCCAGCATCCCACACACCAAATTGGCACACATCCAAAGTATTAACTCCTCCTTTAGTTATATTTTAGTCGTCATTAGCAAGCCTCTTGGTGTGTCTTCCATAAATCGGAGTTCAGCAGTACATATAAGTTTAATATAATTGATTTCAATGTTTCTACTCTCTCCTGTTACTTCCTACAATCCTTTTTAGCTTTGCAGTCTTCTTTCAGTTTTTCATTTCCTCTTTCCATTTTTATATAATTTTTTGTACATTTTCAGATTCTTCCTTCAAGTTATTTTGTGTAATCTTCTTTTTTATTTTATTTTTTTCCCTTCTACACTGAGGTTCTCTTGTCCACTTTTGTGATCTTAAATTTTTCACTTCCTCCCTCAATTTTTATTTAGTATTCTTTAGTGCTGCATAATCCTTATTTATTTTCAAATAGTATATATTAAAAATAGTACACATAGATGTACATTAACGTCCAATTTTTCTTTTTCTTTTTCCAACTTAGTGCACTTCCTTCAAGTATCTCTACTTTTGTTAAGGATTCTTGGATACTGCTAAAAGAAATTCACCACTTATTTTAGATTTTGTTTGTACCACTAAAGCCAATAGCTTTGTGAGTAGTGCTTCTACTTTGTCATTCTCTTTTGTTTTTAAAATCCTTCCTCTAGTTCTTCAAATTCTTTCTGTAACTTTTATCTTTTTCAAAGGCTTCGTTGTTTTCAAGTGTTTTTTAATACTTACTTTACTTATTAACTTTCTCCATAATGTTGGGAGTACCTTGGATTTTACGCACAATATTTTTTTTTCTAATTGCCTTGGAACACAGTAAGACCTTTAAAATGATGATACATATTCACAGTATCAACTCCACTTTTAGTTATTTTGTAGTTTACAATCAGGACAGTCTTTGGTTTTGGTGATGTTTGGTCATCGTAACTTTTATTTTAGTGCATAGATGAAACTAATAACACGGTTTTATTTTCTTGGAACACAAGATTTTGCCTCATTTAAGGATTCGTCAACTGTTCTGGATGAGACCATTCTGTTCTTATTGTTCCCAAGGGAGATCATTTTTAAACAAAATATTCACGAGACGGGTAGAAGTTGTTACTTTGAAATTAGTTTCAAATGTACATTCATTAAATACATAGTGTATATATGAATTAAACTGAAAAAAAAATAATAAAAACATATATGCTATATTTATTTGTAAAATTTACAATGACTGTTAAATTTATATTGTTTATAAAGGTCACATGGCCCTGCAGTTATCTGATATCTGATATGCTGATGGCATTAGTGGTTAAACATAAAAGCATAAAATAAGTTCTGAAGTTTCTTTTAGCAATATCCAAGAATCTTTGACACTAAAGGAAATGTAATTAAATTGGAAAAAGACAAAAAAACTTAATGTAGATGATTTTAAAATAAATAAGAATTATGAGGCACTTTGAGAATAGGCACTAAAATTGAGGACGAAATGACAAAAATTTACAGTCATATAATAATGGACAAAAAGAACCTCAACATAGACTCCAGAAAAACAAAGATTGTAAACCATTTAAAGATTACAAAAAAAATTTAAGAAAATCACATAAAATTGAAAAAAAGAGAATGAAAGACTAAAGGAAAACTACGTAAAGCTGAAAAGTACTGTAAAAAGCAATACGAGAGAGCAGAAATATTGAAATCATTTATACTGCTTCAATAACTACTACTAAACTTTGATTTATGGAAGACACACCAAGATGTATACTAAATGATGACTAAGATATAACTAAAGAAGGAGTATAAACTTATAATATTATATACTCTGGATGTGTGCCAATTATTTGAATACTACTGAATGAAATACACACTGATAGCTGATGCGTATTTTCTATGCGATATATGACAACACTGATGCAAGCTCACATGTTCTCTACAACTCATCTGGATTATAATACAAAAATGACTTTATGAAAGATCTTATACATCCACACAAACAGAATCATCTTGCTATCGCACCTCTATAATCTGTTACCTTGGAAGCTGAGATGCACAGACACGAATGACCACAAGTAGCACAAAATGGAGACAAGTCCAATAGATGAGATGTTGCATTTGTAGACGGAAAATAGACAGCAAGTCCAACATTTTGAATCAGAAGTTTGAAAATCCTATCAGTAATTGTGTGTGAAGAAAATTTGTTGCCGTTGTGCACCCTGAAGTTCGCAGTACTGTAAAAACCACCCTAAAAGAGAGAACTGGTGAAAATATTTTCTCTTAGTTTAATTACGATGTATAAATTGAGTTGGTCAATAATAATTAATAACATATGATTTTTTGATGATAAAAAATTCAAATAAATGTTATTCCACAAAAAAACAAAGTTGGAAACAAATTAGAGAAGAATTAAATCTTTAGTGCATGTATAAATTTGGGATTTTATATTCTTTATGAACCTCTTGAGCTGGCGGAAATATAACAAACAACTGGTATTCTCTTTTTATAAATAAATAGGTTCTTCAAGACCACATCATATGACTAGTATTAGTAAATTTGGGTGTTACGGGTAGAAGATCTATGTGAAAGTCAAATAAAAATAATATTAAAAATAATTAGTCAGTTTCAATCCACAGTAAAGCATTATTACTGAAATAGGCATACATATTTTTTTATTCACCGCAGCAATGTTTGCTAAGTACTTTCTACTTGCTGCAAGTACTGATAGTGTTTTCAAATGCAATAAAAAACTGTCAGAGATGTGTAATATCGATTCACTTTTCTTTTGTAATATCGAAATATGAAAATATTTTGCTAAAAGTCTACTAACTTAATAAAAAAAAAATATTTCCACTTTCAGTACTGCCTTTGTTCTTCAAATAAGTTAATAAAACAGTCTTATCTTCATTTATGTGCTAATCTCCAATTATAATCCATATAGTAGCCTTACAATTTACTTGTAAGACAGCTTCATATTACAATTATTTATTAAAAAAATAAAATTCTTCTAAATTTTAAAACTTTATCACACTGGCATATAGTTTGGATCAAGATAATTGTTTGTAGCAAATGAAGCCGACATATAATCTGGATCCCAAGCCGCACTGGCTGGATCTCCAAGTGGTTCCAACTTATGACTGGGTGGATGTTCAGGTACTTCCAACTCTAGTTGGCTGACCACACAATCGGAGCACATGTTCACATCTTGACAATCTAAACACTGCCACCTAGTACCTTGAAGAGGATCTTCTCCGCACAAAGTACACTAAAAAACAAATTACAATAAAACAACACTATGCTAGTGAAAAAAAGTACAAAAATAATGCAAAAACATTTTACATATTCCATTAAATTATTTAAAAGTGGATTAAATGAAAATTTGAAGCATTTTACCAAAACATATAGATGTTATGTAATCTATATGACATATAATGATATATCATTATAACAATATATCAAAGAACTACTTTACAAATGCTAAAATAAAAAAAATAATATAAAACAAAAGCTGTCAGATTTTCATATTTTACAAATATTGAAATATAAAATTGAAACACTATAACACTTACAAAGTAAATTAAATAAAGTTGTTATATAATTTGATATCCCTCTGACTAGTGCAGACATAGCAGTAAGGAGTGTAGTGTTTTTTGTTAAAAAAATGCTAAGACAAAGTACAGCAATATTCGTGTTAAGGCAACACCATATTATCATGTTGATACTCCTGATAATAGTGATGCAATAAAGAAGGCAGTGGAACATGCAAAAAATACACACTGTAAGCTGCGATTATGCAATATTGGCTGCAACTGCTCAACATAACAAATCCAGCTTTTTGAACATCTAAACTTAGCATGGTTCATAGTTACGATTCAATATTGGCAGGGATGACTGACTCAATATCGGTAACTTGCTTCCATCATAAATATCAGAGGTTTATAAACAAACACTGTTTTAGAAGGTTATATAGAAAAAACTTATCAGCTGTATACTTACTTTATTTAGGGCCTATATCTACTTATGAAATTGTCTAACAGTGAAATTATTTAAAATACTGTACAAATTAGGAACAAATAATAAAAGAAACAGTACTATAAAAGGAAATGTTTTCAGTTACATTGATTTAATGGTATTCACAAAACACCTGCATCATTCAGATTATGATACCTTCTCCTCACACTTTAATAAAACTTGCCACAATTGATTCTATTAATATTCTGATAACACCGGTACATTTTTTTGCTCTATCTTTACAGTTTTTTAATTTTTTTTTAATTTGGTACTATCCTAAGCCTTGAAAATTATGTCTGTAACACATACTCAAAACTTTAAAAATAGTTTTCTTTAAAACTATTCAATATATCATTATAACATATTTTGCAAGAAGTTTGTGCATGTTATACCTAAAATCAGCAGAAAATGCTTTTATTAACCTATCTCAATACCTCAAAAAACTAAACATATTTAAATACATTTTTTTGTAACTTTAAGAAATGGGTGTTTTTTTACAAAACCACAACGTTTAGTGTCTCAGACATGATAGAATGCTCAAATTTGTTTGAAATACTCTTAAATTAACAAATATATTTGGTTTTTTAACATGTTTAATTGCTGTTCTTAACAAAAGAATGTTACTTAAAATTCAGAAGATTATTGAGTACTTCATGGTATGTTATGAAAAAAATGTTTAATTAAAAATTCATTATTCTCCATATAATACTTCCAAAATATTTTAGTTACTGAAGCAAAACATTTATAAAAAAATAAATAGTGATACATTATTTTTAGTAATTAGCAAAAAAAAGAGTCTTATAGGGTTTTAAACTGTTGCCAGTACTTACATATTCAACTGAATTATTGTTAAAAAAATATCCATGCCATATTTGTACACTCGAATTTATTTTTAAAACATAAAGTAAACAAAATAAATTTATGTTAACTCATATTTAAATTATCTTCAAAACCCAAAGTAAATTTTGAAACAGTTTTATATTATTACTGCCTCAGTTAACAGTTAACTTAAAACATTAATTTAAACAATCATTCTCTGTAGGTATGCCCTTACTTAATGAAAGAAATTCACCTGCAGAAAGGAGCATGTTGAGACAGGATTGGTGACTCAGCAGCACAGCTGAGCTGCTGATAATTCACCAAATCAGAATACTGAGATTAAAATCTAAGTACTTAACTTTTAAATATTACTTGTAGTTACCCTCATTATAACACTACAAACTTACTCATACATCCATGAGTTGTTTTTATGCAGTAGGTACTATGTTTATAACTTTATAAGTTATAAAAATATAAAAACCAAACTAAATTTTAACTCCCATGAAGTTCATAAATTTTAACTTATTTACAAGCAGTATAGTTTTTTTTAGATAGGCCTACATAGTTCTTCATTTTGTTTTGTAATAAAACATGTTAAAAAGCCAACTATATTTTTCATTTACCTAACAGCCTACATGTATATAAAAGAATTTTAAAATAATTTGAGCGTTTTATTATGTCCAAGACTACATATTGTGGTTTCTTTAAAACAAAATTCACCCCGTGAATAACAGAAATTATTTCTTACATTTAAAAAAATCATATTTAAATATTTTTTGAATATATTTTTGAATCATATTTAGATTTTTTGAAGGATTGAAATACGTTAACAAGAACATTTTTCACTACTTTTAGATATAACATACAAACGTCAGGCAAAATTTCATGATATCTTGAATAGTTTTAAAGAAAATTATTTTAAAAGTTATGAATGCACGTTACAGGCACAATATCTGATTCTTAAATTTAAAAAAACTTATTAAAAAACCTATAAATCATAGAGGACAAAATATTAGTAACAGAATCAATTGTGACAAGTTTCATAAAAATCTGAGAGTATCAAATTAATCTTTTGTTATGTGATCTGACATGGAATGACCCACCTACCAACACAAAAAAATTTGATTTGAATGACTAAATATTGTACAACTCAGAGAATACAAAATATATATGTAAATTTTAGTCTAGATTTTACTGTAGAGTAGAATCTCTTTTTTCCAAATTAATGTACAGTTTAATCTGTGCGTTAAAACGCATTTCTGTAAAACACATAATTTTCCATATCACTACTGTAATTCCCTTCTTGAGATACCACAGTGACTATCTCAGATGTTAATTTATTCAATACAATTTGGTAAACAAACAAGAAATTCTGCTAATCAGGCATAACATAAAAGAAAGGTCTGATTGAAACAGAAGTTATGCATCAGCAGATAAGAAGTTCCCAGCAGGCAAATAAGTGCCATCAGAACTACTGCTATAAAGTTCAACTTAGATGTCAAAATGTGGCATTCTGATGAAACAAAATTTTAAACCCAGAAATGACTTCGATTGCACAATATTACGCATTTTTATTTTTGATAATGTATTTTAAATTATGTACTGTATTTTTCATGTTTTTATGCACAATTACTGCATTAAATATTCAATATTTAAACACAAATACAGTAGCTTCATATAAATAATGCATGAATGCAACAATTACCTTTTGTACTTCCTATTTCTTATTAATCATTAAAACAATTTTTTTAACGTCATACATAAATAATTTTTTTAGTGAGTTCCACTTATTACATTTTTAAAAGGAAAACAAATCTTTAAATGCAAACAAGTCAAAATTATAATATTTTATGCACATGAATAAAAATGCATATTATTTAAGTTTTCTTGTGCGCATTACAAAAATTAATTTAATAAGTCTTAGTAAGAAAGCATTAGTTCACCAAATTAAAAAATGTGTCTGTTAAAATAGAATAAATTACTGATAAAACCTACTGAAATTCCATTGTGAACAAATGGCTGCCTGTTTTCCTCTTTTTCTTTGTGCTCCTTAATTTTCAGTAAAATTTCAATTTTCATCTGATCATTCAACATGTCATCATCTTCGTCCTGTTGATCATCCTCTTGTTCAGAATCACTCAAAGGCATGTCACCCAACTGTAGTGTTGGAAAGAATGTTGAATTCTTGTAAAAAATTTTTTTTGAAGTTTTCGTACTCTGTAACAGTATGCAATAGATTCACAGTAAATCTTTAAACATTATAAGCTGAACTGTTAAATTCTTCCTTGGAAATTTTTAAACCCTTTAAATATACAGTAGAATCTTGTTAGTCCAGACACTCGTCACTCTGACATCTTTAGTAGTACACTCAACTTTCAAATGTGAGTGACTCAGTGATAAGACACTCTACGGCCTACTATACTGAGTAATGAGGGAGTTCATGTTCGTGCAAGCTTATTGGCAGCATTGTCCACTAAGCGTCAAACTCACCATTTAAGTCTTACCTCTTATTTTACTGTGTTCAACTGAAGATAACCAAATTAATAGTGTTTATTAACTGTAATATGTATAAATTGTTAACCTCATTAATTAAAGTGCCATATCTGAATAAAGTCAAAAATGTAAACATACAAATTTATCTTTATTTGTTATATGGGCCATAATAAACACATATGATAATGGACAAACTCCAACTGCCCTATCTAAAGCTTATAATATTAGTAGGTCAATGATTTTATAACCTGTATAAAAACTGAAAATTTCAAATCCTAACAAATTAACATACTTGACTGCTTTTTATTCTTCAAGGTCTTGAAAATATCCCAAATGATTTTAGAAAGCAAAATTCTAAGTTTAAAGATATAATTTTACCTTCTTTGTTGAAGATTTGATCGGATGGCCAGGAATTGCTATTCCAGCTTTTTGAAGTTTAATGAAATACTTTTGAACTCTACTACAAACTTGCTTAGGAGTACGGTTACCTAAAATGGAAAAATAGTTTTGTTTTATAAAATATAAACAAAATTAAATAAAACAAAAAAAAAAAAACACACACACACACACACACACACACACCTATATCTTCAATATTTTTGTCATTATACAGGATGACTATGCAAAACACCCTGCTATACATGATAATTTACCTTGAAAACCAGACAAAGTTTCTTAAATGCAGGCTCAATTAAAAAGGAAATATCTTTTTACATAGGCTACTTTTTTTTCAACTTCCGAATCTACTATGAAGTGGCCTTTCAACCTGTAGAAGGCAGAGCTGTGCTCTGGACGATAATGTATGTCTCCTACTATAACGATTGCTACTTCCAACTTCATAACACCATTTTAAGCAGAGTTGCACACTCGTAAATATGGCCACGTCTATTTATTCTGCCATCAAACTGCAAAGTGTCATTTGTTTTCTTCAAGCAGAAAGGAATAATGAAGCAGAAATTCATCGCAGAATTAGTTGTGATGGTGTTTATACAAAAATGGTGTACATAAACTCTCTAAATAAATAAAAAAAAATCAAAATTAAGTCAATAACAGAAAGGTCATGGTTAACTTTCTTTGGACCACAAAGGCAAATTGCTAGTGGATTCCATGAAGAGAGACTATGATCAATGCAGATGTAAATTTTCAGTAATTACATTGACTGCGGAGTACCATTCAAGCCAAAAGAACAGACCTGCTCTTCTGGAGTTGTTTTGAGTCATGACAACACACATCGTCACATGCTGCTGCCCTAACCCAAAAGGCATCTTGCTCAAGCCTGATAAGTTTACTATCACTTACAGTGAATTTTATAAACTCAGCTTGTAATAACCTTTATTTTAAACCAATATTATTTGTTAAATAATATTTGAAATTGGCTATTAATTAGAATTTAAAAATTAATACATTATAGTGAGTAATTATACTCACAGCATGATCCTCAACAAAATTGCAGGGAAATGTCATTGTAGACATGAATGATTGAAAACTGCTTTTTTTTCTGACGCTGTATCGTCAGAAAGTCTTTACTAAAACACACTGCTAAATTCATAACTGCCCAAACATTTATAATTTAACCTGGTACACCAAATCAACATAAAAGACATGTACAATAATTCTTGACTAAAATAATCATGACCACAGCTTCCTTGTTGATGTGATGAAAATGAATTTCAAAAATAATTTTTGTATGTTATACTTTTTTGAAGATCTCACTTCATTATCACAATCAGTACTGAAATGCAATTAACATTATCTCTACTATTTATATGCTCTATGGGCATAATTGTTAATAAAAACAATAAAACTTAATGTCCTTCCACACTTTTTGACGAGTTGTAAGGAATGTCAAGTTTTCCGAGCTCCATTGTAATCCAAAATCAAATCTGATTTTTGTGTACTTATTTGGTAAAACTGTAATCAAATTGGCCTTTTGTGTTTTTTACTGTAAGGCTAATAATTACATGCACACAATATAGGCCTACTTAG
Organism: Callitettix versicolor; assembly: GCA_022606455.1. NCBI lineage: Eukaryota > Metazoa > Arthropoda > Insecta > Hemiptera > Cercopidae > Callitettix > Callitettix versicolor. The sequence goes on from CM040183.1 coordinate 63,366,899, forward strand.
CTTTAATATTTTACACCATAATTATTTTAATTACTTTGTTTTATTTGAAACAAAATAAAAAGTACTTTAAAAAATATTTCTTTTACATTTTACCTAAAGCTTCTGCAATCTTCCGGTATCGATTATATTCAATTCTTTCTGGAGGAAATTGTACCAAAAGCTCTTCAAGTCTAAGCTGTTCTTCCGCTGTCCACAGCTGTAAACAATTAAAATAATTATTTTTAATTGTTCATTAATTCACAGATTAATAATTGTGAATCAATTATTAATTGTACAATGAAGTTATAAAGTATATTCATGGTACTAAGCCATACTACTAATTGTAAGTTCAACTGATGACATAAAGTCATAGAAAAAACACACATTTCATTATTTTAAATATTTTTACCACTGACAAATCCTTATTTCCTTTTCTTTATCATTTGACATCTGGCCAACAATAAGATAAGTTTTCTTTATATATAGAATCATGTAATCACAATTTTTCCAATAAAAGATTTTTAATTATCATTTTTCTAATAATTTGCGCTATAGCCTACTTACTGTCTTAAGAAAGTAGATTAATAGTTTAATCTACACATAGAAATTAAAGTTTTATAATACCATATTATTTAACCAAAAATTGTATAATTAATCATAACATTTATAGAAGTACAAAATAAAACATACATTTTATATATTACGTTCATTTTATAGACAAATAACTTAAAGTAGCACATCAAGAGATAACGTGAGATACATTTTCATGCAAATATACTGAAACAATTCATAATTTCAAACAAACAATCCAATGATGTGAAATACATAAACAATGCAACAAGCTAGCCGTGTTGAGTTGTGATGTCAAAGCTGAATAGCCTACAATGTTCCATACAAATTGTGGCAATTAAGTAACTAGACTGAAGCCACAATAAGCATTTTATTAATCACCAATTAAATTATAAAGTTTATCCAATTCAATGTATTCTCTTTGCCGATCCCTACAATGCTCCATACAAATTTGCCATTGTTCAAAGCAGTGCTGGAAGTCCACTACTTATTAGCTTGTTGAGAATCTCTGTTGTTTTTGCTTTCACTGCTTCCACACTATGAAATCTTGTTCGATTTGACCTTAGGAAATAAAAGTCACAGTAAGCCAGGTCAGGTGAGTACAGGAGGTGGTTCAACAAGGTGATGCTGTTATTTCACAAAGAATGCCTTACCAGACGAGGCAGAATGGGCAGGCACCTTGGGAGGGGGAGGTCTTAGTGAAATATCCACAAATTGCTCTTCCACAAATTGTTTCTTCATCTTCTTACTCGTTAACAAAGGACTGTTAGAATTTAATGTAATAATATTGACTGACCACCTAATCTTCAGAGATCCAGTGAATGTAAACAATTCCACGCTTGTTAGAAAAAAAAAACTGCGGGCTGCACTCCGGGAGTGCTGAAAGAAGTGAAAACTTGAACAATTACATTGTGCATTTTTGAATGATTTGGATGTTTAGGGAATAATTTCGCACAAATTGTTTTATTTATCAGTAGAAAGTACTACTGTTTATATGGTAAAATACAATATGCATTTATTGCGCTATTGTACACAATTTTACAATTATTTTACATAAAAAAGTTTACACTTCAGAAAAATCAACTTTCATCCATAATTTCAAAAACTCTCACCATCATCACTGCCAGCATCATCATCGCCAATTTCTAAAACTGATACGTATTATGTGTATATATATATATATATATATTACATATAAACCATACTTTTATATGAAAGGATATATAGTATATGCGCGTGGCGTGCGTCCTATGCTATTTATATATACACATTATATATCTCATGGTGGCGGTGACGGTGTCGCTATAATATCTGATGCGAGTTCAATGGTTTTTGCCCATCCAAAAAGTGCCCAATGATATATGCGTGCATCCTATACTATTTTATATACTATACACAGTATACATTATATATCTCATGGTAGCGTAACGGTGTCGCTATAATATGTGATGCGAATTAAATGGATTTTGCCCAACCAAAAAGTGCCCAACGATATACAGTATATACGCGTTGCGTGCATCCTATAACATTTTATATGCTATACACAGTATATATATGTATATCTCATGGTAGCAGTGATGGTGTCGCTATAAAATCTGACGTGAGTTCAATGCTTTTTGCCCATCCGAAAAAAGTGCACAACATCGCTAAAGAAGTTTTCACTTCAAAAATCATCATGGCTTTGAATTCTGATTTGCTCAATTTTTCCCTTTTTTGCTATGGTGAGGAAGGGCTCTTTCAATGCATGTTACATGGTATACTTCAAAATTTTAATGTGTTTGAAATTTCTCTTCTCAAAGTCTTATCATATACCTTATACAGATTAAAGAAAAATGCAACAAGAATTTGCCGCAAGGGAAAGGCACTTTAAAATGTAGGCCTGTGTAGACTCTAACAAAACAAACTAATCAATTGAAGATAATTCTTGCCTGAAGTCGCACTGCTCTTCATTAAGTAGACATTTTAGTCTAGATGTCAAATAAGATGACTATTGCATATTTTGTTTCGATTAGGTTATACAGAACTCTGGTTAAAGAAATAAAGTCGATAACTTTTAGAGAACAGTTTTGTTTTTACCAAATTTAAAAAGAGAAATGAGGGTGGCTTTTAACCATGCACTAGGTATGCTCCTCAATATACTGTTATATAATTCTAAGAGAAGAAAGCTTTGCGAGGTTGGAATGTTTTTAATCTTTGCTACTATGTTTATGAAATCAAAATAGCAACAATGAAAACCTACTGAAATTAAGTTTATTAGGTTTGGAAAAAAAACTTTTGTTATAAAAGAACCACATTATGATTTTGTTTAATTTACTTGTTTTTGATATGAATGGAACAACTGTTTTTAACTTGAATTGAATAGCTGTTTAACAATTATTAAATTTTACAAGATTAAAAAGCAAAAAATATAAAGACTAAGAAGTTGTTTAGTATCTTTATTAAAAACTATGTCAAGTTTCAAAAGAATCGATTGAGTAATAAGCAACAGAATATTAAAAGCAAATACCTTTTCAAAAAATGCCTTATACAAGGTTATCAGAGCCAGAAGCTGAGTCCATCATGGGCGATAATGCAGATTTAAGTTTCAAAAAGCTTACTTGAACTTGGTTTCTTTTTATATAGTGTTTTGGTCACAATTTGCAAAAAAATATTCATTTTTAAAATTGATTTATTATTGCTATCACTGACCTGGTTAAATGTTTGTGGTTTAGTTGGGTCATAAACTCGACCTCGAATGCGAATACCTTTTTGTTCTACATTTTTACATGTACGATCTGTAACTCTTACTGAAGACTTTTGGTTTTCTCTTACAGAAATCAGGTCATATTTAGACCAATCAATTTTTGGAACCTAAAGTTAAAAAAAATATACTTCAAAATTTCAAAAATGTCTATTGTGTAAAAATAAATTATTTCTTATTTTGTACAGTTAATACATTATTACTCAGGCAAGCACCTTTATGGTACATCTTACTACAAAGAAACTCACTCTCTTCAACCATTCGTATTGGAGTTATCATTTCAGAATAACTCCATTTTCTAAAATCTTATACTAATTATATAGTAACTAACAGTTTTTTTAAAAAATGGAGTAATTGCAAAATGCATAAATTATGATAGATGAAAATAACAATGGTAGGTTGACAGCAAAATGTACTCACAACTTAAATCTTAATATTTAAATATAATAAGAATAAAATTAAAGTGTATACAAATAGTTTCTAAAAGATCAAGGATTTGGTAGCACATTTCGTTTTGATATATTCCAAATAGGTTATACATTCCATTGGACTCCTCTCAGTTGGATTGTTAAAATTTACTTCCACTCGCACATAAATACCACATAAAATATTTAGCCATATAAGAAAACCTTAAGTGAAAAGTTCCCAAACTTCATGAACGTCACCTTATATGCTTTTCTCTAGGTAATATTTTTATAATTATGAATGTTTGTGTTTTTTTATGTTTATGAATGTTTGGTGAAAATTGAAATTTCTAGTAATTTTTTGTAGCTCTACGTATTAAGAACTGCCAAGTGGAGAGGCGGACATACAAAATTTTTTTGTGGAGAAAAACAAGGTTATGCCTTGACGCGGGACATACAAAATTAAGGAGGGTGCTAACTATTAAACAATTTATGCATTTTCTATCTTATAATTAATCAAAAATTTTACTTGATTCATTAAACTTATAAACAAAGCATTACTATTACATTTGTTTCAACCAGGATTAATGATTATATGAATTTTATAAACTGTCGTTTTGTCAATTGCGTCCCTCTAAAAAAATCACAAAATTCAAAGTAACAAAACTAGGAATGGCTACAATTAAAATCATAATTTTAGCAATTGGCACCACACTATAATAATTGATCTCTAAAATGTTCATATTTACTTAAGGTGATTTTTAATATTCTCTAAGTATGTTGGTGATTGATCTATTAAATATTTATCTATTTTCATTTCACTTCTATAGAATTTTAACAATTACCTTGGCTTACCTGTTCTAATACAACTTGTGAAGGAATATCAGATGTATTGCCACTTAAAATCTTCTCTGCATAATGCAAAGGGTTTTCTTTAACTTTCTCTTTAAGGATGTATAAGTTTTCAATATCCTATTTAAAAAATCAAAAAAACATTAATCTTCACACAGTTTTTGATAATAATTCTTACATCAAATTATAGGCATCCCTTATCCCTTTACATTTGTCTAGGGTCTTTAAGAATATTCCTCTTGGGTCGTATGATCATTGTGAGTAGGCACAGTCATCTCTACACCAGTTTAAATCATTTACAGCTATTGTGTTCATCTTAGTTCGCAAGGCCACTGCTAGTAGCCAACAAAAATTCCAACAAATGCTCGCAGGACCACTGCGAATGGCCAAATAATGCACTAGCTGTTTATGATTTCGTTTTCTCAATACAGTGCTGAAACCTGGAGAATTACTAAAACCAAATAATTGTATCTTTTCTCGTCTCTGCAATGTGATTATTTTTGCCACGCTATTTCTACCATTTTCTAGTTCTAAAGTAGTAACTTGAATATAAATTTTCAGTCTTGAACACAGAATACAAGTTGTTTACTCAAATTCTGGTCAAGTATAAAGATTTAAAACAAGTTAGGCTTCATCAAATTTCTTAATAAGTTCTTAATTTATATAAAAGTTACTAACCTTGTAATGACGATTAGGTTACTAGCATACTAAGTATGGCTTAGTGGTTGGTTATAGCTTAAAATAGTAATTTATCATAATAAATTTAATCTTCCGCAGGTTAATATCTCTTAATTCAATAATAGCCTGAAGTACATAATAAAACAACAAAAAATATTAAAATCACTACTTTAGTATGAGACCCATAAGTGCAGTTGTACCTACTTATTCTTGATTTGGTGTGTGTAGATTAACTAGTTAAAAAAAGCTCAAAAAATGCTACCACTCCTAATATAGACTTTAATAAAAAATGTTACCACAAAAAAAATCATTAGCCCAGATCTACTCTATTTGATTTAAGAATAACAAACACTTTGCCATTTTAGGTTATTATTTAGCATAGGTCTACAATAAGATTTTATGGCATTTTTTGACTTTTTTAAAACTAATCTACAGATTAAGAATATCTGTAAAGTATTTATTAATTTTTTTAAGAGGTTTTATAGAATTTATGACTTCTACATATTTTCTTTGTTTTATTACACACTTTATTATTCAATTAAAAAATATTCATTTTCTTACGATAAGTATGATTTTATGCAATTTTTGACAGAATCATATTTTGTCATTAATGTCATTTTTTTTACAAGATGCATTCTAAATTTACTAGGCTAAGGTCAACGAAGTAGTATTAATTTAAATTATTGAAGCAATGCAATCATGTTTGAAATTGTGAAATAAGAACCCATTTTTGTATTAATACATGTGAAAAAATAGCAGTGATTGTATTATTGTGTTTGTAGTTAAAACTGACTACAATGATTCCTTTAAATTGGTGAACAGGAGTGTAAATATGACAAACACAAGGGTTATAAACCTGCACTTTTCGGTAATTTGACAATTTTCATAAATTTGTGTAAAAACCCTTTATTACATGTCAAATTATAATACAAAAAATAAAAGTGCAGAAATTACAGGAAATTAAAAAAAAAATGAAAATAAAAATGGCGCATACAACCTACTACCATGTAATTGTACAATCACTACCATATAAAAGTAGGTAACATGTTTTTTCATAGTGAAAACGAATGATTAAATGTCTATTATTAATAATGAAAACAATAGAAACTTATATTAAAAAAAGACTTAAGAACCTAACACAGTTATGTGTGAAACTCTAAAACACAGTTGTGCATAAAAAACGAACATGGTTTGTGACAAGATTTTTGATAAGCACACCATTACTGTTGGTTGTTGATGTACATAAATAATCATGTTGGTTTAGCTGCTTGCACTAAAACTTTAATGTTTCTTTATCAAATTTAACAATTAATGCCATATTACAAATACTAATACAAATCTTTAAAAATTCCATGACATGAATACACTCACAATATGAGAAGGCACATGTTGGTGACGTTAGCATTGTAAATCTATCGTGTTCCATATAATGTAGCACGGTAGATTTTATATGCAAGATTACTATGCTTATGTCACCCAGTAAGGTATTTCTCATGCTCCTATCACAGTATAACAAATCATCAATTTAAATTTGTTATAATTATTTCCTCTAAAAAGTGATATTCTTGATCAGGACTGTCAGTAGGCATAGTTTTAGAAAAACATAGCTTAGAAACATAGATTAGAAAAACATAGTTTTTAGGTTAGAAAAAACATAGTTTAGAAAAAAACTAAAAATGCCATATTACTTCAATTTTCATAAATACCCTAGAGGAAATTTAAATTGGCAGACATTTTTTGGTCACCCTGTTCTGGAGTAATAGTCTAGACCAACCATTTGTGTTTCATACCTTTAGTAGTTTTATGCGTTGTGCTTCTAATAGTGAAACTGATTTTATTAACTTGCAGTAATCTAAATTTCCTTTCAGAGCTAGGTGATCAGATTCGAAATAAAAAACACCATCATCTTCACTTTTTATGCTAGGTATATCATTATCATTATTTCCAACAGAAGAGGTTAAGTTTTTATAAGCGTCTGTAGACCAGTTCTGTTCAGATTTCTCATTTTTAATATGTTCCATTTTTATCAATAAATGTAATTAATTATAATTATATCACTTTTATAACAAACTTTTATAACACTTTGAACACTACATTTACAGGAAGTAACTTGCTCCGACTAGAACTACTGTCTTACCTCCAACATCCAGTTCCAGTACAAAATCCAAGGACCAATCTGTGGGTTCAATCACTGAGGTCACTGATAACATTCTACATATATATAAGCTACCACACCTAACGAATCGGCAAAAAAAAAAAAAAATAAAATATATTAACTACACATGATTTTGTTCAAAATAAATATTATTATAATTATAAATAAATTAATAAATAATGTAATCTAAATAATAGGGGAAAACTTTTAAATATTTTCACAATAGTTTATACGAAGTAAAAATATATATAAAAATTTAACAAATATAAGCCTTCGAATCCGTAAAATTAAATAAATATTCGAAGACATAATATAAATAATAATTTGAATGTTTTTTTTTAATCATTAGTAAAGCACTTGAAACTATGATAAATTAATAAAAGTAGAAACATATTTTTCATCTATTTAATTAAAAGAAATGAAACAACTAAGCCTTAATTATTAGTTTTAATAAAATAAGCAATATGTTATTGATTAATAAACAAATAAATATCAATAATAGGCTAACTTTTAATTCATGTAATTTTCAGTATTCTTTTATTATTATTTTGCGCCTATGAATTGTTTTCATAGCGTGGATAGCTTGTGGCTTGGTGAATCTCAAGCAGCTACTATAGGTAAGCCACTTAGAAAACCTGTATCATGGACTGTTGGAGGGAACTGAAGAGGAATTCTGCTATATGCATTATGCATGAGAAATTCTAGCACAGACCATTAACTAAGTAGCTGGACTATAGTGCCTATTGCATTTAATTTTTTTTAATAATGAAGACAGTTTTTATTTAGACACTATTGTAGTGTTCTATGATTTGTTGATGTCAAAAAATGAATTTGAGCAGTGACGATGAAAAAGTAGTGTATGTCCTAGCGGCTTATTATGTACTGCAATGTTAGGAAACTCTCTTCATTATGGGATACAGTACTAATGCCAGAAGGATTCTACTTAATTGGGCTTTGCATGTTCGTTAGCGGATAGATTACACTCATTATTACCATCCCACTCATTTTCTGGAACCTGAAAACAAAGTCTTAAACACCAGCTTCCTATAAGTTGCTAGCAAATTTTCAATATTATTTTTCAACTCAGAAAAAAAAACTGATGCTACCTTAGTTTTTCTCTAAGTATCATGTATTTTGCTTCTATTTTTATGATCAACATTTTGCAAGTCCCAGACAGAAGGTTCTCTCTCATACAAGTCCAAAAACTCCACTATAACTTCATTTGACCACTCCATAATTATCCGAAATCATGTACTGGAGACATTCACAAAACTTTCAAATAAACCTGTACAATTCAACATACCACAACAGAGTGTGGGAACAGGTGCTCACAAACTGTACTCAGGCTGTTGTCTGTACATCTCCAAGCCTTTGATGTTCAAATATTTACAAACAATATATCGGAAATGCCAAACCACCTCGAGCAATAGCAAGTCTTTATGTTCCAATGATGTGATGTATGACAAACTTCAGACCAGGCAACAAGGCTGTACAGAAATCTTGATTATACACAGCATTGGTTGGCACAAACATAATGGATAAAGCAATCCGCAAAAAGGCAAAAAATGTAAAATGAACAGAAAAACTCAATTTATTATATAAATTTATATTTTTTTAATATATCTAGTATACTTCTGGTTGCAGGACATGCTTTTTGTATAAAAACTCTAAAAGAAATATGTTTATGACTGTAAAATTGCAAAAAAACAAAAATCAAGAATCATTTAATTGAACTTTAAACATTGATGCACCTACAGCTTAAACTACTTAAACAATTTTGATCAATGGCAAATTATGTTATTTGTCATGATAGAAGTATGTGCTTCTGCATAAAAGTAAAAAAATATATTAAAAAGTATTAAATTGCAAAAACTTGTCAGTGACTAAATATATATATATAATAATAATTTAATTGGAATCACTGACACACCTTCAGTCTAAACTACTAAACCAACTTTCATCAAAAATCATTCATTTTATTTGTTATAATGCATTATTTTACTTTTACAATTATAAAATTTCAATAAAAATTCAACATATTAAATGATTTTGGTATTTTCTTTAACTAAAATTCTGAACTGTAAACTATGACTTGTTAATTATGCTTTATGAAAAATTAATAATACAATAGAATAAAATCTTGCTTGGTATTTATTTGGCAATTTCAATAAGTCTACAATTTCAAGAACACAAAAACGAGCAAACAGTTGAGAAGAGGTTGGTAAAAGAGAATGTCACAAATGGATTTGGAGGATGCCAAGTGGAAGTGGATTTAGACAAATGATGCTCATCTTGTTAGCTTTGTACACAAATAATATCAAGTACTATTTAATGGATTTGCAGTCACTATTGGTTATTCACCACTAAAAGAGGTTATTAGTGCCAAAATACTTTACCGGTACTTTGCGCTAATAACCAAAGCTTTGGTTATCAGTAATAAATGTCAAAAACTCCACATTTTGACCAAAGGCACCAAATTGGTGATTACCTTTTTCTTCAGCAGTATTATAGACATACTAATTTAATATGTCATGTTCATTTTCTACAATATTGATATCACAATATCTTCATTCACTCCTATAAGAATGATCCCAATGTAAACAAAAGCCATCAAGAGGTGAATAGTTCCCCAACACAGTTAAAAATTTGTTAAAACATCTTGGAATTCCATCAAGAACCAGTCATTTGCTTATGCAGTTTACTGAAAAATGTCATTTTTTGCCTTGGCACTGGCAGCATGCCTTCCACCATCAAAATATCTATCTAATTTCAGTCATGGATACACTTGATAAATAGGTATGTAGAATATTGAAATGTGATTAAAATAAAACAGTCTTTCACTTTAAAGTTTTATATGAATATACAATTAGAATTTATTTTATGTAAATTATTAAGTGAGGAATATGTTTTCACAGTGTAAACGACCTTAAATTACATGGGTTTTGATTTCAGAGTGAATTATATTGTATGAACAAGTAGGTCGTTCAGAGACTATAATTTGATGATTTTACATTTGCATTAATACCTTTGCCAATACACTGTGCACAGGGAACAAAATGGAAGAACACTATTCTAACTAGTCATTACAATGAAAATGAGTAATGAAGGATGGCATGGAAGACACACTGATGCATAGTGCAAAGATTATTATTGTTCAGTAAACTGTGTAAGCAGGTTATTGGTTCTTGACAGAATTTAAAGGTGATTTAACATTTATTTAAACTATGGATTGGCAGGGAACTTTTTACCACTTGGTGGTTTTTGTTTAAATTCTAAATGTTTACAGGAAGAAGGTGCAGTTTAATGGTTTAATGATTTAATGGTGAGTTCCTTGATTTTGCAAATCAACAACTTTGGACAGATGCTAATGATTGATGTTTTTGTTTGCTGAATGATGTAAGGTAATTTTTTGTGTGATCATTAAGCAATGTTATGTGTTGCAAAACTGGAGTCTTTGGTGATTTCCCTTTTGTTTAAAAACATATTTTAGGACACTTTTCTTTCATAACACTCTTGCAATTCTTCTGATGTTCTTAATATAATAAATATCACACCTAACCAGTATAAAAAGCGTTTCCTTAATTACAATCACTATGCGCTGTCTGTGAGAGTTCGTACTTGACTTACATAATTTTTATTTTTAATCTTTTATTTATTTTTTAATAGTAGGATAATTTAAATTTTAAACACAGAGAGCATATTTTTTTCAGTGTTTGCTTATTTGTTGCAAGTCATATTTGAACAGAAAACAAAATAAACTCCAAGGTAGGTACTGAAAAATTATAAATTTTAAAAATTAATTATTTAAAATCATGCAATAAAAAGATTCATTAGTCTTATGACTAATTAATAAGTATTGCAAACAATGTATCTGTAGGCCTATAATTAAAGATTATGCTATGAAGAAATACAAATTGCCTGCAATTGTGATATAATTTATATAGTGTGTGATATTTGCTTGTTAACTTGCTGAGTAGGTATGTCTTCCATTTATTTACTCATCTTCTCTACATTCTGCACTTCTACATTCTGCATCAAGCACTTCCTGACGTAACTAAATTTACCAGTACATGACTATAAGAAAATAGACATTTTAGGTTTGAATAAAACATCTCAACAGAGGCTAAAATTTTCAAGTTTTTTTTAATCAATATTCTTAAAAAAAATATAAACAATAATATATTTATCATAATAATACTTTAATTCTTGCAGTTTTTATTGCCAAGAAAAATATAAAACTTTTAAAGATTGTCAAACAAAGTTGTGTCACAAAAATACACAAGAAAATCAGATTGTGAGATTATAAAGCTCATTTGATAGTAAAAGAAATGTGAATATAGTAAAAACAATTAGCCTATATAAATGTATAAATAAATTCTTATAAGAATCATGTACATTATATTTAATTTTCCTCCTTAGGAATTGGGTTTTTCCATTCAGACAAAATTTATTTGTCTTTCTGTTTTATGTTTCTTGCTGGTGTTTGGTAAGTTTTTCTGTAGAAATTTAGAAAAAGATAAAGAAATAAAGCCCCATTAAAGAACATATAATAACTATAAATTTTAGGCATATGGCAGTCAAAAACTATTAATGATCCTAAGTAACAGATGATGAACATAAACTGCACCTGTAATATAAAAAATAAGCATGATTAAAAAATAAAACTGAATTATCTTTTTTCAGTTCTAAAGTTATAAATTTGACAACTGTTTTGTTCTCAAATTCTAGCATATTGCCAATTTATTAACTAATTATATTGCATACATTTCTGATAGAAATAAGTTATAATTAAGGAACACAACAACGTCCAATCCTGCTAAGTTACCATAAGGAGATGTCGCATTGTGTGTGTGTGTGTGTGTGTGTGTGTGTGTGTGTGTGTGTGTGTGTGTGTGTGTGTGTGTGTGTGTGTGTGTGTGTGTGTGTGTGTGTGTGTGTGTGTGTGTGTGTGTGTGTGTGTGTGTGTGTGTGTGTGTGTGTGTGTGTGTGTGTGTGTGTGTGTGTGTGTGTGTGCACGTGCACATGCGTGTGTGTAAAAGATATGAACAATTTAAATTATATTTGGCATGTAATTTAGGTGTAATTTGTCCTTATTTTGAGATAAGTTTTTAATTTTTCAAATAATTCCTGATTTTGAAGCCTATTTTGGTGAAAACCCCTGGGAAAATTAACAATCGTCAGATTTTTTCAAAGTTGGTTCTAAATTTTGTACAAATGTAGTCCTTAAAAATAGGTTATCAAACAAATATGAAGGTTAGTATTACCCAAAATAGGTAGTATACCAAAATTCAAGAGATAAGAAAAACATAGAAAATTTCCTAGTTTCTCAAAACCATTTTTCTGTCAATTTTTATTATCAGTTTATTGTAATATGTTAAAATTTATAACTCAAGGTAATGTAACAAAACTTGGAACAAAAGGAATGTATGAAACAAACCACAGTAGCAGTCACGGTTCATTTTAAATATTTAAAATTTACTTTTGAACCACTAACAACTCTTGTTTAAGATTTATTTAATCGTAAATTCAGTTCTTAACCTAACACCAATAAATTGGGAAAATAGCTTATTTTTTTAAAATACATTAATTAAGTATGTGCCTTTCAAACTTATAACTTGTCAGCTTGCCAAATTTTAAATAAAACATTTTTACGATTCAAGATGAAATAGAAAAAGTTTTAAAAAACCGAACAAGTGAGGGTTAATTTTCATATTTTAACTACACTACTGAACTTGATTTTTTAGGATTATTTTTTTCATTTTGTTTGGTTATATAATAATTATGTTTGAGTAAAATTGTATTCAAATAGTTAATGTCAATATTTTTAAATTTTGTTGACAAAAGTTTTTTTTTTGCAAAAAAGGTTTAAAAACAAAAATGTTTGAAAATTTTAAAAAATAATTCTGAAATGGAGAGGGCAATTACATTTACACACCCTTAAATTTACATGCCATTGATATTAGTTTAATTTGTTTAGTCTAGTGGTTCTAGCATAGGTAGATGAAGTGAGCTTAGACATAGGTAGCTGAAACGATGAAACCCACCTTTCATAGGTAGGTGACATAGGTAGGTTTAGTGATACTATTATACCTGTATATCATGCTGTTCTCACTTATCTACACAAGACAACACACACATTCTATATAGCTTGGCTAACACTAAAGTCTAAAACGACCCATACTGTTGGAGTGAATGACATTGGCCTAATGGTGTATGAAACAGAGCTCTGGGATAGCTGGCAACCTTCCCGTATATCTTAATCTTTCCAAAGCATGCTGGACTCCATATGGGAGGATATCATTTCCCTGCTATTCATGAGAACAATATCTGTAAGAATTTGAAATAGAATGATCGGAATCTCATTGCACAACAAAAAAACTAACTAAACCTCCATTTGGCACTATGATCAGCATAACCTCTGTGATAGGGGTCAGGAAAAAAAATTGAAAGGCAATAAGCAGAACAAACATCTACAAGTATCTCAATAATGAACTGTAAAGTCACTAATTAAAAATGGGGAAAATACCCACTTTGAATATTGTCCAAATCCTAGACTTTATGAAGAGACTTAAGGCTAGAAGAGGCATTGTAATTGAGATTCTTTTTCTTTTTCTTGATGAATATAAAAAGGAGACACAATAGATTAAAAAAAGTCGAAGTGCAATAGGAATCCTAGAAATCCATTCATTCTTAGTATATCGATGTACACAGATACAATACAAACATCTGTATACACAAAAACACACACAGAGCGAGATAAATAGACAGATTGATAGATTAGAGAGACAGATACACAGACAGAAAGGCAGGCAGGCAGATAAATAGATAGAAAGATACATAGAGGGACAAAGAAAGAGAGAGAGGGAGACAGAGACAGAATAAATAAAAACAAGTTTTATTATTTTTAATTTAGTTAGCCTGAAGATTTTATTCTTGAAAATCTCAAAATTTATTTTTCTCAATATCATTATACTTTCTTATATACAGTACTACTTCATACATAGAAAGAATATAATGTTCAATAATTATTTTACACATTACCATTGTGGCTAATCATGGTTATATTACTGGCCACATGTAGAAATTTGTATGGAAATATTCAAGATCCTAGAGATTATAACAAGAAATGCAGAAAGAACTTACCAACTGTATCCTCGTGATGTAGTGTTTCCACCAAAGATATTTTTGAATTTTTGGCCCCAAAGCTGAGAGTAAATAATAAGTATACATGACGGTATGGACACCAGCATTTATGAACCCAATTACAATCCCTGGTTCGCCTGGAATAATATTTAATATTACTTATTATCTCCAAAAATATGTTTTAAACAATTATGTGATGAAATAACAATGTGTTGTTTAAACAAATAATAATATAGTAATTCTTTTTATATTCTTCTTCTTTTCTGCTAGGATTATTTTTACTATGTTCAGTATAATGATCTGTCTTCCCTAGCTTCGTCAATTCTACTTTCGTTGACGCATTTCGGAAAACCTCCATATTCAAAAACTATATCTATACTGGTCACCAATATTATGGCCCATCCTATTTATAATTTTCTATCTCCACCTCTACCCCTCCTCTAATCAACACATGCACATTAAACCTGACGTGCTCGCTTCAGATTAGTTCTTCAAAATCATATGTTTTCCTTCTCGTTTCTGATTGGCTCCTTTCAAACTTTCTCTTCAATGTTCGTCCCTCCTGTTAATTTTTTAAAATTTTTAGATTTTTAAACATAAGATCTGCTTGCGACGATATCTGTTCATTTATTATGTTTTCTCCCTTTAATTTAGATTTTAAAATTTCCAAGTTCTCTAAAATGTTCATAAGTCTTCCTTTTTCTGCCATATGTAGTGCCTTCATTGAGTTTTATATTTCTCGAGGTATGTGTCCCTCTTTTATTAAATGTGACGCATAATTTGGATCATTTTTGCCGTATTTGAATGATCTTACATGTTTTTTAAACCTAGTTCTAAATTTTCGTCCCGTTTGTCCTATGTAGACTGCCTCGCATCCACACTGTATTCTGAATACCCCATTCTTACTATATTTGTCCTTTCTTCTATATTCTTTGTCAGTTTGTTCCTTATTGTATTATTTGTAGCCATTGATACGTCTATATCATATTTTCTAAAAAAATTCTTAAATTTATATGCCTCTATCCAAGTATATGTTAATTTAGCCCATTTTCATTTTTTATCGTCTCTTTTATCGCGGTTTTCTTTCTCTCTCTTTCTTTTAATTCTTCTTAACAGATTTCTTATAATTTATAAATCATAATCGTTGTTACAACGATTTAATATATATATTTAAATACTAATAAAAAAAGAACTTTATGCATATGCCAGCTTACCTCTAATGTATTTCAAATAAGCCCAACCAGTAAAAACTAAGTTGGCATGATGGTATACATGCAAGAAAGATACATGTGATTGTTTCTTTCGAAACACAAAAAATAGCTGAAACAAAATATTGAAAATATATAATTTATTTCATCTTTAATAGTTCATCACTATTTAAATCAATTTTGGTAAAAATCTCTAAACTAAATTTTAAAATTAGGCATAGTGTAACTGTATTAATTATAATAAAATTGCTCAATAAAATTGCAATAATTATTCCTAGCAATTACCCAAAACATTATGGTGAATAATTTATAAAAACTCTATATTGTTGGAACAGAAAATTTAGATTAAAAGATAATTTATGACTTAATATTAAAAGTTACTGTTTATTATAAGAATAGCATAGGTACATTTTAGTAAAGTTTTGTGTTTTTTTCTTCAAAATATTAACTTAACATTTAATTTGGAACTTAGATCTGAAACAAATGTTGTAGCCAACATTTATAGCAAATTATATAATTTAAATAAATTTTAACCATAAAATGTGCCTGTTCTAATTAAGACAATTGTTGAACTACATTCATTTACTTTTTTAATTATATATAATAATTTTCTAAATCAAACAGTGTTTTAAATTGTAACATAAATAACTACAGAAGAAAAATTATGGATTTTAAATAAAATATTACTATGTAGCTTTTAATTTTATTTGTATAACTTATTTAAAAACAACCAATATACAGAAGCATATTATAAATGCCATGTAAATAATGATGATACTTAATTTCACAAATTATAATTAAAGATAACATTAAACTAACCGTATCTAATAGATCAATAATTTTTGACAGTAAGTACAGCCAACCAGAAACACACAACTGAAAAATAAACAAAAACAAAAATTAAAATAATGGACCTGCCCTTGAAATATGTCAAATTTGCAACAAATACTAATAAACATGATACAGTGCTATTACATTAGCAGCTGCCTCGGTGGCCTAGTTGATAGCGTACTAGGCTTTCACCCCGATGTCCTGGGTTCGATTCCCGGCCAGGGCTTGGCATTTTCATACGCTATAAATCATCTCATCGTCTGCATTAGCCCAAGTGTGCACAATAGTCGGACGTTAAACACAAAAAAAAAAAAAAAAAATAGCTATTTGTTTTACAGTATTATGACCGAATATACACTTACTAGTATTGATGACATACAATATTTTGAAGTTATGAGCAATATGGAAGGAAGGGGAATCAATGGCAGTACTCATTGGTGATGGAAAATGATAATACAGAAGCACGTGATGATGATAATACAGAAGCAGATGCCAACAACATAAATGTGTGTGTGTGTGTGTGTGTGTGTGTGTGTGTGTGTGTGTGTGTGTGTGTGTGTGTGTGTGTGTGTGTGTGTGTGTCATTCAGGTGCTGTTAGCTGCCTTTGTTTGATATAGCCTTATATAGTAAAACCCCTGAAATTGGGGCTGAAACCTGTTCAGATTTTAATTTGTTCGAATAAGCTGAAAGATACTCTTAAAAACACAATTCATTATTAGATTGAGGGTGAACAACTGATTGAGGGATGCAGAATGGTGTGCAGAAAAGGAACTAATTACCTTGACATGCGGGCAGGCGATGCAGGTGGACATAAGTGGTGCCGTTGTTGCTAGACAATATTTTTACAATAATATTGTTGGTTATTTTTCTTATGGATGTTTCCTAATAAAACAAAACATCCATAAGAATTTGTAGTAATTTGTTTCTTCTGTTTTACAAATTACTTATTTTAAATAAATATCACTATTTTATAAAATTGTCATTGAAAAATCTGTTTTTCACTTACTGAAACATATAAGGGATTATGCCATTCTCTAACTTCTTCATCAACATGTCTGCATGAATTCCTGAACAAGTAAAGTACTGCATTTTCTGTTACAAACATCTAAAACAAAAACTCACTTTAATTACACCTTCATCACATTTTAAAGGAAATTTAATGTTCAATAAGCTTTGAGTCTATTAATCCAAGTTATTTTATTACATTTTAAATTGGGGAAATGTGGTTTTAGATATGGGTGCTTGATCTGTAGAAATTATGTCTAGACATATCATTTAAAATTTGATATTAATCTTATATCAAAAATTTCACTTGTTCAAAGAAAAAATCGAAAATTTAAACATTGCTTGGATACCATACTGCACCAAACTGACCAAACATTGTGTTTTATATATTTACAGGTTAAAAACCTCAGCCTTCATGAAAATTTTCTGAATTTATACTATATAAAAGAGATTTAAAGTACTAACAATGCTTATTTTAAAATTAAACTCACTAAAGATGAGATAAAGATGCACTACTTATTTGTTGATAATAACTAACAGTACAGTTTTAATGTTTCGTACTATATGTGAAAAAGTCAGTTAAATTTATATATTGTTTTGTTAATTGGCTCGAAGATGTATGGAGTTGGCTTTTAAATGTATCTCTTTCTTTATAATTTTAGGCTTTTGTGTCCTGAGTCCTTATTGTCTTGAACAATATTATTTGATAACAGTGATTTGTTTTATTTCTTATCCAGCAATGTAAGATTTATGCATAAGCTAAACAAGCTATTGTTAATGAAAAATATATTAAAACTTATTGTTAATACATGCTTTGTTAGTTTTTGTTACAACTTTGAGTTAAAGTACAATTTTTTAAAAATAGTAATAAATGTTTTAAAGAACAAGTTTATTTTAAACTTTGCATTTAAAATCTTAAATTTTTATCACTTTTGTGGAATAACTTAAATATTGGGTTTTGCAATAATATGGTAGTTGGCATAATGAAGTGGGATAAGTCACTGCCCACCATGATAATTAAGTAATCCATTGTGACCCTCAAATATAAAAAAGTTGTATATCTCTGTGTAAGAGTTTAAAAATAATTTCACCTAATATATTGGGTAGTTACCTTACCTAATATATGTAGTTCTCTTTAATTAATTGTATTTCAGTTTAACAACTAATTTAATACATTACCATTTGAAAATGGCTTGCAATAATTATTATCAAAGCCATTTACAATAATAATAATTAATTGTGAGCCAATTTCAAATCTCTTAAATTTGTAAAAATTGCAACTTAGTATAATTTTCAATAATAAAAAACAACAAATTGTATTTAAAAAATACAGTGGGACATATATGAACTTGATTACCTTAGAATAGGATCTCATCACACCTAAATCTGACCCTGCTACCTAGTAATAGCTTATTGACAGGAAAATGTTGATATTGATTTATTTTTGGGTGTTCAAAATAATAAACTCTGTATATAACATTTTACCTCTATGTAATATAAAATAACCACATTTTGTATTATAGTATTATATACTAATATAACATACCTTACAAAACATATACAAGTTGAAAAATACTTGTATAAAATTATATACAATGATACAATACTTCAGATCATATGGCTTCCGGTTCTTCATATGAGATGGGCCAACCTTAAGAACGATGATAAGGTAAGTGAATATAATACTGAAGATCAGCCATGGATTCGACAAGATCCACGAATTTATTACTTCATCTAGAAAAAAAAATCTCTACAGTATTAGCCTGCATTACTTGTTATTGTTCAAATAATACTATTCATATTTGAATTTTACTAAAAATCTTAACAATAATTTTAGGAAAATTATTTTATTAAAACATATATTAACTTTGAAAGCCCAGTAACACAAAATGTTAGCTTTCTATTAATTTGTATTTCCAAATTTATGATATAATCTACTTTTCAGACTTTCGAAGCAATTAAAACCCTTTTTATTTTCTCATTATTCTGTAGAGAAATTGTTGGTGAAAATTTGTTGTAAATTCCAAGAAATCTTCATGTTTCGAGACCCCAAAATTCAAGAAGTTATTTCTTTTGTGTGAGTGTGTGTGTGTGTGTGTGTGTGTGTGTGTGTGTTATATTTTTTTGAAAATGTGATTCACCATCCTAATCATCCTTAAAATCTGTATAATTAAGTAGCCTGTGTTAAATTTACAATGGCATATTAAAATTTAAAATACTAATTTATAGAGATGTTAACGCTGATTATGATGGTGAAATAAGAGTTTTTCTAAAATGTAACCAAAAATATGTTTTTTTTAAGATTTGAAATGGCTGCCATTTTGAAACCTATCAACTGAAAAACAAACTTGTCTAAGCTATTTGTCGGCCAAATTTGAATCACATCAGCATAATGTAAATTAATTAACATATTAAACCACCAATTAATGATTTTTATTTTCATTGGAGTTTTAAAATTTTAAATGGAAATGTATGCAGGTTTCAAAGTTGATTATGATGATAGAATCATAAATGTAAAGAGAAAAAAGTTATGCACATTTTAATAATCTATATGTGGAAAAACTATTTTGAACCTGTTAAACTACAAATTTCTAAAAATAAAATAGTTAAGTGGTGTTAGGTGATTGTAATGGCCAATTGATTGGTTCACCTTGGCCAATCCAATTAGCTTGTTCTAAAAATTAGCATTTAAGTGATTTCTAGATACTAAATAAAAATGCAGAGTTGCACTATCATATTGGAAATTCATTTGCAGACTAGTTTCTAAAGGCATTGTTCTAAAAAAACTGGCAATATATTTTCAAAAAATGTACATATTCACCTTTGGTAAGGCTTCCATTAAAAACTGATGGTCTCAGAATTGTGTTTTAAATAATGTCACACCAAATATTAATGTGAAATCCGTATTGGAAATTATTTTCCACTGTACCCTGTAGATTTGTTTCGCTCCATAAATGAATCTTTTTAGAACTGAGAATCTGTTTTTCATTAGAAACAAAATGGCGGTAACTCAAAATGCCTGATTTACTTTAAAACGGGATAAGCTATTTGCACAAGCTCTAGCAGACAAACAGTTTTAACAACCGAAAATGCTGCTATGTGACTAATTTGTTTAAAATGTCAGTTGATAACTGACTACAACATCTTAATACATCTTAAATGGTGGTGGTGTTACATTGCACCACTTGTTAAAATAATTAAATAATTAAATTTAATTATTTAAATTAATAAATAATAAATTATTTAGGACTTTGGCCCAACAATCTGACTGCTATTTGCCAAACAAATACTATATTCTACCAATAACAATAATTTGTTTTTTAATAACAAAAGTTACTCTCCCAAACATACAAGTTTACTCTGGTAAAAACAAAATTTTTAAGTCAACTTTCAAATTAATTAACTGTAATTTTTATTTCTTGAAAAATATCATAACGATATATACATGTGTGTGTGTGTGTGTGTGTGTGTGTGTGTGTGTGTGTGTGTGTGTGTGTGTGTGTGTGTGTGTGTGTGTGTGTGTGTGTGTGTGTGTGTGTGTGAGTGTGCGTGTGCGTGTGCGTGTGCGTGTGCGTGTGTGTGCGTGCGCGTGTGCGTGCGCGTGCGCGTGCGTGTGCGTGTGCGTGTAATATGTTTGCCCTTGATATTTTACCCTTTATCTAGCACTAAAGATTTTTTTTTTCATCAACCAATATGGATTCATTGGTTTGGACCTCTACAACAAACGTTATAAAACAAAAAGTTCATATTTACCTGGATAATGTCTGTGTATTTGTAATTTGACCTTGAGCAAAATCTACTGCGATTTAGTTGTAATTTTACAAGTTATTTTCTATAAATAAATATTTCCAACGATTTTGATAAGAATTTGGTTCAAATGTACACCTTAAATAATATCCAATTAATAAGTTAATAGGGTGTTTATGTCGCTATTTCTAATAAAATGTTTTTCGTAGCAAACAAATAATAACAGATGATAGTGAAAACCTAAAATATTCAATTTATAAAAACGGCTCCCTATTTGTGTTCATTTTTAAATCATATATAAAAGTGTAACTGAAATCAAGCGACTAGATTTAAAATAAAATTAGGTCTAAGTTACGATTAAAAATAGGAAAGAAAGAAAATAATCCCTGACTGCTGTATGGGGTCAAATGTTATTTTGTCTCCTCAAATCGCATATTAAAGAATTATAATGGTCTGTTACAGCTATATTTTTGTAAGTTCAGGTTCTAACATTTTAAAAATTACTAATGAATTTCATAACTTTTCAAAAAACACGAAAAACTTTTGATTAAGCAACCTAAAATTAAAGCAATTCATAATGTAAAATTAGAAACCTTCTTATATACGAAAGATTAAATCCAAAAAATTAAGTTCAAATCACTTACCTTCTTTGATTTCATTTTTAATGTCATTGTAGTCTTTTGCTAATCTATGTCTTATTGCCTCCATTTCCTGAAATTATAAAATAATAAAATTATTCACTATTTTTCAAAATTTACAGCGCCATTTATTAAAATTTTTTATTTTATTATTTTTTTGCTGAGAGGAACAAAGAAGAAACAATATTAACATAATTTCTAAGACTCGAGAAAAAATATTTATATTTCAATACATATCCTACCTAATAAATAAATAATAATTTGTTATGGCCGGCAGAAATTTTAATATTATTTTTTTAATTATTATTTTTATTAGTTTTCTTTATCTCAGGTTTACTGGTTTGTTTGTTATTAAAAACTGCTCTTATATTTTCTCTCAGTTTTATTTTTTGTTTCAATATAAATTTATTTAGACCAAAGCGTAATCGCACATGAAGCTATTTCTATTATTATTGTTTGTTTAGCCACAGCGTGAACACATGTGAAGCTATTTCTATTATTATTGTTTGTTTAGCCAACAGCGTAATCGCATATGAAGCTATTTCTATTATTATTTTTTATTTAGCCACAGCGTAAACACATGTGAAGCTATTTCTATTATTATTGTTTGTTTAGCCAACAGCGTAATCGCATATGAAGCTATTTCTATTATTATTGTTTGTTTAGCTAAAGTGAAAACACATGTGAAGCTATTTCTATTATTATTGTTTATTTAGCCACAGCGTAAACACATGTGAAGCTATTTCTATTATTAATGTTTGTTTAGCCAACAGCGTAAACACATGTAAAGCTATTTCTATTATTATTGTTTGTTTAGCCACAGCATAAACACATGCGAAGCTATTTCTATTATTGTTGTTTGTTTAGCCAACTTCGTAAACACATGTGAAGCTATTTCTATTATTATTTTTTAGCTAGTAGCGTAAACACTCGTGAAGCTATTTCTATTATTATTGTTTGTTTAGCTAATAGCGTAAAAGCATGTGAAGCTACTTCAACAAATTATTGATGAATTCAGTACAATATTTTAGGAAAATTAAAACACTCAAAAGCAGTATGCTGCTCTATAATAATCCTCTCGGAATTACCATTGAAGTTCAAAAACAACTTGAGCTGTGTGATCATTCAAGATAATATGTTCCTACAGACCAGACAACCAAAGGACCACGATTTTTGTAAAACTGCTGTCTAAGGAAAGAGTCCTCTCAATTTTGCGAGATTTTGGACTAAAATGACTGCAATGTTTGGGAGCACATATATTATGTATGTGAAAGTGTGAAGTGTGTTTCCTCCACGAAATTTCTTTAAAAAAACAACAGACGTAAGCTTACGGATTCATCCTTACTTCAGCTCATGAGATTATCTACAACTGAACTCGAGGTGGACATCATTCATTGGTGAATGCAGCCGATTGACCAGTGCTCACATTAAATAGTTGTTTTAATTCTTATTGTAAAGTTCGTCTTAATAATGTTTTAGCTTATATTTTGTCAATATTTTAAAAAGCTTTTAACCAATAAAAATCAGTAAAACTACTGTTTTCGTTTTAATTACGATTTTATGCTTTTGTTCCTTACTGTTACTTTAAATAAATTGACTATTTATTAATTAATTTATTACTGTAGGCCCGCAACAATGCTGAAGCTGTACTTGTAGTCCGGGGGTCTTGCGTGCTGAATACCTCTGCGCTATGAGCTAGTCTAGGCTCTCATGTGTTAGTTTACAAATCTTTTGTTAAAGATATTATTTTCACTTCATAAATTAAAATACTTCAATTTAATATATTTATTTATAACTTTTTTTATTCCATTTATGCCATAAAAGTTTGTATTTTAGGGACCTATGTAACATTTTCATTAGTTATAACCTACATACATATATCATTTGTTTCTTAGGATTAACCTTTTTAATCTGCATAATATTTAATTAAATCAATACTAGTTCCATTTAAATCACCTTAAACACACATTAAAATCAAACTAGGCATAAACATTGATTTTCATAATAGTTTATAGTCAACTACTTAACCCAGCAAAATTTGTTCAAATTGGCTACATTGAAAGTCAATAAAAACTTTAACTTCTTTTAACTCTCTTAGAATCTGAAGGGCTTACAATATTGCAACAATATTTGCAAGACTTGATCTGAATGTTAACCTCAAAACTCTTAATTTTAATTATTATCCTTAAAACCTGACTTTTACCTGGCTAACGGTAAGAACTAGGCCAAATGATCCTTGCGTGTTTATAATATTGCATCATTCTTAGAGAATTCTCAAAACGTAATTTTACGACATAATTACCGAAACCGTGTCCTTGTTAGGACCATGTTCTTTCTAAATGAAAATACAGTATTTTGTTATCTAATTACAAAGTCACGGAAACTTAATGACTTTGTTAAATAATATTTTTTTATTACCACCATCTTAACCAGTTATGTGGATTTGTACGTTGTAACGTTCTTGTTACTTTCCTTTGGACAATTTCAAAGCGTAATGCAAAATATTTGCTTGATTCTTTAAATACAAATATGCTATTTTTGTAAAGGTGCACATTCTACGAGGAAAGTTATCAAGTCGGTATCTCCATACTACGAGATCAGGCCTATTTAGTTTCGTCATATCCATATTGATAATGAACCATATTAAGAGCAATAATTAATTTCAAAGCACTTTCACTAAGTTTTGTCAATTAAAAAATATTATTACTTGTATAATAATTTATTATTATTACAATTATGTTTTAACGCGGAACGCCTTTACTGTCAGTTAAAATGATGACAACGGAAATCGTCTTTTTCGATGTAATTCGATATTTATTTAAGTTCTATATTTACTCCTAACGCGTAAATTTCTATTTTTATTTAATTTGGTTACTAAACTTTGGCAAAGTTATGATTAGCCTACATCATTTGGTTGTTGTGCAAATGAGTGTAGTAACAAATAAAGTATTAAAGTTAAAAAAATATTTTGGAACAAATGCCTATTTTGTGTTATTGCTAATAACAACTAGGCCTACAGCAGAATTTTTAATTAAACAAAATAAGAAAATAAGAAACTCCTTAAAATATTGGCAAATATGGATTTTCCTCATTAATAAACGAGTGCACAGACTCTTGCAGACCATATTTCAGTACACGCAGTGAATGCACTTATATTACACCACATACAGTGAATGCACTCATATTACAGTGCATGCAGTGAGTGCATGTATATTACGTGTGAGTTTGTGCACGTATTTTAAACTCTGTGTGGGGGGTTGTGTGTGTGTGTGTGTGTGTGTGTGTGTGTGTGTGTGTGTGTGTGTGTGTGTGTGTGTGCGAGTTATGCGTGTGTTGTAATATCACTGTAGTATAATGTATACATTATTCAGCAAAAGCACTTTTTTAAATCAAATTGATTATATCAGCAGAAAGCTACGAGCACATTTCGATTTTGTCGGCCTATCAAATAACTTTATTTGAAATAAATTATCTACTCAGTAAGACGAAAACCTTTTAGAGTTTACTCTTTTAATTCTGAATATAAAATCTTCTTTTCTTCTCCTGCTTCTTTACTCTACAAATGAAGTAGAAAGCAATATGATTTTGATGAATATTTTCCTTTTAACCATTAGCCGATTTTAAATATTAGGCTAGTAGGCTCCTTATGATTAGTTTGCTAATACTATAGGTCGAATTATTTTTAAAATATTTAAGTAATCGGTAAAAACCGAGCTTAAGATTTTGACGAATTTATCTGTTTTTTGGTTTCCTGAGTCCTAATTGACCGATTTTCTTGAAACTTAGCTTAAAAGTTTGGTTTGCTCACATGTCAGTACTATTATTTAATTTTACATAAAAAGCTTTTGGGCCTCTTTTTACAAAAAAAAATTTGTTACAAATCGGGTTATCCACCATATATAATTTCTATTTTTTTCCCAATTTTTTTCCAATTTGAAGCTCACAAATATCTTAAAAACAAAACATATGAGTCGCTATCCAATTAGTGTGGGCTATGTAGGATGTCTCAAAATACCGTTTTGTGATTTAACAGCCTAATTTTTCAAAATCGGTTCATCAAATTTGGGTCATAAACTATAAGAAGATATATAATTCGCATTGTATAGTATAAAATAATATATCAAGTTAGTGTAAAAAATTTAACATAAAAGGAAGATACCATTCGACAGTAAATTAAAAAAACACAAAAAATAAACATCAACCGCCAGGGATTTTTTTCTATTTACTCGTGAACTGTAATTTTGTTTATTTAAAATTCGGTACATTGACTCTTAATATATGACATAAATTTAAGCAAAATCTAATAAACCGATTTTGATTAATTAGGCGGATTTTCAGGATATTTTTGCCAATTAGCCCCCGATCCAAATATTTTACGAAAATAATTGAATGTGAGAAGCTTTGCTTAATGTTGCGCCATTCATTTAAACTGTTTTTGCTGTTAAACTCTTAATAAGTGATACACGGGATTTTCTCAAATTAATTTTGAGTACGCAAACAAAATATATAAGCATAGGGGTATAAATGTATTAGTGTATTTTAAATGTTTAGTATGTAACGAACCTGAAAGTAGGAAAATATCAGTCCGTAAGTAGTAGCCTATAACCTATAGTTGTAAACAAAATAAATATAAATTTGTTATTTTGTCAACAAATCTCCCAATTGGAATTTAAATCCTCTATTAATTATTGTACTTTCTAAGACCTGACCTCGAACCATGTGTTTAGAAGATTTATGAACTAATTCGATTAAATTCTTGTTTAGCACTACCAGTTCACATTGAACAATTCGTCAGTCTTCCTGCTTACAGGTGCCGTTTAAAATTCCAGGAAATGACATAAGTCGAATTTCAGATTTGTGCGAGAATAACCTCGAAGATACCATATACGACTTTGGCGAAACGTCAAAACAAAGTTTCTTCTATTGTATCGAATAGATGTACACCGATTTTCAATGTGATTTAAATTTGTCAATCCGTATATATAGGGCATATATATATATATATATATATATGTGTGTGTGTGTGTGTGTGTGTTTTGTATATACTTAACGTCCATATTTATGCCAGTTAGACAAATTATAACGAGATTAGTGTTAATGGAAGGAAATGGTAAAACTTATTGAAGTTTATATATATATATATATATATATATATATATATATATATATATATATATATATATATATATAATTCTAAGCGATTAATCAAAATGTCATTTCAGTGTCCCGATCATTTCATTTGAAATTCTCTATCTATTATCAATTCTATGCAATTTTCTTACTATTAATATTCATTTAGGTAATATTACGCCTAACCTGAAAATTCTACATTAAATTTTAAAATATTTTTTTAAATAGCGTGAATAATTAATTATAGAGGTGATATTACTCGCATAATTTATAATAATTGAAGGAAAATTAGACTACCCCAAGAAAAACTTTCCCCACGACGCTCGTATCACCTAAAAATTTGCTGTTTTGGAATTTTAAAACTTTGCTTACTGCATAGATGTAGGTTTAAGTACGAGATTACAATACTTTCTGTCGGCTATAACAGATTCAAGCATTTAAATTTAAAACGCCTTATTTAGTTTCTGAAAAACGGATTCTTTCATTTTTAAAATTAATTGTATGGAAATCTGTTTGAACAGAAAAATCATTTTTAGTAAAAAAAAACTTATAGAATTTATAGATCAATAAATACGACCAGAAACCTAAAAACAGAATTTTTTAGGTCCATTCAATTTTTTATATCGAGAACAGTATATTACATTTTCCTGAATAATTAAAACTCCTATAATTTCGGCTTAGGCTATAAGTTTAGTCCATTGAAGAGCAAGATTACTCACCTACTCACGTGGAGAGCTGGGCCTTCCAAATATTGTACTGGCGATTGTCTAGCCTCGGTCAACGAGTAGTTTACATTGACAACAACTGGTCCCTAACGTGTTTGCCACTTGACCCCACTTTGGCAGCGAGACACCGTCAATATTTTGGTAATATTTAATGAATAGTAACACAAGTTCATTACTACACCTAATATGAAATAATGCGGTTGAAATATGTCATGTTTCAGATAACCTCCAAATGAATGTTAAATATAACATAAAATGCTATATAAATAAATATCAGCGCAAATTGAAAACAATATTGATATGTCAATATCTGTGATCAGTGATGAATTTTCATAAGACGGCCTTATCATTTTTCCATTTGAAAAAATGGTTGTTAATTAAACATCAATAGAGTTGACCGTATTTTATCAAGCTCAAAAAACCTTTTATTTGGAGTTAATTCTAGCACCCAGAGCATCAAGTAGCAGGAGGACCACGAAATCATATTCAGATGAATTAAAAAAAGTACGATTTCGAAATAAGTGAGCTTCATCCATTGTACATACCACTTTAAAGTTTATTTAAAACAAATTACTAGTAATTTTTTAAACAAAATAAAAATGTCATTATCCTTTCTTTTCTACTTACAAAATTCTTTTACTATTAGTCTAAAGAATTTTAAAACAAAAATTGTCAAGAACAATGAAGCCAAATCATTTATCCAAATACGTAAATCAATAAATGAGAAGAATTTTAATAAAATATTTGAAAATTATAAATTTTCTTATATAGCCTAAAAACTTGTGAAATGATTTATTTATAAGCCCAGATAAAGACTGACTTTATCCGAGGCGAAAAATATATCCCAAAAAGATCGTTGAACATTTAATAATAAAGAATAATTAACTGTAAATGACTGCATTAATGAGATAAATGACAATAAAAATATACCTTTTTTTAATACAAAACAAATCTTTGAATTTTATTTTAAAATAATTTAAATGTTGAAAAAGTAAAAAATATTTAACCTTGTGATTTTTTTATCTGAATTTCATTTACGTTTTTTTTCTTTTGAATAAAATCAAAGATTTTAAATTTTCCATGTGGGTTACTTGGCGTGGCGGAACGCTGCCGCATATTTAAGTTTACTAGCTGTGTAGGCTACTCGTGCCTCGCTATGGTATTTTTCAAGGAATAAAAATTACATTTTATTAATTTGAAAACTGACAAAAATTTTGTTTCACAGTCAGTTGCAGTAAGTTCGTATGTTTGGGAGAGAAGCTATTATGTTCAAAAAAATTGTTATTAAACACAATTTTACTGTACTGTATTAATTTGTACAGTAAACACAGTAGTTTTGTCATCGCCTAAACAACATAGGAACTGAGTTACACAACCTATTTCCACTTACTAACACCTAAACGACCACGCTAAAAATCCCACTGCTTCTCTCCCGGCTTTAAAACAGCCAAAGCCTGTGAAACCTACTTTACCCCCGTCAACCAAAATTTTGTTTCACAGTCAGTTGCAGTAAGTTCGTATGTTTGGGAGAGAAGCTATTATGTTCAAAAAAATTGTTATTAAACACAATTTTACTGTACTGTATTAATTTGTACAGTAAACACAGTAGTTTTGTCATCGCCTAAACAACATAGGAACTGAGTTACACAACCTATTTCCACTTACTAACACCTAAACGACCACGCTAAAAATCCCACTGCTTCTCTCCCGGCTTTAAAACAGCCAAAGCCTGTGAAACCTACTTTACCCCCGTCAACCCAATGCTCACTTCCGATTTTTTTGTATCCCGCATTGTTGTCGAATCTTAGTAACTTCCATTATCCTATCTTTCAGATATTTTTTCTAAATTAATTGAACTAAATTTTTCTCTTCAGGGCAAGTCTTTAACTGTTCTACATGCCTACAACAAAATAAAGGCATTCGAAAAAAAACTGGTGTTATGGATTAGTTCCATAAAAGCCAGAAACTTTTCACCTTTTCCACCATTGGAATTATTTTAAAAAGAGTTGCCTAGTTGATAGCATACTGGGCTTTCACCCCAAGGACCCGGGTTCGATTCCCGGCCAGGGCTTGGCATTTTCATACACTATAAATCATCCCATCGTCTGCATTAGCCTAAGTGTGCACAATAGTCAAACGTTAAACACCGAAACAAAAAAAACTGGAAAATGATACTTGTATTGATTCTGAGTTACTTGAAAGGGTCTGTAAGCACCTCAATTTTTTCCAAATAACGTTTATGAAAAATTTATGTTGGTTTGTGACCCATTTCATGCTTACATTTACAAGAATATTTTCTTATTAAGAAGAAAGAACAGTTAAGCCTTCAAATGACCATCAGCTTAAAAAGCAGTTTAGCAATCATGGTTTGGTTCAATTGTGAATTTTGCTTTCAGTAAGAAATGAATATCCCAAATATTCTTAAGAAGCATCAAAAATCGTAATGCAGTTTTCAACAGTCTTATCTTTATGAGAAAGAATTTGCATCACTCCTACACAAACCGACTTAAAAGATCATATCATGATCATGATCTTAGACTGAATACGATTAACATTGAGCCAAATATCCAGGAACTCTGCAAGGGACAAGTTACAGTATCTCATTAACAATGAATAATTACAACATATTGTCATTATTGGTTTCTTTTCTTGTAGTTTCTTCTCCTTTTGTAGATTAATAATATTATTATTCAGTTGATTAAGTGAATAATTGTTTTATTATTATATTATTTTTCAAATAATAAATACAAATTATTTATTTTTCGAATAAATTCACAACTCACTACTCATAATTGTTTACGTAAAAATTCAAAAAAGATTTACTTTGTTATAATGGATTTAGATAGCTTGTTTATATTTACTTTGTTACAATGGTAAAATGCAATATACCCCAAATATTAATAATATAAACATAGGTAAACAATATGCTCGTGTAAGTTAGTAGTCCGTTGGGTTATTTCCAACACTTTACTGGTCCTTGGGTTGAAAAACGCTGGTCTGCAACGGGGTTCGGGCAATTCACTGCTAGTCTGACACAATTTAATTCTGTCAAGCAATCGGGGAATTAGTAAAAAACAAAGCCCTCGGTTGATGAGGCACAACTGTGTCCCTCCCCTGGTTCATTTGAAGCAGTTGACTGGGTTGAGCTTCTACCTATTCTTTTATTTGGTATGGATACATACAAATTGTAAAATAAAATAAAACCAAATAAAATATGTTTACCATTTACAGTAATGCAAATTGCAAGTGGAAGTAATTTAACAAATTTATTATGGTACATTATTTCATTTCACATTAGTTAAAACTTCTCAACCTAAACTGATTTCCTTTTTTTACAAAAATTGTAGCTTTTTTTTGGATGCCAGACTCCACAATACAAGTCCGTTTCTGCTGCCACTGTGATATACCTCAAGACATACTTTTGACCACTTTTTCCACTGAAAAATTGGGATCTGAAACTGGACAGATCCATTAAAGTTTCAAGATCAATTTTCGTTCACAATCTGTAAACTTCTTTAAATTTTATCTTAAGAAATAGAGAAGATATTAAAAAAGATGGCTTTGAAACCAGAACATGCTGAAAGGCATTACAACTTGAAAAACGAAAAAATTATCTACTGGATGTTCAAATTATAAAGAACACCTATTATTTTTCTTAACAGAAATTATCAATTTAAAGCCCTAAAATCATGTTTTGTTTGAAATTTGTATAAAGGCAAACAATAAATTGAAATAATACAATACAGTTATAATAATACATACAAATTTTATTTTTCAAATTATGTTTTGTAAAATCTAATCACAAACTTACCAACTTAAAACATTTTACAATTATTAAATAATCTAAAGCTGGAAGGAATACAATAAGAAAACTAAAGATAGTACAAACATTCTTTTATAAAACATGCTATAAAAATATTTTAGTAAAATTACTAGAAATGCAATATGGAAGAGGAAACTTAGATAGATGCAGTAATAATCCATATTCGGCTTACATGACATCTATCTGCACATCAACACAGCTTTGTAACTAAATATATATTTTGATAAATATTGAAAAATTAGTATAGCTGACGTACCTTAACATTTTTGTAATAGAGGAGTATAATTTCTCTCCATTCCTTTATCAGTATCATTTAAAACAAATATAAAAAAACTATACATTATTAAACATAATGGAAAGACAACATTACTATGTAATTAGCAGAGAAATATTAAGCTTTTCTGTAGAAAATATTATAACTGAAAACTTCAAAAATGAAATAATTATTTTACATTCTCAATAATAAATCTGATTCTGTTAACAATATCATTTATTACTACCTAAACCTTATTTAATCAATTCAACACCCTTATACACTTGAATATAAATCACCTTAACACACACAAATTCAGCTGAACTTAACGGTTTTTCGCTGGAAAAAAAAAGAAAAATGCATGTAACGTAAGGTGACTCTGCCACTGACATACATACAGTGTCTGTGTCATATGTTCACTTTTGCTTTAGGCATAGATTTTCCTCAAATGTCAACACAATATGATTATTCAAATATATAATTACAAAAGTATATAATTACGATACAATATTATTAGCTCGAATATGTAACACCTAATGATAAAACTATAATCATTAAAAATATGGTAAAACAAGTAACTTTAAAAATATGGTAAAATTATCCAAATATTCTAGTCTATAAAATTAATATAAACTCATCTTTATTTTTTGGAATTTGTGAACTTTCTTAAACTGACATATTTTTTAGTTGGCCGCCTGTTTTAATTTGTTGTGTAACTTCAACATCCTGCCAGCAATGTTAAAATGCAGTAAAAAAGCAAGTCTTAGTTAATTAAATGTTTACTTGCAGATTCTGTATAATTACATGTTTTAATACCTAAACAAAAGATAATTTACCAGTTAATCTAACTTTCTTTGTAATAAATTAAAATCAGTTTACTTCTCTACGTAATTAATAACACCAAAATTGAAATAAAATAGCGTAATATATTTTACCAAAATTAAAAATTCAATTTCCATTTGCTAAGCTCAATTTTATAATCAGACTTTCGGATGAATGTTGACACACCCAATAAGAAACTTGTAATGTTTTTACATTGCTGGTAATATAAGAAACACAGAATTTAAGTGCTTAATAATGGTTTTCTTAATAAATTTCTTTGTTAAATTTAAATAAAACTATTACATCACTAGAGAAAATCAAATAAGTTTTGTTTTAAAATACGTTCAACCTATTACATATTAAAAAAATTAATAAAAAATAAACATGATTTCAGTTGAAGTAGACAATTAATAATTAATTATAAACATTACAACTGTTTGACTTTCCAAATAAGTATAACAAATGATCAATACACAACAATTGTTAGGAACAACACGTATTTCCTCTGCATAGGAACTGTCTGTAATACAACTTAGATTTTCATTATAAAATTTAATGGTCATAATATAAAAAAGAGGGTATAACTACATTATAAACAACAATAATATCTATAGATACTGTCAAAAATAATATCAGCAAAATAATTAATGATATTACATCAGATATACACACTAATTTTACTTAACACACCAACAATTTGGTAACAATATTTCAATTTACATTTTTAGGTAATCATAGATGAACTTCACAGTGTGTTAGTAAAACAATGTTATCAATGTAAAAACTACGTTATCAGGATTAAACATAGCTTACTTAACATAATTAGAGTACTGTATAAGAATATTGTATATTGGACAACTTTAATGTAACAAGTGTTAGCGTTGTTGTACTGATTAAAAAATGCAATTATAACTTGATTCAGCCTTAAATAAAATAAGCTCAGCAAGTTCCAAAACGAAACTTCCGACTTAAATTTTTTCAGAAACTGTTTACGCTTTGTATGTGCCCAAGTAAGCTTTGCAGTTAGGACAAGTATGTTTCACAATCTTAAACCCGTCCATGCAGTATGGAATGCAGGAACAAAGGCAACATCTGAAAAATAGATATAAATACTTATCACACAAGAGAATTACTTAATGTTAATATTGAAATAGAATGTCTTGTACCTTACTGTTCTGGGGCAACAGAAAAAAATTTAACATGGATCATTGACTTGTTGTAATTGGAACGTTCTAATATTTACCCCTGATGTGTGTTGCTGGCTGCACACCTTGAAAGGGCCAGCCGAAGAAAAGTGTGAAGCTGTTTTTTGTTTTGTTTTTTTCCCCGGTGAAAACCGTTAAGGTTATCATCGCCGTGTTTTTTGTTTTAAACTAACTTTGCGAATTACCAATCACAAGGTTCTTCAAATTTATAAAAATATTCTGAAGCTCAAACAAATGTAAATTATTTACACCTTTACACGTGCATTATTATAACAAAGGATCCAGTTGTGATTACAGAAATACTGATTTAAAGTTTCTAAACTGATGTAATACTGCTGATTGTTTACAAAGGTTTTAATTACAATAGAGAATACAAGTTACAAAAAACAGAATTTTGCCCAGTAAATGAGTTACACAAAAATGCAAATAAAAATCAATTTCCTCGTAAATTATTGCCAAAACATTGTATTTTTTATTTGTGCTTTTTTAATATTTAAACTGAATTTTTTAAATTAGTGACATAACAGAATTGCTATGTAGTTAAAACAACATATAAGTTACAAATTTTGAAAACTGTTCGACTGCTATGGTTAAATTGTACAACCACCAGACTTAGTTGCCGATCCTTTAGAACTGACTGTTTTGAGCAACCAGCCAAAGACTGATTACACCTTAAAATATTAATTAATTAAACCTTTAACAATGCTATTATGCTCAGTTATATTTCAACAATTGATCGTTTTGAAAATGACTTCATTTTGTGAATGTTTTGTTGTATTTTCATTTGAACTGGAATCTTTGTGAGATCTTTATTGCCAAAATTAGCTAGCTGACACTAATTTAAAAGTTACTTCTATCTATGCAAGGCAAAAATATTAGTGTTACAATGAGTGGATGCACGATGGTTGTTTTCAATTAAACAATGCATATTGAATTTTCTCAAGGTGTGACATACAGTCCACTGGACAATTCCTTGCATGTACCTTATGGTTGATGAGCTTTGTTTATGTTTTATTTATTTATTTATTTATTTATATGTGTAGGCTACTTAGATCACCATCTGACAACAAATCAAAAATTCAAAGCATTTAATAGGAAGGAAGATGATCGTCCCACATGTAGAACCACTTTTATAACTGTAAAATAAAATATTTGGCTTGTTAGGCCAGTTGCAGATAGCATGTCTGGTATGGTTCATAATATGTTAACTTAGGTGATTTACTTTTTTTTACTAAGATATATTAACAATAAACTTAGTTGCCTATTGAAATTATTAAGTAATGCTTACTTAAACTAGGTTACTGGCTACGAGGCACTTATTACTTATTTGAAACACTCCAGTTATCTGGTGATATTTTTTGATGGTGATGACGTTTAAACCAAGAGAATACAGTTTTTGATAAGAAACTTAGTTGTACCACAATTTGTTTATATTCCACTTTGACATGTTCCAAAAAACGTATTAAAATTCCACTAATGACACTTCTTGCATCTTGTATTGGCAACATTTATAGACAAAAAAAGACAAATGTGTACTTCTATGCTTTCACCAGCACTGACTATAGCACAGCATAAGTACTTGACCTCGTCTATTTTCAATTCGTGAACTGGACTCTGTGAAGTTCAACTCAAGAATGAAATCTATGTGTCTATGCTTTAAAGATCACAGATGTTACTCACACCATTGTTGTACTATGGGTTGTATTGGGTGACTCCATGGTAATGACCTCTGGCTGCTGGCTTTACCATGTTATACACAAGAGTTTTATTTCTACAGATTTAATTTTGAATTATTCAACCTCTGCATATTTTACTAGGCGTTACAGACTATATAGGTCTCAAAATATGGCAAATTTATAACTGGCCAGTTATAAAAAGCAATGGACTGAAATTTACCCAGCCATGTACAAAAGCGATTCATGGTTACATTTGTTGTGAATATTTTTATGTAATGTTTCTGTATTACTGAATAAGTAAGACATTATTATCATGTATTGCTTTCAAGAAACAACTATAGTAAAAGCTGACAATCATTTTCCTTAAATAGATAGTGAATTATCACTATCTTAATGATAATGGCATTTTAATCTGCTATAATGCAAACAATATAGGAAAGTGAAATAAATGATTCATTGGTTTTAAGAAACAACTATAGTAAAAGCTGTCAACCATTTTCCTTAACTATCTTAATGATAATCGCATTTTAATCTGCTATAATGCAAACAATGTAGGAAAGTGAAATAAACGAGATCCATTGATTCAATTTTAATTACATGAAGTTAAATGTCTAGGCATCTCACAGTTAAATTTTCAAATAAAGTACAACTATAAAAACTGTTTATTTATATATTAAGATTTTATAAATGGACAAGTAAAATAATTTAAATAAAGAACAATAACAATAAAAACTTTGCTGAAATTTACAAATTGTAATGTAATAATTTATAACTAATTCAATTAAGTTTTTAAAATAATATCAATTGTAACTTTGTTGTACATAAATAATAAGATTTTTTTAAATTTGAAATCTTCAATTCACATATTTTTAATTTAATACTCGGTGATAACTTTAAATACTGTTAATGATTAAAAAGGCAGATGCAAAATTCAAGCATGTGCGTAATCTGCTTCCACTATGATGAATAGTGGCCATTCTAGCATCACTACTTTGAACGAGAAAACTCAAGGTAGGATTCTTTTTAGACAGGCCTCATACTTCAGAATGAAGTACAAAATATATTGTTGCAAATTATTAAACCAATGGGGCCTGGTATTTATTATCTTATTTACATCATTTTTTTTTTAGCAAAAGAATTGTTTAATAATAAACACTAGTATTTCCTTAACATACCTCTTCACAAATTTTCCTATGCCACTGATGTTAAAAAATAAAAACTTTACAAAACATTTATTTACTGAAATAAAAATGTTAAAAATTAAAGTACAATGTAAATTAAACAAAATTGCAAAACTGGTTAAAAAAATACTAAATAGACTTTCTTTAGAAGTATTTTCGAAGTCTTAGATATCAAATAGTTTTATTTGACATCACAGATTTTATACAATATTTATTGACAATAAAAAAATATACAATTTTTCTCTCCTTTCCTGTCTCAGCTCCAGAAGGGTAAGAAAACAAGTTTCTTTATCTCTTTCATTCGATTAATCTACTAAGGTCATTGTAGATATTTTCTCAAACAAATTCATCATTCTACTATCACTAAGATGCCAATAGTTATTGAAAACAATAGGAAAAATCTGTTCTTTTGCCTTTCATATTGCACGAAATGCATTGTTATTTATTTGGTATCACATTCATTCTCTAAACCTGTTTGAAGTTTTTCACTGTGCATACATTTTAAAATTAAAAAAATGTACACTATACAGTTTACAAAACAATTTATAGGCTACAACACAGTTGTACATAAGGAACAATTACTTGTTTATAATTTTCTTATAATTCAGTTAGTATTACTACTTTTGGGGTATGGAAATATGTTTATTATTTAATAATTTTTAAAAGTATTTAATCATTGATTAAATATGAAAACCTAAAATCAACAAAAAACCTTAAACTGCTTACAATCAGTATTACAGTAATTTGGTTAATGATGCTCTACAATTTTTAAATTTAATTTCTTTTTTTTGGGTGTTTAATGTCCGACTATTGTGCACACTTGGGCTAATGCAGACGATGGGATGATTTATAGTGTATGAAAATGCCAAGCCCTAGCCGGGAATCGAACCCGGGTCCTCGGGATGGTACGCTTTCAATTAGGCCACCAAGGAGGCAATTTAATTTCTTCTAATTTGATTATTTTGTTTGAAAATTACAAGAAGCTGGATACCAATTATTTTTTTTTTTTTTTATGCTCCACTATAGTTTCCATTTTTATATAAAAAAATAAAGTACTTCAATAATGTTTTCAAAATTGAAGAAGTAAGCCTATAGGCTTGTATAAAAACTAACTATATTTAAATAAAGGAAGCTTACCCCAAAATACACATCAGAAAACAACATAAGTGAGCACCCATTGCATTATCAGTTTCAATTTTAGTCTTGATAATTGCTCGACAGTGTGGACATGTTGTGTGAACCTGGTGGGGTCCAACAGCCACTGTCCCAGGCACAACTGAAAAATAAAATGAATTTTCTACAGTTAACAATTTATTTCACATCTTTTTAAGAGTTAATGAGCCATAGATATAAAAAAAATCCTGATAATAGAGTGTATCAATAACCCACATTAACAGTAAAAGAGTATTATTGGTAACTTTGTAAATTTTAATTGAGTTACAAGTTTCATTCTTCATAATGTCCAGTATTAAAAAATAACATTTTTGTAAGACTTACAATACAGTTTCTACACAAGAATGTTCAGCTACTGCGAGTTGAATCCAATGTTGCTAGATAGAGATAGGTTTCCTGAATATATGGCCATTTTTTAACTGGGAATTTTAAATCCAACACTGGACATTGTTATACATATTTAGAATATAAGAAACAACTTTTCGAAGAAAAAAGTGTATCTTACAATCTGTAAAATACGGTAATAAGAATTTCTGTTTACAGTACAGAGTAAAACAGTAATGCAACCATCAAACTTCTTCAACTGAGCAGAATGGGCGGTAACCAATAACAAATTTTTATACCTAGTATAGTTGTGCACTTCACTCAGCGCAATATTGTGCTGAAAAGGGTATGAGTCTTTAGCATCAGCCGTTGATCATCTACACTACTGCATGTGATGTCAACATTTTACGGGTTTGTCTTTTGAGAATTTGAAACAGTTCAAAACTGAATTCTGCCACTCAAAACTATTTTTAATTTTTTCTGATAAGGTTTTCACAATCTAAAAAAATAGGAATTTTTATGGTTTTAACACCAAAATTTACAGCATATTCACGATTTTACAGTTAAGTGTTCACCCTTATAGAATGTAAGTTTTATCACAAGATCAGCTCACTCCGTTATTGTGTACGAGTGTGTAGATTTAATTACGGTAAGTGAATGTTTTGTCAGAAGATAATTTCACCTTCATATTGAGTATGAGAGTAGATTTTACTTCTTCTATTTGAATAAATTACAGTATGTGAACATACTTCATCAGAAACTATTCAGCTTACCTTGATACTGAATATGAGTTTGTACATTTGGCTGTTGAGGAGCTTGAAGTGGCATTTCATGAACGAGTGGTACTGGCTCTGAAATAAAATGAATAAATTAAGAATATTACAATCATCTTATTCGGCACTGAACTAACACAAAATATACAATTCTGTGTACAATTTACCTTCTGCATTAAACTGACACTTCTCTGTTGTATACTTATAGAGGTAATGCGTTTTCAATCATAAACCAAGTTCAAGTACTCAATAATGATAGGAATAATCTTAGAGATAATATGTTTTTGAAGAACAAGAACAGAATTCAGAAAATTCATTTGTAAAATTTAAAACTTACTAATAAAATAACCCATTGTTTAATGTAATAATAAATCAATTATTACAACACCATTTACTATTCAAGTCATGATATAAAACAAGTTTCAATAAGTTATTCAGGAAGATAATTAGATTAATGGCCTTTGAAGCCAAAATAAAATTTTCAGTGCTGAAATTGAGTGAATTATTTTTGTGAAGTTTATAAATTTGTTAAGTTTCAAAAAAAATATTGTTTCAATGTAAAATTTTATATACCTTTATTCCCATTTTTACTTCTTTTTTGCTGCTTTATGGGATGATTTATGGAAAATGCTAAAATATACATTTCATTTTATGATCATTTTAGAATATTTTTGTTGAATTTCAAGAAAATGTGATAAAAAATTTTCTCCAATGCAAACATTTATACATCTTTTTTATATTTTTATCCCTTTCGATGATTTCATGTGTTATAAAATATTTATTAGGTAAAAAAGGACTGACCAAAAACATATTTTTTCCAACAAAAATACTTACACCTCTTTTTGCCCTTTTACGACATTCGACCAATCCAGGTACTCTGACAGAAAGAAAATTACAAAAAAGATGACACTTTTTAATGGATTTACTCCTGATGCAACAAAGAGCTACTACTGTAGAAAAAAAAAATTATTTTTGCCAATACTGTTCGGATTATCAAGGTTCTAATGCAAATTTTAAAGTTTTAGCCAATTTACATTACAAGAGACTTGCTTGGTATTCTGCAGTATTTCCAGTAGCATTTTGGGTCTTCAAGATATGAGGTGTGTTCAGAAAGTAACAAGAATTTTTAAATGTTGCGAGCTTGGAGAGTCGATTGTCAAACATTTTTTTTTATTACGTTGGTATACATGCCTTTGAAGTATGATAAAAATTTCAGCTGTTTTCATTGTTGACTTTATCTGTGACAGCCTCTAAGGTTAGATGTGTTTTTATGAACTCTGCGATTTTCGTTTGTTAAAAGAAATGGATCAAAGAATTTTTATCAAATTTGGCGTAAAAAATGGAATAAGGTGTAACAAAGTGTGTGAAATATTAACAAAGGCCTATGGTGAATACTAAGAGTAAAGCAAGAGTTTACGAGTGGTATAAGCATTTCCAAGAAGGCCGTGAAGACGTTGAAGATGACAAACACCCTGGACGCCCCAGCACATTAACAACCGATGAAAACATGGAAAAAGTAAAAGAAATGGTTATGAACAATTGCCAAATCACAATTAGAGTGGTCGCTGAATATGTTGGCATATCGATTGGATGTCATGACATTGTTTCCAATGTTTTGTGTATGAAATGCGTGGCAGCAAAATTCATTCCAAAATTGTTGAATTTTAACCAAAAACAGCAGTGAATGGAAGTTGCTCAGGAGTCACTAAATTAAGTCAACGACGATGCAGAATTACTGAAACGTATTATAACAGGTGACGAAACATGGGTTTACGGATATGATATCGAAACTAAGGTTCAATCATCATCGAAACTAAGGTTCAATCATCCCAGTGGAGGCATTCTGGAAGACCGAAAAAGGCTCGACAAGTGCAGTCGAACGTGACGGTTATGCTCACTGTGTTCTTCGATATTAATGGCATAGTGCATCATGAATTTCTGCCACCAGGTGAAACGGTCAATAAGGAGTACTACCTACAAGTTCAACACCATCTGTGTGAAGCAATCCGAAAAAAACGCCCAGATCTGTGGAAAAACAATTCATGTCTTTTGCACCACGATAATGCACCAGTTCACACTTCATTGCTTGTTCGTGAATTTTTGGCCAAAAACAGTACTGTAACGATGCTCCAGCCTCCATATTCGCCAGACATGGTGCCATGTGACTTTTTTCTATTTCAAAAAATAAAGATAACCTTAAAGGGACGTCGTTTTACAGCCATAAATGACATTAAAAGCGCATGGCTGAAAGAAATAAAGGCTACCTCAAAGAACGAGTTTGAGAAGTGTTTCGAGGATTGGCAGAAGCGCTGGCACAAGTGTATAATCTCCAATGGGGACTATTTTGAAGGCAACAACATCAATGCAGAAGAACAAATAAATATTTTGTTCAAAAAATTAAAATTCTCGTTACTTTCTGAACACACCTTGTATGTAAACATTTGATGTGATCTACAAATATTTCAAGCAAGAAAGTCATTCAAAAATCATGATTCATTCATTGTGTTAACGCTTTAAAGTTATTACAAGTAAAGAATGATTGATACAACTCTCAGAGTGTATTTTCAGGCTCGTTCTTCAACAAATAATGGTAACTAGTAACTTGGGAAAAACAAAATACTGATAGCAGGTTCTCACACTATGCAAATACATTTAATTTTTCCTTTTAAAATTTGACTTTTAAATAAATTAACACATATTCATTAAATACTATTAATTCCACAAAATTAATAAGCATTATAATTATAGTACTATAGTAGATATACTTAAAAAACAAACAGTTTATAAAAAGTATACAAACCGGCAGACGGTCTATGTGCCCAGTGCCTTAAAATGTTTAAGAAATGTGCATATTATTACTTTTTTTGTGGTAAATAATCATTATTATTATTCATACTTACGGTATTGATAAGGTGGATTTGGCATCATCATCTGTGGATTAGTCGCAGAGTGCTCCGACTGGTCATATGATGGTGTAACTTGAGAAAAACAAAACACTGAAAGCAGGTTCTCACACTATGCGAATACAATAATACATTTAATTTTTCCTTTTAAAATTGACTTTTGAATAAATGAACACATATTCACTAATTAGTAATAATTCCACAAAATTAGTAAGCATTATGATATTACTACAGAAGCTATACTTAAAATTCATAGAAGTATGTTTATAGTATACAAACCAGCAGACGGTCCACATGCCCAGTGCCTTAAAATGTTTAAGAAATATGAATGTTATTTTTTGTGTGGTAAATAACACTGTTATTAGTAGTAGTAGTAGTAGTACTTACGGTACTGATAAGGTGGATTTGGCATCATCATCTGTGGATTACACACAGAGTGCTCCGACTGGTCATATGACGGTGGTGCACTAGGTACCGGCTGGTGACTTTCTAAATCACTGGCTTGTTTACTCATCTTGTTAGTTACACCTTCAAACAAAAGCACACAAAATTATAACAAATAAGCTACAAAAATTTCTGTAGTAAAATAAACCAAAAAGACAATTTATACTGATAGTCAGGCAGCAATAAAGTACTTTTGGGTCCTACAATACAGTTCAAGCTGGTCTGGGAATGTCGGAAGAACCTTGACGCTCTATCCCTGGGTAACAAGGTAACTCTTCACTGAGTTCCGGAGCATAGGGGAGTCGAGGGTAATGAGGAGGCAGATCCAAGATGCTGGACTTGGATCTGCATCTGAGTTTATCGGATCTGAGCCGGCTTTAGGAATTTCTCTATCGTTGGCCAGGTCCGCTATTAACAAGTGGATTACAAGGTAAGGTGGGATAACCTT
This sequence comes from Callitettix versicolor, assembly GCA_022606455.1. NCBI lineage: Eukaryota > Metazoa > Arthropoda > Insecta > Hemiptera > Cercopidae > Callitettix > Callitettix versicolor. Next base: position 63,409,730 of record CM040183.1, read on the forward strand.
CATGGGTATTTTAATAGTAAATGTCTCTTAAGCAAAGTTCCTTTTGGAGGACTCAAAGGGGCAGCAGATGTCCTGGGCACAACAGAGTTGGGCAGAGCACAACTTTTAGTTAAGTGATTGTTATTGTGTTGATAATTTAACCAGCTTCAAATGCCAGTTAACAGGAATAAAAATTAATTATTCTTAGTGTCAACTGGTGGTGCCACAGCACAGAACTTAATAATCAAAGATTAATGATATTTTTTTACGGGATGTCTTTGATTAACAAATCATTTCAAGAAATTTGTACCTTGCATCATACCAGTAAGGATGATCTAACTCCTATTGATATTATTCTCGGAATTGTTGTTGTGACGGAAATATTTACTTAGCAAATTGTTTATTTTTCTTTATTTGAGTAAATTTAAGTTCTTTTTATTTGTTGTCATTTCTATGAATAATAAACTAATTTCAAAAAAAATGTTGAAATTATTTTGCCTACTTTTAACCATATAACAGTCTATGTTATTTTAACACAGCATATTCAGATGTTTCAGAACAACTATACTCCCGATTCAATAAAGAAGCTTAACGCACAAAAGTTTTTTCTAATATAACAAAAATTGTTTTTGTCTATATTGGATTCATATTAAAAAGGTTTGGATTATCTGGGTTCTACAGTTGTAGTTAATTTTCACAAGAAAACATACATAAATGTCAGAGTTTTACATTTTAATAGTTCGAGCTGTATGAACAATTCTTCATGTGATGATTTATAATAAATCTTATAAGTTCAATTTCCCCAAAATAATAAATAAGCTACTTATTCTACAGAATATTATTAATTGTAAATATTGTTCACAACTATATCACACAGTCATTAAAAAAAATGTTTCCTTTAAGCACATTAAATGTTGCTAATATGTGACCCAAAAAACAAAGTATAAAATAACTTTATTTTATAACTAATTATTTTATACTTTGTTTTGGGTGTCACATTAGTATTTTTTTTTTTTTTTATTCTGGGCGTACAGGCTAAAATTTATATAAAAACTAAGTACATTTAGGTTTTATCACACCAACCAAATTCAATGCTGCAGTCTATTCTTTCTTACGATAATCAGGTGGTTTTCAAAATATGAATACTTGAACAGGATTTTTGTTTTCTCTTCTTATGTACATTATTACATGTACATGCACTATGTACATTATCCTAAACAGTAAATGAAATATAAATCTGATTAGAAGACACTAGAATAATTATGCTAATTAAGCATTCCTGTACTGGATATTTTGACGGAAGTGTGCTAGTCTTGAATCTCAAGTTGTTAGCCTAGTAATGTGCACCACACCAAAGCTATTGATTCATATAGTGTGTTGTTTGTGTTGCTTATGCAAAAAACAACTTAAAACTTATTAAAAAAATTAAATTATCTATGTACGAATTAAACTTACAACATACTGTTTGTGTTATAACTATACTTGAAATTGATAATGGGCGCAAGAAGCCCTGCCAATGGTAATAAACCAAATGCTGAAGGATCGAGTTGAAACAGAGATCTCGCTTTGCTTCGTTATAATTGCCTCGTAATTTTTCCCACCCATTTAACCAGTTGTTACAAAAAATGTTACTGGGCTAATTTTTTATTAAAGTTATTATAAAAATATATATATATATATATATATATATATATATATATATATATACATACATACAAGGTTTTTAGAAGGTACCTTCATACCAAATTTGAAAACAATCTGTTAATATGTTTGACCAAAACTGCATAACATAAAAGAAATGCTGAATTGTAAAACATCATAATTATAAAAACAGATCAACTAAAGAGAACCTCTGCCCATTTTGTGGTTTAGCCCTACAAAATATCTATTTAAATATTCTTTTAATTTTAAATTATTTAAACTATTACTGTATAAACCATTAGAACTTTATTATTACTATGGCCTATTAGCCTACTTAGTTCAAAGAACAGTACTTACAGTATTCTTAATTACTTGGTCAATGCTCCACAACAGCACTCCCAACCTTTGCCACCAATTTAACTATTGTAATTATAAATGTTACTGGACCAACTTTAATGTAAATTGTATGCTATTTTCCTTGCAGAATAAGACTATTTATACAGAAAACAGTCAGCAACATCATTAAGTCAGCAGCCACCATCTTAAAATGTAATTAATTTTTAAAAAATCTTACAATAGTCGGACGTTAAACAAAGTATAAAATAACTTTATTTTATACTTTGTTTTGGGTGTCACATTAGAATTTTTTTTTTTATATATTCTGGGCGTACAGGCTAAAAATTTATATAAAAACTAAGTACATTTAGGTTTTATCACACCAACCAAATTCAACGCTGCTGTCTATTCTTTCTTATGATAATCAGGTGGTTTTCAAAATATGAATATCTGAACAGGATTTTTGTTTTCTCTTCTTTGTCCCAAATGTCGTATTTTGGAGTTGAATCAAGAAACAACTGGATACAATATCTGTTTATTTAAATTATTTAATTAAACTGTTATGCATTTTAAGTTGTTCATGCATTACCTGGACCACGTTTTGTAATTTTGAAGTCATTTTTTGTTCTATTAACTATCTGAAATGAAGTGATATTAATCCGTATGGTTTCTTACAATAAGTTAGGGCTTAATTCAATTTTTAACGAATCTATTTTGTGATGTCATTGCCCTCTATATTGTATAGAACACGCAGGAGGCTATTTCATACGCCAAGATCACCGAAACAATATTAATCACACTGTCCATACTGTTAATTGCTAATTCTTAAATCTTAGTGATAATTTGGTATGAAGCATGGCACCCACTATTTGCGAACTTTCACGTAATAACAATGGTTAGGTTATTAAGGTCATTTCCCCCTTTTTTTTACATCTTTCAATAATTTCATCGTTTTCATACTATACTTTTGATTTGATTATTACTTATAGGTATTAAATTAAGTGGTTTGGTCAAAAAAAAGAAAAAAAAAACAGAAAAAGCTGTGCCAACCTAATGCATACTTGCTTAAATTTATGTAAGCCTATGCCAAATTTAGCTAGTAAAAACAAAGAGGCATATAACAGAAACAGTTTTACACTACCGTTATATTTATCAAATTATAAACACTTCACCCATACCAAAACTAGAAACGCTACATACAATTTTTCTAACCTATTATTGTACATATGTTATAGTATCGGTGTTGAGCTTGAGACTGAACAATGAATAGTCTAACAGATAATTGAATATTGAATGTCAAATTAAAAACTAATCACTAAATCCCACGCAAAGCTAACTCCGGTTATAGAAATGCTGAGACTAACTAAATGCTACACATAAAAGCAAGTTAGCACAAGATGACTGACTACTAGGGACAGTGCTCCGTATTGTTCAGATTGTTGTAACGCAGCAGAAAATAGAATGCTGCGATAAGCATAAGGAAATGAGATAGCAATCCAGAAATGTTCTACTGTCAGCTGTCTACGAACACACACTACTTACACTTACTGCTGCCAACTTTACAAATTTGTAAAACCAAACACGGAACTCCGGAGCAAGCGGACGGGGCGTCGAGGATTCGCTTTATTCAATTTCATGAATAAAAACACATGTTTTTGCTATCTGGAACCACAAAAAATAATATTATAGTATAGAAAGAGGCTCTCCGTTTTAGGGAGGTGCAAGGGAGTCTACTAGAAATCTCCTTTTACAAAATTACGATATTTTAAAAAGGAAATACAAAACAATAACATTACTTGTAGTTCAACAAACAGTAGACCTTGCAGTACATTTTTGTTTCCTCACCGTTTTATGACAGCGCTCATAATCTTTTTCGCCAATTTAACGGTAACTGTAATGTACTTAGGAAAAATGTTGCTGGACTACCTTTATATATTAAGCTCTTTCTCCATGAAAGACAAAATATAGGTCATAGGAAGTTCAACCAGTATTACAGGAAGCAGTCAGCATATACACTCGTCATCGTTAACCACAGGTCATCTTGAAACGTAAGTGAATGTGAAAAAATTATGCATAAGTCGTTCTGGCTTTATGTGAGGTACTTCGTACCAAATTTCAAAATAATCGGTCTATGCGTTTAGCTAAAACTGCGTACAATCGTCATCATAAATCAGAGGCCGCTATCTTGAAACGGAAATGGATAGGAAAAAATGTACACATACATCGTTCGGGCTTTACTTAAAATACCTCCGTATTAAATTTCAAAACAATAGACTTAATTCGTTGGGCCAAAACTACGTTTAGCCCAGAACTGTATCACACGAACAAACCAAATACCGAACGGTAGAATTGAAACAAGAGGCCTTGCTCGCTTAGCTCAGGAAGTCAATAATAATAATTATTATTATTACTGTTGCCGTACTTGCTGAATTTGCGACAACCAATGACACTGGTGCCTACATGTATTAAATTGAATACATTTTTTTAAAATATTTTAATTAATTATCAACATGAATAAATTTAAAAGTATGATATAAAAGTAGTTTAAATCACGTATGGGTACCATAAAAAAAGAGAATTACAAGTGCTATAAAATATTTAATTCCATATACTTAACAGTACGTCCAACAGCAAGCACAATTAATTGAATCTTTAAAATTAACCTGTTAATGGCATTTTCTCATTATCGTCAGAGGTTTATTTTAAGAAATCCTATAAATTAATAATGCTGGTAGGCTACGACGAAACATGCTGACTGCACCTCATTGTATTTGTTTATCTCAGCTGTCAAGATAAGGAATGAAAAATACAGTAATGCAATTAACTGCTAATTCCAATTAGCATTAACAGATAGTAGCTGCTAAACAAAATTAGCGCTTTTGCCCATCACTATGCTGCTATACTAATATTAGATGATATCAAATGTTCATAACTTTTCAAAGATAATCAGTTCAGAGAACCCACCTTTTGTGAGCGAGTGTAAAATAAAACTGTGCGCGAGTGTAAAATAAACAAAAACTACAGACCAGGCTCCATGCTCTGCAATGAATTATTAGACGTACTGTAACTGAATCCACGTCATAAAGATTTGTTTAAAATAAACAAAACTACAGACTGGGCTTCATGCTCTGCAATGAATTATTAGACGTACTATAACTGAATCCACGTCATAAAGATTTGTTTAAAATAAACAAAACTGCAATGAATTATTAGACGTACTATAACTGAATCTAACTCATAAATATCTGTTTAAAATAAACAAAACTACAGACTGGGCTTCATGCTCTGCAATGAATTATTAGACGTACTATAACTGAATCCACTTCATAAATATCTGTTTCAAATAAACAAAACTACAGACTGGGCTTCATGCTCTGCAATGAATTATTAGACGTATTATAACTGAATCCACTTCATAAATATCTGTTTAAAATAATTAGACGTACTATAACTGAATCCACTTCATAAATATCTGTTTAAAATAAACAAAACTACAGACTGGGCTTCATGCTCTGCAATGAATTATTAGACGTACTATAACTGAATCTAACTCATAAATATCTGTTTAAAATAAACAAAACTACAGACTAGGCTTCATGCTCTGCAATGAATTATTAGACGTACTATAACTGAATCCACTTCATAAATATCTGTTTAAAATAAACAAAACTACAGACTGGGCTTCATGCTCTGCAATGAATTATTAGACATACTATAACTGAATCCACTTCATAAATATCTGTTTAAAATAAACAAAACTACAGACTGGGCTTCATGCTCTGCAATGAATTATTAGACATACTATAACTGAATCCACTTTATAAAATATCTGTTTAAAAAAAACAAAACTACAGACTGGGCTTCATGCTCTGCAATGAATTATTAGACGTACTATAACTGAATCCACTTCATAAATATCTGTTTAAAATAAACAAAACTACAGACTGGGCTTCATGCTCTGCAATGAATTATTAGACATACTATAACTGAATCCACTTCATAAATATCTGTTTAAAATAAACAAAACTACAGACTGGGCTTCATGCTCTGCAATGAATTATTAGACATACTATAACTGAATCCACTTTATAAATATCTGTTTAAAATAAACATCAAAAGTTTTTATAATTTCTTTATCTACTTTTATTTCTTACGTATTTTTTAAATCAACTATTAATTTCTTACATATGCAATAATGTAACCAGTTTACGTAAATCCAAATGTTAATATGCGAATTTACAATGTTTTAGAGATTTTGGCGCCCTTGGCAACAGCCCAAATGCCAACGCCTACTTACGCCTCTGGTCCCTTCATTCTCTATTGGTAGCTCACGCTTCTGAATTATGACAAGATCTGTAGTGGCTAATTTTTCTTTAATTGTTCACACGCTGATAAAAAACAAGATTTCGAGAGAAAAGTATTTAAAATTACACAAACATGTTTCAATTCAATGGTCAAGGCAAATCCCTAGATATTAACCGATGTCTGGGCAAACATTCTTTTTATTTTTAAAATGTCCTGTAGCTTTGATTTTATCTCTGTGAGCAGTTTTACCTTTTTTAAATACGTTTTGCACCTTGTAAAAACAACGACATAAACCAAACAACAGTAATCAATCAATAATTACTTATCTACTTATAAATATTAATTAATTTATAACATTAATCCATTTAGTTCTCTATTCCTTGGGTTTTTTCGCCCAACATGGAAGATCGACAGACCTTCATGCAAAAAACTCGCAAAGAACAGATTTTGAGGTTAAAATCCACCCACAAAGAATTATAAATTTTAATCGCACCACGCAGCTGATTCGCTAACGATATGTACGCAAATTTTCAAAAAATTAAAACTATTACATTGCATAACAATACTTTTATACTTTTTTTTAATGGTTTAACGATCATAATCAGGTTATAATCCGCATAAATAGTATTTACACTTTCAATGGTATTTAAAAATATTTAATTTTAGTTATACACAGATGTTAACGTTAATTACCATAGAAAAATTTTCAAACAAGTGCAAGATAAAAAGTAAGATGATGATCTTTTTATAAATCTTTTTCGAAGCTGCTGGCCGGATTTTGCTGGGGAATAAACTTGTTCAGGCTATTACTAAAGTCGATTATATATTTATATTCATTGTTCAGTATAGTGTATCTCGGATGAATGTGTCTATCATTCGGATATTTTCATAAGTCCGGTCAAACGCCTAACTTTAACGTGAATAAACGGTCAGGGCTGGCGCTCATTGGTCCTGATACCAATTGCTAATTTTCCAATGATTTTTTTTAGTAACAACATAATTTACAGTATAGCGCAGACTTTGAAATCACAATATAACTTTAAAACGTATTATTTTTTATTACTCAGTCACAAACGAATTTCGCCTTCCAGTGTGCAGTTTGCAAGATAGATAGGCTTATTAACACTAACAATGACTTAAAATACGAATAGAAATGCAGTCAGAGATGTACCAAACATTCAGATTCAGTCCAAACTCTAACTAAATGATTACCACTTATCATTAACATGAACATGACGTTAAAGTGTTAAATAGCCTATACATAGCTTAGGCTATCAACACGTGAAAACATAGGCAGGACAAGTATAGTGCATTAGGTTTTCTCGCTCTAGACAAAAAATAATAATTTGCTGCTTATTCATTGAACTACTACTAGATGGTTCACAAATATTGTACAAACTTATTAAACTTACGGCAACCGATCACATCGGTGCGCAATTGAGACACGGGATGTTCCGATACTAATTAGTATCAATTATTCTTTCGATACTGGCAGTATCGGTTTCCATACTATCAAGATATCGATACCATGACGATATCTTATGATAATATTGGTCAAGATTGTCGCGTTTTATCTATGCATCACTATCAAACAAAGATAAGATTACCCAACAAACAGAATACTGTCTTGCAGCAAAGCGTCGTCTGCCTACGTTTTCCTTGATGCCTGCTTGTTATACAAACCCGGGTTCGATTTCCGGCGAGGGCTTGGCATTTTCATACGCTATAAAATCATCCCACCGTCTGCATTAGCCCAAGTGTGCACAATAGTCGGACGTTAAACACAAAAAAAAAAAAAAAAAAAAAAAAATGTTATACAAACCATTTGACCTTGATACTTGTGTCAGTACATACTGCTTTTTAAATATACTGTTCTATATTTACATTACGGTAATAATAAAGTACATTTTAGTTTTTTCTGAATAACAAAGTGTAATAATTTTCACGATTAGGTTCACATTATTATTGCTTTTTTCACATTACTGCTTTTTTGATATACTTTGCAGTATTTATACATTATTGCATTCATTATGTGTGTACTAAGTTTTCCACATTAGTAGAGTGGAATTTTGAAGAATTACGTTCACAACAACAGGTTAAAATTTCTGAACATTATCAGATAATTAATGCTTATTGTCATAGTTTGCTTTTTCTTAACATACCCAATTGCTGCATTTGTACATTTTTAAAGCATTAAATAAAGTTTGTATCTGTTTTTTTTTTTTTTTTCATTGGACAAAAACAGTATTTTAGTATTTTCTTACTAAAACACCGCGGTTGTCAACGATGATATATAACTTATTATCAATTAAAATATCAAGATCGTTTTTTTTCACTACCACAATATTTTCTGACCCTTCTGTATTTTGTACAGTGTAGAAATGGTAAGCAAATTAATACATATTTTCTGACCCTTCTATATTTTGTACAGTGTAGAAATGGTAAGCAAATTAATACATACTTTCTGACCCTTCTGTATTTTGTACAGTGTAGAAAGGTAAGTAAATTAATACATATTTTGTGACCCTTCTGTATTTTGTACAGTGTAGAAATGGTAAGCAAATTAATACATACTTTCTGACCCTTCTGTATTTTGTACAGTGTAAAAATGGTAAGCAAATTAATACATATTTTCTGACCCTTCTGTATTTTGTACAGTGTAAAAATGGTAAGCAAATTAATAGAGGAGGGGGTGCAAATGTGGAAACCCATTTTGTTTTTGTTGAATAAAAAATTTTTTAACTGTTTTTTAGCTTTAGAAAAATGCTTAAAGTTACTTTATAATGTTTTAAATATAAATATAATACTAATTAATACAAAAACTATGTATGTAAAGAATAAAAAAACGTTTTGTCTTTGTAATACTTTTTTTGAAAACTTCATAAAGTGCGGGTAATGTGGAAACGCCTTAAAATTATTGTTACACTAAATTTACTTGCAGAAATCACATACGTAAGTGTCACTTTCACATCCAGCACATAAAGAGTGACTCCACTCTTCACACATTACACATTTAATCCACAATTCTCCCCGAATGTCTTTAGAAAATGCGTCTCCGCAAAAAATACAAAGGGCATCTTCTTGGGTAGGTTTTTTTCACCAATTGGAAGATCCAAATTTGACTCTCCTGAAGAGATGGTTGATGCATATTACAGTTACCAGGGACCCTCTCTCTGCTGAAGTAATGGCACATACTTGACATTTACCCATTAGTTCAACTACATGTGGTATCTTGCTCTGAATTACAGTGAGCATGGAAACGTTTCCACAATACCAACACATGTACGTTTCCACGTTACCCAAATAAATTGCCATAAATTTCATTTTAAAAAATTCAGGCATCACTTGCACTGGTACTGGCTGAAGGTTGAAACCAGTCGTATTTTTTTGAAGAGATTTCTTTTTTAAGTGAAGAACTACTGTCTTTAATGGTTTCAAAAAATTCAGTACTTGCCACATCACTGTTCACTTTGATGCTGATACAGGGTCTATACCCAAAAGTAATAGGACTGATTTTCTACAGCGCGAGTGGAGCTGTGGAGAGGGGTTTGGCTGGCTGGGCGAGATGAAGGGGACACTTAGCTACAGAGAAATACCAGCTGCAGCGACTGTTTTGGTGAAAACACCAGATATTTTTACAAAACGTCTATTTCTAAGACTACTTTTTTATTCCCATTACCACCATGTCTTTAACTTGTTTTTGGGTATAAAGCATAAAAATATTCCTTATAAGTGTAGTAATAATTAAATTACATTCTCAAAACGTAATAATTATGTATGCTATTTTATATTTCCAAAATGCAATGAATTTCTAATAGAAGCACTTTTTTTTACTTAAAAATTAAATAGTCCTTTGCATATTTACCAAAATGCAAACGATTTAGAATATTTTTAGTTGATAAAAAAATATTGATGATTGAAAATAAATATAAAAAATATGTTTAAATAAAACTAGGCTCTGTATCTACAAAATTTGAGGTTGTTACTACAACTCACAACAAAATAGAGATAAACGTTGACATTGACCACTACAAGCAACAAGCAACTTTGAAATAAAGGGAAAAAGCATAAAAGCAGCTAGAAGAAAAGCAGTTAGCAGGAAAACCGTTTTAGCACTTGCGGCAATGCTTCTACTCGAAAGTAGAACGTGGGTGTAGTAGTGGGTAAAGTCCGTTCCTTGTTTAACAAATCATAAACCAGTCCAAATCAAACTGCTTGTTTCCGTTTGAAAAAGCAGTTTGTTTGTCGTTTATAGGAAAGCAGTTTTTTTAACAGTTTGGTGTTTTCTGCCCCACCACAACCGCAGTCCCCTACGGGCTTTGGTTGAGTATAGACATCGGTTATTGTGAAGCGTGTTTTTTGTCGTTGTCGATACACAAAATGTGTCAAAATCTCGAGCAGCGATATTCGATAAAGTTTTGTATCAAACTCGGGAAATGGTTGTCGGCTTACGAGGATATTGCTATGAGCCGCTTCAGAGTTTTTGAATGGCAAAAACTGTTTAAAGAAGGTAGGGAGCTCGTTTAAGACGACCATCGCACCAGACGGCCGTCGACGGCACGAACCAATAACAATGTGGCCGAAGTGAGAGAACTGCTGGGTCTTACCAGTAGTTCTTGCGACGCACGTGTTAATCCGCCTGATTAACCGAGTGAATCCGTTAATCATATTCCGGAATCGCGAGAACCGAGTGAATCGCGTCTGACCAGCCGTCTGCGACAACTGGACGCTGCTGCATCAAGACAATGCGTGTGCAATGGCATGCTCGCTGTGAAGCAACTGTTGGCCTGATTCGGCGTTGCCACGTTGCCGCACTCCGCCTACAGTTCCGATCTGGCTCCACCTGATTTTTTTTTATTCCCATGGATTAAAAGACATCGGTTTGACTCGATTCAGGACATTCAAGCAGCATCGACGAGGGCTCTCAACAGCATCCCCGAAGCTGACTTCCAGAAGGCGTACGGTGAACGGCAGCAGCGTTATTCTAAGTGTTTAACTGCCAAAGGGTGCTATTTCGAAGAATATTAAGGAATTGTAAACATATTTTCAATATATATATATATATATATATATATATATATATATATATATATATATATATATATTTAATCAGTTCTACTACTACTTTTGGTATAAACCCTGTAGCTTTGACTTTTTCCACTGACAGGCTATTCTTATCGGGTGTCCACACATTTTTCATAGGCGAAAAAACTTGTTCTACTGTTGCTAAAGTATCGGGCAGAGAAAGAGCAAACTCCAACACTTCCAAAATTTCCACACTTGTTTTCTGTCAATTTTAAGAGTTAAAATACTTCTACCTACAAGGGGACGCTTTTCAAATCAATGCCAAGTTCTTTACCGTTTCCAATCATTTTCCTTCTTCTTGTTATCAAAGAGTTTCTTTGATTTTTTTTTCAAAGCTTGGTTTACAAAGACTACCTTGTCAAAAAGCATATCTGTGTTCATGAAAGTTGCAGTTGTTGGTCTTCCTATAACAGATTCGATGTACTCTGCTGATTGTTCAACTTTATATCACTCAACCTCATAGTACAGGCCTTGATAACCCAATGAAAGTTGTCAGCTCCTTCGAAACAGTTTGACTACAGGTCTATATACTCAATGTATTTAATGTAAAACTTGTCAATCTGAGTTTCAAATTCTTCCGACTTAATTCCTCAATTTTCAGCACAAATTGTAAGATTTTGTTTGGTTATCTGTGGAATGAACTTATTTTTTTCATAATCCTCCCGAAATTTTAATCAAATTAAAATATAAATTAGTAACAAAACGGAAAAATAAGGACATTTACCCCTCTTTTCCTTTGTACAGTGCGGACATGGACTGTAAAATACAAACTATCTGTTCAAGGACATAGGGCAACCCTACTTAGAATCTATGAAATATGGATCTTTTTTGAACGGACTACCAATTCCAAGCTTCCTGTGAAGAAGTTAACAGCCCTCAAGCCTATTGTTAAGTATTTGTTAGTTTTCCTAAACTGCTGGTCAATGAACTTCTTACATACTTGTCAGCATTCCTTCGTTACCTTCTCCGCTCCAATTTTAACATCAATTGTGAAAATACCTAAGTACACTTTATAATTTTTAGCTTACTATGTCTGAAGATACCTCACGCCGAAACATATTATCACTAAATAAAAGAATTTTTTGAAACTATATGAGTAGTCTAATTTTCCTTGATATCTTGAATTAACTTTATTTTTTAAATAGTAAGGTGGTCTTGTGATTTCAATGCGAAATTTCATGAGAAAGCTGCACACGATATTTTAAACGGTTTGAAAGATATTTGACTTTATTTGCCAGATCACCAATTGATTATTTCTTTTGGGGTACTTAAATGACAATGTATTCAAAAAATATACTTTTTTTCATAAAGTGGTTTAAAGAATTCGACCTAAAATGATACAACAATATGCTTCAAGACCGTCCTTACATTAGCTTAGCTGTGATTAGCACATTCCAAAACTTCAGAGGAAAGCTGTATGAACATGTATTATATTTTCTTATTTTTAAATCAACATTTAAATGTTACGTCTACTATTACGACATTTGCATACTGTCATTTGTTATTTGTAAATAATTACTTTATTTATTTATTTAGAAAAATTATCATTTTCTGTTTATTTGTTTTTTACAACATTCCAGTTCGATGGGTAGCGTGATTGTTGAATTTAATGAAGTAATGAAGGTAGGATCGTTTACTTTTCGATTATCAATTGCTTAGGGTAGTAATTACTGTCAACTGTTACCGTCTATACTTTAATAACTCGTATGCAATTACAGTGTTTTGTTTTGTCTAAAAGGTTAGTTGTATTATTTATTACCAATTATTTATTATGGAATAGAATATCACATAACAGATTTCGTGAGTACCTCATGAATGTTGAAAGTTATTGTAATTCTTTAGTCAAAATGAAAGTGTTAGTGAAAATGACTGAACTATCTATCCTCATAAGTTGAGGATTTTTTCAATACTACTTTATTCACTTAAATCTATTTTTTACCCATATTTGATCGTTTTAGTAATAATGTGTTTTTAAAAAATCACCTTTTGAGCCACATTACGTTGCCAGAAATTCACCAGTCATAAGGCTGATTTGGGGCGTATTTGGGGCGTGAGATTAGTCTGTACGTGAGGGCGGAATCTGTGTCCTCATTGTTAATAGTAGGCCTAATTGTTTTACAGGTTCTATGATGTTTTTGTTCAGTTGAATGCAAAAAATATAATGTTATGTAAAACGGTTGGTTTTCTTAGAACTCAGTACACCACGTTTAAAAATCAATGCCCTGCACGAGCGTTTTCAAGCACTGATGTGAAGCTATCACAATATGAACGTACTGTAACAATATGTACCGGGACTATTAAAAAACATTATTTGAAACATTCGAATACAAAATATCACCCACTTTCAAAATTGTTAACAAAATAATAATTAAATTTTGTTATCCGTTAAATCAGGATCCGTTATATTTTGGGCCGCCTCGGTGGCCTAGTTGATAACGTACTGGGCTTTCACCCCGAGAACCCAGGTTCGATTCCCGGCCAGGGCTTGGCATTTTCATACGCTATAAATCATCCCATCGTCTGCATTAGACCAAGTGTGCACAATAGTCGGGGAATTTTTTTTTTTGTGTTTAACGTCTGACTATTGTGCACACTTGGGCTAATGCAGATGATGGGATGATTTATTGCGTATGAAAATGCCAAGCCCTGGCTTAAAAAAAAATCGAGGGTTTACTGTATTAAATCCTCACGTACAGTGCCGGCCTTGGGGGGGGGCGAAGTTGGGCGGCGCCCGAGGGCGCTAGCTCAATAAAAATAATTTTTTTACAATAATAATTATTATCATTATAATCAATAAATGATTTTCAAATTTATTTCAAAAGTATATGTATACCCATTTTTATTGACAGGGCTTGGGTATAACCACCTGTCCAAAAGGCTAAGGTAGGCACTGCTCACGTACGTTTCTTCAAAAAGTTTTAAAATATCACTGTGCAGTTTTCACTATTGATTTTCTCTTGAAATTTCAAACTGAAAGCATGGCAAATTTTCCGTTCAAATATTTAAATGTTTCATAAAAAAACTCTTATTTAGTTTAACTGAATTCAAGAAAGTTTGTGCAATGTTTTACGTGTAATTTTCTTACTTACACGTCTGTCCTGACTGTACACAAATTGACAGATCCTGATGACACACTTACATGTAGTTTTTTTACATTATCTAGTGGTAAATTTGTATTTTTAAAAATTTTAATATTTAAGCCCTTTTGGTTATAAGTACTTTAAAAACTAACAAAAATCGCACAGCTGTTTCACTGATGTGAAGAAAAAGAACTAAACATTAAATAACATAATAATGTAAAGAAGCATTTCCATCCATGTCAAAATCTAAATGAATTTTAGATTTAATTTTAGAACAGAAATTAATTTTAGCAACAGCTTGAACTTGTTCATTGTCTAACAAAATCTGTTTTCACTATTAATGTGTATAATTAATCCGATCCAAATACATGCTACAGTATTCATAATCTTTACAAATTCACAACTTCCTTCTAAAGTTACTTGAAAACCTGATGTCACCATTGTAGTAAGCGTTGAAATATGCATAAATTGTCATTTTAAATTTTCAACGTTTAGGAAATTCATTTATGCAAATTTAATGATGGAATTAGAGGTTAAGAAACATGGCTGGTACGTCCCCGGGGAGGGTAGAAGAGGGGAAAAATAACATCCATAAGTCCAAGGATGCTATCCTCAAGGGAAGTCAATAAAAATCCCTCAAGTATCTATAAAAATAGATGTACTGACGATTGTACAAAATGAGACATTCATTGTACATCATCAAACAGAGCCTGTCTTATAGTAAACTGTCACATGTTTAAACTTATGAGAACAGATATAAATTCAAACAAAATTAAATTAAAACAAAAACAGGCAAGCCCCAGTAGTGTCTGCCCTCTCAACAAGAACAGCAGTTAATACTGACAAATCAGAAAGCCCAAAGGCAATCTTATTTTGAACAATATTCTAAAAGTAAGTAATGCTAATTAGAGGGAATAGAAGAATTCCCTAAAGGCGAACTTCAACAGACAAATTAGATGTTAAAGGTGGAGATTCAGATTGAAGATGATGAAAGTGAAGCTAACCACTGCAACAAGAAAGCAATTACTCAGGAACAGACTCATAAAAAAAAAACTGAGTAGAATCCCAAAAAAAGTAGAAGAATTACATTCAAAAAGTCCCTGTTATAAACCACTCAGGGAGGAGTAAAAGGAGCAACTCTGACAGTAGCACACCAAGTGCAGGAGGGGAGAAAAAAAGACCAAAGACTACAGAAGGTAACCAGCCGAAAATTCAAGGGAAATACAATAAAACTTTGCCCACTATCTATGTAATAATATACCTATTATTCAACCCTTTGAACATAGTGATTTGTAAACAGGAAGAAATTCACCCATCTAAATGTATGCAAGCAACTCTGCAATTCTAAAGAATTTACTAGCATGAACCTTTTTAGCCGAAATCTGTTACAATGCCCTTGTTTGCAGGAATTCAGAAATACTTCCTATAATAGAATGAAATTTTAGAATTATATTTTATTTCTTGTTAGATCAAATCTCTTGATTTGAGATTAATTTCTTCCAAATATGAGATTCTGTGAGATGGATGCCAAATTGAGTTTATATATATATATATATTCAATAGGTTTCACTTTTACCCGCAGGGGGTGCGGACTAGCTGCACCTATTGAGAGGATTTAGACGTTCTTCGCGGTACCCGAGTCTAACACATACTTATACTTACAACACTACACTTACGACTTTAACTTTTTACACTCACACTTACATTTAGGGAGGCGATAATAGCCAAAATGTGCTTTTCGCCTTGAAATAACAAAACAGACAGGTTTCAATTTTTTAAATTTCTGGTAAATTCAATAAGTTTCAAGACAATCCACAAGTCATTTACAATCACAATACATTCAGAGTTAACCTTGATATTTTTTAGTAGTCATATGAGTTGTACGTTAATATAAATAACCCATCTCACAGAATCACAAATTATAAAAAAAGTTGAAAAATTTGAAATCTATAACCAAGAAGTCTAACAAAAACTGAAAATTAAATTTGGAGGCTATTCTTAAGGTCATTGCCCCTCCCCATAATCCTCTTAAATTTGCCCACACTACAATAGTTACATTGTATATGACATTTGAAAGCTTTAAGGTCTTAATGTGAATGCTTTAATGAATGCCTTAATTTCCACAAAATTATATAATAAATAAAGTGTTTTGACAGAAAAAAATGATATTTGTATAATTCATGAACACCATTTATTATCATGTTTGACTACATTTTTGGTGTTAGGTTTTATATTAGGGCATATCAAATTAAGTAACCTAATTCATATTTTCGGAACATATATTACATTGTAATTTTGTGTAATTTTTAACAGAATATTTTTTGATGTCATTACCGTTGTACTACATAACATGCACATTTACCTATGCCAAAGTAGTATCACTTCATACAATCATTTCGTCAGTTCATTGCAAGCTGTTGTGTTATTAAAGCATGACAGCTTCTACTTTAAAATTTCTCTTTTTAATAGTTAAGCTTGGAATTATGAACATAATGGTTGATTTTCTTCTAAACAGCATTTGTCAACAATCATTTTCGTTTTTGAAGTGGGGAAATATTTGTGAAACTAACAATCAACATTAATGATGCACACAAATATAGTGAAAAGATGCTGGCATGAAGTTCAACACTCAATCCCCCCATTTTTTCAGTCTTCCAGTAATTTTAACAAAATGATACTTTGGATATTTTATTACCTTTATTACAGCCTATAGTTATAGACATTAAATAAAGCGGTTTGACAAAAAAAATTAGCAGTGTTTCTGTCAATACTGATTCAAAATTGGCACAAAAATTACATAATGGCGAAGAATATAATTGGCGACCAATGAATACTAATTTTTTACCCCAGGATCTCTGTTTACTTTTAAAAAAACTAAAATACCACCAGCTTGTAACCAACAATCTACATGACTAAGAAGTTAAAGTTACAGAAAAAACTAAAATAGATGTGACATTAACCACATCATGTCAAAGTTTTTCACCGAAACACTTACATGCACATTAGTAATAATACAAAATATAATATAGCAGAAACTATGAGAAGTTTGAAAAAAATCAAAAATCAAAATGACCCACATCATCACAAGTATGTAACGTGTTTTTCATTGCTAATACAATAATGAAAACTATAGAAACTTTTTTTTAAAAAAAACTTCAGAACGTAGCATGGTTGTGTGTGAAACCTAATACAGTTTTGCATCTGTACAAACCTAGTACGGTTGTGCATTTTAAATCTAAGCGAGCTGGTTGTTACAAAACATTAATGTTTCCTTATTAAAATTATAAATGCACTTCAAACATGAATATGAATACATCCACATGATTACTAACTCTAGACTTTCACTTCCAGTGACCTTGGCATAGTAAATGTAGCATGTTGGATGCAACGGCAACGGCTATGGCTTCATAATAGAGTTCCATTAAAAACAATATGAAATAACGTGATTATAATAAATTTAATGTTCAGGTAAATATGCAGAATGTAACATGCTTTGACTTTTTTTACCACAATGCTATATTACATGCCCAAAAGCAATAATCCAAAATATAAAAGTGTAGAAAGTACGGAAAGTTTGAAAATAAAAGTGCCTGCCATAGCCTAACCTATAATCTAAAAATTGCTACTGTGTGAAAATAGCTAACAAATTTTTCACTGCTAAAATTGTATAAAACTTTTTAAAAAACCACTTAAAAACCTAACTAACACAGTTGTACGTGAAGAACCTCACGAATATGGCTGTGGTTAAGAAACGTAATTAACAGGGTTTTGTCATAAAATGTATTACCATGTGAAATCAAACTTTTTTCACAATGTTTGCAATGAAATGTCAATACTTCTTTAAAAGTTTTACAATTATTGCAGCATTTCAAACAGGAATATGATTCTTTAAAAATGCTGCAATTTAAAAAAAAGTTGACACAACTGTAATCCACAACCCTAAACTGAAAAAAAGGCAAATCGCAAAGTTCACAAATAATTGCTGACAATTTGACAGTTTTCATTACAAGAATTAGCAAACCAATTAGAGTAATTACTATTACAATGTCATAAAGCACATGAACACTCATAACATGAACAGACTTACTTGGTAACTTTCATAGTTGGTAGTAATAAATCTACTATGCTCTATGCAATATAAACAGTGACATCACAATATAGTTCTCTACAAAATTGGCAAAAATTGTAAGTAATCATACAAAAAAATTATTTTCCGCGAGATCTCTACTGATTAATAAAGTATGTAATAAAAGCAAAACATATTCAAAAATCATTACTTTAGCAGGAAGTGGTTAATGTCATAAATACCAAATATAAATAATATTTTTTCTAAAAATTTCAATTACCTTATGATGATTAACTTTTCCTTGTTATCATTCGTTTCTTTACAAGCTATTTGCTTGTAGCCTACAATCTACAAGTAGTTTTGCAAAAATTGGTTGGTGTACGTTAACTGTACCGCTGGTTGCTGTTGTAGTCTTTCCTTGTCTGTTGGTGTTAAGGGACTGTTCTCTGTTGCAGTGTTGCCAATTACTATGTACTAGTTTTGATTATTATCCCCCACCAGAATTGAATATAAACGTACCAGAATGATAACACTTTTGTGAACATTCGCTGCTGGCGGAATCTTGCGGCAGAGTGTTCAACTACAGTTAAATAGTACTGTCTATTTTGTTTGACTGGGAATTGTTGAATTGTTACACAAGTCACATTTTTCACTGTGATTTTGAGCTGCTACAGTAATTTAATTGCAGATCACAATATTATTAATTGTAAAATTAATAACACATTTAATTTGTTATAAAAATTAAATAGAAGCATTTTTAATTATGTAAGAAAAATTAATTGGATCTGTGAGAGTAGGAAAAGTTTTCCACAGTTCCAATGGGCCTTGAAGCATACAACTGTCTGAGTCAATTTTGTCCTTCACCTGGTCATGCACTACCTTAATTTATTCGATTTATCGAAAGTAGTTAGGAAACCTTTCATCGCTAAACTCTTGATTTAAAGCGAATTCACCATACATTTTTAGTTTTTTAACTAGGTATTTTCTCCTTCATTCCTTTTTGGTAAAATTATTTATGCCAGTATTTAATTTTCAAATTCATCAGCAGAATCTCATTCAGAACTCCAATCCAGAAATTCAAATGCAAATGCCATTATTTTCCTACAAAACTTAACCAATTGGCAACACACGTTATAGCTCAGCAGCTCAGAAAACAGCCTATTAAGAACACCAATAATTCAAAGAGATAAAATGTGTAAGTGAGACATCGAGTCCCTACTCTCTCTCCACAGCGCCCTCTTTATCCTTCTCTGTCGCTGAGTAGTAGCAGTTTGTAAATACAGATTGACAAACTCTTTGTCAATGGACTGTTGGAGGTAGTTAAAGGGGAATTCTCCTACATTTACGAGAAATTCTAGCGGAAGCCGTTTACTAAGTGGCTAGACTTATAGTAAAAACTATGTGCCAGCTTACACTGTTGAACTGTATCAGATTTTCCAGTGCCACCACAGTTATGTTGATCTGCGTTACTTCACCACACTTAACGTCTTCAACTTGTACTTGGTCTAACAGAAAAAGCTTTAAAGCCCACATTAGTAATGAGGTCGACTAGAGTTTGAACTGTCGTTAAAGAAATTTGCAAAACGATTGTTAGTCTTTCAATAGCGAACATGAATAATAAGTTAACTTACCCTGGAATATTTTGAACGCCTGTCCATTGTTTGCTATAGTTCAGCCACTTAGTAAACGGCCTGCGTGAGAATTCCCCGCACAAGTAAGAAAATTCCCCTCTAGCTCCCTTCTAGTCCAGTGACATAGAATCTGCTAGTCTGAATCTACAAACTGTTACTACTCAGAGTTAGTGAAATAAAAAGAGGAAGCTGTGATGAGAGAGTGGGGACTCAGCCTTTCACTCGCACATTTGTTATCTCTGTCCCACTGGTGTTCTTAGCTGGTCGTTTCCTAAGCGGTTGTCAGAGACGGACAAGATGGTAACTATTAAACTGTACCACAGTATATTACACTTCTTAAACTGTCGGACTTTACCGTGTTTACCTAAAAACTGGTAAAAAAAGGTTGTAAAAATAATTTGTACTTTTAAGAAATCATCATTTCTGTTTATATATATATATAATATATATTATATTTTATATATTAATATAATATAATATATATTATATATATATAATATATATATATATATATATATATATATATATATATATATATATATATATATATATATATACTTGTAAAAGTATTACTTTAACATTATGTATTATTAGATTTGTTAACTAAAGAGAGTCAGTACCACAGATGAGCCATTTCTGAAAAAGGACCATTTTTATATATATATATATATATATATATATATATATATATATATATATATATATATATATATATATATATATATATATATGGCTCTTGTTTATTGAGCATGATGTAAATGTGGTCCTTTTTCAGTAATGGCTCATCTGTGGTACTGACTCTCTCTAGTTAACAAATCTAATAATACATAATGTTAAAGTAACACTTTTACAAGTAGATGTGTAGGCTATTAGTAATAAAGGGGAAAACTAAAAAGTTTCTTTCTCTTCACTTGTGGCAGTCGTCCAAGTCGTATGGTGATTTGTACTGTATTATCCGTATTTTCGTTGTTTTCAAAAGCCATGGCTGCAAATAGGGAACGTACTTTCATTATGGTGAAGCCTGATGGTGTTCAAAGAGGGTTAGTTGGAAAAATAATTAAGAGGTTTGAAGCAAAAGGATTTAAACTGGTTGCACTAAAATTCACTCAGGTAAGTGAAATGACCACGCCGGCAAAATATTACTTAAAATTTAATAGGCCTAGTAAGAGTTCTAGTTTATTTCTTCCTTAAATTTTGTTAAGCAGTTTTTAAAAAAAAGTTATTCTTTACCTTTTTTATTCTTATTGTTAGAAACTTGTCTTTTTTTGCACAAGTGACCAATAGGTAAATATGCACTGTAACTTGTTTTGTTTTTTTCGTAATTTTTACGCCAAAACCTTTTATTATAAACCCTATAGTAATAATACAAAATAATAATAAAAGTGCGGAAACTAAGGGAAGTGTGAAAAAATCGAAAATAAAAGTGATCGGCATAACCTCTTGCACTTACTAGTGATTTTCCAAAATAATGATTTTTACAGTGTTTTATTACAATATTGAATTAAAAAGTATTCACTTGTGGAAGATTAAATTTCTTATGATAAGTTATGATTTTATCCAATTTTTTATGGAACTATAGTATGATGTCCATTGCCATTTACATTTTGTAGAACATTATTGACATGCACCTGCTTACAATGTCATAATGTATTCATTGTTCTTAACAGTGATAAAGCATTGTTGTTACAGCATTGTAGCTGTTATTTGTGAACTTTGCAATTTATTTTTGTTATTTTAGTTTGAGATTACGGTTGTGTTGCTGATTTTCTTATAAATCAAGGCATTTTTAAATAATTGAATTTGATTTTGAAGTGCGGCAATAGTGGAATTGATAATGAAAGTTTAAAGTTTCAGTGCAAGCAGTGTGCTAGTATATCATAAGCAAAAGGTTTTTGTTACAAAACTGTATTAGTTGGATTTTTCATACACATGCATATCAGGTTCTTTACATTCAACTGTATAAGTTAGGTTCTTAAGTCTTCTTTTATGTCACTTTTTATAATTTCTGCACAAAATTTTATTATGTGCTCAATATTAATAATTCAGTATTAACTTGTTTTTTTCAGTTAGCGATTTTTAAATAAATTTAAATTTTTTCCTTTTATTATGTACTTTATTATTCAATTAAGAGGTTCAATTTAATTAAGAGGTTAATGAATATATTATAATATATTCATGAAAAATATTTTTCTTACTTTTGAGCAGTAGCAGTTTTAAGGTTATTTAGATCAGTTTTATTTTCGATTTTTATCATAGTCCCCATGCCTTTATATTTGGAATATTGATTTTGGTCATGTAATAAAGCATTTTAACAAAAAGAAAAATTACCAAAAAATTGAAAACAGGTTATATTGCTTATTTATTATAATCCAAAATTAAAAGTGTGGAAACAACAGGAAGTTAAAAGAAAATGAAAATAAAAGTGATAACATAACTTCAAAAAGACTAGCACACGAAAGTAGCTAACATATTTTTATTACAAAAACGATTAATTAAATGTGTTTTTAATAATGAAGAGAATAAGTTTTTTTAACAGCCTAACAACTTGGTTGTTGAATTTGAAAAGAAGAATATTAATAATTTGAGAGAAGAGAAATAATACATGAAAGAGTCTGCCATTTTGTTACAAATAGGTCTTTGATATTGACCAAAACATTGCCACAGTTTTATATAATAACAAAAAACTGTTTCATGGAAATATGTGAAGCCATTTCCAAGTGAAAAAAGTAATAAATAATGGAAGACATTTTGAGTGCTTGCCATTTTTTTTTTTAAATAGGTATATGACAGTTTGAGATTGCTTTAAACCTTGCCATATAACAAAGAAAAAAGTTTCATGAATTTTTTTCTAATGCGAAAAGCACATTGAGGCTATTATCGCCTCCCTAAATGTAAGTGTGAGTGTGAAGTGTTAGTCGTAAGTGATGTGTTATAAGTGTAAGTGAGTGTGACTCGGGTGCCACGAGGGACGTCTAAATCCTCTCAATAGGTGCTGCTAGTCTGCCCCCCCGTGGGGAAGTTTCATCAAAATGTGTGAAGACGTTTTCTGGTAAAAACTGGGTATGTAGTGCTAAAAAACCGAGGTTATTGTGTTCTAGAAAGGAGCATTTTTAATTAAATTAATGAAAGATAATTTTTTCTAACGAAGCCTTATTCCACAATCTACCCCATAAGGGGAGCCATGCTACATTTTAACTTCGTCGGCTTTGTTGTTTATGTGGTATGATGATCAGTTCTTATTGCCAGACTGATTATATATATATATATATATATATATATATATATATATATATATATATATATATATATGTATGTATGTGTGTGTGTGTGTGTGTGTGTGTGTGTGTGTGTGTGTATGTATATAATACAAGTGTTAGTAAGATAATGTTTCTGCCAATTACCTCAAGGCGACAATATTATATATTATAAAATGTTAAATTAAAATTTAATTATATAAAGCATACTTTTTAATTTTTAACTTCACTTTGAAGATGCCTCACGGTGAAACATATGTCACGAAATAAGAAAGAATTTTTATGAAACTATTATAAGTTTTCTAGTTTTCCTTGATAATTTTATTTAGGCTTGTATTCTACTATCAATTTTTTTTTCAAAGGGTTCTCTCAATAAGGACAAGATTTGTTCAAGGAATAGGCCTACTGTACTTTTCTAAACTTTTTTAATATTTTTTTTTTTAAGTTTTGACTTAGAATATGTAATGGATAATGTATTAGTTATTGTATCTTGCATAACAATTTTGTATTTTTCTCTCAAAATTAAATTCCGATCAGTTTAATTTGCATACATTTTGTTAAACAATCTCTAGTTCACTGGAATAAAAAACGTGTCACTAATTAGTCATTCCAAATGATTTTGTACTGTCCACCAATATTAACTTACTTGATGACATTCAGAGAGATTCTTTCTGAATGAGAAAGCACGAAGTATTTGGTAAATGTTATATAGTGAAATGACACTCCAAGATATGGCAATTTCTCGTTACATTAATTACTTGTGTTATAATTAATGTAGATTAAGTGCAGTACTTCATGTCAAACATGTGATATGAGAACATTTTAAGCTAATGAAGATCATCCAAGATAAGGTTAATCTTTTGTAATATTATCAGAAATTGTGTTAATTGGATGTGTTTTCATATCTTTTTTTAATGTAAGTCTAGGTTATCAGAAAGCCATCCGAATCTTAGATTACTAAAATGTTTTAATACATTTCATTTCAAGATATAATTGCAATAGCGTTTATGAATTATAGGATATTATCAACTTAATTTTGAATAATGAATATCTCTGTTTGCTATGTTCAAAATAAAATTTCTGGTGCAACCCCAAAGACAGTAATCAAAATAACTTAACGTTTTTATTCCATGTTTAGAGTAAGTACATACTGTTTCTAATTGTATCAAATTGTATACATGACTTAACAAATTGGCTTACTTCATGAAGTCTAAAAATCAGATTTTTATTCAATATCTGTTCATTGTTTGTGTTACTCATGATTTACCGATATAACAATTTATCAAGGATGGCTGAACTGAAGCCATGAAAGAATGAAGAACTGAAGCTTAATGAGAAAATTAAAGCAAAATCCTAAATATTCAAGGAAAGAGGTTGCTGTGCAATACCATAATTCGATGAGTTGAAGCGTTTAAAACTATTGCTGAACTCAGCTGGCCTTCCCCATTCAGTATGCATTCTAGAAATTGTAGACACACTGAGAGAAGTGTGGTTCTTGCTAGTTCGAAGTGATCAAACAATAGGCTTCACCTCTGAGTATTATAATTCATAACTATAATTCGTATGATTTTACCAACATTTCATACTCACAAACACTTGTTGATAATAAATTAAGTCTTATTACACACAAAAACAGTTTAAACAATACTGAATTAAATCTAGACATTTAATTTAGAAAAGAGTTACATGAATTCAGATATTCAAAGTGGTGCAAAAAGAACACAGGGATTTATAGTCTTAATGTAAACACGTTTACTTTGAACATTTGAGAACCTCAATTTTACCAACACAATCTATTTTAGTACACCCAGTTTTGACAATCCCATCCTTTTACTTTATTTAAAAAAATAACGTTAGATTATTTTTATTCCTTTGTGCATAAATAAACAGTCTTATTGAAATGACACTTGTACCATATTGATCATTAACAGTTCTGACCTATTCACCTTTGTGCAGATCCTTACTAGACCTCAGCACTGTGAAGAGGTTTTTGAAATGTTTGTTTTGGGTTTTCTGCTACTGAATAATGACAGTTTTGCTTATTGACAAAACCATCCAAGTGAAAGTGAGCTTTATCATTAATTGTTAACACATCAGTAGCAAGAACATCATACATTCTTTGAAAGAATAGTGCATTGTTCAAAATCACATTCATGAAGTTTTTGCAGTTGTAATTAATTTTGTATGGAGTGCAAACTCAGTGAAGAATATGCTGAAGTGAACAATGACACATGCCAAAAATAAGAGTATGACACAACATTATAGTTGAATGTGTAGGGCTTTAAAGAACTGACTGTCTTATTTTATTGACAATTTGTGTGGTTCAAGCAGTTAGTGGATGTCCAGTCAATTTTATTCACAATATATATTCCAGTTGTGAAAAAAGATTTGTTGGTCAGTTATTGGCCCACGTTTCATGTTAAACTATATATGGAAAAGTATTGGACAGTGATAAGAAAACACTGTCCTAGAAAAGAACACTGTGATAAGAAAAGTATTGGACATCATTCTTGGAAAACTTTACAGTTTGAAAACACAATGTAAATGGCATTCCACTGTGCCAATGCTACTACTGGATGACATAACTTACAACTGCTAGTATTCAAAGATCATTAGGCACTGCTACTACAAAACTCAAATTCATGTGTACTTTTTGTACTCTGTACACACACAGACACAAAATTTTGTTGATGTATGAATAATAATGTAGTAGAAAGTGAAACAGTGACACCTTATCAAGGTAATGAGAACTCTAAGGAATATACTCTACAACTGGGTGGTTCAAACATAAACATTATTTAAGATATTTATAACATTAAATAACAATTTTGAAATATTTAACAACTAAATAAAATCTCAGCATTCATAACTTAACACACAGGAAATACTTGATCATATTTATTTCGATCAAATGTAATAGTGTGACAAAGAAATTCTGAAACTATTGATTTTTCTGAATAAAATTGTAAAAAAAATTGGAGCTCAAAAATTGATGCCAGCAGTTTTTGAAAATCAAAATATATAATTATATGTGCATAATAACATAACCCTGTAAAGAACAGTATAGTAGTTTTTTACTTAATTTTAGAAATAAAAATTATATTTTCAATACACAGACAATATCTAACACTTAATAGAGTCAATACATAACACCTACACACTGCACTTCTGTTGCATGTAATCTAATTATTGAACAGTCAGGTTTTACTATATTTAGAAAAATGATTACTTTCAAAAGAAAAAATGATATATATCGCGAATCACATTTTTTTTAGTAATACCAAAATATTAATATGGCTTTTGAGTAATATTTAAAAAAATGAGAATATTTTGTTGTAGATTGTGCATTCTCTGTTCATGTTCCGATTTTGAATGGTTTTCCTCTTTTTTTTTTAGCCATCAGAAGAGTTATTGAAGAAACACTATGCAGATCTTTCCAGCAAGCCATTTTTCCCAGGTCTAATTAAGTACATGTCTTCAGGACCTGTTGTCCCTATGGTAAGTTCTTTATATTTTTTTTATTAATAAAACTACATTTATTTTGCAGTTATCTTGGATGATTTGAAATAAAGCAATTAACCTGAAAATTCAAAACAAATATTGTACTTGCATTTACACTTGTTACTGTACTTCAAAGTAAATCTTCTCGATTTTTACTTCTGTAAAATTTTTATTTTCATTTGTTAATTCTGTAATTAATAATTCAAGACTTTATTATTATTAAGTTTTCAGCAGTTGGTAAATTAACAACTGATTAATTTTTTTAAATATATTATTTTAAGTGGAATTTACAAAAAACATGTGTAGCTGTAATAGAATTTAAAAGGATGTGTTTCATCTGTCCCCTTGTCTTCTTTACATTAAAGCTGCTTCTATTTTATAAGCCTGTTAGATAACAATAAAAGGTGTATATTGCAATAGCAAAACTCTTGTTACATGTAAGTATATTTTGCAATTATAAAATATTTCTTTTTATGTTTATTTACTGATAAATACTGTGTTCCAACAACTATTATACTTTTTGAACAGTATAAATGGTGTTCTAGCTCGTTCTTTGTTGTTGGACAATGTCCCTAAAAATAGTATTTGGAAGTACTATTTTTTCTCATGGTATACAAAAAATATATAAATGAACTGGGCGTGTTGTTGCCCGATATATTATTTTTAATTTAGTTAAACAAAATAATCTGCCTACAATCTTGCCTGCCATCCTTAGCATCACATAATATTGTGATACAGTTGTTTTAGGACAAGAGTGTACAAACCTGGAACAGTGGTTTTGCGGACTTTCACGTAAAAATATGTTATCCCATGTGTTTGAACTCCGCAAAGATTTGCATCTTTTTTCATCAGGCACACGTTTCATTTTGTCTTCAGCACTCATTGACTTTGATTGGCTTTTAAAATTAATCATATTTAAATAGAGCGTTATTCCTTCTATTTTTGAAAAACGGCACATTGCGTTCATCTGTGCAGGGCAGTTTCAGATATTTTCTGTGTTAAAAAGAAAACTGATGCTTTGCTTATAAAATTACCCTTTTAGAAAAAGAAGTAGCAAAGAACAGCAGTAAGCCATTTGAAAAATTAATTAAATTCCTTTTGAGATGAATAGAAAATTTTTGATTTTACTGTCTTTTAAAATTCAAATTGGCTTCTCCTGAATGTATTGAAATGCACAAGAGAATATGTTCCATCTACAGACAGAAAAATAAACTGGATCCATAGACTGTTCTTTCCTTTTTCTTTTTATGCTGTGGAAATTTGTAGCAACATGACTTATTTCCAGAAGGAACATTCAAAGGGTGGTGTAATGACCTATGGCCTATTAGATGTCTGAAAAACAAGTATTTGAATGCTGCATTGTTGAATTTTTGGATTATTGTTGGGAAGGAATTCAATAAACTATTAAGCACTGTTGTAAATTTTCTCATTGGATTAATGACTACAAATTTAAATGAAGAAGGGTGTTGAGTTCTCAGCATATCTGAAAAGAAAATACACAAACTTGCTTATAACGATTTAAGGGTGTACTTGGAAACGATTTAAAGGTGTACTTCGAAAACCTAGAGCTAAATATTGATCACCTGTTTAAAAGCGAAACAAGCTTAACCTTTGCATTAGTCTGAAGTGGCTTTACTTTTAAATTTTTGTTTATGTAAAATATATTTGAGCAATATTTCTCGTTTCTGTTGAAATACCGCTTGCATAATACAATTATAGAGGTTAAATAATGGTAACTAACAGACTCTTCAGGAAAATTTTCTATTTACTATTTATTATTTAAGGGATATACATAGTTACTATTGGTAAAAAAGGGTACAATTACTAAAAAAAGGTTGATAAACTCTGCTTTACAGGACTGCTTTATTATAATGTAGTTACTTTAGCTTTGTATAGTTAACAATATTTATAAAATTTCTGGTTGGATTCTTGATCAGATACTCTTGAGAAAGGGACACTGATATTTATGGTTACAAGGGTTGTTTAAAAGTGGTTTTTCTCAACACTTAATTAAGATAAAAAAACAAAACTTATTTTACAATGTATTTTTGATACATTAGCCATTTTCCTACATAGCTGCCATTCAAATTTAAGCAATTGTCATACCATTTCACCAGTTTTTCTATGCCTTCTGCATATTCAGTTGTTGCCAAGTTGTGGAAACAATCACCAACACACTCTTTCTGTTTGTAATCACTTCCACAGTGGTTTCAAGCTCAAACAAAGAGATATTCAAAAACTTCTCACTTTAACTGCTGAAGCAAGTTCATCAACTTAGCAGCATGTTTCATAAAGTCGCACAAATAAACAGTAAATGACTGTAGTGGCTTGCTGTAGTGTAAAGGTATGGGAAGGTCAGTGATGCGACAGGGGCAGGTGTGAGGTAACTAAGCGGCGTGAGAAATTAAAATGTTCTTTCCTTTCCAAATGACCCTCGTATATTGTTTATAATTTTAAATAAAATTAACTTTTGTTTATTTAATTGTTCTTTTACTAATTTAATTCATATACAATGAAGATTCTATTGCATAATACTTGTACGTCAGGCAGATTATACATCAGCACTTACTTATTCATTTACAGTTTTTTTTCTTAATCTAATTAGCTAATTTTAACTAAAATAATTTTTTTAAAATTGGTAAGTAAAATGTTATTAAATCGTCAAAGTTTTGTTAAGATACTTTTTATTCCACCTTAACCCTAGAAAGCTAACGTGTAAATTGTTTAATTAAAGCTAATGTCTTGTAATTACAATAATGATTTAACTTTTCATTTTTTAAATAACGAAATTTGTAACAACAATGCTAATTAATAATTTTTATTGAGCTTTCACTTGAGCACTCTCAATCTCTATTATTGAGATAAATCTCAGATATATTTAGAAATTTACAACTGTAATTATTTACTAACAGATATAAATTTACCATTTGTATCCTTATCTAGTGTTATACAATACACAATAGAAGTGTATTAATATTTATCTGTTCTAATCTCAGCTTGTAATCTATCATAAAACTTATAGTTCCCTAGCACAAAATTAACTTTTCTTATAAACTTTTAAAATTATATTCCTTATAATGTATAACAGTATTTTCAAAATGTTTTCTTCTGATAAAATTCACAACTAAATATGTAAAGATTGATATTAATCAGTAGACTAGTTCATTCCAAATAACTGACGCTCACTTTGTAAAGCTTGGCTTAACTTCTGTTGTGATGTCATAATCAGCCTTTTTGGTTTTTTATATTCTTTGCATATCTTGTAACTTTTGGCGCCAAAATTATAATTACACTTTTATCATTCTTATATAAAAAATTATGAATAATATTTGGTTTATTTTATTCATTTTAAACTTTTAATCCTACCATTATTTTATTTAATATTAATGTATAATATGGTGTCCTAGACTGTCAACGCAGCCAATCAATTCTTATTTGTAGGTAATGATTTGTTTTTATATTACTTTGGTATTGATTAACCTACATTTTCATTTAGTAAGGCTGGTTTTAAAAAAGTAATACAAATAATATTTAAAAGTAAACGTATTAATGTGATTAGGCTGGGTGGCCACCAAATGCAGAGTGGAGTTAGGCTGAGTGGAGGGATCTATGTATTTAAAATCTAATGTATTGCTTTTAATGTAAGTGCGGCCACTGAAAGTGTAATAAAAGATACAAATGTATTCTTTAAACTGACTGAACTGACAAAACGTTTGAAAGTGGCAAATGTCAAATTATCAGGATTGTACAGTTGCACAATATAGATGTCGATCACAGCGCATGGAAGTTTTATAATCCCTTCCTCTGGTATCCAATCTATCAACATCTGTCTATATTTAACATTTTGTAGCCTTGATGATAGAAGTGATTGCATTTTAATCTCTGTAGTGGACTTGTGGTAATTCTTTTATCGTTATAAATTGTTTTATGATTTAATATCTTATAAACTTTGTCTTTTTCTTTAGTACAGTATTATAAAATAAGCAGTTTATATGTAAACAACAATAAACGTTTTATTACTTCAGGAACAGTATAAAAAATATTATCATTTTAAGAGTATTAACATATAGTTGATGTAAATCATATTTAACATTTTCATCTATTATATTTTATATCAATTTTTTTTAATAATAGGTTTGGGAAGGACTCAATGCTGTGAAAACAGGACGTTTTATGTTAGGTGCTACCGACCCAAAAGACTCAAATCCAGGCACTATCCGTGGAGATCTTTGTATACAAGTTGGCAGGTAATTGCAATATTTAAAAACTTGTAATATTTACAAAACTTACAATTGACATATAATTAATAAGTAACTAAATTTCTCAACAATTATTAAAAACCATCTAACTAAAAAAAAAAATGGCGGTTCTACGGCTATGTTACAGAAGTTGCAGTTTTGTTCAGTTTTCCAATCTTTGTTGTTGAGTCAACACAAATAATGTGTTCTTTAAGTATACCTTAAATACAAGCATAGTTACTAAGAGTGAGATTATATACCCATCAGTCTCCACATATGACTGGAACTAAAGTTTAATAATAACTTTCTCTTTAGTTGCTAACACCATTTTCACTTTTTTAGCTTATTAAATCTATAGAAAATGTGAACATTGCATAAAAATCAGTTATGAGATTTTAATTGATATTTCAGTTGTTAGGTCCTTTGAACCCAATAAGTGGTTTTTACCTCCAAAATCTTGCACTTTTTTAAAAAAAACAAATTATCTGTTTTCAGTAAAATTCAACATCAAACACTTTAAAATTTGACTTGAATTGTAAAAGGCAAAAATGGAGAAATCAATAATAGTAAAACTGTATTTGAAATGCTATTCTTTAACAAAGTACAGTGTTCTCAAAATTATTTTACTGTATAAGCTTAGTGCTTTTAAAAACGCTAGGAAATGGCCTGTGTAGCAAATACTATTTTGCAACAATAACAAGCTGCAGATTGGTTCTAAAGGAGGGAAAATCCTGATGGCATAAAATATACTTGTACAGCCCATGATTCACAGTGAATATTTCAGGGGAAAAAAATAAGGCGTTTCGCTTCAAAATGCTAACTTTGTTCTAATTGTCAAGCCTTGGAGC
Source organism: Callitettix versicolor (assembly GCA_022606455.1). NCBI lineage: Eukaryota > Metazoa > Arthropoda > Insecta > Hemiptera > Cercopidae > Callitettix > Callitettix versicolor. The sequence continues at coordinate 63,441,694 of CM040183.1, forward strand.
TGAAATTGACATAATTATCCACTGTCATTATTTTCTTAACGAGTTTGTAAAAAATTAATGAACATATTTAAACATTAAATATGTGGATTTATGAAACCTAAAAAAGAATTTCTTTGTCGCTCTAGCTTTCTTTCAAGTGTTCACTCATCAAACTGAGTGCCAATTTTTTCAAAAAGTTGCGTCTTCGCTCATTGTAATCCAGATGGTTGAATTTGTAAATTATATTTGCATTTATTCCTTCAATGTCTAAATGCCGATAAAAAAAGCCATTGTCCAACGTCTTATATTCGGTATCTCGAGTAACTGTCACACATTTGATCGACACTATCAGCGCCACATTTTGTAGCGTTATAATTCAATTTACAATAAACTTTTTGGAATCCTCGTCAATAGAATAGAAACACGATAAAAAACACTAAACTACGTGAAGGGTAAGAGTGACTATGTATGCAAAAATATAGTGAGAATAACAATATGAAAACAGTTACACAGTTGAGCGCACCGTAACCAGTACAGGCAACTGGGATGCAGACGTAACTACCTTGCATTCATACCTTATTTCCACACAGAAGATAAGGTGGTATTCTTTTTATACAGTTCGTGTCCCTCATAGTGGTCTTGACAAATACTCAAAGCCCTGAAAACATTTCACCATCGATACCTATCGTAAGGTGCGAAAATAAAAGATTGCGGCCAATTTGCCACTTAAGGGTTAAATATGTTCATTTGGTGTAAAGTAGGCTATGAAAAAACAGTTCTACATTTTTATACATGTACAAAAAGTCTGTAACACTGGAAAGGTTAAATTTTATTAAAATTCTAGTTATATATGCATAACTCATGTCAGTATACTAAATTTTCCAAAAAATACTCTGTCTTTATAAATTGAAAATCAACAGTCATATTATTTTTGTGCTTATGTTTAAATAAGTTAATTGAATGTGTTAATTAAGTTTAATTTAATATGTGTACAAGAATTAACAATATAATATAAGTATAAACAAATTAATTAATAATGTATTAACAAGAATCTTAAGCAAATAATAACATTGCTGACACAGTTACTTATGTAATATCTGTTATTAGTCATGTTATTTCATAAAAGCCGCATAGTAACATAACCATATTTAAATTGTTTTCTAGCTTAAAGCAATAATAAAAATAAAAACGTTATTAAATTTAAAATATAATTTTGTTTTATTTGTATTTTTAGAAATATTGTTCATGGATCGGATGCTGTAGAATCAGCAAATAAGGAGATTGCATTGTGGTTTAGTGACAAAGAATTGGTTTCCTGGCAATCTGCTTCTTCAGCATGGATTTATGAAGATTAGATTTGCATCGTGGGTACATTCTGCTGCATAATGATAACTTTTATATTATTATCGAGTTTTAATTTGTGAAATTGTTATAGCTTGTAACAAATATAATAATTTATTATTTTAAATTGTGTTTAACTTTTCCTTTCACTTAAAGTTTGACTTTAATGAGTTGAAGTCTTTAAAAATAACTATGTTCATTATAGCATCCGATTTTCTTTGTAAGAAATGTTTTATCATGATATTTTAGGATCAAGGTCCTAGTATAGCCATTGGAAGAGCTGTTGAAACAAAACCCATTCCGACTGATAAAAAATCACTGCACACAGCATCCAAGTGATTGAAGCTATTTTTCAAAAAGTAATAAAATCACATTACATAATTTAATGTGTTAGTATACAAATATTATTGATTCATTTTTCAAAGAAAGAAAAACACCCTTGTGCCCAAAAACATATTTTCCTACTGCTTTTTCATATGCAGAGTGCATTTTTTATCTTGGATTAATTTTTTAAACATATAAGTGACATTTTTCACTTATATATAATATTATATAAAAGTGGTGACATCTTTTGCAAATATAGGTTTTTCTTAAGGGATTAAAAAATATATGAAAGATGTTGTTTTGACAAAAAACATCTCTCATAATACTATTTTGATACTACTACATACACACCTATTGCATATAATTGAATTATGTTTTTTGCACATTTTGAAAGGCTGAAAAAATCACTATTTTTATATTCAAGTAATTAAAACTACCGTTTTGCATTAATTATAGTGTTATGCGTTCATAAAACTCCTAAGTCCAGATGAATAGACATTGTGAAATGACGTAATCCTACCTCAAGCTAAGAGTCTGATTTACTTTAAGCGTATAGCAATGCAAATGATTGCTCCAGTCTCATAACTATGCAACTGAATCTTTAAGTGTCCAGCTCTAAAACTCAGTCACATGACATTCGAGAGTCTTCAGCTTACTATCAGTCTAAGAGCCACTGATTTGCTCCAGTCATATATCCGTAGAACTGAATTGCTAAGTGACTATACATGATTAACAATCATTTACAGTTTTATATTTAGAACAATTTAAGTCTTTTGTTTCAATAACTTATAAGAGCACATCTGACCTATGTTTTAATTGTGTACTTAAACAGAAAGTTCATTCAAGGAAATAATTAACACTGAATCAGTCATCAAAGCTTTACCAGATACCAAAACAGAGTGAAATATGTAGTGCAATTAATTGTAGAAATGAAAATACAAATATAATAGTAAAAACAGAAAAACTTTGTGGACTGTAAAACAAATAAGAGCTTAGCAAAAATAATGCTCTCATATCTAAAGCAAAGAGAAAACATGAAGGGAAATTAACAAAAAGAGAATGATTTCATAAATTATAATTACTACTGAAAGATCAAACAGTGCAATTAATAGGAACACTTCCCCTATATACGAGGGTTGATCAAATATAAACGAGACTGATTTTTTAAAAAATTTATTGCTTACTTACAAATTATTCTTGATACAACTTATTTTTCTACATAGTCTCCCGCACGAGTAACACATTTTTCCCACCGGATTGGAAGTTTTTTAATTCCATCTTCGTAAAAAGTTCTCTGGCGTTCATTGAGCCATTGGAGCACGAAGGTCTTCACCGCAGAATCGTCTTCGAAACGCTGGCCTCCAAGCGCCTCTTTGAGTGGCCCAAACAGGTGATAGTCGCAGGGTGATAAGTCTGGACTGTATGGGGGATGTTCCATTGGTTCCCAGCCAATTTGATCGAGTTTAAGCCTCGTAGCGTTCGCCGAATGTGGTCGGGCATTATCATGAAGAAGAATGACATTTCTCGCCGGTTTAGATTTCCTTTTCCTACGAAAAGACTGTTTTGCGACCTCTAAAACATCGCAATAATATTGTGCATTTATTGTGCGTCGTTGATGGAGGAAATCGACGTGAAAAATTGATTGTCGAAAAATACAGTGGCCATTACCTTCCCGGCCGACGATCGTGATTTGGCCTACAGAGGCGCCCTCTCTCCCCTCTTCCGCCACTCCATACTTGCCTGTTTCGACTCGGGAGTGTAATGGTGAACCCATGTTTCGTCACAGGTGACAATCCGGTTTAATAATGCCTCACCATCTCGTTCAAATTGGGTCAATAGTCGCTGGCAAATCTCCAAACGATTCCGTTTGTGAACGTCGGTCAAAATTCGTGGAACCCACCTTGCAGATACTTTACTGAGTTCCAGGTTTGATGTAACGATTTTTTGAACGCTACCATAGCTCAACTGGAGTTCATCTGCAATAAATTGCAGCGATATCGTCTGTCTTCGCCCAGGAGCTTCCGAACAGCATCAATGTTTTCGATCCGTGACGGAAGTGGTCGGGCGACGATCATGGCTGAGGTTTTCTACTGCTTCCGTCCTTGGCGAATTCCTTGTGCCAAGCAAAACGCGAGCTCTTGACAGGGTCCTGTCCCCGTATTGAGCCGTCAATCTACTTAAAGATTTCAGTCGGATTGACCCCTCCTTGGCCAAAAACTTAATAATAATTCTCTGCTCCACGGAAACGTGCACTTCACTCTCACTCATTGTATAGTTTTATACTGAAGGGTCCGAACGGAAATGTTGCCCGTCCCAAACCTCCCAGGCTACCTGAAACCCCACCCTTTAGAGTTCAATGTCCAACGGAAAAGTTTTTAGAAAGTCAGTCTCGTTTATATTTGATCAACCCTCGTATATCTGTATGTTGCACATTGAAAACAATTAATCCTCAAGTGTCACAACTTAAATGGCGTCCAAAAGCACACAAAGATAACATCAGACCTTGCATTGTTAATATCACTACTGCCCGAAGTTACAAAATTTCCAAAACAGTAATAAAATACAGCATTATAATAAAAAACAATGACAGTTTTATTAACAATATAGAAGTCATAATTTTTTTTTTTTTTTTTAACGTCCGACTATTGTGCACACTTGGGCTAATGCAGAGGATGGGATGATTTATAGCGTATGAAAATGCCAAGCCCTCGCCGGGTATCGAACCCGGGTCCTCGGGGTGAAAGCCTAGTACACTATCCACTAGGCCACCGAGGCGGCTTAGAATTCATAAATAAACTGAAGGATTTTAATCTACAACCAAATCAGAAAATTGCATCATTTGATATTATCAGCCTTTACACCAATATTCCAATAGTTAGTACAATCAATATCTTGCATTATTGTCTCACTGGATCCAAAAGCTTATATACTGATTGTAAACAAAGTGTAATACTGAACAAATTGTATTCAGTGGATGCCTTATTAAAACAAAATTATTTCATGTTTAACAATAAATACACAAAAGGAAGGTTCAGCTATAGATGGCAGCTGTTTGGATTAGTAGGCAATATTAATGTAAACTATTTTTAGAACAAATACCTATTGTCTGATAGGAACAGATTTTGTAAAAATAATGTTATACTCACAATATGTTGATGTGACATTTATATTATTTGATGATACTTTTCACCAGTTGAAAAATTTAAAAACCTACTTAAACAGGATATCCATTTTACCCTTGAAACGAAAGTGAAAAATGGATAGAAATTTTTGAGACCTAACTATTGTTAATAATAATGATTGTTTTCAGTACAATATCAGAAACCAACCACAATGGACATTTCCATGCCATGCATGCTGACTCACACCATCCGTATTCTTAAAAATTAACGACAATCAGTAGTTTCATTCATAGGTTACTGGCCATATCACTCGAGCCAAAAAATATTCAGGAGGATCTTAGCATTTTAAAATGCATTGTCATAACTAATGGTCGTTAAAGTTTTTATGATAAGTAAGTTAAACAGAAAACATAACAAATGTAACATGTTCTTTATTAAATAAACCAAGAAAAGTTTTGTACCAACAGATTATGGAAACATCCTTACTGAAATCTTACCCAGCACAAAAACATGTTACATTCGCCTTTCACACTACTAACAATATCTATAAATTACTACAGCTAAAGGCCAAGAGAAATGTGGAAGCAAACACTGGCATATATAAAATTACACATGACCACTGTGACAATTTCTGTACAGGAGGGACAGGGTGAAGTTCAAAGAACATGTCTGAGAAGCAGATTAACACAACTTAAAAATTACACATGCCACCTTATTGAGAAGGATTGTGGTTAAACTGATTTTGAGACTAACCTTGAGGCCCTAAACGTATGCAACAAGGATAGATTTGTGGATGCCATTAAGGAATTCAAAATTTACAAGGCTTACTTAAAAGATATGCATCACTTATTGAATGACCAATTGAATTTCAGACCAAACATAATATATGACACCGATAAAAATCTTGGATGATAACATGCCTCATAACAGAACATTATTTGCAATTCCTTAAAACCAGTCTTCAGAGATCCCACCATGCACACCCAGCATTGCAGTGATGTTTTAGATGTATAAAGTAGTATTTCAAATTAGTTGTAAAGTAACAACAACCTCATTGGAGAAAGATGGTGGGATTGTAATCCCGAAATATATAATAATTGAATCATAGACAGAACTAAAACAGATTTAATTTTCTACAATATCAACAGGTTGAATATGTTTAAATATAAATTTTAAACTTTCATGTGTTGTTTCACCACAATACTCCTTTGAAAACAATGAACAATGCCACACACAAACAAAATGAAAAACACTGCTGCACAATGCAGTGCCAAATGACAGCCAGTGTGGCACTTCCAACAACTGTCCCAAGTATCTGACGAGAGAAAAGAAAGTTAAAATATTGTGTTTTTGTAAATAACAGACAAGACAAAAAAAGATGGTTTACATATGAGTGCTTGTGAACATAACATTGGACTTATAGGCTCTTCTTATTTTGAAGATTACTATTTAAAAATAATAATAATAACTGGTAATGTTTATGTTTATTTGTGTGTGTATGTATTTTTTTACTTATGTCATTTTTATGAATAATAAACATAAATAGTTTAATTTCAAAACATTATAAAATGTTTTCCTTACTGCTTTTGACTACTTTTAGTACAATAATCTTTACTTTTTTGAACACTGCATATTCAGACATTCTGCAATGGTGGTAGTCTATTCAATGAAAGATATTAAGCAAAATCAGTATGCCTACTTTTGTATTGTATTTCTCTTGGATACTACATATTAAATTACTGTAGACCTACCTATGTTTTTACCACGTTTCAGTAATATTGTTTGTTAAAGTAGAAAAATTACTTTTGTAAGCCTCAGTATGTCAAATTTTTCAGTAATTATGTAACAGTTTTCCTTTTTTTGTCTAAAATTGTAAATCCATGGCCTACTTATTGTTATTTTAGCAATAAATATTCTTATTATTTTTTCCTGTGTAATGTAGCGTGTGTGAGACTGTTGCTTGGTGGGCAGGGGAGGGGGACACAAAATACTTTGCAACAGGCTATTGAGGCTATGCATTCCCTGAGGACAGCTCTTAACATGGGGTGTATAAGATATGGTGTTTGAAATTTAAACTGAGTTTTATTTATACAAAGTGTTACAAAAAACCTTAATATGTTATACATATCAGATACTACATACTAAAAAGAATACAGTAAACTATTTTTTAATTCTTTTTAAAACTGCTGTTATTTTTTTAAGTTTTGAGAAAGATAACTTAAAATACCATAACAAATTTTTTATGTTATGTTTTCAAAGTATACCAAAACAAAGAATTTTTTAAATAGTGATAACTGTTTAAAATTTTTTAAGTTAAATATCTTGAAAATAATTAACTTTATAAAAAAAATACAAAACAATTCTTTTGTAATATCAATTAAATTAAAAAAATGTAGCTAAAAAAATAATTAACAAAAAGCTGGATACATGTTGTGTGAATATTGTAGACATTTAACAAGATTTTTTTTACATAACACAATTTTTCTTTCAATCTACAATAAAAAAAACATGTCATTCAAAATAAAAGCTCTTTTGCCTCATAAGTTGTTATAAATTAAAGGTTTTCAAGAGATTTGACACAAAAATGTAAACAGCTGCTATTTTTAAAATTATAAAGATTTCCTTGTTTTTAGTAGGCTACACCATTAAATATAGACATACACAAATATATTCAATGGCTACACCAACTTGTAAAATGTAATATGAAAACGTGTGTACCAAATAAGAACTTAATATCTATTTCAAAAGTTATGATTTTTTTCTACAAGTACTCATGTATTTTGTCTGGGTACTTATGGATTACATTTAAGCAAGATTTGATAAACATTGTTTCTATCCATTTTGAAAAAACCCACTTCTTAACATTTTTGACCAAAAGTGAGCTTCAAAAATTTGTTTTAGAAAATTGAATGGTAGTTCCAATCATGAGCAATCCAGACTTAGGACTACATGTCGAATTTTTCAGTCAGTTTTTTCGACGATGAGCACAAACTTGATATCTTTTGTATTACAGGTAGGCTACATCAATCAAAATATCAAGATCGAGTTTTATAATGTTAACAATACTAATCTTACTTTTTTGATACTTGTATAATATGGGAAAGTAAAATAATGATAGATAACGTGTTTGAAAATTTCACAAAAGAATAAATTATTACAGATATTCATGTCTTTGTATTCATTTTTCTGCACTTACTTCAGCAAAGCAACAGTAGCATAAACAAAAGAAAAGCTAGCATTAGTGCAATGTGGCTTGTAGGTGGCATCATGCAATTTATTATACCATATTAACTTTAATTTAAAAATTAAACTAATTTCTTTATAGTAATTAAACCATATGGAAAATCTGCTAGACTTAACATATAATTATTTATTCAAATTATATTTAAATTTGTAGCTACTGAATTTTAATAATAACAAATAATTTTACGAAATATGTTTACAGATCCTATTATACTCTTTGTAGAACTTCTATTAGCCCTTCAAAAGCTTCAAAACTAAAAAGGTACCAATTTAATGACATTCAGATTCAGCAGGGAATTTCCTATTTATGATCTATTCAGAGTCAAAATGAAAATTTCAGAATTAAAGGATTTTAGTCCTTTGAGAACTTTAAATTTTAAAAAAATGTACATATTCAGATTTAACATAACAGTTTTGATATGTTTGATATCCTAAATATCCTATTCAGATTCAAGTCAAACATTTAAAAATTTATGGTTGTTTGTCCTTTATGGGCTCAAAAAGCCTTAGTTTTTCAATTCCAATGGTATTTGAATTCAGTGCAAATTTTGAATGATACCCAACTCGAAATAAATGGCATTTAACCCCTTTCTGAAAATTTTCATCTCCTATAATCCTGTAGCTCCTCAATTTTTGAGCAACAATGCTATAAGAGAACAGGATTCTATTCCAAGCAGTTTTGCTTTAGTGTTATAAATTTTAAGTCTATCGATTGATCCTTTCTCTTGTTATCATGCTTAAAAATTTCGTTATATAGGCTACAATCAGACGAAAATTTGAAAGTTGTTTGGAAATCGATCCTGAGTATTTGCATACAAAACATTTTCATTCTGAGGTATTTTTAACGATTTTAGAATTATGGCTAGTAAAAATAATATACTCTTCGTCCTTGACTTTGAAGATTATAATTAATAATGTAGTATAAAATACAAGGGATACTTTTATTAAAAGATAACTAGTAACAATATTGGACTCATGAATATTCTAATTAACAGACTACACACAAAAATAAAAATACGATGTTTCCTCCCTCTTCATTTTCAATAATAAACGAAAACAAAGTTCAATAATAATAATAACAATAATCAATAACACAGGTCTACAAAAATAATCTTTCTGAAATTTGATTTGATGATTTAGGTCAATCTTTATGTTTTTTGGTGTGCTGAAGCCGAACATGAGGTCAGTTTTTTTCTATCACGTAAGGAAATTGTTCAATCTCAAGTAAGGGCAGAGGTACTACCATTAAAAGAAAACAGAATTGGCGAATAAGAGTTTTCATGATCTTTTATTTATTTCAATGTTGTTTACTGTACAAAATACATAAATGAGTAGAAATAACAGCTTCAGAATTAACAGTGGCATATTTAGTTATTATTTTTATGAAAACGTTTTTTTTCTCTTGAAAATTTCTCCGTGTTTGTTTCGGGTGTAGGACTCTTCAGATGATTCACGCTGCAGCATCCAACAATAGTCAGCCATCATGTTTACGTTCCATTTGCCCTGATACCTACGTTCCATTTCCTTGATGTCCTGATGGAACCTTTCCCTTGTTCTTCACTTACTTCCCTAAGTTTTCCGGAAAATAGTCCACATGCGAATGTAAGAAGTGAACCTTCAAACTCATGTTGCAACCTTGTAATTGAAATGCTTCAACATGCGTTCCACGATACTTCTGTAGTTGGGATCCTTCACGTTACCAAGGAACTTCTCAACAACATCTTTAAAAGAATTCCAAGATTCCTTCTCCTTCTCATTCATGGTCTGAGTGAAATGTGGATCTGTGGAAAGTTTCCGGATATCTGGGCCTACAAAGATCCCCTCTTTTAGCTTTGCATCACTTAATCCTGGGAACTTGGAGCATAAGTACTTAAAACATTCACCTTCTTTATTGAGAGACTTTACGAATTGTTTTATCAGTCCTAGCTTTATGTGTAGAGGAGGTAGCATGATTTTGTCAGAAGGAACCAAACTTCTCCTAATTACATTTTTTTGGCCTGGCGACAGAGCTCCTCGTGATGGCCAGTCTTTGTTGTTCAATGGGAATTTCTGTCTCGGCTATCCCATAAACATAAAAAACAAGGGAACTTGGTGTACCCTGATTGCTGACCTAAGAGCATAGTGAGTACTTTCAAGTCTCCACATATCAACCAGTTATGCTCATTATAATGAATTCGTTCGAGAAATAATGACAAATTTTCGTATATTTCTTTTAAATGTACCGAATGGCCAACTGGAACTGAAGCATAAGTATTGCCATTGTGCAACAAAACAGCCTTTAGACTTCGCTTAGATGAGTCAATGAATAGACGCCAATGAATCGGGTCATATTGTATACCAAATTGACTCATCAGACCAAGAATGTCTTTGCAATAAACAAGATTCTCATCCAGAGCAAAGTGAGGAACAAAAACTGCTTCACGGTGTCGATACCATGAAAAAGAAGTGCCTGGCTGTAATAAATTTTTGTTTTTAAGACGGGAGCCAAGTAACTGAGCTGCATCTTTTGGAAGTCCAAGATCTCTCATTAAGTCGTTCAACTCCTGTTGAGAAATAAGCTCAGGTTCATCCTCTGAACTGCTTGCTTTGAACTCACTGTGTACTTCATCGCTCTCCGACATACAGGCTTCTCTATTAGCTTCCCTATCTATACTGTCCAAGTCACGAGGGGCTGAGGAACTGTCAATCCAGGACCGTTATGTGTATAGCAGGTATATTATGTTCTATGGATTTGAAAAAAATCTGTACGTGATAGAGAAAAACGGACTTCATTTTCGGTTTCAGCACACCAAAAACATAAAGATTACTGTGTAATTGATCAAACAATACAAACTCAGCAGATGTTATTTTTATTAAAAGATTTACACATTTTAAATTATTTTCCTCCCAAAAAACTAAAATTTTAATATAAACAAAATAAAGTATTGTAGTTCTAAAATCTATTTTGTAATATTATTAGGTACATATTTCCTCAACAGAAAAAACCGCCAGAAAGATAGAAACGTCAATGATTCTTCCAGAACATTCTGGAATATGGGTTACACCACCACAATCATAAAACGGAAGTAGTCAATGCAGTGACTAATTCGATTAAATTTTAAATATAATAACATTATTTTTAAAACTACAAATTAAAAATAATATTTATAAACATATTAATTTTTTAACGTTTTGTAATTTATAAAACAAACACTAAAATTTAATTATTCTGTACTTCGTTTGATTATTTCTAGAACTTTCTGGAAGGAAGGTGGAGCTTATAGCGGAAAGTCATTAAGCATGACTACATTTTCCATCATCAGCTTATAAATTTGAGCGCTGGAAAGCAACGAGCACAGTCTAACTGACATTACTGCGAGTGAAACGTGAAACTTAACTAGTTTGTTCAACTGATACTGGGCTTTTGAGTTATAAGTAATTCAAAGTAAGTAAATTTAAATATAAAATTAGTAAAAAATCAACTTTCAGAAGTGAAGTAGGTTCTCGAAGAACATTTATTTTGTAGCAATGTTATTGATTAGCATCATTATCCAAAAGTTTCATAAATGGTATTATTGAATCTTAAATCTAATAAATTGAGATAAATCGGCTTTAAAATATTTCTAGTGTATAAATCGTACCCTTCTCAACAATAATGTAGTAAATATAAACTTCAGGCACTTTCCTAAATTTTGATAATTTTTGCACCAAACCCTTTATTACAATAAGAAAAAGTGGAAAACAACCAGTTAAAAAAGTAACAAAATATAACCTCAAAATTAATCTGTTTATCTCCAAAACGATTAATTAAATGCCTGTTGTTAGTAGTGAAAAGAATATTAAAAAACAACAAAAGAACAATGTTAGGTGTTTACTCAGTTCTTGGTTATTTAACTAGTATTATTAATTCTACTAAAAATGACTTGAAATAATAACTTATAATAAACTTAATCTTATGTAAATTCAGTTCTATAAATTTAATTCTATTGAATAAAGTAAATAATTGAAAAAAAAACATGTAATCTAATTCCACAAATACTGCCTATAAATTGTATTGTAAATGTCATTAGCCTGACACATGCTAATGTATATTGTACTTTGTTTTCTCATCTAAATGCATTATTATATGTCAATTTGAAATAATTGAAAATAGAAAAATGAGGAAAGTACAAAGTTGCTGTATAACCTAACTATTATTGTGGTACAACATTTACATGTTTTTTTTCTCATAAGAAACATTTTACTCAATGCATATAATTTAAACAGTAATTCAAATAATTATAAAAAATATCAATATCCTAATAAACCTACCATAATAATCTAATAGGCCTACTGTTTGTGAAAGTTATTAACCTTGTAATAATTTCTGTTATGGCAGATACATACATTATTTCTGTTTTTGGCAAATTTTTTGTGGAAACTCGGAGAAAGAGGCCTATTAAACAAAAAATTACCTTCATAACTAAACTATTGCACAAATATAAATAATAAAAAAAAAAAAATTAAGAATCTGCAAAAGTTACTGACTTTGTATTACTTACGATTGATATAAAGCAACCACTAAGTAAATTTATGGCTTTGCTTGTATATTATTTAAGCTTGTAATTAATAAAATCAATATACAATTTAAAAAAAATTTAAGGCCCTAAAATAGTTGTGTATAAAAATAATATTGCATGCAAGTTACTAAACTTAAAAAATAATTAACAGCAGTGCTTCGCTACTTCATTAGTGACCAGTAAATGTAGTGTGCTCTATGCAATATGTACATAGCAATTTACAATAGCAATTATGGCACAATGTAGTTCTGTTAAAAATTCATAAAATACTTACTAAAAGAAAAATAATTTATAAAATAAGTGAAATAATATAACAGCAGTCAGTGTTATTGCAAGACATTGTGCAAGGTAGATGGCAATGATATAAAATCATTAAGAAATTTAGTCTTATAGGGGGGGGGGTTAATATATCTAAAGTGAATAATAAACTAGGCAATATGAAAAAAACAATATTTTAAAATTATTAAAATAAAGGTTCTTGCTATTGCATAAATATCCATGAATTTATAAATGTAAGTACATTAAGTAGGTTCATAGGTAATGCAATGCAAGACATGTTGTTAAAAGTACTTAGAAATAGGTTTAACCATGGTAAATAGGCTAATAGGTTATGTGTCAAGCCTAACTTATGCTTATGTCACAGCAAAAATTTGAATTTTGTAATATGGTACTTGTATTTTTACTTGAAGTTAGGGACTTGTCATTTGTTTTTTTGTTGTAAAGTTCACAGTTTTGAGTAACATGATGAATAAATACTGCAGGGTATTTATGCAGTGTAGCTTCTTCTGCATTTGGACATGGACATGACTGCCAAAATGTAGTGTGGTATTAAATGTTATGATCACTCAGATCAATTTCTGAGACTGCAGTAGGTAAAAATGCAATGTAGCCTGTTCTGCCTTTTTTGATATTTTTTTTACTGAAATGCTTCAGTACAGTCCCAAAAGCAATAATCCAAAATATAAAAGCGCAGAAACTACGAGAAGTACGATATAAATCGAAAATAAAAGTGAACAACATAACCTCAATATTGCTACCACACGAAAGTCGCTAACATGTTGTATATCTGTAAAACGATAAAAATACTTCTAAAACAGGTTTTGCGTGATGGAATTTTTTTTTTAACAAAATCCCATAACCTAACATGGTTGTTAGGCCTAACATGGTGATGCGTAATGACTGTTTTAAGGCTTACAATTGCCTTTCTGGCAACGGCTTTGTCCATCTCACGGTCAACCACTCAGTTAATTTCGTTTATTATGACACAGGTGCCCACACGAATATGATCGAAAGATGAATACCTAATCTGTATCAGTTAGGTTCACCACACAAGTACCGTGTCAGTTAGGTTATTGAATATTCTTTTTCTTTTTTAAAAAAAAGGTTTTCTTCAAACATCAGCGCTTTAGACCTAACAACCATGTCAGTTAGGTTGCAGTATTCTTTTTTAAAGAATAAAAGGTTTTCCTCACACATCACTGTGTTAGGTCCAACAACTGTGTCAGGTTATGGGGTTTTTTTGTTTAAAAACACTTTTATCGCACAAAACCGTTTCAGACAAATTTTTATCGTTTTACTCATCTACATGTTAGCGACTTTCGTGTTGTAGCAATTTTGATGTTATGTTGATCACTTTCATTTTTGATTTTTATTGTACTTTTCATGGTTTCTGCACTTATATTTTGGATTATTGTTTTTGGGCATGTACTGAAGCATTTCAGTAAAAAAAATATCAAGAAAGGCAGAACAGGCTACACTGCATTTTGGCAGCCATGTCCTACGTACAACTTCGCAAATTTAAAATCTTTTTTATTTTTTTAAATCATAAAAAAGATTTAACAATTTTTAATCATATTTGATTAAAACTTCGCAGATTTAAAAGAATTTTTAATCATATTTGAAAGCAGTTAATGATATAGAAATTATCTCTTAAATGAGCAAACACCATTTTTTGTTATTTATCATTTAAGTATTCCAATAAAAATTTTAAATGTAGTTGTTTATCTATAATGACCGAGAACTAAAATTTCAACCATAATATTGTGTTAGGATAGGTTAGGTTTGCAAGTAATTATGTTAACAAAAATTTTTTTTTTTTTTAATGTTAACAACTTAACATTAGTATAAAGTAACTACTTTTTCCGTGTACAAGCCTCTTAATTTTTGTGTACCAAGATTTTTTTCTATGGTTGTATTTTGGCACATTAAAGTCGGCAATTGAAAGAAAACTCGTTCTTAAGAAAAGAGAATTATATTTACTCTAATATCCACTTTTTTTACCCATTGGTTTATAATATTCAGTATAATGTTTTCTAAATATGGTAAATATGCAGTGTAGGTTGTTTTCGATTTTTTGGTAATTTTTTTGCTAAAACGTTTTATTACATGCCCAAAAATAACAATCTAAAATATTAAAATGCATATAGCACTGTTGAAATTGAAAATTAGTGACCCAGATAATCTCAAAATTGCTACCACGCGAAAGTAGGAAACATTTTTTTTTATTGTTAAAATGATAAAAAAATTTTTTTTTAAATAACCGAACCAACACAGTTGTTGGGTAGTGGTGAACCTAATACAAAAGAAGCATATTGCATTGTTCACAAATAATGTTTTCATTTTTAACAATGTTTTCATTACGAGAACAAACAAAAACATTAGTAATGGCTGTCGGAATGTGTAATACGGTTTAGCAGCAAATACATATAGTTAATTTATAACATACATGACTTTTAAATCATGTATGAAATTTAATATATTTAATGCAATGTAAAGCAGTTCAAATTATTTTCAAGTGGCTCATGTTTGTAGTAGACTGTAGGTGTAACTAGATTTTTGTAATTATAATGCAAAATATTTAATTTTAAGAGAAGGTTTAATTATTAGTTACAGTTTGACCATAGTTTTATAGTTATAGTTCTAACAAGTTCTGTACACATTATTTGTGTTTTTTTCTTTAAAGTATTGCCCGCTAGTTTTACTCCCCTTCTACAGTCTTTAAACTTACCTTAGCTATGATATTTTTGTTCTTTAATGTACAATATATACAATAACGTAAGTGCTTGTAATTCTGCAAATATCTATATTTGACTAGAGATTTATGTTGTAAATTTATAACTTTGTCTAGGCCAGCTTATAGTTCTAATGCAAAAAGTGTATGTAGGTTATAATATTTAAAAATATGTTAGGATTCAGGGGAGTATCATTTCATGAATTTGGAAAACCCTTGTGGTTTCATCTTGGGCATTAATTGACCGCCTATTTGTGTATGCTATGGTCAGTATTTATGAATTTCAAGCATGCCTCTTGAAAAATGATCACAATTTTTTTTTTTTTTAGTATGTACTTACTAAATGAGAAATTAAGAGATATTTATTCATTTAGAGATTATTCACAATTTTTTTTGCAAGTTAATGATTTTAGACAATTTTTACTGTTTTCATATAATTTTAGGTTATTATACAAGTCCTTCCAATTTTCATTTTTTTAAAACTCCTTGTGTAGGTTGTTAACTTGATTTTTTTGAAATTTTTCAGATGCCAGAAGACGTACAAATGCGTGATGAAGGGGACGTTGAGACATTTGCTTTTCAAGCAGAAATCGCTCAGCTTATGTCCTTAATTATTAACACATTCTATTCCAATAAGGAGATTTTCTTAAGAGAATTAATTTCCAATTCTTCTGATGTAAGTGTACACATTTTTAACGTATTTTATAGGTATATTAACCTTTTTGGGACAAACGTATTGTGAAACTGAATTTATGCTCATAGTTGGTTAGCAGACCTGTTGGTATATAATCAAACATTAGCTTATACGTTCATATTTTACTATTATTTAACTTCACGGTTTGTAAATTTAATGATTAGTCCATATATTTAGAGAAGAAATAAATTATGGAGATGACTGCAACAAACAGATCATACACACACACACACACACACACACACACACACACACACACACAATTTAACATAACCTAGTTTCATATAACAGCTGGTAGCATGATTCTGTTTATTTCAAGCTGTTTACATGCATTCTGTCAATAATGTGTAAATAACTCATTATAAACAAAGCCAACTCATTATAAAGCCAATAAATTGCAGCACTTGTTAGTGAAAGAAATTATATCGGTCGCATTGACGTAAATTTCAGAGATGCTGATGCCTGAAAATAAAATTTATGCATATATTGAAAATATAGTCTGTGCTTTTTTTTACTGCTGTCACGTGAGTATGATATCAGTTTCATAAAGGTTAATTTTATTTTAAAAATAAGATGTACATTATAATTTAAAATTGTGAGGCAATATTAATGAGGGCCAAATTTGTCTCGTACATGTTTTTCCTTAATATAAAACTTATAGCTGTTATTTTTTGTTCATAACATAATACAACAAATGTTAAATTGTAAACTTTTTTTTAAATGAAGTTTACAAAAATTGATTTCTACATTCTTCCAGTAATTTCTGCACTAGTAGGGTCTTTGTTAAGACTAAATAGATGGACCAGAGTATTGAAAAAAACATAACATTTTAACTTATACTCCTGATATTATTTAATAATAAATATATACTTAAAACTTTGAATAACTGCATGTAAGGAAGATGTTGTCATACAGTACGAGGTGTGGCTATTAAATAAAAAGACACGCTGCGGCGGAACAAGTGTCCATGCGCCAACTGCCATTGACCGACAGATGTTTAGTGTGAAGCTTTCTCTTCAGAATGCAGTTAGTCTCGTTTGTGTAACCAACACCGTTTAGTCATAACCTTCATTTCCGTTAGTAATGTTATTTTGTTTTGCCGGAAAAAATGGTTAGTGTAATAATAGAGTAACGAATTACACACCATTTGAATAACTCCAAATTGAAATTAAATTTCACTTCAAACTTGGAAAAACCGCTACTTAAACTTATAATTTACTGAAAGAAGTGTATGGCAGTGAAAGTTTATTGCAGGCACATGTTTTTGAATGTTTTAAGCGTTTTCAGGATGGCCGACAACACGTTGAAGATGATTTGCAGCCAGTTTGCCCTTTAACGTCAAAAATGGATGACAATGTCAAAAAAGTTGCTAATTTGATTTGGTCTGACCGTCGATTAAGTATTCGTGCAATTGGTGAAACTGTAGGCATTGATAAGGAATGTATGCAGCTCGCAAAAATGTTGTACTGACACTTTGGATGACATTGAAAATGACCCAAATTTATTGGAGAGATAATAACATGTAATGAATCATGGTTTTTTACGTATGATCTGGAAATAAAGCACCAATCTATGCATTGGAAGACCCTAACTTCACTGAGAGCCAAAAAAGCAAGAATCAGCATGTCAAAATTTAAAGCAATGATGATTTTTTCGATATTCATGGGATTGTGTATCTTCACTGGGTTCCTGAAGGTCAAGCAGTCAATATTACTACCTTGAGGTACTTGGTAAACTACGTGAAAGAGTAAGGAAAAAACGACCTGAAATGTGGAAGGACAAATCATGGGTTTTCCACCAAGACAACGCGTCAGCTCATTCTGCGTTATCTGTCAAGAGGTTTCTGGCCCAGTACAGCATACCAGTGTTAGAAAAAAAACACCTTACTACCTTGCACCATGTGACTTCTATCTGTTCCCTAAGGTGAAATCTGCATTTAAAGGGTCGAGATTTGAGTCCGTGGAAGCTGTAAAAGTGAAAGCGGCAAGAGTCCTGAAGGAGTTGACAGAAAATGACTTCCAGCACTGTTTCCAATAATGGAGAATTCGCATGGAGCGTTGTAGGGATAGAGAAGGGGTGTGTATTGAAGGTGATAATAAATAATTATGTATAAAATGAAAATAAAATTTTTTATGTCAGTCTCGTTATTTAATAGCCACACCTCGTATATGCTAGTTGAAACTAGAATACATCAGTTACTGTACATTTTCCTTTTCTCTTGGCTGTTGTGTTAAAAATGTCACATTTTTTTAATATGGATAATTGTATATTTGTAAAATATAATATGAAATGTTAAAATCGTAAAAAGTTACAAGAATATGTAACACTTCCTTATCTGGTCATAAAATTATTTTTCAAGTAAGGCACACTAATTGAAATACATAATTGGCTTACCTGATATTTATTTTCCAGACCTAATAGTTCAAATATGAATTAAAAAATAGTTATTTGAGATAAATAACCTTAGTGTCAGTTGAAGAAGGTTTAAACATTTTTAATAATAATTTGGGTATATTATGTTAAATCATTTGGTGATTTTTAAATTTAAATACTAATGCCAATTCATTATTTAAAACCTTTTGATAGCTTCTATCTATATATGTACATTTTCATTACAGGCATTGGATAAAATAAGATATGAATCCCTTACAGATGCTTCAAAACTTGATACTGGAAAGGAGCTGTATATTAAAATAATTCCAAATAAAAATGACCATAATTTAGTTGACCATAATTGACACGTAAGTTGTAATTTATAAGTTCTTAAAAATAGGCTGTAAGTTCATATTACAGTGGAACCACTCATATTTTGTCATTTCTGGGACTGTGTTGTAAAATATAAAAAAATAAACATTGAAAAATATTTAAATTTAATGAAATAATAAAAATCAACAAAACACTATTATTATTATTTCTCAACCAGAAACACAATTCACTATTTTTATTCTTATTCAATTCAGTTCAATTCACCAAGTCAAATTTTGCATACAAATAATTTTACTCTTGTTATTAAAATTCACACACAAAAGATACAGTAAAACAGCAAAATACAAGATCAATTAACTACTTTAATTAAATAAAACATTTGTTTCTGATATAAGGATAATCATAATATTGATCTTTTATTCGATCTGTCCAAATTATACTAACATCTAACACATAACATTCGATTTCTCTTCCTAAAATTTAACCAGAAACTTAAAATAAATCTGTAGTATTGATCAATGAATATTTTGTTTAAATTAATCTTGAAAATAAAATAAAGTGGAAACAAACTAATTTTAATTAAAAACAAAACAATCCCTTTCCGCTAAAATTTAACCAGAAACTTAAAATAAATCTGTAGTATTGATCAATCAATATTTTGTTTAAATTAATCTTGAAAATAAAGTGGAAACAAACTAATTTTAATAAAAAACAAAACAATCCCTTTCCGCTACCGAGGGAAAATCTAAGAATGATACACTAACAACTAAACTATTCTTAATTTAACGATATGTAATTATTTTTATATAACTAAATTAAAAAAAAAAAACATTGTCCACAGGTCTTTTGAGTCATCACACAGGTACACAATAAAAGAATTAAGTCTTTGAAATGTATACTTAAAATATTTATAATCTTGGGGGGGAATTAACATGCTGGTCTCATTCAAGTTAGTTCAAAATGAAATAAATTCTGTCATTGATGTTTCGAATTGAAAATTGTTCATTACAAAAGTTGTTATACAAATTTTTCGTTATTTCAATATGGATATTCATGTCACAATCATATCAATATGAGTTATTATTATGTTGACTTTGCTTTAAGATAAAAAAAAAAATCAAATTAAAATTAGAACTGACACACATCAGAAATAATTTAGATCTCGCCCATATTTTTCCAAAATTATTGATATTTATCTTGATTCACTGTCAGTATGACTAAGTATGTATTTTGTTGCTAATATTGACATATTATCACTGATTTTACGTATGATCTGGAAATAAAGCACCAATCCATGCATTGGAAGACCCTAACTTCACTGAGAGCCAAAAAAGCAAGAATCAGCATGTCAAAATTTAAAGCAATGATGATTTTTCGATATTCATGGGATTGTGTATCTTCACTGGGTTCCTGAAGGTCAAGCAGTCAATATTACTACCTTGAGGTACTTGGTAAACTACGTGAAAGAGAGTAAAAAAACGACCTGAAATGTGGAAGGACAAATCATGGGTTTTCCACCAAGACAACGCGCCAGCTCATTCTCGTTATCTGTCAAGAGGTTTCTGGCCCAGTACAGCATACCAGTGTTAGAAAAAAAAACACTTACTTACTACCTTGCACCATGTGACTTCTATCTGTTCCCTAAGGTGAAATCTGCATTTAAAGGGTCGAGATTTGAGTCCGTGGAAGCTGTAAAAGTGAAAGCGGCAAGAGTCCTAAAGGAGTTGACAGAAAATGACTTCCAGCACTGTTTCCAATAATGGAGAATTCGCATGGAGCGTTGTAGGGATAGAGAAGGGGTGTGTATTGAAGGTGATAATAAATAATTATGTATAAAATGAAAATAAAATTTTTTTATGTCAGTCTCGTTATTTAATAGCCACACCTCGTATATGCTAGTTGAAACTAGAATACATCAGTTACTGTACATTTTCCTTTTCTCTTGGCTGTTGTGTTAAAAATGTCACATTTTTATAATATGGATAATTGTATATTTGTAAAATATAATATGAAATGTTAAAATCGTAAAAAGTTACAAGAATATGTAACACTTCCTTATCTGGTCATAAAATTATTTTTCAAGTAAGGCACACTAATTGAAATACATAATTGGCTTACCTGATATTTATTTTCCAGACCTAATAGTTCAAATATGAATTAAAAAATAGTTATTTGAGATAAATAACCTTAGTGTCAGTTGAAGAAGGTTTAAACATTTTTAATAATAATTTGGGTATATTATGTTAAATCATTTGGTGATTTTTAAATTTAAATACTAATGCCAATTCATTATTTAAAACCTTTTGATAGCTTCTATCTATATATGTACATTTTCATTACAGGCATTGGATAAAATAAGATATGAATCCCTTACAGATGCTTCAAAACTTGATACTGGAAAGGAGCTGTATATTAAAATAATTCCAAATAAAAATGACCGCACATTGACCATAATTGACACGTAAGTTGTAATTTATAAGTTCTTAAAAATAGGCTGTAAGTTCATATTACAGTGGAACCACTCATATTTTGTCATTTCTGGGACTGTGTTGTAAAATATAAAAAAATAAACATTGAAAAATATTTAAATTTAATGAAATAATAAAAATCAACAAAACACTATTATTATTATTTCTCAACCAGAAATACAATTCAATATTGTTATTCTTATTCAATTCAGTTCAATTCACCAAGTCAAATTTTGCATACAAATAATTTTACTCTTGTTATTAAAATTCACACACAAAAGATACAGTAAAACAACAAAATACAAGATCAATTAACTACTTTAATTAAATAAAACATTTGTTTCTGATATAAGGATAATCATAATATTGATCTTTTATTCGATCTGTCCAAATTATACTAACATCTAACACATAACATTCGATTTCTCTTCCTAAAATTTAACCAGAAACTTAAAATAAATCTGTAGTATTGATCAATCAATATTTTGTTTAAATTAATCTTGAAAATAAAATAAAGTGGAAACAAACTAATTTTAATAAAAAACAAAACAATCCCTTTCCGCTAAAATTTAACCAGAAACTTAAAATAAATCTGTAGTATTGATCAATCAATATTTTGTTTAAATTAATCTTGAAAATAAAGTGGAAACAAACTAATTTTAATAAAAAACAAAACAATCCCTTTCCGCTACCGAGGGAAAATCTAAGAATGATACACTAACAACTAAACTATTCCTAATTTAACGATATGTAATTATTTTTATATAACTAAATTTAAAAAAAAAACAAATTGTCCACAGGTCTTTTGAGTCATCACACAGGTACACAATAAAAGAATTAAGTCTTTGAAATGTATACTTAAAATATTTATAATCTTGGGGGGGGGGAATTAACATGCTGGTCTCATTCAAGTTAGTTCAAAATGAAATAAATTCTGTCATTGATGTTTCGAATTGAAAATTGTTCATTACAAAAGTTGTTATACAAATGTTTCGTTATTTCAATATGGATATTCATGTCACAATCATATCAATATGAGTTATTATTATGTTGACTTTGCTTTAAGATAAAAAAAAAATTAAATTAAAATTAGAACTGACACACATCAGAAATAATTTAGATCTCGCCCATATTTTTCCAAAATTATTGATATTTATCTTGATTCACTGTCAGTATGACTAAGTATGTATTTTGTTGCTAATATTGACATATTATCACTGAACTTCACAAATGATCACAACTTTTGCACTAAGGTTTCGACAGACGAGCTGCATTCGTCTAATCCTACCCATGCTAACGGCTGCTCGACTTCTATTGCCTACCAAGAGTTATATGACGCGCTCAGTAACTTTCCGCTTTGTTTGTTCTAGAAGTTTCTATGGAAATTTCTTCATGCTTACACGGATGTCCATCCATGTTCATATTTTATAAGAATTAACTTTGTTACATAATTTTTGAATATAATTTCATCAAGACTGGTTTATTTAATAACAGTTGGCGATGATAACCTTAAAGGTTTTTCGCCAGAAAAAAAATTTAATTACATAATGATTTTTGAAGAATTGATTTATTTATTTTTCCTAATTGAAATTTTTGTTGAAATGTGTTCTCTAATCTTATTCATCTCGTGTCGCACCAAAAATTGATTAACTTAGGTTCCGCATATACTCTTCGTTATCTTTTAGCTATGTTGTTGGCGTCCCATATGGCTTCCTTGTATATTGAGTTATAGCCTATTTCTATCTTAGCTTTGATTCGGACATTGGATGCCTATGAAAATATGGTTTTTGTTCAAGTAATGGTTTAGTGATATAATTTTGTGGTCCTGGTCGAATAAGTGATTTAATAAAGTAAAATATATTTGGACTAGGCCTGACGCTATGAGGTCATCCTGACTGTTTACGTTTCTTAGCTTGGGTTAGTTTAGTTTTTATATTCAAGTGTTTATAACCTATCTGGTTATTTGAATTATGAATTGTTAGTGTCATGGTTGGATAATAAAAGGAAAAAATCCCTTGTTACAATAATCAAAATTGGCATAAAAAATACTAATACTACTTGCACAACTAACAGAATAAAACAGTGTATGTTTTATTGTACAGTATGAGTACCTACCATCAGTTCCCATGTTAGATAGTGACTTTGACAAAAATAATTGTTCTGAAGACTCTGCTTCTTTACAATATGAACCACCGCACAAGTGCATGAAGGCCTAAGGCAATGGGACATGTTTTCCACCACGTAGTTGCAGCACAAATCACTGGCTCCATCCAGTGTGGGTGGACAAGTGCACTATGCTGACTAATGTTGGTTGCATGGTCAAAAAGAAAAATAAACTCACTTTTTTAAAATGTACATTATTCAAAAAGAAATAGTCAAATTTTCTTTAATTTAGGTATATATAACATGGTATAACTTACAATCGTCAAAAGTAAATGAATGAACATAACCATTTATTAGATACTAGCTATACAGTGAACTTTTGCTGCATTATAAACATGTTTGAACTTTTGCAAGTTGAATTGAAAAAAAGTTGAATGATCTCCATACTGCTGAAGAAATTTAGCGAGAAATATTGAGGCTTTGCTGTTCGTGATCTACTGTGAGCATTCGTGAGACCCCATTGTATGCTCATTTCCCAATACTTTACACAAAAATTAATTTGAATGGTGACCAGAAATCTTGGGAATCATTAGGCTCAGATCGTAGTTAGTTGCGCATGAATCGCCTAGAATTGGATATTTTTTTATATAAAAACAATGTTTTGAAAATTCATTCACATGATCAAGTATTTAATTTCAACATAAACTTAAATGCCTCAGCATATGATAAAAACGAACATTCATGGTTGATATTCTTGAGTGGTCAAAAACAAAAATTTTTCATCAACACTCCTAATAACCTTTTTCAATAATTTCAGTAATTTGTGTTACTTTATCCTTTTTCAATGTCGGTGTTTGTTAATTTCTAAATTTGTTTGAAAAGAGTTAACACAAATATGGACATAACTTTAAGTAACTAACCAAATCTAGTTAACATTACACATACTGAAATCATAATGTTATTATTTCAACATGTTATAATAATTGTTGTTTTTATACAGGGGCATTGGTATGACAAAGGCTGATCTGGTAAACAATTTGGGTACAATTGCAAAATCTGGAACCAAAGCATTTATGGAAGCTCTGCAAGCTGGTGCTGATATATCTATGATTGGACAGTTTGGAGTGGGTTTCTACTCAGCTTACTTAGTTGCTGATAAAGTGACCGTTACTTCAAAACATAATGATGATGAGCAGTATTTATGGGAGTCTTCTGCTGGTGGCTCCTTCACCATAAGACTGGATACAAGTGAGCCTCTTGGGCGGGGTACAAAGATCGTTTTGCATATCAAAGAAGATCAGGCTGAATTTTTAGAAGAAAGAAAAATAAAGGAAATTGTTAAGAAACATTCACAGTTCATTGGATATCCAATAAAATTGGTTGTAGAAAAAGAACGTGACAAGGAACTAAGTGATGATGAAGCTGAAGAAGAAATGAAAAATGGTGAAGGTGATGAAGATAAAACGCCTAAAATTGAAGATGTAGGTGAGGATGAAGATGACGATAAGAAAGAAGAAACTAAAAAGAAAAAGAAGACTATAAAAGAAAAGTATACTGAAGATGAAGAATTAAACAAAACAAAACCAATATGGACTAGAAATCCTGATGACATCAGCCAAGAAGAGTATGGAGAATTTTATAAGTCATTAACTAACGATTGGGAAGATCATCTAGCTGTAAAACATTTTTCAGTCGAAGGACAATTGGAATTTAGAGCATTGCTTTTTGTCCCTCGTCGAGCTCCTTTTGATCTTTTTGAAAATAAGAAACGTAAAAATAACATTAAGTTGTATGTCCGAAGAGTTTTTATAATGGATAATTGTGAAGATTTGATTCCTGAGTATTTGAATTTTATTAAAGGAGTGGTAGATAGTGAAGATTTGCCTCTTAATATTTCACGTGAAATGCTACAACAAAATAAAATATTGAAAGTAATTCGTAAGAATTTGGTAAAAAAATGCTTGGAATTGTTTGAGGAATTGGCAGAAGATAAGGATAATTATAAGAAATTTTACGAACAGTTTAGTAAAAACTTAAAACTGGGAATTCATGAAGATAGTCAAAATCGTAAAAAGATCTCGGACTTGCTTCGATATCATACTTCCGCTTCTGGTGATGAAGCTTGCTCCTTAAAGGATTATGTTGCAAGAATGAAGGAAAATCAAAAACATATTTATTATATTACTGGTGAGAGTAAAGAACAAGTTGCAAATTCATCATTTGTCGAAAGGGTTAAGAAACGGGGATTTGAAGTTGTTTATATGACAGAACCCATTGATGAATATGTCGTTCAGCAGATGAAAGAATATGATGGTAAACAACTAGTATCAGTTACAAAAGAAGGTCTAGAATTACCTGAAGATGAAGAAGAAAAGAAGAAACATGAAGAAGATAAAGCAAAGTTCGAGAATCTCTGTAAAGTAATGAAAGATATATTGGACAAAAAGGTAGAAAAAGTAGTTGTCAGCAATAGGTTGGTAGAATCACCATGTTGTATAGTAACATCACAGTATGGCTGGACTGCTAACATGGAACGCATTATGAAAGCTCAAGCATTGAGAGATACTTCAACAATGGGTTACATGGCTGCTAAAAAACACCTCGAAATTAATCCAGATCATCCTGTAATAGAAACTTTACGTCAAAAAGCAGAAGCTGAAAAAAATGATAAGGCTGTTAAAGATTTAGTCATGTTGTTGTTTGAGACTTCATTGTTATCTTCTGGATTTGCTCTAGAAGATCCTGGAGTACATGCTGCCCGTATTTATAGAATGATTAAATTAGGTCTTGGTATTGATGAAGAAGAGACAGTTTCCCAAGATGATAATAAACCTGATGAAGAAATGCTACCAGTTGACGGTGACAATGAAGATGCATCCAGAATGGAAGAAGTAGATTAATTAGTAGATTAAGTAATTTAAAATAATACCTGAAGACTTTTAGTTTTGTAAGTTTGTTGTGAATAATGTATTCATTAATACTTTTTCATTCATATTTCTTGAATATTTGTGTTCCAATTGGTGTAATCATCATTTCACTAATTTAAAATGTCTATATTGTAAATTTATTTGTAAAAACTTTTGTATTTTTTAAGTTAATAAAATAATTTAATTCAAAAGAAATGTTTTTTTTCTTCAATAGAAACATGAAATGTATTTATCTACTGCATAGAAGATATTAATTTGATTATCAAAAGCTACACTTGTAGCTGTATTTATTATTTAATAAATAAATTAAACATCAAAAGTTAGCCGTAAAAAACAGCTTGTGGTAGATTAATGAAACTATTTTGTAATAGAAGAAGTATTATTGACTCATTGTTGTGCTATATTTGACAGGAATTATACAATTTTAAAATGCTATTTAACAATTGCATAATGTTACCACAACCAAGAGTGATTTATGTATTAACTATTCAGTCCCACTTAAAAAATTTAGTATGTTTGCTTGACTCAGGTTGGAATTCTAGATAGTAGTGAGCCGCTTCGGTGGATAGCGTACTAGGCTTTCTCCCGGAGGGCTTGGCATTTTCATACGCTATTAAATCGTCTCATCAATCATCCTATCTTCTGCATTAGCCCTAGTGTGCACAATAGTCCGATGTTAAAAAAAAATTCTAGTACAACATATGAAAATTTTCCCCTTCAAACTCTTTCAAAACGTATAAATTTTATTACATTCTTAGTTATTTATAATTATAAACGCATTATAATTAAATGTACCAATAAAAACAAGCTTTTTGAACAATTTTTCGTGACTGACTAGATGGAAACCTTACTTTTTTCAGTGTAAAACTTTTATTTCTGAAGCTGCGAACCGACAAGAGTTATGGCTTGAAGGCTCATCTTGTTTGCCAAAAACAGAACATTCAACAATGAAAAAAACCTCTTTAAAAATTTTCTTGTCTTATAGAAAAGAGTAGTGAACAAAAACATTTTCTTATTTTTATAGGTACAATACTAACCAAGTTATGGCTCACCTTAGTATGGTTCATTTTGTAAAAATGATAAGTTCTTAAAGATCTATTCTTGTTATTTGAGATTTTATCTTTGCTCTAGAAGATACTGTACATGCTGCTGTATTTATAAGAATACATAATTTGGAATATTTTACTTTCTTAGTAGTAGTTTATAAAAAAAGTGTTTAGGACTACTTAAATGAAGGCCTTTGTTGTTCCTTTTTAATTAAGAATACAATAAATTCTTAAGTGCTGTTTTAGCTCATCTTGTTTCACAAAAAAATTTGTATATTTTTTATTGTTGTAGGACCTCTTTACAGCCTTGCAACAAATAACTAGTTTGACACATTTGTTTTCTATAATACCTCTCAATTTTTTTTGTTAATTTTTTTTACATTCTAATCCTGGTGTATTTTTTTTGTGTTTTTCTTATTTTAAGGTGAAAAGCACATTGAGGCTATTATTGCCTCCCTAAATGTAAGTGTGAGTGTAAAGTCGTAAGTGCAATGTTGTGTCTCTAAATGTAAGTGTGAGTGTAAAGTCGTAAGTGCAATGTTGTGTGTGTTGCAAGGGTACCACAAGGGACATCTAAATCTTCTCAATAGGTCTGCGAGGAATTCTGGTGTAATGGTGATGATGATGACTTGGCTTTTCATTGGAAAAAATGTAATTTTTTGCCAAACATTCAAAGTTAAAAAATGAACATTTAATTAAAAAAAGACTTTTTAAACTACTGTACATAAAAAGTTCTTTAAAATGTATATTGATATAAGTTGGAGTTCTAACAAAAATAAATACTTGCTCTTGCATGAAAAAATTGGCTCTGAAACCAATGGCATTACTGTAAGGATTGAACTTGACACAATCCATTTACAATTTAAGTACTAACAATATGCTCCAGAAGTTTGGTCAGTTTAGAATACTTAGTTTTTTAAAAAAAGTTTGATTTGAATCTTTAACAGTTTTTCAATTTTCTTAATTTTTTAAAGTAATCTGAAAATACAAGTACTTTTGTTAGACCACACAAAATTTTGGGTTTTTAAATATTTTAATTTTTTTATTTCTGTAGGATGAAAATTGAGATACCACTGTTAAGAGAAGTCTGCATTTGAATGTGAGGACTGCCTTCCACTGAAAAATATTAAAAACTAAGGGTTTGAAAGAAGTTTAATTTTGTATGAATTGTAGCTCTTAATATTACCTGTAAAATGAATTTTGAAGCAACTGGATCACTTAGAAATTGTCTGGAATTAGGAAAACAAAAATTCCCTTCAATGGTATATTCCTTCCGAAATTTTGAACTGAATTACCAAAATAGTGCAAAATTAATCCTTTTGACAAATTGCATCACGGTGTGTGATTCAACATTGGTACTATATAAGGGTAAAAAATTGACAAACATCTACCTTCTGGAGAAATCTCATTTAAGAGATAAGGTGGAGACTTTTTGTAACAGTAGTTCGCAGATGAAAAAATTTTAAAAGCTGCTAGGTACTGTCATTAAATGTAGGCGTATATATTCAATGGCACTGTACAATATTACTGTATGAAACTGCTAGAGACACCTAAATAAATTGAGCCATGTTGACACTCATCAGTGTTCTCCAATAATATGCACTATAAGTTTACCACTAAGTTGCAAAATGTTGAATCAGCTCATACTGGAAGAATTCAAAATGATTTTTTGTCATTGCAAAACAGGATGCATTGCAATTTTTAGCAGTTGGGTCTTTTTGGAACATGCTCCTGTGGCAATTGTAATCCAGTTACAAATCTGGAATGTAAAGTCGACAATCACAGTTCCAGAGATGCAATAATTGGTTTCTAAGGTTTACAAGGTTGTAAGAAATAAATAGTGTTCCAAAACTTAATCCTATATATTTCAGTGACATTTTTATTTGTATACTTATCTGCAAGTACAGTTAATATGTATAACTTGAATTCCTTTGATCCTATTGGTCTACCACTTTCAATTCAAAGTTTGCAGTTTCTCATTTTGATGTACTATGCCATTACCATGAATAAGAAAGGAGGTCAGAGTTTGAAAGTGGCTGGTGTTCTAAGGAATGATGTTTATCACATGTTCAGTTGTATATGGTTTGTTGTAGAGTATATTAAGCTTAGTTATATTCAGACTAGGAATCCTGAGCACTTAATTAATAAAACCTTGTAAGTGCACAGTGCAAGTGCAAGTTGTGACAGGGCACGATTCTAGTTAAAAATTATATATATATATATATCCTGATATATCCTTGGCCCGAGATTAACAGAAGATGGATACAGGTTGCACTCTCGGAAGACCACAGAGAAGATATCGAACCTGGCAGCAGATATCAGAAGAAGGAGGCTTCGGTTCTATGGACACATCAGTAGACTCCCAACAACGAGACTTGCCAACAGAATCCTTAAGTATATAGAAGGTGTCAAATCAACAACGTCGTGGATCGCACAAGTCAGAATAGACTTACATGACGCAAGAATAGACTCAACAGATGTTGAAGATAGACATGCATACAGGAGAAAGATGCTCGGTTGGAAGGTCCCAGAGAATGAAATCCCAAAGAGAGCAGGGGTAAAATGGACGGAGGAGCGGAAGAGGATCCATGGGGACAGGATGAGGGAGGTGTGGAGGATTAGAAGGAACAAGACATGAGTTGGAGTGCTTTGCATGATCCAACAGGGTCTATGCGCAGATAATAATAATAATATATATATATATATATATATATACACACACACATACCATTTAATCAAATATATTTAATTTTACTTGATATTTCTGAATAAATCAAATGTACTCCTAGATATCACATATGCACCTTTTAACAAAAACCTTCAATAAGCCTGATGTAAACAATTTCTTAAAACCCACATTGTGAGATTAAAGCACATTATGAGTTGTTGGGCTTGTCATAATGTGCCGAAAGTTCATGATAAGCAACATACACTCTCCGTACAGCAGTGGCAGGATGTTCGCTAAAGATTTGTAGGGAATGGGGGTGGACAAATAGAGTGAGTTGTAACATTCGCTTAAATAATTCATCCTCTCATATTTTTTGTTCCATACTGGTAACTGGCAGAAGCAGAAAGAACATTTTAGTAAAATGAAATTTATAAAAAATGTTTACAGATAGGTCCAAAATGAATAAATGGATTGAAACTTGTAGCCTTAGGAACTGATTTAGTGAAAACACTTTCCATCAGTGACACAGATGAAATTGCTGCAAAGAAATATTGAAAAGTTATGTTTTAGTTTTACAGTATTTGTTTTTCATCAACAAGTAGTGAGGTAATATTAATATTACTATACTTTATTGAAGACAGCGTTTAATGTATATTAAAAATCACAGCTGTGTGATTAATGCTGCATTCCAATCTGCAAAGTCACAACAAGCTACCACAATGTTTATTTATAGAAGGTGACAAGTGGGTACCACTTTTCAGGTATCCATAATTTGGACACAAAAACTCTTGAGTTGGCAACATATTTAAGGAGTAGGACGAAGTGATAGGAACCAAATAAATATTTTTGAAAATCAGTAGAAATAAGATGGAAAATAATTTTAAAATAGCATTTTTAACAATTTTCTGTTTTCTTCTAATTCTTCTTCAACATTGAGCACCTACAGTCCAAATTAGTGAACCAGTTTTGATCAACAATAACTTGTTTCCATCCTGGTTGTAGAATATTCTTTTAGGATAAAAATTTCAAAAATAACTAAGTTTATTTTATGATTGTAAAATTTAAGAAAATGCAAAATATGAGAAAATTGAATTTTAAACATTGATGCACCTACAAACTTAACAAATTCTGGTCAACGATGACTCATTTTATGTTATTATTACAGTTTGTGCTTTTTGCATAAAAACCTTGCAAAATACAGTATTATAGGCTCAAGGGTAAAAGTAAAAAAGAAGAATATTGTGTAACAAATTTTAAAATTGCAAAATTTCTCAGAAAAAATTTCTCAGAATTAGAAAACATTAACACACATACAGCCTAAACTACTGTAGACATTTTCATCAATGGTCACTCATTTTATCATCATAGTTGCAGCATTTGATTTTTTGTATAAAAATTCTTAAAAAATAATACATTTACAATTATAGAATTGTAATCAACTGCCAAAACATTTACCGATTTTTTTTTTTTTTTTTTTAGTAAATTGGTTAACTGAACTGAGCTATGAAAGATGACTTGTTACTATAGTTTGTAAAAAATACTAATAGCATTAAAAATCTCTTGGTATTTCGACAATGTAAATCAATCTACAATTTAAGAACACAAAAACAAATAAATAGTTGAACAAAGTTTAGTAAAAAAGGGTCTGCATACCACAAAAATATTAAATGGACTTTAAGTAAGGAGACTTGTCTTTTCAGCTTTGATTTTCCACAAATAATTTATAGCACTATATATATATTTTTTTTTTTTTTTTTGTGTTTAACGTCTGACTGTTGTGCACATTTGGGCTATTGCAGATGATGGGATGATTTATAGCGTATGAAAATGCCAAGCCCTCACCGGGAATCAAACCCGGGTCCTCGGAGTGAAAGCCTAGTACGCTATCCACTAGGCCACCGAGGCAGTTGTAGCACTATATAGTGGATATGCTAACACCACTGGTTATTTACCACTACAAAAAAGTTGTTATTCCCAAAAGAATTTGGCACTATAATAACCAAGGTTTTGATTAGCAGTGCTAAAGATATCAAAGCCACCTCTTTGATCAAAGGTTATCACTGATTATCACTGTTTTCTTCAGCATTATCAGACAATTTTTATCATGATCATTTTTTACAATATTTGTTGCCAGAGACACTTATAAAATGATCCAAATCTAAACAAAAAAACAATCAAGTAGTACAAAGTTCCCTGCCAAATCTACAATTAAAAATATTGTTAATTCAACTTTGAATTCCATCAAGAACCTTCTTACACAGTTTACTGAACAATAACAATCTTACTACAAACTTGGTGGCGGGTGACATTTTCCGTCAAAAATAGCTATCTAATTTCAGTTGTGAATACATTTGACAAATAGGTCAATGTAAATTAATAATATATTGTTTTAGCATCTACATTATAGGTCAGCAACTTAAAAAAAAATGACTTGCTAAGAACACAAGTGGAACAGAGAGAAAAAATGTTTGAATGAGAGGTTGAGTTCCCATTCTCAAACCACAGCTCTCTCTTTCACTATAGGTGAGTAGTTTCCAGCTGATAAAACAGTAAGCAGGTTGTACACTCAGATGTCTGTCTGGTATTGCTGGGAATTCTCTTACATGCATGAAAAATTCTGGTACAGGTCATTTACTGGTTGGACTATACCTTTGTTAATAAGCTGCACATAAGGAACAACATCAAAGAACACCATTGTAATTACAGTGAATAATAAGAAATAATATGAAAAGCACCCCAGGTGCAAAGATTGTTATTGTTCATTAAGCAGGCGACTAGTTCTTAATGAATTCAAAGGTGTTTTAACAACTTTTTTTAACAGTACACTTTTTACCACTTGGTGGTTTTCCTCTAGATTTCATGTACTTAATTCAGTCAAACTAGTTTATTTATGAAGGATTTTCAATAAAATACTGGACAATACTACTGCAGTTTATTTCACTGGCTCAGTAATATAAGCCAATTAGTAGGCATAATACAATCTTTTTCTCTCCACTGTGTGTGTGTGTGTGTGTGTGTGTGTGTGTGTGTGTGTGTGTGTGTGTGTGTGTGTGTGTGTGTGTATTTATTTTGATATTTTCTGGAATTTTGACTGAATTTTCAGTTATTAAGTTTATAACTTCTGCTAATAATGTTTAATAATAATTGTTTATTGTTAACTAAGCTGAATACTTTTTATTACTTTCGATTTCATGCTATCATATTAATGGTAATGCAATATCACAATAGATGATTCTGTTACTCATTATCTGCATTTCATTGTTTTACAACCTTCCTTAGTTGGTAAATATTTAATAGTGTGCAGGTTTATTTGGAAATTAATGGTTGGTAATGTTGCGGAATGATATGATTGCCTTTATAAGAATTTACAGGGCATAGTAAAAACATCTCAGATGGCCTGGTTGTATGCTCAAATTGTAACAGAATAAATGAATAAATAGGTCCTATAATTAATTATTAGACAATTTTTGCAACATTTTGACTCATTTGAGACTACTTATGTAATTTAAACAAACGGGCATAAAAATTCCTCGTCCACTTCTTGAATAATCAAAATTTAATATAGCGCCTAAGTAATTTCTTCAGCATCAGAAATATTTACAGTACAAATATAGTTAATGTGTTTCTGATTACGTGTTATATAATATGTAAACACACACACACACACACACACACACACACACACACACACACACACACACACACACACACACACACACACACACACACACACACACACACACACACACACACACACACACACACACACACACACACACACACACACACACACACACACACACACACACACACACACACACACACACACACACACACACACACACACACACACACACACACACACACACACACACACACACACACACACACACACACACACACACACACACACACACACACACACACACACACACACACACACACACACACACACACACACACACACACACACACACACACACACACACACACACACACACACACACACACACACACACACACACACACACACACACACACACACACACACACACACACACACACACACACACACACACACACACACACACACACACACACACACACACACACACACACACACACACACACACACACACACACACACACACACACACACACACACACACACACACACACACACACACACACACACACACACACACACACACACACACACACACACACACACACACACACACACACACACACACACACACACACACACACACACACACACACACACACACACACACACACACACACACACACACACACACACACACACACACACACACACACACACACACACACACACACACACACACACACACACACACACACACACACACACACACACACACACACACACACACACACACACACACACACACACACACACACACACACACACACACACACACACACACACACACACACACACACACACACACACACACACACACACACACACACACACACACACACACACACACACACACACACACACACACACACACACACACACACACACACACACACACACACACACACACACACACACACACACACACACACACACACACACACACACACACACACACACACACACACACACACACACACACACACACACACACACACACACACACACACACACACACACACACACACACACACACACACACACACACACACACACACACACACACACACACACACACACACACACACACACACACACACACACACACACACACACACACACACACTAGAGATGGGTAAGAAAACTCTAAACTGTTAAAACAAACTGTTATTCTATATACGAAAAACAAACTGCTTTGCCAAACGGAAACTAACAGTTTGAATTGGACTGGATCGTTATTTGTTAAACAAGGAACAACAGTTTGGACTTCCCCACCACCTACGTTATATTCGAACGTTGCCGCAAGCGCTAATACTTTTTTCTGCTATTTTCCTGCTAAACTGTTTTCCTTCAAACAGTACAAACGACTACAAACACCTTTTCTTTAACTTGCTATTTGCAATACTTTTCCCTCCATTTCTTGTTGCAACGTAGTGAAGTAAGAACTGTTTGGGCGTTGTCAAAGTTTATCTCTATTTTGTTGCGAGTTGTTTGAAAGTTTTAAATGTAAAATTTGTTGTTAAAACATTTTTTAAACTGTAAAAACAGCCATAATTCTGTTATATATTAGTTTTTCTCCGTAGTTTACTTGTGTTTTGTAAATACATAACCTAATTTTATTTAAACATATTTTTTATATTTATTATCAATCATCAATATTTTTTAATCAACTAAAAATATTCTAAATTGTTTGCATTTCAGTAAATATGCAAAGGCTATTTAATTTTTGAGTAAAAAAAAGAATGCTTCTATTAGAAATTCATTGCATTTTGTACATAAAATGGCATACATATATATTACGTTTTGAGAATGTAATTTAATTATTACTACACTTATAAAAATTATTTTTTTCTAAATGTTTTACACCCAAAAACAGTTAAGGACATGGTGGTAATGGGAATGAAAAAGTAGTCTTAGAAAA
This sequence comes from Callitettix versicolor, assembly GCA_022606455.1. Lineage (NCBI taxonomy): Eukaryota > Metazoa > Arthropoda > Insecta > Hemiptera > Cercopidae > Callitettix > Callitettix versicolor. The sequence continues at coordinate 63,477,469 of CM040183.1, forward strand.
CTGAACGTTTGTGCTTTTGTTTTAGCTGTTAATACAACTTCGTTTCATTTTTCTAAACCTGTTATTTTCAAACTGTTATTCCAAACAGTTATTTTTTTCCAACAAACATTTCGTTGATATTTTTTAAAAATAGCAGAAGTGCCCATCCCTAACACACACACACACACACACACACACACACACACACACACACACACACACACACACACACACACATATGTTTATATATATATATATATATATATATATATATATATATATATATATATATATATATATACATATACACACATATACATATACATATACATGTTTACATATTATATAACACAATCAGAAACACCCTACATTATAAGTACTGTGTATTCATTACCATAATATAATTAACTATTATTTTAAATAAGGAAAATTATTTCAGTTTCTAAAATTTATGTATTTGGTTATTATTGGTTAGCAAGTTGTTCATTGAGGTAAATAGAAGTTCTAATAATACACCTCCTTTACTGAAGTCAAATCCAGTTGGTTGGTTGTTATTTTGTTGTAACAGCTGTTAGTAAAGTACCATCAGCAGCTTTGCACTGTTAGCAAAAAACATCGTGAGTGACATCTTAGTCAAGATGTGAGTTATAGGCAATGTTTTGTTAAAAATACATTGACATTCTACTTTAATTTCTGTTTATTTAATGATGAACAATGCCATCAATGTGTAATGTTTATGTTGACGTGTAATTCCATTTTAAATTCTTAAGGTGAGATTAATATAAAATAGATAGCTTTTCTTCCAAGGTCTGTTTTTGCGATTGCCTATTTTATAAGTTGGACGAATCTATTCTTTTCGTGGCATTTCAAGATGTATTTAATAAGGTTATCAGTTGATTTACATGTTTAGTAGAACACTTTAATAAGGTTTACTTCTTGTTACAGATTATTTTTTTCATGTTATTGTTCAACTTAAGCCTAGTTTTAACTTGTGGTCTTCAAAATCTTTTATTAGTTTATTAACTTTTTTAAAAGTAGGCCTAAGCAGTTAACCCAATTTAATTTACAAGTAATTCTTTAAAGCTAGGCATGTTTTGGATAATTTTAACAGTAATAGTGTACAATGGGTAGCTTACAGTTTTTCGTAATGATGAGAAATGTTTAAATTAAGTAATTCTCTTTGTGCTCTCATTTGCCAGTAAAAAATTTAAAGAAATTCAATATAGATTATCAGTAAGTATTTCTGAATTTTCACTTGATTTACTGAAGTAATGATTTTTTTTGTGTTATTACATATTTTATTATTAACTTGAGTGAAATTCACCCACAGAAGATTAAATTTTTAATGATAAGTAACAATTTTATTAAGTTTTTAACAGAAATATATTGTGATGCCATTGCCATTTACATTGCATGGAGCATGCTAGATTTACTATGCTAAAGTTACCTTCTGAGATTATTATTAAGTACATGCATTTTAATTTCGTCAGTAATCTTTCATAGAAAACCGTGTTAGGTTCTTAATGTAATTTAAAAAAAATGTTTCTGTTTGTATTATTAATGACTGTATTTAATCAAATATTTTTGCAATGAAAAACAGATTAGCTACTTTTATGCAGCAGTAATTTTTAAGTTTTATGGCTCTCTTATACTATTTTCATATTCGCATTACCTACTTTCGCACAGTAGAAATTTTGTTTCCAATCTTTATTTTCCATTTTCCCTCTAACTTCCTGCAATTTTACTTCTACATTCTTGGTAAATATGACATTAAACTAGTATTGTAATTTTTTTGCCAAAATGTTTTATTACATGCTTTATTATTACTAATACTTCAAAATATAAAAGTGTGGAAACTAAAGGAAGTTTGAAAAAATCAAACATAAAAGTGACCTGCATAACCTCAGAATCACCTGCATAACCTTAGAATTACTCTCGCCTTAAAGTAGGTAATATGTTTTTCATCACGAAAATGATTAATTAAATGCATGTTATTAACAATGAAAATAATAGAAGCATTTTTAAAAAAAGAACAACTAAAATGACTCTATAAAAATAAAAATTGCATGAATAATGTAACACATCTTTATAAAAAAGTAGATGAACACACATAAACACTACCAGGTAACAAATAGCAATGATGTTACACTTTGTGTACTACATGTAGCATGCTCCATGCGATGTAAAAGGCAATGATGTCACAATATGGCTCCATTAAAAAGAGCATAAAATCATAAGTTAGTGTAATAGATTTAATCTTCCGCAGGTGAATATCTCTAAATTTAATAATAAAGTAAATAATAAAAAAAACATTAATTCCTTTAGTTTAACTGGTTTAATGTTACAAATACTATATTTTTTATTGATAAATATGTAGTGTAGGTTGTTTTCGATTTTTCAGTAATTTGCTCACTAAAGCACTTTATTACATGCCCAAAAGCAGTAATCTAAATTATAAAAGTGCAGAAAGCACGAAAAGTTATGATAAAAATTGAAAATAAAAGTGAGCCACATAACCTTAAAAATGTTTATGCACGAAAGTAGGTAATGTCTCTTCAGTTGCTAAGATAATAGAAAAAAAAATTACTGAAGAACCTGACACAGTTAATAGTTAAAAATCCTTTTTAATTAAATAGGTGCCATTTTAACAGTATTTTTACTGCAACAATAAACAAAGTAATACGATTAAGATTATGTAATGCCTACTAAAATGTGATATCAAGCATGAGCAGTAAGTCGATGTACGTCTAGTATGTTCCATGTAATATGTACAGCAGTGGCATCACAATATAGTATTTTATAAACAGCCTTTAAAAAAAATTCTTTGGGTGATTATGTGTTAATTGGATAGTAAGGTATGTAATAAAAGAAAACAATATTCAATTATTACTATTTAAAAAAAACAACCTGCATAAATACCTTTTTATTATTAATATTGGGCATATAATAAAGCATTTCGGTGCAATTACTAAAATTGACAAATCAAGTGAAAGTACAAATTTACCTAACAATATAAATAAATAATAAAATACAGTCGACCTTGGTTATAACACCTTCGGTTAGAACGCCAACTCGGTTATAGCGCTATTTTCATAATGTCTCCAATATTCTATATTAAGTGTATGTGTGTTTTAAGATCTGTTAGAACATTGTGAACTCAGATACAACGCTGTCATGCTGCTGTTATAGTCCAGCCACTTAGTAAATGGCTTGCACGAAAATTTTTTGTCCAGGTAGGAGAATTCCCTTCTAGCTCCCTCCAACAGTTCAGTAACAGAGTTTGCCAATCTGCGTCTAGAAACTGTTACTACTTAGCAATAATGAAGGAAAAGGGAGGAGCTTCCGGGGACGTAACCTCTCACTCGCACATTTCTTTTTCTCTCTATTCTACTGGTGCTCTTAGCAGTTTTCTAAGCTGCTGACTTAGAGTCACTGTCACTTGAAATACAATTTGTGTTCTATTTTTAATATAAAGGTTGAGAATAGAAACACCCTTTCTTAGAATTTTGTTGCAGGCTAAACAAACAATGTAAATTGTGCCAGTCCTGTAAAAGCTTTCTCTCTCACACACATACACTCTATGCTTTAGTGAGGGGGGAAAGCTTCAATCTCACAACAACTTCAATCTCACTGTGTTGCATGTATACATACTAGACTGTGCAGTACTTATTTTCTATTATTTTTTAACTAAAATATATTTCAAAATTATGTAATATGTGTAATAAATTGTAATAAAATAGCCATTAACTATGTATACAGTACAAAGTATGCTTTTTTTTCCACTACATACAGTATTTCTGCCATTTACAAACTTGTTTACTGTAAACTCAGGTACAACGCTGTCTCGTTTACAGCGCTCATATATGTTTCATCACTTCAACCGCGTTATATCCGAGGTCGACTGTATGTATAATTTTCGTTGAATATTTTAAGTTTAAGCAGGTATAATATTTGCTTTTTGTCACAATTGCTAAGAACCTTTTTTACAGCTACTATTAAAAATTATATTTTTTAGTCATTAAATGATTTATTTTAGTTTTTTTTCCTAAAAATATTAAAGAATTTTTTAACAAATGAGAAAAATTGTGAAAATTGATAATTTTTGTTAAACCTTACCTAAAATATTTTGCATGTACAGTTTATTGTAACACAGGTTCTTCAGAACCTTGTAACCTTTTTAACTTCAGAAAAACACTATTATTTTATGTATTTTACTGTAGAGTATATTAATTTCATTATAGTTGTACAGTCATTGGACCACGTATTCAAATAATTAGGATTATGACTTACTTTTTTCTAGTCTAGTGGTCTTTAAATCACCTTGTATAACGCACCTGTGGTTTCAAAACTTTATAGTTTCATCTCCAGGCCATAGTAAACATAGTCACATCTTTCTGGCGAGATCAGCACAAAGTTAAAAAAACATTGAACTTCTGTCTGGACTGTAACGACATACGACTCACATGGTAGTGTTTGATCAAACTAAATTTTATTGTTTTAAAAATTGTGTTATTGTGTTAGTGTTGTTACATGTGTTTCGATGTTTTATTAACTTTGTGATGACCTGGCCAGTTGGGATTTGACTGTTCGTACCACAGCTTGAAGATGAAACTGTAAAATTTCAAATCCATGATAACCAAGGTGAATTAAAGACCACTAGACTGAAGAAAATAGTTTTGTAGTTGTAAAAATAAGTTTTTAAAACTTTTTTCAATGTGTTTTACTTATGGCAGTTAGGCCCTCTTACTAAATTGGTAATTATTGGACAGCGCTAATTTTTTTGATTTTTTGCCAAAATGATTTCATGCTTGTAAATAATAACTTAAAATATAAAAGTGAGAAATTATTAGAAAAAAAATATCCCGATAACATAACCAGTACTATTGTGTGGAAATTACTGATATTGTAATTGTTTTTTTCTTGCAAAACCACCATATGTAATGAATATGGACATACCCTCAAAAAGTTAAATGAATGAAGAGTCTGTTAACTTCCTTAATATTTTTCATTAAAAGAAACTCCATAACCTAGTGTTACATAATTTTTTTGCAGCTTTAACTTATTATTTTAGATTTATAGAATAGGTAATATAAAATTTATTTATTTTGATAATCTGTTGCTTGGTTATGCATGATTAAGGTTTTGTGTTTACATATAAATAATACCTGGTAATGGCCTTTTACTTATTAAAAATATGGGGTCTTGTAAAAATCAGCAAATACTATAACATTTCTTGTTGCTCAGTTTTTTTAGAAACAATAGTAGATTAATAAAAAAGTTAATTATAAACAAAAATTTAAAATAAGATTCTTTTGACTATATTGCTGGAAGTATATACTTCTCTTATATAGACAGAAACTCATTACAGTAAATCGAAGTTTCAGTTTATTGAAAATGAGTTTAGGAAAAAGGTTTTTTAAAAATTTTGCTTAGAGATGAGAATATCAGTGGTTTTTTTAAATATTTGTGACTGTAAAAAAATATGTGTTAACACAACTGGTATGGTTGATGAGTCATACTTTATTAATAGATATTTTATACACAGTGTGATAACTTAAAAGAATTTTTTAAATTACTGAACGTCCATACTATATGTCAAAAGAATTTTTTAAAATTACTGAACGTCCATACTATATGTCAAAAGAATTTTTTAAAATTACTGAACGTCCATACTATATGTCAAAAGAATTTTTTAAAATTACTGAACGTCCATACTATATGTCAAAAGAATTTTTTTAAATTACTGAACGTCCATACTATATGTCAATAGAATTTTTTAAAATTACTGAACGTCCATACTGTATGTCAATTAATGAGGATGAAGGATCAGCGTTAATGGAAAATCCTATGGCAGCTCTAGGATTGTGGATCATACTTTGCCATGATCATCCTTTTTATATGAATTCTAGTGGTTCAGTTTTCAATTCTATCTCCATTGCTTCTATATTAGTTGGTGTATGATAAACTTACACAAATCCACATACAGCTTAACTGTTTTGAATATTTTCTACTCTTCCAATATGACTTGTTCTGCAGTTCCCTAAATCTCAGAATTGTTTTTCATCTGTGATCGAATGAATGGATCCATATGAGATACAATTGTGTGAAAGTAGCTGTATGTTTCTTATTGGTTCTATGGAATTCATTCTGCATATGCCCTGGCTTTGTACAGTCAATGTATGGGGGTAGTTATAATAAGTTAGGGTGTAGTATAATAGGCTACCATGATTTTAATTAAGATTTACGTGTTATAATTTAGGATATGTTGACTAATATTTTTAGTTTGAAGTCTTTTCTAATAAAAGTTGTTTATCTTTCTTTGGATATTTTCAGGTTTCATTTCATTATTCATTAAAGTATTGTGTTTACCACTTGTCTTTTTTTCTTATGCTGCCTGGTTCCTGTGTGAGGACTGTATTGTTAGATCATAAGCATTATTATGAAATCCCCCGCAGAGGGGTGCAGACTAGCTGCACCTATTGAAAGGATTTAGACGTCCATCACAGTACTCGAGTCTAACACACACTTACACTTACAACACCACACTTACAACACTTAGCACTCACACTACATTTAGGGAAGCGATAATAACCCTAATGTGCTTTTCGCTTAAAAAAAATGAAATCTATCCTTTTTTTAAATACTGTTTGTTATGTCATTTATCACAATATTGAGTAATGGGAGGCTTATTATTTGAAACTTGAGATGATTAAAAAAGTATATAGGCTAAACTGAAAACCATAACTTAATAAACTCTTTACTTGTATGCTGAGTAAAGAGTTTGATATATACAGTAGTTCTCTATACATCACATGTCTGCACTTTAAACCTTGTTATATATGTTCTGAATTTGTTGTTTTTTTTTACTATTACTAACAGCTATACCAATAAAGCAAGAAATTGATTCACTGGCTATTAGAGGGTTAGAGACAGATATTTCACTGAAGGTGATTTCAGCACATGTCAGATCCATAGTTGATGTCAATATTTTTGATTACACTAAGTCACCATGATATGTTCAGTATTTTATTTTGTCACAGTATTTTATTCTATTTGCAACTGTTGTGACTGTGACTTAAAAACACATGCGACAAAATCAGTCAGTGAAATATGCCCTTTTGTTTTTTCTGAAATTGAACATGCTTTTAGAATTCTATTTGTGTGTTGTATAGAAATGTCCTACTTTGTAATAAATAATAGGCCTGCAACACATTAAATGCAGCAAATGTACACAGTAGATATTTCATTACTTATGATGACCTTGCAAAATGGTGTTTAGAGCCAGCTTGACTATACTTGCCGTACCAGTAATATGTAATGGAAAGAAGAAGTCGTTTATATCAGTTTATCATTTAATTTTTGTTGCTCAGTTTCAGAAAGTATATTTTTGTTCATTCAAGTATAGCTTATTTATGTTACCCAAGATAAATAAATATATATATATATTTATTTATTTACATAAAATTAAGGTGAAGACACTGCAACTTTGGTGTAACCAAATTAGGTTTGGTCACACTTAATGTACTGATGTTTAGTTCTAAAATTTGCTATCACTAGTTATGTATGCAGGCTATTGTATTAGCAAAGTAGTACTAAACTACAAAGCACTTTGAGTCTAATCTCCAGTGTAGTCACCAATGTTTATAAATATCTCTAACTGTTGTAATAATTGAAAGCACTAGGCCTACATTCTTTATACTGTATTAGTCACATCTATTCAATCATTTCTGACTTTCCTCTCTTCGTCTAGAATGTACTTTTTAATCATTAACATTTTTTTTAGTTTCTACTTTATTATTTTAAAAGTATAATACGTCTAATAGCAGAAAAATATACATATACAAAATAAAAATTTCATACAGTAATTGAAAAACTATACCAAATAGTTGGTGAAATTTAGAAAATAATAAACTAATTAATATTAATTTATTTGTATCATGAAAAATGTTTAATGCGAAATTTAACTTGAAAATGAAAGTACTGTAAAAGTAGGATTAAAGTAGGTGTACATAGTGTGTTACACTGCAGTAGTATTTAGAGAACAGCAAATAACTGTTATTAATTCATAACTTTTTTATCATCAGTTAAATGCAGTTAGTTAACTTGTGCCCCCTACAACCATAACAATATGCCCTCCACAGTATCCTGTCCTGACACTGCACCAACGGTGGCCATGGAGACCATTCTTGGGTTTCCCCCTATTTTGTCATGGGGGAGGCACGTAAAGCAGCTTATAGACTGCAGGGTGGTGGTGGCGGCTGGCTGCCCTCTACTTTTAGCTATGCTAGAATCAAAGTTAAGATAAATGACCCAATCTTGTTGATGGGGACTTATCAGATGGTTAAACGGCACATAGTATCTAGACCCTTTGATGTAAAGATGGCCTTTGAGGGGAGAGGTCATGAGTTGGGAAATTCTGGAGACCTAGTATGGTATAAGGGTGGCTCCAAGACAGACAGGTACTGGTGCTAGTGTTTATGTCCTGAGACCAGGGTTGAAGAAAGTTATCATCCTGGGATGGTATGCAACAGTATTTCAAACTGAAGTAATGGCCATTATAGACTGTGTTCAGGAGAACTTGAATCAGGGCTTCAAGAAGGCATGCATTCATATTCATACCAATAGTCAGGCAGCAGTAAAAACAATTGCGGGACATACAATACAGTCCAAGTTGCTCTGAGAGTGTTGGAAGAACCTCGACGCTCTGTCCCTGGGCAACCGGGTAACTCTTCACTGGGTTCCAGAGCATAGGGGAGTTGAGGGTAATGAGGAGACAGACCAACTGGCTGGACTTGGATCTGCATTTGAGTTTATTGGACTTGAGCTGGTTTTAGGGATCTATCGTTGGCCAGGTCTGCTATTAATAGGTGGATTACTAATCAACACTAGGTAAGATGCGATAACCTTCATGGGCATTCCCATAGTAAATGTCTCTTAAGAACATTTGGAGGACTCAAAGGGGCAGCAGATGTCCTGGGCAGAGCACAACTCAGGAGGATCATGGTGCTCATAACAGGGCACTGTAGTCTGAGGGTGCATATGAACAGGATTGGTATGTACCATTTAAAAACCTTGTGTAGATTGTGCAAGAAGGAGGAGGAAACTGCAGGTCACATAATTTGTGATTGTGAGGCTCTTGCTAATAAGAAGCTAGGGGTTTTTGGTTCTTAAGATCCTAGGGATCTTCAGCAGAGTGAGCTAGTCTGTGGGTTGCTGGAACTTATTAGGGGCACCAATCTGCTGAACTAGGTATTTTAAGAGGTTTAGTTGCACATTAGGTCAGTTGATCGATTTGCCTGGGGTTGAATTATCCCTTCCTCTAGTATCTAATATAATCTAATCCCTTCCCAACTACACAGTTCCTAAGGCAGAGATATGAATGAAATGAATTTCTGGTAGGCCTTCCACGAATCGTTGAATTACTGACTGAATGGAATTCACACTTTGATATTATTTATCTCAGAAACTGTTAATTCATACTATTATTGTTAGCCCCTATCACTATTGCAGTTGGAATTGTTTTATCTTGTTTTGGCTGGTATGCACGTAATGAACGTCAAACTGTTGGTAATCCAGCTGGCAGAGTGGTGGGATTGTGTATTTTATGCTCTAGAGAACTATTCTAAGAGTTGGATTACTGGCCAGTTTGATGTTTCATACGTACATATACATGTTTTGCAGCCATTTTTTTTTTTGCGCCCTATAGCCTTGCCTCCTTCTTACAATGCCCAGACCTTTTTTTGAAGTTATTTCACCATCCTAATCTGTATTTTCCATAATCATATTTTCTATATACTTCTTTTAATTGAGAAATTAAAAATAATAGAAATTTAGGAGTGCAGCATTGTATTGTTCTGTTTTTCTTGTTATAGGCTGTCACCTGTCTTTACAAAATGGTTGTAAGTCGCAGTGACACAAAACGACGGCAAAAAGATGGAGAAAGTGGGCTTCCAGAAAGTCCTAAAAGGTAAATGTATAATATTTAATGTAGACTTTTTGTATATTAATTATTAATTTATGAAATGTCAAGATTGTGCTGGAATGACTGAGGCTAATAATAATTATGTTATATTTCATTTTTAATTAATGTACCTTGTCCTGATTATTTAACCTTTGGTTTCCTGACATTCCATATTATCTGATAGGATGTGTCCGATATATTTTTTTTGGTATAAAGTATCACATCGAGTTAGCCCCAATCATATGAGATATAAAATTTTCCAGATATTTCAGTCCAGTTTTGGAACCAATAAAAAATATAACAGGAGTTAAAACTCACAATAAAGGTAGAGTTTATTGCTTTCATTGGAACACATAATCATAAATTGTAGGACTGTTAAATACATTTGCTTTTGCTATATGATAACTTGATGAATCATGTTTGATGGCAAATATAAACACAGGTGTGGTTAAAATATGGCCATTAAACATACTATTTGCAGTACTGTAAATATATAATTGACAAGCAATGAAGGTTCTGTATAAGGGAGAGGTACATACATATGGAAATATACATATATGACTGTATAAATATGGAAATATAGGCTTGGTTACACTGTAACCGATGAAATGGCAGTACATATCATTCGACATTGATGTAAGTAAACACGTGTCACCAGACACTAAGGCAGTGCTATTGTAGCTATGGAAGTGTTATTAGCATTTGTTTGTGTGTGTACATTATAAGGTCTAAAAAAAAAGAAAAAAGGTTGTTCTCTTTATTGAGATAAAGTTAGAAGCTGTAAAATGATTGCATAAATGTGGATTGATACAGATAATTGCAGATGAACTTGGTGCAAGAAAAGTAACTGTAGGCGATCGGAAGAGAAAAAGAAGCGAGTTAGAGAAAGAGTTTCTATCAACTTTCTGAAGATGTGTTAAAAAAGAAAAAAGTATTAAGGAGTGAGAATATGACAAACAAGTGAGGCATTATTTTTATTGTTTTTCCAGCAGAGAAGTAAAGCAGTGCCTATATTTCAACAAAAAGCCTTATGTTTTAGAAAGAATTTAAAGTTGGTGACGAAGAATTTACAGCCAGTGTCGGAAGGTTAGCTCATTGGAAAAAAGGTGGTATAAGACAACTGACTGCTAGTGGCAAAAAGTTATCAGCAGACTCTCAAGAAATTGATAATTTACGTAAATTCATTGACAGAAAAACAACTATACAACTGCTGTAAAAGGTGTTTAAATTTGATATGCTTTCTAAAAAATCTTTAGCATCATAACAAGAAAAATCAGTACCACACTTTAAGATGTTGAAACTGCAGTTATTAGACGTGCATGTAGTAACAGGAAAACATAAGTTAAAATTACTTTGTTTTGGAAAATATAAAAAACACTGGCCATTTAAAAATTTATCGATACTTGCATTTCCAGCGATTAATAAAAGCCAGAAAATTGCTTAGATTCAGAAATTTTTCAGAACTGGTTTTTTAGAGTTTTTGCTGTTGGTCAAAACATTCTTGGATCATAAATTTGCCTGCAAAACCTATTCTTCTCCTGGACAATGCAACATTCATCCAAATGTTTTTTTGGGGGGGGGGAGATTAACAGCAGCACTGTGGCCCCTAACTCGTCAGCTTAAGAACTTTTCGTGTTCCCCTATCACTTCACCTTAAACTGACTCCAGTGCCCTTAACGAGCTCCAGAATCTTGTATAAGGTGACTGGTTGAACTCCTGATCTGGTTGCTGAGATCCAAAGAGTCTATTTCTTTTGGCCTCTAGGACCTCTCAGTCAAGGAGTATGTGTGCTGCGGTTTTACTTATCTTGAAAGGCAACGGATTAAACTGCAGCAATATGATATCAATGAGATGTTGGCTTGTTTTAGCAAGGAGAAAGAGAACTGCATTGTTAGATCAAAAGACAATTGATTTTTTTAAGATACATTTTTAAGGTTTGTCTTTTTGTTTCTTATTTAAAATGACAATTTAATATTTAGTTGTATTGAATTTGTGTTCATTTGCATTTCATAATGTTCGTTTCAAATCTCATTTTATTTTAAGTGTATACTGTACTGTATTAACATATACATTTCATCGTTTTTCATTTCAAGCTTTAATTTTTACTTTATTTTACGGTATTTATTTTCTATAACATTTGACACTTTTATTTCCATATACTGTACTTTATAATTAAATGAGGTTATTTATTGTTTACTTTAAGTTATTAACGAAGTTAGATAATAAAATATGCTTTTAAACTTATACACGTATTTTTATTTTGGTGCTTATTTTTTTTAACTGCTACAACTTCCAAATTATCCGATGGTCATTGGTCCTAAGTAGGTTCAATAATTGGGACTGTACTGTAGTTTAGTTCTTTATTATTTAAACAATATTAGCAGTGGGCCACATGCATAGGAAATCTTTGAAACTTCTTTGACCATAACAAGATGTTACCAAATTTTACTTTTAAATTTTATTCCATACAAACAGTTTTATCAGTAAATATGAAGTTATAAGTTTTTGAAAATTCATTTTAAATTCAAAAATACTTGAACAAATAAAAATAAAGGTATTTTGTAAATTTTCTTATTGTTTATCCAAATGATTTCAGATTGTGAACTTTGTTATGTATCATTACTGCTACAAGTTAGCTTACTCAAATTTCTGAAATCGTTTTTTGTTTTCCAGGAATACCCAATAAAATTGGTTCTCCCCATAGTTTTATATAAACTTTTGTTTTTGTTCCTGTTATCCACTTTATTGTTATATTTTTTGTTTTCACATTTTTATTTTTGTTAAATTTATTTGGTTAAGTTTATATATTTCATCAAAGTTAATTGGTGTTAGCGTTTAGTTCACTTTTAGTTTCAGTGTAACGATAACAGTCTTTAGTTTTATATTTCCCCCTGTGTAACAGATATTTGCTGGATGAGCGATGATAGCCTTCATGTGTTTTCGCCAAAAGCCTTATAAAGAAATATCAAATTTCTGAAAGGCGTAAAAGTGTAATTTGTTGGTTTTACAAAGTGGCTATAATTGTTTTTACGTCAACTTTGATGTGTAGTTTTTTATATAAGTCCATTTATATCCCTTCGTCTTAATATAAACAAGCGAAAGAGTTTTAGTGACACTAATTACTACTCATAATAAGTACTACTCATTTATAGTATATAAAAAAAAATTATGTACATTTTACTTTCTATATTATAGCTTGTATTTATAGTTATAAATATTTTAAAAAATTCATTCTATTTCTCAAAATATTTGTTTAAGACATTTTAGTACATATAACAGACAACACAATTTGTTTGCTGAACATTTTAAAAAAACCTATGTTGAAAATGACAATTCATTCACTTTTTCAAGACAAGCATAAATATGTTAATAAATTAATAATCATAACATTTTTATCTTACACTTTTTGGTGGAAGTGCATGCAGGGTTTTGAGAAAACTTGCTGATGAGGCCAAATTTTGACTGGAATATTCATGACCATGGCAATAAATATTGAAAATGCAAAAATATTTGACAATTGGTCTGGTTTGTTCTCAAATTTCAATCAAATTTGAAATGCTAATTTGTGCATTTAACACTGCTTATGATGACAGTAAAATCAGATTTTACTAAGACGTAAGATAAAAAAGTTATAAATTAAAAAAAAAATTAATATATTTTGCTGTGTAGGTTAAATATAGATTGGTTGAGAGAGGTTACAAGGTTTGGTGGCCCTGGGACCATGGTGAAAGAACCTATTTTGCAGCTAAGATGTTTATTAGACTGGTTTTCTCAGTGAGTTTGAGCTGTTCATTGACACTGTTCATCTTTTGCTGGCAAGTGCCTCAAGTTATAGAATAAATATGCAAGTTTCCACATCCATCCTGCTTAGCCTAGATACAGTTCTTCATAGTAAATTCCTACACTGTTTAGGCATATCCTCAAAACATAGCGCCCCATAATGAGTCCCATTATTCTTCTGAATTGCCTACTACACAGGTTTTCTATTGCCCCGCCCTCTAAATTCACCAAAGAAACTTCTTTAATTGAATAAAGAGACTAGTTGACTGCCTTTATAGTCTTGTAAGTACGATAGACGTATTTTTATTGATCTCTAGGAATGTGTAATATATTTTGGTCTCTTTGTTTCATGCAAAAAAAACCTTTTTTTCAAATCTTTTATTTTTGGATTTTGATATGATAAAGATTATATGGTATTTAAAAAAATGTTTATGTACAATTTTTGTGTGATAATTTTGTCTTAATTTTTTTTGCCTTTTTATTTCCCAAAATAATTCTTATGGAAATTGATTAAATATACAATTTGCTGTCTTTCTCCTTCAAAGATAAAACAAAAATAATTTTTATATTATTTGTTCTATTGTTCTATTTTATTAATAAAATCTTTTTTCAGGACCAAAGTTCATGCACAACGTAAATTTGCTCAAGGCTCCAACTTGAACACTCCAACCTTAACACCTGTCAAGGAAAAGGATAAGAATAAAGTCAATGGAGCAGTTGTTTCAACAGAACTTTTGCCAGCCAAGAGGCCCAATACTGAAGACTTCCTTACTTTTCTTTGCTTTCGAGGTTTGTTTTCCCCTTTGTTTTTATTTGTTTAAATTAAAACTCTAAACCAATAACCCTTCACTGTTTTTTCAGTATTTTAAGGATATTTTTTTAAATAATTTGTTTCTTTCCTAGCAATGCCATAACATATGACATAGTGATAATATGATAATTACCCTTGCAGAATAAATATTTAATTACTTATCAAAAATGTACAATTGACAGATTACAACAACAAATAAGCCATCAAATGTACAAATGTATATAGTATTGTTTATATAAAATCATTTATATAATATTGTTTAACCTTTTTATATAACTTGGTCAATATGTCAAAAATTGGACTAAACTCACTTTATATTTAACATGTTATTACTAATATATATATATATATATATATATATATATATATATATATATATATATATATATATATATATTTATATAAATAATTGTGTTTTATGCTTTTCATTTGGAAAATAACCATATTTATTCTTAATAATTGAATATAAATAGCTTTATTAACAGTATTTAACAACATTAAAAGATCTACAAAACAAAAATGTTTGATTATTGTTAAAATATGTTAAATTCATAACAAATTGCACAAATAATGTAACACTCGAAACAGATGATCTTCCACAGCTCAGAAAAAGGTAAATAAGATTAGATGTAAAGGAAATCACAGTTTACAATAGCTCACCATTTCAGTATTTCTCTGCACTTTTAACTGATACTCTCTTTTAACCAGTTTGTTACGTTGTTGAAACTGATAGAACTCTTCTATTCTACGACTAAAAGAATTGGAAGATGGGAAATGTAAGGTAGATGATTCATTTAACTTTTCTTATCTTGTCCTTGTTTTACTTTGTCCTTGTTTTACTTTGTCCTTAATTTTCTTTTTTTTTTTTTAATTGCTTATAAATATATATTTTTTAATCTTAATTTATACTAATAATATAAAGAGATGATAATTAAATTTAATACACTGAGGGCTCTTCACAAAGTAATTCTTGTTTTGGAATAAAAAACCTAAGTGGAAAATAGACAATTTTTGTTATACTAATTTTTAAACTACACTCAAACTATTTTCTATATAGTCACCATATAAGTTCAAGCATGTATTGTAGTGATGAACTAGCTACAAATTCCATTGTCATAGAAATTTGCTGCTTTTGATTTCAGCGATTCATTCACGCCTGCTTGAAGTTCTGCATTGTCATCTGAGCACTATATTTTTAGCCAGATTTTCGTATGGGGAAACAAGTTGTATAGTCAGTTGGTCCAAGATCTGTGTTGTTGGCACATGGTTGAACCTCCCATATAGTAACTTTGGCTTGGTGGTCAAGGTGGCTAAGACTGCAAGGTTGTAGGTTTAGGCTGTAGTTACTACAATAAGCTTTTAGTTTTGTCTTTCCATCAATGCCAGTCCCTCGTCCTTGTTAGTTTGACTAGCATAAACTTTAGAGGTCCTACTGGTTCTAAGCAAAAATGTTTATAATGTTTTTCAGTTTATTGTTTAAACAATGTTCGAAATGTCAAGCATCTCTATCCAAAAAAAACCTGGCCAGTCAATTTCCTTGTGGATAATGTGTGTAAGCATTTTCCTGGTTTTCTGGGTGAACTAGTATTTCTCCACTTTATGGACTGTTTTTTTTTAATTACAATCAAAGTGTTTCATCCCAGTCTTGTCTCCAGTAATGATATGATCAAGAAGGGAATTGCATATTTGTCGCATGCGTTAGGAAACGTGAAGGTGGCTGCCCGACTTCCACTGAGGAGCTGTAATGCTTGGTGTGGCTATCTTTAAATGCTAAGCACCACAACTGAAATGGTTTTGAATAGCAGCATACATTTTAAAACCTTATTATAAACAGAGGGAATGTAGTAATATCATCAAACTGTTACGGCTAGATATATAATAATCAGTAATAGGAAACTAGCTAACCAGAATGATTGTGCTCATCTGTAGCGATGCCCTGTTACTTTGTGAATAGCAACCGTGTATTTAAATGTCTTCATTTTTAGTTTTATGGAGTTCTTGTGTGTAGGATGAAGCAAGGCCACATAGCTTATTTTGTTTTTTTTACTTTTTGCATGAAATATATAATATGAGTTTTTTACTGATTTCCTGACTGTCTTGCATTTGGCTGAATTGCTCCCCTAAAAAAAAAGTGATTTGCATCCTTGATTATTTTGTTTGAACATTTCCAATAGGAAAAATTCTAAGCAAAACACCAACTGTAATGGAACTGCAAGTACTATTTATTGACACCTGCTACAAAAAATAAGTATATGTGATAAATCTCATATATAATCCAGGAAAAATGTGTTTATTTGTACTTTTTCTTGTAATGGAATTAAAATTTATATTTTAGATCATAACTAAATGGTGTATCTATTTGTGTGCCCCCCTGTACTTCAATTTTCAGAATTTCTTTTAAAATTAATATGTTTATTGCTGGTTAATACATCCAGTAGATCAACTATCTATACTGGCCAAAATTAAAAAAAACAAATGATAGAAGTTATAGAACAGTTACAAAAATAGCTTTGTATTTAACATAACCTTAATATGATTGAAATGTATATGGATCTGATTATTTTGTCTGTTCTACTATTGCAAAGTAAAAAAATTGATATTGCATTTCTGAGGTTACTGAATATATTCGGCTATTTCTGTTAATATGTTTACATTAATTTCAGGGACACAAAAATTGCCTCAGAGGTTAGATTTCTTTAACATTGCAACAACTCCTGAACAACAAGATGACGATTCAAAGACAGATCATAGTGTTGCTGGATCTTCCAGAGTTAGTGCACGGTGTATTGAGAAAAGTTTTTCTGAACAGGTAAGGTTTTAGTTAATAAATTTTGATCTGAATCAGTCTTTTAAATCTGTTAAAAATACAATTTAAGGAATATTGTTATATGCATTAATGTCAGAATGTAATTTTATTACAGTTTTTATATGAGAGTACAATTCAGAACATTAAGTGTAAATTATTTAACAGCGCTTAAAATGTTTATATTTCAGAGCTTTGCTGTGGCTAAAGCAGAGACAAAAGCAAGAAATAAACCAAGACCGACTGCTGCAGTGCAGGCGTTCAAGAAAAAGTATCAAGAACAACGCCTGGCTAAGCAGAAAATTTCACTAACTAAACTAGCTCAAAAAGGTAATCTTAAAAGTGTGTAATTTATACTACTGTACGGTACTGATTATTTGATAATGGCACAATGATTAACCAAATGGTGATGGTGTCAAATAATATGATAATTGGAAATGGTAAGAGGAATTTAAAGGAGCATATAACTAAGGCTTCTAAAAAAAGTGAATAATTTAAAAAAATGTTATTATCAATATTTGCTAGTAACTGAACATAAACAATAAATAAACATTATTTAATTATAAACTATATGGAAATGGAAAACGATATGCACTTTTTGTGTTTAGTAACAGTAGAATGTACAGTTAAAAATAAAAGTACAGTAAAACACTTCAGTTTAATGTTTTTAATGTGATACTAAAAAGGGTTCATTATCCATCAGTAATGCATCATAACAAATCGATGGCTGTCAGATACTTATATTTAGTGCGAGCCATAGCCAATATTTTATCTTTTATTCTACGAGGGTTGATCAAATATAAACGAGACTGATTTTTTAAAAAATTTATTGCTTACTTACAAATTATTCTTGATACAACTTATTTTTCTACATAGTTTCCCGCACGAGTAACACATTTTTCCCACCGGATTGGAAGTTTTTTAATTCCATCTTCGTAAAAAGTTTTCGGGCGTTCATTGAGCCATTGGAGCACGAAGGTCTCCACCGCAGAATCGTCTTCGAAACGCTGGCCTCCAAGCGCCTCTTTGAGTGGCCCAAATAGGTGATAGTCGCAGGGTGATAAGTCTGGGACTGTATGGGGGATGTTCCATTGGTTCCCAGCCAATTTGATCGAGTTTAAGCCTCGTAGCATTCGCCGAATGTGGTCGGGCATTATCGTGAAGAAGAATGACGTTTCGCCGGTTTAGATTTCCTTTTCCTACTTAAAAGACTGTTTTTATGCCTCTAAAACATCGCAATAATATTGTGCATTTATTGTGCGTCGTTGATGGAGGAACTCGACGTGAAATCGACACCTTGATTGTCGAAAAATACAGTGGCCATTACCTTCCCGGCCGACGATCGTGATTTGGCCTTCAGAGGCGCCCTCTCTCCCCTCTTCCGCCACTCCATACTTGCCTGTTTCGACTCGGGAGTGTAATGGTGAACCCATGTTTTGTCACAGGTGACAATCCGGTTTAATAATGCCTCACCATCTCGTTCAAATTGGGTCAATAGTCGCTGGCAAATCTCCAAACGATTCCGTTTGTGAACGTCGGTCAAAATTCGTGGAACCCACCTTGCAGATACTTTGCTGAGTTCCAGGTTTGATGTAACGATTTTTGAACGCTACCATAGCTCAACTGGAGTTCATCTGCAATAAATCGCAGCGATATACGCCTGTCTTCGCCCAGGAGCTTCGAACAGCATCAATGTTTTCGCCCGTGGACGGAAGTGGTCGGGCGACGATCATGGCTGAGGTTTTCTACTGCTTCCCGTCCTTCGCGTAATTCCTTGTGCCAAGCAAAACGCGAGCTCTTGACAGGGTCCTGTCCCCGTATTGAGCCGTCAATCTACAAAAGATTTCAGTCGGATTGACCCCCTCCTTGGCCAAAAACTTAATAATAATAATAATTCTCTGCTCCACGGAAACGTGCACTTCACTCTCACTCATTGTATAGTTTTATACTGAAGGGTCCGAACGGAAATGTTGCCCGTCTACGCCCGTCCCAAACCTCCCAGGCTACCTGAAACCCCACCCTTTAGAGTTCAATGTCTAACGGAAAAGTTTTTAGAAAGTCAGTCTCGTTTATATTTGATCAACTCTCGTAGATTCAAAGGTAATAAGTATATTTTAATATACTTACATTTATTGTATATTTTAGTGACCAGTTCTAAATATATAGAGTGCAGTAATTGAATTCCTTCATAAGCTTAGTATAGGCTCGAATAATGATAGGTAGAGAAGAAAAAATTGTGTCACTTACAGTTTACAAAATTAACTTTTTTATAAACTGACCACTTTTTTGTTCACTCCATTTTTTCACCGTGTATGAATCATCAAGTTATATACGATTCCAACAAAGCAAAAACGTGAATGCACTTTATAATTGTGTGCTCTTACAAATTATGGGGAAAACTCTAAAAAACTGATTTTTCATTTTGTTTTATTAGAATTTCAAAAATGTTTATTAGAATTTCTATAATGTTGAAAATTCCATCATTACTTTATTGGTTCTGAAATGAAGTCAGTGTGGAGCCTGGTATTGGAAGATCTGATTCTAGTGTGCAGAATATCAGAATTATTGTATATTCAAGAATATTACATTTATAATTCATAAAAAAAAGGTTCAAGAAACTTATACTTATGTAGAAATTTACAATGTACATAAAAAAAAATCAGATTATATGACATGTTGAAAACCAAAATCCTGAATACTTTCTTGAGTTCTAAAGATTCCGTTTGAAAAAAATCAACTGATTCCGTTACTCATTTTGTGGCAGTTATTTTAAACATTTTAATATCACATTTCTTGGAACCATTACCATTACAAAATACAGTATTTATGGGTAACAAAATATTTTCTTTTTTCCATGACAATCATAATTTAAACAATTTTTTTTGTAACTTTATAAGAAAATGAGTTGACAAAAACTTGAAAACATTTTGTATTTATTTTTGATTGTTGTAGACAATTACCAAGAATTGGTGTTTTCGGGTTTTTTGTTAAGTTAATTCTAAAAATGTTTGTGTAGCTATAAACAAATGCAAGTTGGGTACACTAGGGATGCGATTATCCGTATCATGTTTATCTAGAGTTCCAGCTATCCAAAATTATTTTTTAAATTTAAGTAAGAAAAACAAAAAAAGTTGGTCTGTTGCATATAGAAGTTACTTCTTTTACAACTTAAGCACATTTACAAATAGTAAAGGAATTATTTTTATCATGCAAAATTTATTGCTGATTGATATTATTTGATACATTCTAATTATCAGATATGTAGGTCTCAACAAGGTATCAAAAATCAAAATGAAACAGCAGCCGAGATACAGTTTGTTTTATGATAAGGAGATAAGCAAAGATGCTGTGCAAACTTGATAGTGAAGAACAATGTGACCACAGATACTTTGGTATAATTAATGATTTATTAATTGTAAAAATCAGAACAGATCAATACTAATCTTTATTTTTAATAATTCTAGTAAAAGGTAAAAATATGGTACGCACAAGATCTGCAGCATTACTGGAAGAAAACCGGAGAGTTCCAAAAACTGTACCACAGCGATCTGTCACAGTCGTTCCTGCAGTCAAAGCCAAGGCAACACCAAAGCCTGTTGTAAAGCAGACTATTAAAAGGTATTTGAGTAGATAGCACTCACACCTTCTTCATCCAGCTTCACTTGCCCTAATATAAGTAAAACATATTAAACAAGCTGTTTTAATAAATTAATTTATATGTTATATAATATTATGTCAGTCTTTAAAAAGTAAATAAAAAACTGTATATTTTTAACTTTACCTGATACCAAACGTTCATAATGCAGATTTGCAAAGTAGGTATAAAAGAAAAGAAATTTTAAATGCTTTTATTTTTGATAAAGTTTACCACTTAAGAAGCGTATGTTTTTTTACTGAATAAATCATTTAAACAGTTATATGATTTTATTCTTATGGTTGCTTTCATGGAAGCAATATTGTTGTATTATAAAATAATGAGCCCCATGGGAACAACCAAGCAATATGTTTCAGGAAATGAGGTTATAAAAATATTGCATGCCTGTTTAGATACATTTGTTACAGTGGAACCTTTTCTAGTACTTCTACCATAAGTCATCCAGGGACTGCTCTACACCCTTTAAATCAATATATATATATATATATATATATATATATATATATATATATATATATATATATATATATATATATATATATATATATATATATATATACATACAATAACCATTTTATGGATAATGCACCATGAAAAAAATGGTACCCTGAAAAGCCTTTTTGGGGCTTTAATGAGCCTATGTAGTCATAATTATATATATACAGTTTTCAGGGCATACAGTTCAACCAAGTAAAGAGTAATTCAATTCAATTATTGAAAATTTGCTTGATTTTTGAGCTAAACACTAATTGTTAAAAATAGAAAATTCTCTCAATCAATTTTTTTTTTAATATCTCAAAGAATAAATTCGGTCATTGTTGGTATTAATATTTTACCAACAAGGATTAAGTATAGTTTACCATAAGTTATTTAACTACAAAGTCAGTTTATTTACTGTGATGCTACAGTGAGCAGGGAGTAAAAGTGTAGTGTTGCCAATCACCACATCAGATTGGACACTGTTTATGTAGATCTATTATAAATATAACGAATGTGACTGTACCCCAAGTGTACTCTCGTTACTTGTCTGACCGGATCAACACTTCGCATTGTCGAATAAATATGTGAATGTAATTGATAATTGTACACAATCAGTTCAGAGAACTTGCATGCAGCATTCTGCAGGTATAATGTTTTCAGAATGGTATCATTTCATGATTATGTCAGTAAATTAAAAATGTAATTTTTTCAAATACAAAAATAAAATGAAAACACTCTACACTATGTTTGTAAATGAGAAATTCAATTTTATCACCATTATTTTATTTGAATGTTATTTGACACGCTGAAAGCCTTAATTTATTTATCCACATTTACAAGCATGGTTTTGACTAACCAGGAACCAGTAACAAGTTCAGCCAACAAGACTCTACCCCTGTTCCCTCCAAAAAGCCTTACACAATTAATCTTAAGTTTAACCATAAAACTTTAATCATCTGGAAAGTAAAACTGAGTATTTAATTAAATATTTAAATTCTGTAAGTTTAGCCTACGCGGAAAAATTGCTCTAAATTATGTAAAAAGCAAAATATTACTTTATGTTTCGGTTACACAATAGTTTTACATTTTGGCTGTGCACTTATGGATGCATGTTAAACGTGTTTGATTTGAAAACTACTACATCATAGAGTTGCTTGCAGGGATATTTTCGTAAATCGTTTACTAATAATTTTGAAATCATGTTCTAAAGAAACCCCGAACTCTAAAAATTCGGGTTGCAGACCCCTAAAAGTAATTTTATATTGGTAATATAATTATTAAAATTTTTACTAATAGATGGTAGAGATTACAACAAACCTAAAGAGACTATATTTAAAGTTATGTTTTGTTTGTGTTCAAATAAATGAATAAATTTTAGTTATCATCAAAGAACAATCATTTTTACTGTGTAAATTATTTATTCGTAAACATCATTTTATGTTGTCTCCAAAAGTGATGCAGCAGTTTAAACTAGTAAAAATTAAATAAATTGTTAAATTTTATTATATAATTGTGGCAATACTATATAAGATATGAGCGATCATAAGATATGTGCAACCTGTGCTGATCTTATGATCAGGTTATAAACATAAAGTATTAATGTTTTAAAATTGTGTCCAAAGAGGTGTTGTTTAAAAAGGTTTAAAATTTTAAGTTAAAAATTGTTTACTAAATTGATAAATATTTTTATAACATAAAATTTTGTTTTTATTTTATTTTAATTAATGTATAATGTATATTGGATGTTTTAAGGATTTGTTGTTGGGAATAAGTTAAATGTTAAATTTAAGGATAATGTTGCTTGGGATTTAAGGTTATATATTTCTTACTGTAGGCTAAATCCAAAACAAGTGAATAGTTCATTGCGAGGAGGATTACGTAGTGGTGGAGAACTTCCTCCAGGAAGTGATATTGGTCTAAAGTCAGAAAGGAAACCTCGACTTGTAGTTAAAGATCAAGAGCCGCCTAATCCAAGAACTCAAAAGAGTAAGTTTGCATGGTATTAAATAATAATTTTATTTTAATAGAAAATAACTTTAATTATAAATGGCATTGACAAGATTTATTAAAGTTACACATTTATTAGATAAGTGTGCAAACAAATGACTAATTATCGACAAAGTCATATTTGAAGTCTTTTAACATTTGGAGGTGGCAGCATTCTATTTTATCCCTTAGCGGGTAATTGGGGAAATGATTCAAAATTTGTGAAGTAATCCATTTTATCTCCTGCAAATTATATCGTGATTTTGTCTGTAATGAAGTACTCATTAGTTCCATAATTGTCAGCAAGTGTTCTCTCTGTTTGTAATATATAATATTATAATATAGTTTATAATGTACAATCATAATATTGTAATGTGTTTACGGTGATTTGATAGTTTCTAGTGAAATATGGTGGATGTTGAAATGATTGTGAGATGATGGGTTTGAAAGCACTCATCAAGTGTCAAATAAAAGATTAATGATAGCTTTTAAGAGACTGTACTCGCTTTAAGAAAATCGTATGTTTCATAATTTTATCCCAAACTTGTTTGAACCATACTTCCATATACAAGTTTTGTAAATTTTTCTTAATATTTTTGCTTGTATTTAGTACAAATTTACGTTGTGTACATTCAGTAGACTTTTTACAATGTGCTAGTAATATATGTTTACGTTATACAAATTTCATTCTTTGTACGTATAAATATTTTATGTTTAGTACAGGACAAATCTTTATTAGTAAAATAAAATGTTATTGACTCTTAAAAATTGAATCTAATCAACTTCTCACTGAATTGCGTTTGAAAGAGTATAAGAGCGTATTCTATTGCAGACACACTACACAGCACTAAATTTATTACAGGCACTGACTAGCACTCTTTTCTGTACAAAAGCAATGTTTTTGTATATTATTTTTCAAATTTTTGCTTAACCAAATGACTTTTAGTCCTATAAAATTTTGTTACATGGGACTGTAGTATATATAAAATCCATATATGATCATCCTTTCTTGATTTGAAATACTAAAAAGCAAAAACAAACCTAATAAGAGGACCTGCTAATCTCTTAGTGGTACTTTTGTATAAATAGATATTTCATGTAAAAACATTACTTTAATACTTAAAACCAGACTACGTAAATCATATTAATATTGTCATTCATTTTGTCAAGGGTTCAAAGTGAAGGCAAAGAAAACAATAGCTAGTTCTCTCTCAGATTTTTCCTCTGATGATGATCAGCCACTTGTAAAAAAACAAAGAGTAAATCTGAGACGCCAAAGATTACAACTCAATACATCCATGTCGACAAGATCAATTCGTTTGGAAAGGTTGAGGAGACATAGAAATGAAACATCAAAGAACAGGTAATTGCTTTTTTTTCAATACAAAGTTTTATGGAGTTAAATGGCTGCCTGAATTACTGAACTTGAGAGATATTGTGTGTCACACAGCAAATAAATTTTGTGGGAATAAATTTTTGACGTACATATTAATAAAATGCTTTATGAGTGTAAACCTTTGTTTTGGTCAGTTTGTATAATGTGTTTACCATATTGTAACAGGGTCATACGAAAATTGTTTTAAATAAAAAAAGTTAGTTTAACTAATTGTCTGCATATTTCTCACATGAAGTTTTCATGTAATATTCCAGGGTGTCCCCTACTAGTCCCTGATATCCCCAATGTCCCGTAAAAGGCACGGATTTTATCAGGTGGTCCCATATGTCACGGATAATACCAGAATTTAGAATTAAAATCCTTTTCTCTCGTTGGGTACCTGGGTCGGTTGTGGGAAGTACTGTGCTGTCAGACACACGGTGTTGCTTGGCGCTGAATTGTGTTGATTTAAGAACACAGAGGTAACCGTATGTTAACTGAATAAAACACCAGTTGGCAGTTTTCATATGAATATTGCGATCAAATTGATACGTGAACGTATTTGTAACAGTTTCTTTAATGACACTTACTCAAGATATTCCATAGAGCCATTTGGTTTTTTTAGCCGTTTGGTTTTAAATTTTGATTTTAAATATATTTTGGTTGCTAACTAATCAAACAAAAACTAAATTAAAAATATTACAGGTGCGATGCCTGGTGCGACTGCTCTGCTGGCACCCGCCCTAAGGCTTCTTGAAGCCTTTGTCTAATGTTGTGAAGTGGATACAATTGATTCTGATGAAGTACACACATCAGACAGTTTTATTTAGGTGCCCTTTCTCAATTTGATAAACAGGGTTGACTGTAATCATCGATTTTTGTTACTATTGTAAATCAGTGGGTAATTATCGATTTGTGCTATTATTGTAAATCAGTGGGCAATTATCGATTTATGCTACTATTGTAAATCAATGCCTGTAATATGGAAATGACAACACACAATTATATAATGATCACAAAACTACTCACGTCATTCAAGTGAGTGTCTGTGTGACAAGTGCATATGCAGTACATATAAACAAGCAGTTCATTATTTATCTTTTCATACAATGTTGTTACTTCTTAATGTTAAAGTTAACAGTTGGCAAGAGATTACTCTAGTGTACTGTATTTTATTTTATTTCTTCACCGACTTTGTGAAATTATTGTTTTAAAATAATTGTGATGCACTTCAATATGGCATAGTACTGGATCTTTATTTGTTTTAATAGTGTTTTGGCTGTTATTTTCCTACCTTTTGTTTCTTCCAACATTACCGTGTGGATAATTGGGTGTCCGTGTGTGTGTGTGTGTGTGTGTGTGTGTGTGTGTGTGTGTGTGTGTGTGTGTGTGTGTGTGTGTGTGTGTGTGTGTGTGTGTGTGTGTGTGTGTGTGTGTGTGTGTGTGTGTGTGTGTGTGTGTGTGTGTGTGTGTGTGTGTGTGTGTGTGTGTGTGTGTGTGTGTGTGTGTGTGTGTGTGTGTGTGTGTGTGTGTGTGTGTGTGTGTGTGTGTGTGTGTGTGTGTGTGTGTGTGTGTGTGTGTGTGTGTGTGTGTGTGTGTGTGTGTGTGTGTGTGTGTGTGTGTGTGTGTGTGTGTGTGTGTGTGTGTGTGTGTGTGTGTGTGTGTGTGTGTGTGTGTGTGTGTGTGTGTGTGTGTGTGTGTGTGTGTGTGTGTGTGTGTGTGTGTGTGTGTGTGTGTGTGTGTGTGTGTGTGTGTGTGTGTGTGTGTGGTGTGGGTGTGTGTGTGTGTGTGTGTGTGTGTGTGAATTTGCATACAAAAACATTCTACATAAAACTAATAACAACAAAAATAATGTATTTAAACATAAAAAAATACAGGTAAAAATATAATGTAACTCAATAATAGACTGAAAACAAATCTTTTTTATGACTATGAAATCAAAAATAATACCCTTAACAAATGATAACAAACAAAAAATCCATAGTACTGTGGAGAAGGAAAAACACACCCTTTGTTCCCTTAAAGCATGGTCTGCTAAATTTATTATTTGGTATCCCTCAATACCAACTAATAAATTTACAAACTACAGTTGCATTAAGACAAAATTACCTAAAAAAATAAGCTTGTATATTAAAATTACAGTTTTAAAAAAGATTTATAGAAAAAGATCTTGACAAATCCTCACAATATCCTCACAAATATTGGCATTCATTTTACACAAATAGTTACAATAATCATTCATTTAAATGAAATCAGCAAGCATTTTTATTACAGTTCACAAAAGTCTATTTTCAATTTTTTTTTTTTTTAAGTTAGGAATTGGTCACATTTTTCTACGAATTGGCACTCTTGTTCTGCACTATAATCCAAAGGCTCTTCTAAATTTTAAGCATTAAAGTAAACATTAATAAATTTATGATCTAATTTAGTGCCACACAACTTTTTTTGAAAGTCTTTCACTAACTAGTTAAAATAATGAAGTTAAGAAATATTAAGACATGACATGGAGTAAGCCACGGTAAATAGAATACACAGTATGGGCTATGGTGGGTATGCACAATAGACTAACACACACTTGACATCACTGGATCAAACTCTTCACTGCTACTATATGTAGTTTCCCGCTAAGCAATTCGATGTTCTGTAAATGTAGTTGGAGATTCGGTGTGTTTATTTAATCTGTAGGTGTTGTGTTTTAAATAAAAGGTGTCAACAACAATACTGCACGATAATTTTGTTTTGTGTTCAAAGTTTAATAAATATAAGAAAAGATTTAAGTATGTTTTGAATCCTAAAAAATACGTAATGTATTTTGTTTAGTGTTGTATAATTGTGCATGTATAACAATGCCTGGTTGCGCTATTGTCAATTGCTATAATAATGATAAAGGGAAAGGAATTACATTTCATAGAATTCCTAAAGATGAAGGCCTGAGAAAAGTGTGGGTTCATGCATGTAAACGAGCAGATCATTTTAATTTTGATAATGTTAAAGTCTGTTCACTTCATTTTAATGACAATGATTTCGAAAGGGATTTTAAATCCTAACTATTAAATACAACACCTGTGAAATCTGATGCCATTCCACGTTTCAACATTTCCACCGTTGAAAATAAATATGTTGATTCTGAACGAGTGACAAGGATTTAAAATATGTGAAAACCAAGAAACATTAAAAAAACTTATGGACAAGTCCGATGGAAATCTACCAGAAAAATCACCTGTAAACTGAAATGACGTTGGTGCAATAAATTCCTATTATGTATAAAAATATATACAAAAAAGGACCTAAAGGGGGCATAAAATATATACAATATATATAAAATATATATATATATATATAAATATATATAAAATATATACAAAAAAGGACCTAAAGGGGGCATACATAGGTCCTATAGGGGGACCTATGTATAGGCATACATAGGTTGGTCCTGAGTACATAGGTTGGTCCTTTGTAATTTAATTTATTGCTAATTTTGTATTCCAGATGTATATTTTCACAGTCAACCAAATAATTGTCAAGGAACATCCTCAGATATGTAATTCATAGTGTGAGATGTGCTTTTAACTTTCAAATAAAAAATAGCTCTTGAATTTTTCAAGCTATGGACCTATAATTTACTTTAATATTATGTAATATTGTATAAAATAAAAAGTTTCCGTTTTGACAATGAACGAATTAAGTAAGTAAAGTAATTAATAGCGTTAATAATGTTATACAAAAGGAATTATTATTGTAATTACTATAATACAGTTATTAAAACTAACATTATAAACTGTTTTCTACTAAACACTACGTCTGAGTTTGACCCGATGACCCAAAGCCGGCAGGTGGTGGGGAGGACATGCGTGTGGCCCATACCTTGGAATATACCTTGAAATAAGCTATTTGTAGTAACTAGACTCCAATCATCGTTCAGGATAGTTATGGCAAACTAGATGCTATACTACCAATTGGGCTATGGTTATATCTGGGAGTCACAAAACCACATGGCATTACATTGCAGATTGAAGATCACTGATCTAGAGGGGTGGGGGAATATTGAAAACTCCAAAACCAATTATATGGCTCTGTGGCCTAAATTTCTAATGTTTTCAAAAATTATGAGGTAATTTATTTATTATAGTAGAAAAATATATTTTCTAGGGAAAACTCCAATCGGTTGATCTGTCAGTTGGATTGGTAACACACCAATCTAAGGTTTAAATGAGTCAATAAATTTTGAAACTTGCAATTTTCTTACAAGTCACCAAAACCAAATCTTGGAAATGATTTCAAAAATGGAAGAGTAAAAATTAGTTATTTTTTTCTACAAAATAAGTATCTGCAATATCTTTGTGTAAATTAATTTATTTTATCTTTGTGTAAGTACACATTTTTTACCAGGCATCTAGAATAAAAAAAAAGAACTTTATTTTTAATATATCTAGTATTTTCATAAATGTTTTTTGCAGTGTTAGAAGTCGGCCAACTAGAAAAACAAAAGAAGCTGCAGCCTTGTTTTTGGAAGAAATGATCGGAAAAGATTTAAGAAGTCCGGATGAAGACTCTGATTATATTGATGAAACGTTCTCTGATAAAAGTTTTACTGAATCACCCAAGAAAACTGGTAGATAAATTAATGTTAATTTATTCTATAAAATAATAATTTATTAGTTACATAAATATTTCACATGGTTGTTTTTTAATCATCAAATTAATTTATCTGTAATAGGGTATTTTATAATTTTTTCAATTCCTACTATTAGTTCACACTATCCTTATTTATATTTATATATCTTGTTCAAATTTTCAAATGTTAATAAATCCATTTTTTATTTTTTATTTTAAAATTTTTCTTTTTATTAATCCATTCAAGTTAAATACATTTTTTTAAACTATTAGTGGATGACACTTGATGTTAATACAGTTCTTTCAAATATTAATTCATTAATTAAATTTAATTAATTAATTTTAGTTTTAATCGGAGAAAAAATGTCTCTTTTATAAGACATTTAGCAGGATATAAATTTAGGAATAAATACCGTCAGTGGTACGAGGGTGGTCTGAAAAGTTTCTGACCTAACAAAGATACAAGACATTTTTTCAGAATTTTTTTTTTATTTTTCAACATAGTCTCCTTGTACCTCTACACACTTCTCCCAGTGATGCTCCCATCTCTGTAACCCGTCGAAATAGTACTCGGCGTTTTTCTCTGCAAAATAATTGTTCGCGTAGGTGATTGCCTCTTCATTTGACAAAAATCTCTGTCCTCCGAGCGCAATTTTTAAATGAGGGAACAAAAAGAAGTCGCTTGGGGCTAGATGTAGTGAGTAAGGCGGATGGTCAAGCAGTTCAAACCGTAATTCATGGATTTTCACCATGGCAACCGCTGAGGTGTGAGACGGTGCTTGTCTTGGTGAAACAGAATTTTCTTTTTCTGCAAATGTGGCCGTTTTTCCGCAAGTTCTAACTTCAGCTTGTCAAGTAATGATGCGTAGTATGCTCCTGTAATGGTTTTTTGTTTTTAAAGATAGTCAATTAAAATAACTCCACGACTATCCCAAAAAACAGTCACCATCTTTTTCCCAGCCGAAAAACAGTTTTTGCTTTTTTTTGAGCCAGTTCCCCCTTTGCAGTTCAATGTTTGGACTGTATTTTTGTTTCGGGCGTATAATGGTGTATCCAAGTTTCATCTACAGTAATTAATCGGCGCCAAAACTGGGATTTATTGCGCCTAAACTGCGCCAACAGAGCATTGGAAATGTTCATTCGAACACGTTTTTGGTATAACGTGAGCAAATGCGGCACCCAACGCGCGGACAGCTTTCTCTTGTCTAAATGTTGATTTAATATATGACAAACACGTTCTTTTGACATGTTCATAACATCTGCTATCTCTCTCACTTTAATTCGGCAGTCATCTAGCACTATTTGGTGAACTTTGGCGATGTTTTCGTCAGTAGTTGCAGTTTTTGGACATCCCGAGCGTTCATCGTCTCCCAAGCTCTTATGGCCACGTTTAAATTCAGCTGCCCAAAATTTCATTGTGGTAAATGATGGTGCAGAGTCTCCATACACAGAATCCAACTCATCTCTGATTTACGTAGGCGTATTGCCTTTCAAATACAAATATTTAATGACAGCTCGATACTCGATTTTGTCCATTTTCATAAAAATACTCACATCAACTCACTCAAACGACTGTTACATAACAACTGTGTGTCCAAAATGTCACTGAACTTTGGTGAGTAACTGTCAACAGATGACCAACGAAATTTGAGTGCTGCTATCTTCATGTTGAGGTCAGAAACTTATCAGACCACCCTCGTAAGTAGGACGACTTAAATTTTTTGTAATATTTTTACATTTCATTTTACTAGAGTTAATTAATGAATTTAAGGTAATTTGTCTTTAAAATATTAGAGATATAAATTTTATCAGATATAAAAGGAGAACTGTAATTGAAACTCTAATGTTATTATGTAAATATTGTATATATTTTTATTATTAATTTTGTGTTTAATTTTTATTTCAGAACGAAAAGAAAAAGAAACTAAATGTATATTAGAAAAGAATAAATCGTTATCAAAAGATAATACTAAAAAAGATAACGATCCTGAAATAATTCCTACAAAAAAGAAGAAAGAAGAAGACAAGAAGCTTCTGAAAAAAACTGTTGTAAAATTGAACATGATAAAAGAAAAAGACACCAAGTCTGTTAAAAAATTATCAACAAATAAAGATGTTGAAAACAAACCAACAACATCAAAGACAATCAATGAAGATAAAGTTATTGAACAACCTACTAGAAAAGGTGAATTAAAAGGCAAGACATTTGTAAACAAAGCGGACCGTCGTCACTCATTACCAGAAGCACCAAAAATAATGCTAGAAAAGCGCAGCACAAGACAAAGACCAGGAAATTTAAGTCTTGATAATTCCCCAACAAGGTTAAAGACGCAGCTAAATGATACTGATGATAAATTTAGCGATTCTGATGAAGAACCTTTAGGAAATATTTCTAGTAAAAAATCTACAAAGCAGATAGGTGCTAAAAAAGGTTTACCAGAAAAAAATGTATCACCAGTGGTTCGAAAAGAAACACCTAAAGTGTCAGGTAAAAAAAATGAAATTAAAAAATTAAAGAATACAGAAAAGCATGGCAAAAGTGAAGATATAAAAAATAAACCTGTGAAAAAGGACAGTGTAAGAAAAAGTGTTTCAGAAGAAGTTGTTGACATAGAACAAAAATTTCAGTCAGTTACACAAAATGAAACAAGATCAAAATTTCGAAATAATAAATCTTCCAAAGATTTAGATTCAGATGTAAAAAGTTTAATTGGAAATAAAGGAAATGTAGGAACTGCAGAAACCAAGGACAACATCCTAAAGAAAACAGAAGGTAATAGCAAATCAGGGAATGCAAAAGGAAATTTAGAGAAACCGAAATTAAAGAAAGGATGGGTTATTTGCAATGATATTGAGGAACCTTCTTCAAATGAAACGTTTTCTCAACGGAAAGGTACAAAAACTGCTTCTAATATTAAAGAATCTATATTAAAAAAAGAAATTGATCAAAAGGCTTCAACAGAAGAGAAGATTATAAAAAATGATGAAACTGAATCTGTTACTGTGGCTCCAGAAACACCAAGTAAAAAATGCAGCAAAAAGAATAAGGTGACCAGTTTACTTCCTGAAAGTAGTGTAGTTGATAAAAGTCTTCAGAAGAGTAATGCTAAGTCAGAAAGTGATTTGAATACTAGTAAAAATAAAACTAAGCAAACAAATAAGAAAAGTAATGAAATGATCGCAGTTGAAAATACTTTACTTGCTGAAAATGTGAGTAAAAATGTATTGAAAACTAATACAAAAGGAAATACTAATTCTATTCGAAACTCTACTGAGAAAAGCAGTACAAAAATTATTCCAGAAAATTCTGTAATAGCTAACTCACCATCTGCTAGTGTTGAGTCTGCCAAAAAAAATATTAAAAATAAAGTTTCGATTTCAGATTCTGAAAAAGATACTTCCTTGCAGACTAATAAAAGCAATAAAAATGTAGACGTAAAAGTTGTATGTGAAAGTGCTAAGTCATCAAGTATATCGAATCTAAAAATGTGTACAAGTGAAATTAAAGAAACAACAGTTCTAGACATTGATGGTTCTGTAAGTAAGGAGATTTCAGGAAAAGATAACTGTATTGTCAACAAACAAATTGAAGGTTCAGTTATTAAAACAAATGTGAATGAGAAAGTTGATGAAGATTGTTCTGATAAGGATATTTCAGATTGTAAAAGTAATAAGAATGTTATGAAAAAAACTAATAAAGCTAACTTAAACAAAACCTCGAATTTAGGAAGTCAAGAAATAAAAATACAAAAAAATAAAAACAGCAGCCAAAAAGTAAATGAAAAAATGGAATCTACAAGTATTTCTACTCAAGAAGAAAACATTGTTAAAGCAAATGAAAACACAGGTGCACGGTGTAAAAACAAGAGTTTTGAAAAAAATAAGTTTTTAGTGAATGAGCATCATAGTGAAAACCTGGATGCCAAAAACAAAGAGAAAACACTACTTGCGACTGAAAGTCCACAATCATTTATTACACAAGAAGCAAAGAAAACTTGCTCAGAAGCAGATAAAAATAAAAGTATAGTAAATACAGATAACAGTATTTGTACAGAAACTACTGGTGGATTGTGTACAAAAAATGTTGTAGAAGAAAATAAAAGCAGTACAAAACAGCGTATAAGTGATAAAGATATTAATTCACTAAAACAAGTTGATAATGTCAGTGCTATTAAGCAAAACACAAGTGACCAAAAAATACTGAATACCAACACAACAGTAGATAATTTGATTAATAATAATAATTTTGAAGCTGGGAATTTGAAAGAAACTAAAAAAAATGTAAACATTTTTAAAACCCAACCTGTACAAAAGGAACAGTCGCCGGGATCTACTAAGTACACACCATCTTTCATGTTTAGTAAAGCTGTTGAAATACCCAATTTATCCAATTTACAAAAAACAAAATCAAATGTTGAACCTATTGACTTGAAAAGCAAAGATCAAATAGAAAAACTGCCAGTTACTCAGCCTTGTGAACAACCTGAAAATAGTCCAGATGCAAGTAGTATCACAGTTCCGTCGTATCACAGTCATAATTTGAATAGAAAATCACAACAAAGACAAGGTGTTGTACACAAATTAGACCTCCTCAATCCTTGTCCTAAAGAAGGCATTAAGCATAATACAGACATAAGAGTTTCTGAAAATATTGATTCAAAAGATAAAGTATTAAATTTAGATCAGTCTAGAAGTATTAAAAATTGTCAGAAAATTGATGAAAAAATGAAAAATGAAATTTTTTTTGGAAATACAAAAGAAGTGAAAAATGTTTCTACAAGCGAGCCTAAATTAAAAGTTGATATGCCTTTACCAGGATTTCAGCTTCTAAAATCAAGTGCAAAAGCAAAATCTATGTTGAAGCCAGGTACATTAATTGATATTGCTGGAGGACTCAATGTTGGGCTTCAATCAGATTCGTTAACTAGTTTCATGAGACCTCCACTTGATAATGCCATGACTAAAGCATTAAAAACAGATTCTTTTCCCCCAGATATCAGTTCACCCGTCGTAATACCAAAAGTTGAAGTAAAGTCTGAACCATTTTCATTTAGTACAAGTAAATCTATTAAAGACGACTTTGTATCAAATTCTGAAATAATGACTAGGAAGGAAAAAGTTGAACCACCAGTTTCTAGTAAGAACAAAACGTCTGTTAATGATACATGGAGACAGGCCTTTAAAAATGTTAAAATTCCAAAACCAGGTACAAGTAATAATTCCACAAATCCAGATAAACCTGTTGTTAGAAAACCGTTATCAGTAACAGCGCTTGCTAAAAAGCACACACTAGCAAAATCCGATAATACAAGCTCAGATAAAGCAGTCTCCCAACCATCTATTCCATTCCTAAGACAAAGCAAACTTTTTTTAGGAGGGAACCAAAGCCAGACAAATAGTCCGAAATTGCCTACAGACACCTCTACAAGTACAGAAATTGACATGAATAATTTAAGGAAAAAGGAAGCTGAAGTTGAAGAAATTGTGCGAAGGTATTATGCAGGAGAATTTTCAAACTCTCCAAGTGGCATTTTTACTAATAGTGTCACCACTGAATGTCCTCGAAGTCAGACTGAGATAAATGTTAGTAGCGCTAACAATTTGAATATTTCTCATCAGAAAGAAGATTATGCAAGTACACATAGATCAGTTGGTAGTGTTGTTGATGTTAAAAGAACTAATTCTCCAGTTACAATCGTCCATGTAAAAGAAGACAAACGTGGAAAAATTAATACAGGAAATGAGATAAGAACGAATTCTCCATTTTCAATGCAACAAGTAAGGGATGGAAATGATATTCTAGAAGTTAATTCACCAGTCTCTGCTTCTATTCAACCTAAAGAAGAAATCTCGACTTTCTCAGGTTCAATATTTTCTGGCAAAGATCGCACGCCTTCACCGTCTTCTCTATCGAAATCATATATGGGAAATGTAGAGGAACATTCTTCTCGACATATTCCGATTCCTAATGTACCGGTATTCAGTAAGTCAATTCATTCAAATTTAAGTCCCAACTATTCTGAAGCTAAGCACCATCATTTGCCTCTTCCTGTTGAACAAACTTTAAAAAAGTTAAGCTTAACAAAGTTGCCAACAAATAAAAAAAATACTTCTGTAGGAAACAATCAGTCGAAATCACAAGAAATTAAAGATGTTACTAATCCAGTTGTCAAGTCAGAAGAAACCATTCATTTGCCAAAATTAGGAAGTGATTCTAATACTAAATATGATGATCAGGTTACTCCCAATTTTGATTTCAATAGAGCAACAACTCATTGTTTAAATAATGAAATTACTCCATTAAATGTGGATTTATTGGCGAAGAAAAAAGTAAATAAGACAAAAGAAGAAATTACAAAGTGGCTGAGCGATAGTACTAGTGTTGGTATTGAACATAAACAAAATTGTGGTATATTTGACAGGAACCATTGTGAATGTGGATATAAAACAGTTCCTTCTACACAAAGCTCAGAAAATAATCAGCAAATCCAAATCGATGATTCTATAAAAGAAGAAGTGACTTTGATGAAAACTATAGATGTTGATCGTGTTAGTGAAGTACTTAATACAGATTCACAAAGCTCTGTAAGTATTGTTACAAAAAATGAAGATAGCACTTTGAAATCATCAGTAAAAGTAAATGAAATTAACAACAAAATAGTTCTAAGTGAAATTCAAGATGCATTAGTCAGTGTTGATGTAATTGAAAGTAATAATTCAACTCATCCCTTAAACGAAGAGTTAGTTTCAAAAGCAGATACAAATATCAATGAACAATTAAAAACAACAGAGTCAGCAACTAACATTGAATCTCTGAAAAGTTGTTCACCACTTTATTCAGAAAAAGTAAAAGATTGTGAGAATGAAATGATCGAGTTAAAACCTAAATACAAACTTACAAAACCACTAAAGTTGCCTGAAACTTCTGCAAAAAGTAAAAAAAATTTAGAAAATGAGCTTTTTGAATCAAGTGTAGATATTCCGACTTCTCCTATAGCAACAAAACCAAAATTTGGAAAACAAAGTAGACCTGGGGATAGTGAAGCAGAATTAAGTTCCAGAGATCCATCAGAAGTATCCTCTCCTCCTCCGAGAGATGATGTATCTTCATCAAATGATGATTCGCCAGATAAATTTGTTTATCCTGAAAGACGATCAATTTTTCACCAAAGAAGGTCTGTAATGAAAGTGAAGGAACGAAAAGAAGCAATATTATCACCAAGTACAAGTGCTTTTTCTCCAGATAATGAAAGCAGTGTTTATGCATTTGATCCGGATCTACCACCTACAAGTAGTACACCTCCCTTTCGAAGGTGTAGAAAAGATGGACGCACATCGAGTACTGCCACTGATGACGATGAATCAACACCCAGTAGCGCGTCTATTGCAGTGCAAGTTAATTTAGACAACGAAGCTGTTCTTGAGTGTTCTACTCAAACAGAAATGCAAGAAGCTGACGATGATGATGGAAGTGACGGTCATTTATTTTACATTCCTCTTCAGCAAAGTCATGCAGATGCAGCTAAAACACAGCAGTTGATTCAAGGTGTAGCAGTAAAATTAGGTACTGAAGGCCCTGACCAGAGAGTCTTTATGAGAGCGAAATTGGTCACAAAACCGCCTTCCACCTTTAGTAGACAGCCGTCTTCAAGTGCTGCTAGGTAAATTCATTTAAAACAATACGTCAAGACTTTATTTTAGCATCGTTGTTTTAAATATTTCTTATGGTTGACATAATTAATGTCTTTCGTACTAATTTAAATTCTTTACAAAGTGATCATAAATGCTAAAAATTATCAATGTTTATGTAAAAATAAGGGAATGTTTTAAGTGTTCAAGTAGTTTTTAAATTTCTTGTTTTTTTTTTGTAAAGAAAAAATTACATGTAATTGAAAATATGTTGAATTATTAACTAACAAAATATAGGAGTATCAAAAATTTTTCTAGTGCAATATAATTACAACCAATTTTACAAAATGGATACTAGTTTGTCATTTTCATTTTTTAATGTCTGTTTTTCTTTAAAATACATGAATTAAATTTATCTGTATCATAGAAAATTGAAGGTTATATAGTTGTAAAGGACAGGTATATGCAACTATAATGTTTCAGTAATTATATGTCAAAATACTATTCAATTAATCAATTTGATATGAGAAAAATATTAAACCTGTTTCAGTCGTGAGAAGTAACTTTTTGCAGAACTTTTGAGCCTGAAGAAATAATAGTTTTTGTTTCTACTATGCTGCCCCATCTAGGTTTTCATCACATTATTGTGCCAATTATCACAAGGTTTGCAGATTGCAATTAATTAATCTCTATTATGATCAGTTTATATACAAGTTTGAGATACAAATTTGAATTTCTAAAAATTAAGTGGTAAACTCTAATTTTTCAAAAACAGCTTTACAGATGTCAAAATTTTAAATATATTTATAAAGGTTTATAAACTCAAGTCAGTATAATAAATTTGAAAAAAATACATTTCGGGTGTAAATCGAAAATTACAAAAAAACCATAGTATAACTTGAGATGAAAGTGATAAAACATATCTTTTGTTTTTTCTTTGTATAAAATCTAGTTTCAGATAATGCTGATGGCTTGATGACTTTATTGCTCTTTATCTCCTTAATTACAGGTTTCTCAATAAAAATTTTTTAAGTTGTATTTGGTTTCAATTGTTTTTCAGTTTGTTTCTACAGCTGTTTGGAGATTTATAATACAGAAAAATATTACAGTGACACAATTATTAAACAGATTTTCAAACCTTGTGAAAAACATATGATCCTCTTTCTGATAAAGTTTCTTGTCAATCTATATACATTTTTTTAGATACTATCACAATTTTTTAAAATATTCCAAGTGTTGATTTTAAATCATTGTGCATTTGAATGTTTGTCGTTGGTTTTGAAAAAAAAATGTTTTTTTTCTCGACTGCAATGATATTTAAAGAGTACTTTAAATCAAATAGTAACTGCTGATGTTCAGTATTCTATGAAATTGCAGCTATCCAGGGGCATAAATGTAGATGGGTCTACAGATAACTCTTAACATGATATTTTTATTAAAACACTACTAATATTTTTATTTCAATCTGACAGGGCACTAATGCCTACTCAGATTACACGAAGTGGGAAACCTGAGCAAAAAGTACGTCCATTGTCTATAAAATCACCTCCAGTAGGAACAGTGACGCCTACAACACGAGCTGGTCCTTCCAACGTACAACCGACTGTGAGTATTCAGACGTCTCCCAAACCTGATCATTTTGAAGTGGATGAAAAAATTAATATACCTGGTCCTAGTAAAGAAACATCTGTTGAGCCTGAAGTAAAGCCGAATAAGACAAAATCGCCTGATCGAACTGTTGTACATGCTGCAGTGAAAACTGCAAAAAGGTAGGTTAAAAAAAGCTATAGCTTTAGTTACTATATTGTACTATTTTTAAATTATTGCAATTAACAGAGGAACGTCTCGAGGACAGCAAACAATTGTATAACAGAATAAAAAGGATCACAGACATAGAAAACTACTTACTACCTGAAGTAAAACAGACTAAGTTTCCCATAAGAACTTTTATATCATTGGTTCACTTCAAAGAAGCCAATGTGTTAATATCTCTTGTTACATGCAGTAGTAATTCACATTAAAATTCTATCAGTTTCTTGCAGGAATAGTTTCAATATTTTTTAATAACATTGTTTTTAAAGGAGTTGAGGTTCAGAAGTAATTGAGGTTTGTCCAACAGTCTGAAGTTTTAACACACCACTTGGCTATAAACTTAGTTACCACATCCATTTTAAAGGAGGTTTATTGTAAGAAGTTAAAAGTTTATTTTTAAGTTAAGAAGTTTAATGAAGTGCAACCCAATAGGTTGGGAAATTTTCCCATAAAATGAAAATTGCTTACCATAACTCCTACTTTCCACCATTTCCTTCAAAATAATCCCCTTGGGCATGGATACAATGACCTCAGCATTTTTCCATGATTACATTAATTCCTAGAATAAGTGTTTGAAGCACACCCTGCAATTCTGTCTGGATCTCCTCGACTGTGCCCAAACAACAGTTCTTCAATTTTGACTTTATTTGGAGTAACAGAAAAAAGTTGCACAGGGCGAGGTTAAGCAAATAGGGTGGGTGGAGAATCATTACCGTGTTTTTGGAAGCCAAAAAGTTCTGAGCAACATTGCAGGCGCATTGTCATGGTGGAGAACCCGGCTCTTGCTCTCACATAGCCACAACAAAATTTCACAATAAAACTTCTCACTGACAGGTGGAACAAATTACGTGTGGATAATGCATTTAATGTAAAAAAAAACATTCGAACTCTTCACGCAAGTTTTAGTTCAGTACAGCTATGTGATGATATTTTTGATCACTGATCATCAGTCTCGGTACAAATTTTGCAGCAATGCCCAAATTGTCTTATAAGAAGTGTTCCATGGATCCATATGACATTTCTATGATTCTATGATCGCACAAACATTATGAATTGTTCGTCTGTTATCTGCAACAAGAACTTCTTGTATTTTTGTGATGTCATCCTGAATGCTCATTGTTGGCAGGTGTTTGTCCACCTTTGAAGCATTTGTATCACGAAAAAGTTTTACTTTGACAAATAATATTGTCACCAAATGCTTCCACAAGCAAGCAATGGATTTCTGCGGCATTTTTTTTAGCTTGAAGCAAAATTTGATGCTGGTTCTTTGCTTCTCGAATCTGCCATTTACACAAGTTTACAAAATTGTAAAACACGTTACACAAACGCACGAAACTCAAGAATGTGGTCTCTCACCATCATAGCTGTTGGCACAAATTCACAAAGAATACTGTTCGCCCACTCTACCGAGCTTGTCCTTGTAACATACAACCGACTGTGAGTATTCAGACGTCTCCCAAACCTGATAATTTTGAAGTGGGTGAAAAAATTAATGGTCCTAGAAGTTTTTTGTAAGTAAGTATCGTACTTCTGAAAAATAATTTTAAAAAATGCCCAATTTTGTATTTCAGAGGTAAGGGACGACAATCACAGGTTACGACTGCTAGTGTTTGCACTGAGTTTCCTGCAGCTAGTGACCCTGCTAAGCTAGTTGAAGCTCCTACATTTTATCCCAATGAAAAAGAGTTTCAAGATCCACTTGAATATATCGACAGTATTCGCCCTCTTGCTGAAAAGTTTGGCCTGTGTCGTGTTGTGCCGCCTTCTGGCTTTAAGGTAATGTCATACATCATCTTGAACTCTGTTATTTACATGTTTTGGAAATTAAGCACATATTCCATTTTCGTAACTTTTATCATTCCTGTGAAGTTGTTGAACAATTAAAAATTTACACATTGTTATATAAATTACAGTAAAATAAACAGTCTTGGACATAAGAAAAGGACCCAACAAATTTATTAAACAAAAATATAGTACTATGACATATTTGGGTGCATCATAATTATTCTAAAGTACGTAAAACTTTATGAAGTGAGCTAAAAATGTTAAAAAATGCAGTACTATACTGTAATTTTTTGTACAGCAACAACATTGTGTGAAAACATAAACAACGAACCAACTGCTTATCTGTATGTACTACATATAAATTGATGT
Organism: Callitettix versicolor; assembly: GCA_022606455.1. NCBI lineage: Eukaryota > Metazoa > Arthropoda > Insecta > Hemiptera > Cercopidae > Callitettix > Callitettix versicolor. Next base: position 63,518,508 of record CM040183.1, read on the forward strand.
ACTACATGTAAATTGATGTATATATAATCAGTATCAATTTTAATCGTTGAAGTAAGGTTGTCAGAAAACTGCTTATCATGGATATCTTGAAACGTAACAAATACACATTCAATAAGTTATATACGCTTTTCCTAAAACTTACTTAGCTAGCAGCCATTTGGTTATGCCAAGGTGATAGATATTCAGAGGTCAGAGATGTTGATTTCTACAGTACGACTAATTTTATGTTTGTCATATTTATAATAGTGCTAGATTTTTTCCTGATCTTCTATTTACCCTTTCCCATTCCTATTTATAAAGTCTCGCCACTAGGACAAGATGGCTGTGTTTTTTAAAGGGACATGTAGCTATTGCAGAAAATATGCTCTGCCTTTTGGAAAAAAATCATAATAATTAAACTCTTAAGAGTTATAGGATTAAGGACCTATAATCCTTTTTTTTTTTGATTCATAATAGATTTATGCAAGTGGTAAATTACTCACCTAATTTTGAATCTTCACGTTTTGCTGCTGGTGGTACTCCAAAAAACACCCCACACGGCACAATGGAAGGCCACATTGTTTATACTTATATGTTGTCTGTTTACTCCTTCCAGATGGGGCTTTTATCTTTTTTTCTGTACACACTTTTGCATGGCTTAATATTTTTTCTAGAGTGAAGCATTCTAGGGGTTGCTGTACCTGTGTAAACTTCTCTTCCTTGCCTGTACACTTATGAGACAAAAATGTTGCTATCAGCTCATTCACTGAGTAGAAGTCATATTTGTACACGTGCAGGCATGCATGTTAAGCAATTTGATTGTGTCATAAAACAAATATCTTCTTTTTCCTTGTTATTATGCAATAGATTTATGGAAGCTGCAACACAAGCGCTTTGGAGCGTTAGGGCTGGCAGAGGGTTAATTAAATATATATTGATTACTATTTTTGTGTCATTGTTATTTTTCAGCCTTGTGTTATTATTTTCTTTTGTAAAATTTGTACTGTACATTGTTTAAAGTACATAGTACTGTAAAATAAACAATTATTTTGCATTTCTTCTGTGTATTAATCAACGTTGAGTGCCACCACTAGGATATAGTAAAAATAAATAAGTTTCAATCATATTGCATAGTATGTTATGTGTTAGTAGTTTTGTACCAACAATGATGTATATATAATCTTTTTTTTTAAACAAAAATTCTTGATGTAATAATAAATAAATCATAATCATAAAAAACACCAAGTAATATCGTAGTTTAATTACAAAATACTTTTGTTTCAGCCTGAATGCAAAGTAAGCGATGATATGCGCTTTACTGCGTACAATCAGTATATTCACAAGATGTTACACAGATGGGGACCTAATGTCAAAGAAATGATGGCTATTAGAAAATATTTAGCTACTCAAAGTATCGCTCTGACTCAGCCACCTTGGGTAAGATTAATTGTTATTATTTTTAAATATGTAATTGGTAGCAGTTAGGAAATAAATAAAGATAAAGGGTAAAAAAAATTACCTTAGATTGTGTAAATAATAAATTATTATTTTGTGACAAGAAGATATGTAATTGTTATTATTTTTAATTATGTAATTGGTAGCAGTTAGGAAATAAATAAAGATAAAGGGTAAAAAAAAATTACAATCGTTTGGATCTTATATTATAGGAATTATGATCTTATTTTTATTCATATAGTATTAAAGTTATTTAATGTCATTAATTTTTTTAGTAAAATTTTACTAACTTCAAGTATGGAAAGTAACATGTTACAAATTATTTCTGTTTTATACATAACATTGATGGAATGATTTGCGATAGGTCTTAATGCATTTTTACCCATCATTTCAAACAAATAATGTGGAACAGTGTTTCACTTAAATTAAACCTTTCCTTAAAACTTCCTCTTTAGCTTCAGTCTGCTGAAACTGTAGTTAGGTTTGTTTTTCACTTTCTGTAGTTCTGCACTCACTTCAATTGACAAACTGCTTGATGTACAGAGAAATTTAAACTACACTATTCCAAAATTCATCATACTGTTTTTCGTAAAACCTTGCTGGTCTGACCTCCATTAGTAATCCAACTCCTTACTTGATCCGACTGCCCATTATTGAGAATTATTTACATTTTTGGTGCATCACTGCATGCCTGTTTGAGCTTGCTTGTGTCAGTATTTCGTGGGTTTGTGTTTTCGTGTGCTACACTTCTTTTCATACTTATCAGACACTTACAATCTATGGTAGTCAATATTTTGTTGACACGAAAAAAGTGGCAGCTAGAGTTTTTGTTTTTAATAGTTTTCTATGTACATGATTACAAAATAGTCATTTTGTATTTGTATGTCATCGAATGTTGTCATAATGATAAAAAATTGTCAGTGAATTTGAGTTTTATTTGGGTTAATTCAAAGTGAAATTGCACCACCTGTCTTTAGTACGATTAGAACTGGGCTCAGAATACTAAAATAACAAACAGGGTGGGTAATGAGATAGGAAATAGAAGTTGGGAAAAGTTCACATGCCAGAATGAAATCAGGATTACCAATCCACCAGTTCTGTAGAAACACTCTTTCAAGGACATGTCAGGATACAAACAATTAGTAATTTAATGGCGAACTTAGCAGTTGCTCCCTCAATGAAATAAACAGACAAAAGTTAATCAATTAAATAATTAAACGGCTCCTTGTGAATGAAGAAAACTTTTCATTTTGAAATGTACAAGCCAATCTGTTAAAGATGGATCCAAAGCTGAGGCTTAGACTGCCAAAGCCACCATACAGGAAAATTACTTATCATACTTCATACAATATGCAAATTAGCGATTGTGTCTTTCTGTTGTTGAAGTATTATTTGAATTGAAAACCCCAAAGATTTAAAAAAATGTATCCAACTTAGATATTTAACTTAAATAAATAACAAGTTTTAGATTTTAGTTTCCATTTGACAGGAAAATTTATTTAGAGAGAGAAAGCTGAAATTGACTAGTCTCACCCCTGTTTTTACATAGAATGAAGGAGTACCCAAAAATAACCAGAATAGAGCTGCACTGTGCTTAGCTTCCATAGCATGCATTTTTCCTGCTATGCAAGCTTTTAGCAACTCACTTTGAACTCAGTGGAATCTGTGGCGGTGCTTCGGTACATTTTCTCAAAGCAATGAAAGCAGTTTTGCATCTTCCTCATTTTTTGTGATGGCTAATTTAAGTGAGCCATTTAAGTGTCTGTCTTCTGTGACAGACATTTTGTTTCTGTTTTTGGCGCCTGGTAAAACATACAATATGTAAATAAAGCTAAAATTTACTTAACAAAACTAAAAACAAAAAGAAAATAAAAGTTTAAAAGAAACTGTACTTTAAAGTAATACACAACATGATAGTCCAAAGTTGTAATGTTTTTAAACTCTCTCTTAAAAACACAAACATTTTGTTTTATAAACAAGTCTGATGATGTAAACAAAAGTCTAGCTGCATTGGTGCGTGACCATCAGGACATCTTTACATATTTACTTATCGTAAAACAAACGGTCACTACACTGCTGTTTTGTTATAAAATTTGATACATTGTTTGAAATATACCTGATTGTTTGACAGATATGATTATAATAATAGTGATCCAAGTCATTTCTGTCTGTTAAAAATAATTATAATTTAGAAGTATTTTTAAGCTATAAAAGTAATAAATTCTGTATAATGGTATGATAGAATGTCGGAAATGACAAACAAATCTTTTTTCTTATTAACATTTTTTTAAATCATTTCTGCCAAATCAAATTTTGGATGAATGTGATCTGGATAATCATGTTCCTAGTTAATTTAAATTTTTTAGTATTTATTTGAAGGTACTTGTAATAGTCACATTGCATGGGATAAGTAACAAAGTGGAACTTAAGAAAGATGATAACATGATAATTGTTAAAGGTTGTGTTTCAACAAGGAATCACTTTTATATTTTACTGCATTAATTTTTCACATGATTTTATCTAATGTTTGTCACAATTTATAACTCATTATTTATTTCTGAAATAAAATATTTTAGTTTTTTTACTCAAAACTACTCAACTGAGTTAGGTTAATGTATAAATCATTTATATTTAAATATGGAATTAGAAGACAGCTGATTTATTTATATTTTTTTCCTGCAATTTTCGAAGTATGAATAGTTTTGTTTGTGGAAAGAAAATGTAATATTTTCTCTGTCTTACTAAAATATATAGAAAGTTGTTTGTATAGCTTGTTGGGATTGTGTTTGTACACAGGTTGGAGGAATGGAGGTAGATTTGCCACGCTTATATCAGACTGTACAAATATGTGGTGGACTCAAGGAAGTTATAGAGAAGAAGCGATGGAATAGAGTAGCTGACACAATGAAAATTCCCAAGTTAGCCCAAGATAGAGTCACCAAACTGGACGATATTTACTGCAAATTTCTTTTACCTTACGATACTTTGTCTCATGGTTAGTTATAATTTTTCTGTGTTTTGCAAGAAAGTTTTTTTGCTTTTCTTAAACATTTTGTTTGTTTGTTTTAGTAATAATATAGTTTTCTATGACCAGTGATTTGCTAGTTAATTTTTTTCCTTCATAGATGTGAATCAAAAAAAGTTCTGTTTTATCACGGAAACTGGCTATACATTGATTACCTAGAATTTATTTATTTATTTTTTGTTATGTAATATTTGTATAAGTATTTATTGCACAATCATAGTCTTAAATTGTATTACAGAGGAGAGAACAAAGCTCTTTAAGGAAGTAGAAAGTGATTGGGCAGAAAGGGAAAAGAGAGTTAGCAATGCGACTGATAGTGATTCAGAAGATAGTGATTCGGATGACATAGATGAGTGCATTGTTAAGGTAGGTGTTAAATGTATTCTTTTTTTTAAATGTAAAACATTTTATTTACTTCTTGAACAAATTATATATATGTAATATTCAATATAAAATTATGTATGTACTTATAAAATGGACCACAAGGCTACATTTTGAAAACCACAAATATTTTGAAAAAAAAATTAATGTCAAGAAAAATTATGAAAAATATTTTATTGCTAGTTTAAAAAAATGTTTTATCTTCACATAGTGTAAATGAGGAAGTGATAATTACTGCATAGTTTATAATGAATTAATTTTTCCATGAAATTCATTAAAAATCTGGAAGAAGTCGATTTGCAAATTCTTTCGTGCTGCATCTTTTGACATCAGCAATATCAGAGCTGCAGCTGTTCATTAAGATTCAACTTCCATAGTACTTCCATTATGTGCAGATGCCATGGTATTTCAGTATCCTTTTTTAAGTTTTGTTTTAACTACATTATTAACCCTTTCAATAGCATGGACTTTTTTACATAGACAGAAACTTTTTTTAATTTTTGGGTATATTTTAAACTAAATAAAGATATTTTGTGATACTTTTTTGTAATTATTTTTGAAAAAAAAACTGTCATAACTACAGAATGCTGCTGGGAATAGAATTAAATAAAACAAACATACAGTAAAACCGAGCGTTATCGCTGGAAAGATGAATATAAGTTTGTACATTTTTATTTTCTTTTTGCCACTTAAATTGTCAAGTATTTAATTAAAATAAACTTTCAATTTTGACATGTTTTCTTAAAAATTCTGTTTGTTCTCGGTATAAAAGTTTTGGCTAATTTCTAATTTCGTTTTGTATGCTGTTTTAAACAATTAAAATGATTGAGCTTCTGTTTCAAATAAATTATTTCGTATTTTTTGTTACTGCTACACGCAATTACACCTAAGGACTCTAATGTGACCTGAACACCCCTGAGCTAAGCTATAATTAGCTGTCCTGTTATATATTAAAGTATGGAAGGAAAAAACTCACAAATATACTTTGTGTTATACACTCAAAAATACGCACAAGTGAAATGAAATTGATTTTGCCTTCATCTTCCTCACATATTTTTACTGAAAAAATATAATGTAAATATTACTTTTCTGTTAATTATTTTTTATAGTCTTCTAGTTGTCTTATTTAGAACATAAAGCCACTCTTATTAGAAATAGTAAAACATTACACATTTTTTAATTAATTTACCTGATACAAATTTATATAATGTTAACAACGATATACAGATACACAAAAAACAGTAAAATGTGTGTGTGCATGCATACAGGTAAATATGCCTTATTGTGTTTTAGGATTTTCAAAAATATCAATATAAACATTTTCATTTTACTTTGTAGGGACGCAGTATGGCCTTGAATGCCTTCTATCGCATTGCTCGCAATACTATGTCGATGTGGTTCAGTAAAACAGAACAGCCTAGCGCAAGTGACGTAGAGGCTGAATTTTGGCGCCATGTGAATTCTCGGCAGTGTCATGTCTGTGTACATTCTGGCTCTATAGATTCCGGTTCTGTTGGATATGGTTTTCCTGTTGCCAAAAATAGCTCCACATCTAGGCATCCGTGGAATCTAAAAGTTCTTACAAATAATCCTGGATCAATCCTGAGATCTCTTGGTCCTCTTATGGGTACGTCTTAATAACTTTGTCAAAGACATTCATGATGATAGTTTTCAAACTAACATCTTTAGGATTTATCAACCAATAAATAAATTACTTGGATCTTGAAGGGCTATTTGAAGAAATTTATTATTATTATTATTATTTTTTATAGCAGTTTATCTCTTTTAAGGCCAAGAGAAAAATTTCACAGTCAGTACTAAAAAGGCCAGATATTAAATGCTATTTGTAAGCTGAAATAGGTAAACTTTAAAATGGTACTTTTGTCATGGTGTTGTAAAAATACTTATAACTTTGTCAAAAAATGAAATATCACCATAAAAGTTTTCGCTTGTTTTATAATGAATTTTATAATAGTGTCATGTAGAAATTATAATTTCCAATTTACAAAAAAACAAAAAAAGCAAAAAATATTAAAATAAAATTGGAAAAATAAATTTTTAAATATCTTAGTTTGCATTTTTTGGTGTAAAATAAGTATATTAAAAAAAAACATGACAGAGATTTTATTACTTTTATCTAGTAGACTATAACATTTTATACAAAAATTTAAAATTTTACTACAGTAATAGCAGTAAATAACTTTATTAGGTCACTTTTTTAAAAGCTGTTATTGCCACTAGCGTAATTAGACTTTTTTAAATTTCTTACAGTATTATAAGCAGAGGCCTTTTCATAACTAATTTGCTAGTATACTTATTATTTATTTTATTTTTATTATTTTTTTTAAGTTATTGAAAAATACATATACTGTAACACTAAGGAAAACTATAACACTGTAAATAATCTAAAATGAATAATCTTAATGCAAAAAATTGTAGGCCTAGGCCTGCAAAGTTAACACTAACACGTTAACAAATTAAAAACATAACAAAAAATCTGATACAGAAATTGAATTACACAAACGAAAAACAACCAAACAAAACGTTCACAGCAACCAGCAGTCTCAAGTGTAATCTGCTTTATTTAACGAATGTTCAATGTATGCAACAATAGCCTCAATGTGCTTTTCGCCTTAAAGTAACAACAACAAAAATATTGTAAACTGCACAGAATGTGTTTTGTTATTGAAAATATAATCTATGATTATTTACATTTATTATGGTACAAATGCTGTTGATATCAAGTGGAAAATAAGCTTATTGTAAGCAAACAAAAACTGCACCAATATATTGGCCTGTGGCCGTTTTTACAGCACAATCGAAGAGCACAATATATTCGCTCATGGCTGTTCCCATATTCATTTCACAAAGCCAATATTTTGGCCTGTGGCCTTAAATGGGTTAACTTTGGGGCTATATAGCTTAATAAGTTTAACTTGCTGTAAAGTTTGAACCAAATCGAAGAGTTGTAGTCTTAACTCTAAAACAGTTTACAGTAAACAGACATCCATATAAAAACCTTTTTTTGCACCAAAGAGTTATGAAATATAATAATCTGTTAAAAGTAATATACATAATTTTTGAACTGCTAGAAAATGTAGTCATCTTGTTTATTCCTTTTGAAGTTCAACAGACAGTAAGTGAAAAATGGACAGCTTGATAAAGTGGACAGTGTGGTAAAAATGACACTCAAAAAAACAATTGTTAAACATTTGTAATGATTAGTGGTGCTTTAGAATTACCAAAAGAAAAAAATAAACAGCTCACTAAGAAACGATATCTGTGTAGAATATTAGTTAAATCAGTAAGCCTAATGACTTTTTGTGGAATATGAAGTGAGGCCATAATTTAGATGTTAATATTTTATTGAATTTTATGCAAGTCAATATTAAAATAAGGATTGTTATTATTTCGTAAAACTTGCCATGCTACTTCTTCACAAATTTTGCCATATTTTATCTCTGACATGAGTTATGTTTTGGTTGCTAGTTACCAACCCAATCGAAACAGCATGGTCCTTTATTCCATTCCAAGCTTTAAGGCTTATTTCTTTTGTTATGTTTGGACCAAATTTTCACACAGTTTTATTGTTAGTTGTTGGAAAAAAACATTGCCAAATCAGTCTGAAGAAAAATTGTGTACATTTTTTTTCTCTTTTTGCCATCTTTTGAAACTTCATTTTCCAAAATTAAATGTAGGCTGTGCTATTTTACTGTTGCTTCAAAACAAGTAATAGATCTAATCAATTACCTGTAACCTATAAATAAATTATAACTTAAAATAATATTAAAGAATTGAAGTAAAAGATTTGTAATATGGGGGTTAATTTTAAAGAGAGTTTAGGATTCTAAAATAATTTTTATAAAACATATTTATACAGGATTGTAATTTTACTAGTACAGTATCCTTCAGTACAAGACTTTATTACAAATGTTTAATTGAAACACGCCTCACTCAGATTGCTTATTGAATTATAAATTTCTTTTGCAATAAAGTATTTTGAAAATCCATTTAAATAAAATAAAGCAACACGTTTACTCATGTGGGGCTAAAATTGTAATTTACTTCTTAAATTTCTTGTGACATATTTTTCATTGCTTTAGTGTACATAACAAGAATATTAATATTGTTTTCAGAATATTGTTATTCAACTAAATTAACATATTTTTGGATTTACATGTCTAAATAAATTTCTTATATAAATTTTGTAATAGTTCTGTTTTTTAGTAATGTTAAATGTAATGTGAAACAAAACAAACATAGAAACATTTGCAAAGGATCTGAAATGTCATTTAAACATGAAAATTTATGTATACAAGTAGTGCAAAGAAAAACGAATTAATATTATGTACTTTATAACGTTTAATAATTATTTAAAGAATACACTTTAAATTAAAAGTATATTTTAATTATCTTTTCCATATAATTATGATTTAAAAATAATCAATTGTTTTTAGGAGTGACCGTGCCAACATTACATGTGGGAATGCTTTTCTCAGCCTGTTGCTGGTACAGGGATCCTCATGGTTTGCCTTGGATTGAATATTTGCATACTGGTGCCAGCAAAATATGGTATGTGAATTTTTATTTTACACTGAAATTTATTGTGGTAAACTGTCTTACTTATTTTAAAATAGTTGTTTACGTACATGCAGTAACGATATTGTAGAACCTGAACTATTGGAGAAGTTGTCGTTTGATGTTGTAAATTGTTACCTGTTTATTTTGTTTAAACATATCAAAAAGGTAAATACCTAAATATGTACATGAAGCTGTTTAAGTAACTACAGTTAATGTTCAGGCAGGAAGCAAGGAGTTCATGATATCAGCTACATATTGTCCTTCTGTAAACATACAAAAGAAAATTTAGTGATTTAATTCATCATCTGAGAAATCAGTTCATTATCGGAGGAGATTTCCATGGTAATCATACCCATTGGGACTTAAGATTAATAACAACAAAAGGGAAAAGGCTAATATGGAGCAGTGTTGGAGAGGTAGTGTGATTTTTATTTTTACTAGGAAGGCTGCATATTGGCCTGCATATCAAAATAAAATTTCCGACAATAGACTTCTTTGTGGTGAGAGACATTGCAGCCAATTATAACCACTTAAAGGACAGTTATGATCTAGCATCAGACTATTCAATGATCATACTAACCTTAAGTGAAATGGTCATATGTAACAAACAGGAGAATGCCATATTAACAAGTAGTAGGACTGACCAGGATGGTTTTAGAAGTGACATTAATAGTAGAACATTGCTTGCTTCAAGTAAAGCTTAAAGTGTCAGGTCAGTTAGAGGAAGAACTGGATAAGTTTATTCCAGCTATTCAACAGTCAGCATAGAATAATAGATCTGTAATAAAGAAAAGATATACTGAAGCTAACTATCCGAAAGCTATCAGTGAGATGGTTAGTAAAGAACGTAAATCTAGAAAAACATGACCGTACGCTAGGTCTCAATATGACAAGGCAATTTGAATAGACTTAGTAATGTGTTGAAACATCAGTAAAAAAATTAAGATAATTACTTAACTTATAAGTGAAATTTAGAGTGAACTGTAATAGTCTTTATACATTTAATTGTGGATGTTAACAGAAGAAAACATTTTGAGAAAACTGTTATAAAGGATATAATTTTGAAAGTTTATAAGAAAAGTTAATTTTTTGCAAGAAAACAACTGTAAGTTTTGATACACAGGCTGAGATATAAACTGATGAACATGAATAAACTTCTATTTTGTATTACATTAGATAATGGTCTGAATGATAACTTTGAATATGTGAGTAAATAAGTAATTACAGTTGTGAATTTTTAAATCTAAATATATTTGAGGTCAAACCAATAACCTGAAATTAAGAGTGCTCAAATAAAAAGTTCAGTTCAAGTTATTAACTTGTATTATTATTTTTATTATAATACAAACATAGAGGGTTCTACGGATAGTATGTAGAATACAGTTAAAGTGATAATTATAGGCTTTAACGTTAATTTGTTAAAATTTTATTTTTTAAAAGCCACTTTATATTATAATTGGTAAGAATATAGATATTATTCAGTTAATGTTTGATTTGGTTTTTCCTAACAGGTATGGCATCCCAGATTCATCATCTTCGGTTTTCCGTGAAGCAGCAACCAAACTAGTACCACGTCTTTGTCGAGATAAAACAATCTGGCTGGCCTCTGATACTGCTATGGTTCCTCCGCCTTTATTAGTAGAACGTGGTGTCTCACTGTCTAGGGTTGTTCAAGAGCCTGGACAGTTTATTATAGTTTTTCCCAAAGCCTTCACATCGAGTATTTGTACAGGATACGTCGTGTCTGAGAGTGTTTATTTCGCACAACCTTCTTGGCTTGCATCGGCGCAACAGATATTTGATGTGTGTTTATATTTAAAATTTCAATAATACAATGTAGTAATATTATCATTTTTAAACTTGTTTTAAAATTTTAGTACATAGTGAATCACCATTGTTAAAATAAATGTTTCAGATCCAAAGACTGGTTTAATAATGTCCAAAATTCAAATTTAATTTACTGAAAATCTTTAATTCAAAACATTATATTTGTATCTGTATTGGTACTTGAACTATTTTGTTTTTTGGTTTATAGGCTCTTAAATATAGCCTCTGAATTAATGAGTGACAGTGTTCATTGATGATTTGTGTCTTATTAAAAGTAAATAAAATAAAAAGTGATAATTTTTACAAAAGTATGAAGGGACTTGTCATATTAGAAACCAGTTGCACAGGCAAAGTATGTTCTGTTATTAGTGGTGTATGAGTTTGATTTTTTTATATATAGTTTTAATCATGAAACAAATTCAGTATGATTCTATATAATATATAAAATAAATTCAGTTGTAGAATCAAATTTAATTATTTTGCTAGTTGAAATTTGATATATGAGTTAGAAGTATAAAATTGTAACTTGAATCATTTTGAAAAGTACAGTTGGATTTAGGTAATTTAAAAATTTTGGATTGTTGTATACACTTAAAATAATAGCAATATCCGATAAAGATAACACAGGAAAAGTCAACTATAATAACTGTACTTGAAGCTGAAGGCTCTATAGGTATAGGGAACTGCTAACCAAAACTAAGTGGAACCATTCACTGGAAATATATTAAAGTAGCCACATAACATTTTTCAATTTTAAGCAAAGTAGTAATTTTCATGGATAGTCTTGGGTTTTTGTTAAATAAAGAGCACACTTGTTTGTCTTCATATATATAGGAAGTAAAAAAATCTAGTTATTTCAATTTGGAATAATCTAATAGTTTTGAGTTGCTATATTTTGGAAAAAAATTTCAGAAGTGTAGCTATTGAAATAAAACAGTTGTCTTAATAGGTATTACAGTAGGAATTTAAATTTATAAAATGCTGTATCTGTATTTCAGGATATCAGAGAAAGCTGTGAGCCATGTATGTTTTCAATGGAAAAGTTGTTATTTAGCATCGCCACAGATACTCGTACTTCTGTCGATGTACTTAATCAGGTAAAAAATTAAGTGAATGCTCTTTTTTCCGAAACCTAATATAGTGTCACGTTTGCCCACATAACATCAGTAAACAAGTTCTGTAAAAGAAAGATATTTTACCTATATTTTTCCGGAAATATAGGCCCTGACTACTAGGGATATAAAAGTGACTTTTTGTTAAGGGTTATATTTTATATTACCATTGATTTGTCCTCTCGCTCTCTACTAGGTATGTTCCATTTCACTTGCATTTTGCATTCTTCTACTATCCTCTTTAAAAACATATTTCAGTATTTTGTGGCTTAAAATAATTAATACAATTAATATCATAGCGACCTGAGGCAGGATTGGCTACTGAAAAATATGGATAAATTGTTCATACGTAAAATTTTTTAAAAAATATTAAAATAACATCAAATGAAAAGCAATAAATTTACAAATTTCCTTTCAATTTGTGTTAGTCTAGTAAACACTGTTGTGCTTACAAATTGTTACATTAAGCAGGTGGCTTCCTCCAAACAACTTTTTAAATCTTCACACTCTTTTATATTTGTTTAACTTTGTCCTGATACTCTGCTTACCTTTCCGGAATGTCTTTATTTAATGCGTATACGGTTCAATAAAAATAATGTCTTGAGATTATTTCTTAAAATTCAATCGATATTTATAGTTTCAAGAATTAACAAAAAGTCTTTAATACCAATATCACTAAATCATTGTCTGAGAAATTTCTTTTGGTATTATATGTAGTGATCTGCATACCAAAGTGACATTTTTATTACTTAGGGCTTTCTTTGTCCTGACCAGTCTTTGTTTACATTTCGCACCGTTTCGTTTTCTTCAATTCTTATATGGTAATTGTTTTTTTCTTTGGCAATAGTGTTTGAAAATCTATAAAAGCTCTTGAATTACTAATTATGCTAATTAATAATAATGAAAGTAATAATAATATTTACATTAAAATATTGTAGGTTAAGATTACCAGTGGCGTAACGTTATTCAGCCCTCTACAAAAAAATGTAGGCATGATTTATTGGGGTGAAATTTTTTAATTATAAAAACACCATGGATACATTTATCTTTGTATATAAATATATTATCTTATCTTGTATATGTCTTTGTAGATAAATGGTTCGGTATAGTTTTGCTACATTTCTAATATAAATTTGTTCATGTTTAGAGGTAAAGGTGATATTTTAGTTGTGTATCTAAATATAATGATTGTTGGGCATGCACCAGTTTTGCAATATTGTTGAACTGATTTCAACTGTTAGTCTGTGAGTCACATCTGACATAAGTCAGTTTCATTGTTTCAGTATGAGCCATTACCACAGCTGTGTATCAACACTAACAGTGGCAGTAGGCAGTTGAGTAAACTGCATGTTCGTTGTTCAGTTTAAAAAAGAGCAAAAAGTGTACTTGTACAGTGTGTGATTTTTACTACAGCGCCAGCCCTGCAGGGGGTGCAGTCTAGCTGCACCTATTGAGAGGATTTAGACGTCCCTCGCGGTACCTGAGTGTGTGCAATACACACTTACACTTGCAACACTACACTTACGACTTTAACACTTTACTCTCATTTACATTTATGGAGGCGATAATAGCCTCAATGTGCTTTTCGCCTTAAAATAACAACAAAAAACCACAGCAGCATATCCACTATCGCTGTCATTCGGCAGGTTTATAGCCATTGTAAAACAATCAGTCGTGATGGAGTATCCAGGGAATTCTCCAAATTCTATAGGTTTATTTATCAGATTAACACATTTCTTTATGTTTTTCTGCCTTATGTCTGATACTGCAGTATGTCCAAGATAAGTTATAGTTTAAAAGGGCCTCATTTTTATATAATGAATCTCTCCCCTCTCTTTATATAAGTTATCCCATCACAATAAAATTTTAGTAGGGGTTATCCCACCCAGATGAACCCCCAGATGATTACTGAATTATGTGCAATTATTTATGTTATAAATAAAAATGGGTTCTGCTTATTTCAGTACTTTATTGCAGATGTGCAAGTAATAATGGACATTCGAAAATAATTGAAAAACTGTTGTCATCATTCTTCAAGCCTTCAGCTAATGTATAAAATGATTCAGTCTGTTCTCAGTTTTATTGGGTGGATCCCAAATAAGATGACTTTTTTCTTTGCCTCTTTTTTCTGTGACAACAAACTAGCAAGAAGTTATTACCGGTCCATTTCATAAATTGAACAATAAATTATTTTTTTAAATTTCAACTACAAATACCAAATAATGAAATACGAAAACTGAAAAACAATAAATTAACGTCTGTTACATAACAGAGAGCATCTTTCAGCAGTGCAACATAAAGTTACCGGTCAATCTATTATTAGCAAGCAAAAGTAAACATCTCAACAGTTGAAAAATTACTTAGATTCACATGCCTTAATTTGTAAACAATAATTTTTGTTGAGCAACAACAGTTGATATGCCGCAGTGGCAAAACTCATCCAGTTTGTAACTGACCTGAGACTAAATAATGAATACAGGCGAATTTACATTGTACAAACATAATTGATTATAATGTGACATTTAAGATTTAGTGCAATGATTGAAAACTATTTTAGGCCCGCTAGTTGCCTACCAACCTCTCAGGCCCTCTCAACTCCTGGGCTCCCCCCACTTTCGCTGGGTCTGCTAATGTGTACATTATGCCAGTGATGGTGACCATACATTGTTTATTTTCCAGGTGCACTTTTGGGATCAAATAACACATCTATTACTAAACTAAACTGAATAACTTTAAAATCTTTATATTCGTTCAGTTTTTCACTGCTTTTAGTTTTTATTTTTTTGCGAATGAAGCATTACAGAGGCCAAGTTGGATGGATCTTCAGGCAAAATGGAGATAAATTCCATTGTCAGCTATCCAAAAAGTTGTTGAAATTAAATTCTATTCGATTAAACAGCAGTTTGTAATAAAACACACAGATTTGGAATTGTATAATACATTTTCTAATTCTTCATCATGACCCAGTTATCTTGGTTAGTATAGAAATACCCTTACACAAACAGACCATTTCATCAAACACAGTACAATCACAGTTAGCCATGTTTTTTTAAGAAGACTAATTACAGATAACTGTAGCTAATCTAAGTTATCATTACTGCAACATAGCCACTGGACAACATACTTAAGTAATTAGGATTATGACCTATTATTTTCCATTCAGTGGTCTTTTTTACTCACCTCGTAAAGGCTACTGCAGTTTTAAAATCTCAGTTTCATCTTCAGCCATAATACAAAATTTCTTTAAACTCTTGTATGTGATAACATATACGACAAAATTGAGTTTTTCACCATCACCTTTTTTCTATACATATATTATATAAAGGAAAAATAAAATTGCCAGTAAGTTTAGTGGTACAGGAAATAAATGTAAATACTGTATTATAAACACATTTAGATTATTGAACAAGGAATTGTTGCCTTATGTGATTATAATTCAAAGTTTTGATTGCAAACATCTTGGTAATGTTTGTATGGTATTGTACAATATTGTACCAGTAGATGGTTTTAACAGACATTCATTTGGACCAGTAGTAATCTTTGATACTGTAGGACATTATATGCGTTAAATTACCATACACTAACATTATTGTTGTGCTCTAAATTGCTTTATTGTTTTTGTCATTTAATTGATTTTTCTTTTAAATTTTGCATTTATAGATTTTACCAATGATGTTAAATATACAAGATGAAGAAATAGCTCGACGTAAACAGCTGGAAGAATTAGGACTCTCTAACTCTGAAAGACTTCCTGTCAACAAGCGGCGAAAAAATCGTCCTACAAACGATGAAGAAGCTGATTATGAGTGTGACATCTGCCGAGCGAATTTGTTTCTTTCTTTGGTAAATTTAAAATTACTTGTTAAATCCTATACAAATTATTATTTGAGACTAAGTAATAAATTATGTTAGAGTAAAAAAATCAGTACACAGTGGCCAAAGATCGGGAATATAGGGAAAAGTCAGGAGTCAGTCTGTACCACATCAACCACAGATGGTTTCTAAAAAAATCTTTTTAAAGTTTGTTCCACGTTCAGAGATTTAAAAACTGGTATTCATTAATTTTTGTGCAGATGTATCAGCCTATTTTGCATTTTACAAAAGTTTAGGATTTTTTAGATAATGAGTTCGAACAAAAACCACATTAAAATGCGTAAAGTTTATTTTTATACCTACTTAATTATAAATAAACAAATAGGTAATGTTAATGTTTTCAAAATAAAAATCTTCACTTTTTGAAATTGACAATCATAAAGAAAAGGCTAAAACTAATTTATTTGTTCCCTGGATATAGTTTTTACAGTATACTTAAAAATAAAGTTTCAGGTCTGAGTCACAACACTTTTTATTGGGTCTTCCAATATAGTGATTTGTCTGAAATCTGGTATTTTTAACTTTAAATAACTCATTAGAAACATACTTGAACAACCCAAAAATTTCTTAAAACATTCTTCTACTGTGTAAGTGGTTCAAATTTCATCACTTGATAGTTTAGTAGTTTTGAGTTAATTTTTTTTAAATAGCTAAAATTTTTCAGAATTGCTATAAAGGTATTACATCGTGGTAAAAATCAAAATGAACATTAGTATTATAAGCAATTTTGTTAACTTATTTATACAGTAGAGAGTCGATTATCCGAAACAATTGGTGCAGGGGGGTGTTCGGATAATCGATTTTTCGGATAAACGAACATATTCGAAAAAAGGTAGTGTGATATAATTTAACAGTGGTAGAACCAATTTAAGGAGCAAGTAGACACGTACAGCACATAAATTCATCCAGTTGTTTAATGACATATGATAAATATAAGCAGTACAGTATACAGTGTTCTGTACAGTAAAACAACTCCTTTGATAATGAAAAAATAAACATTAGGTAAAGTAAAATTAAACATTTGGTAATTACATTCGGTAAAGAAAGTTGCAGTTCGGTAATTACACAGCAAAACAAACAGAAGCACAAACGGTCTAAACAACACGGAGACTGACTCGTCACTGTATGTGCTAGTGCACACTCTATATTGAGACTGTACTGCTGTCGAGCTGCCGCGCCGGCACTGTCTGGCCGCTGCGCTGTCAGGCCGCCGCGCCACCGCTTTCGGTTAACCGACGTTTCAGATGACCGGGCTTCGGATAATCGACGCTCTACTGTAGTTCACAATCTGTATCTTTCTTTTGGTGGATTAAGAGCAGAGCAAATCATTCAGTTATGCCTGTTGGATAATTTTTGTGAGGATTTATTGTTACTCCAATTACTCAGTTAGATTTATGTTCATTCCAATACGCATAACTATTCTGTGTATTCGATGTTAAGTTAATAACATGAATATACAATTCTTTCGATTTAGATTATTTTTAACGTCCAAATGTCAACATCACCAGTGGTGAATCTATGGGAGTGAAGTTTTCAAAATACACTTTTTTTAGCCTATAAATATGAACATATGTAAAATATCAAAAAATCCTGAACAACCCGTTTTTTGTTTTGATCCAGACTGGTTC
Source organism: Callitettix versicolor (assembly GCA_022606455.1). Classification (NCBI taxonomy): domain Eukaryota; kingdom Metazoa; phylum Arthropoda; class Insecta; order Hemiptera; family Cercopidae; genus Callitettix; species Callitettix versicolor. The sequence continues at coordinate 63,536,369 of CM040183.1, forward strand.
ATAATAATTATATAACATGTTGAAATTAGAAGGGGAGACATGGAAACTTGAACGTTTGGAAAGTTCTAGTAGCTCTGTATACATTCTTCATGTGAACAAACTTCATGTGCCTGTAGACTCTAAAAATAATAAACTACGAGGTGTGTTCAGAAAGTAATGAGAATTTTAATTTTTTTAACAAAACATTTATTTATTCTTCTACATTGATGTTGTCGCCTTCAAAATAGTCCCCATTGGAAATTATGCATTTGTGCCAGTGCTTCTTCCAATCCTCGAAACACTTCTCAAACTCGATCTTTGAGATAGCCTTTAGTTAATGTCATCTACAGCTGTAAAATGATGGCCCTTTAAGGTTCTCTGTATTTTTGGAAATAGGAAAAAGTCACACGGAGCCATGTCTGGCGAATATGGAGACTGGGGCATCGTTACAGTACTGTTTTTGGCCAAAAATTCACGAACAAGCAATGAAGTGTGAGCTGGTGCATTTTCGTGGTGCAAAAGCCATGAATTGTTTTTCCACAGATCCGGGTGTTTTTTTCGGATTGCTTCACTCAAACGGCGTTGAACTTGTAGGTAGTACTCCTTATTGACAGTTTCACCTGGCGGCAGGAATTCATGATGCACTATGCCATTAATATCGAAGAACACAGTGAGCATAACCTTCACGTTCGACCGCACTTGTCAAGCCTTTTTCGGTCTTGGCGAGTCAGAATGCCTCCGTCGTTGACTTTATTTAGCGACCTCTGAGCAACTTCCATTCGCCACTGTTTTTGTTCAAAATTCAACAATTTTGGAACGAATTTTGCTGCCACGCGTTTCATACACAAAACATTGGAAACAATGTAATGATATGATCCAATCGATATACCAACATCATCAGCGACCTCTCTAATTGTGATTCAGCGATTGTTCATAACCATTTTTTCACTTTTTCCACGTTTTCATCGGTTGTTGATGTGCTGCGCCATCCAGGGTGTTCGTCATCTTCGTCTTCACGGCCTTCTTGGAAACGCTTATACCACTCGAAAACTCTTGCTTTACTCATAGCAGACTCACCATAGGCTTTTGTTAACATTTCACACACTTTATTCCATTTTTTACGCAAAATTTGATACAAATTTTTTGATCCATTTCTTTTAACAAACGAAAATCGCCGAGCTCATAAAAACACGTCTAACCTTAGTGGCTGTCACAGACAAAGTCAACAATGAAAACAGCTGAAAGTTGTATCATACTTCAAGGGCATGTATACCAACATAATAAAAAAAATGTTTGACAATCGGACTCTCCAAGCCTGTGAAATTTAAAAATTCTCGTTACTTTCTGAACACACCTCGTATTTTGTTTGTAATGTTTAGGAACAAATGTAATATTTGTTATGTATTTGTAATAACAATTGAATATAATAACTGTTAAGCATTTTTGTTCAGTAAATGGTTTTTTTGATCAGAAAAACCGCAAATGTGTTATAATTTACAGAACTTCAGTATCTATATGTGTGTCAAATTCCTTACATATTGGGTTTATTTTACCAACCCAATAACCACGGTGTAATTAAAGCCCATACTCATCACAATGTAATCTATAGTAACTTTAAGAAACGTGGCTAGGTAGCCTACAGTACAAAATGTAACATATAGTGATAAAAGTAGTTTTTCATGTAGTTGATGTACCAATGCAAGTCATAGTTATGTATTACTTCATATCAATTTTTGTAATAAATTTTTTCAGTAATCAACTATATAAAAACTAGGCAGGCTAGTTACATTAGTACACATTATTATCATTAGATATAATGATGTTCACACTAGCCTCACACAGGGTGCTATATTTACCACACTGTGTAACACCTAGTAGTCATTTATGGTGGGCCTCACCTCACCCTCTGCCACAGACAAACTCTTAAGTTAGTTGCACAGAAAAATCAATAGCTGATGCATGGTTCAGACTTGCTCATACATAATACTATGTGATCTAAGTATAGCGCCTTAGACAGCTCCACCGTTTGATGTATAGACATTTTAACAAATTTCAAAAGACATTGGCTATTAATGTTTGGTTAGGTTAAAAAACTTATTGTATACTGCTTGTTATTTTTGTTTAAATTTACTTTTGTAAACAAATTGTCAGAGCTGAATATTATTGCTTCATTCTGAGAATTAGCAATATGTTCACTGTAAGAAAAGTTTTATGTAAACATATTTACATAAAACAGTTGGACGTTAGGATTCAAAAGGTTAACACATTTATTTGATTAACTCTTTCTTAAAATGTTTATGTATTTCTATAATATTATTGAAGTATTATATTTGTTTATGCTACTTCCTAGTTAAAATAAGAGAAACAGTTGATCTAATGAACTAATGATTGTTGCAGGTGACAAATACACATGAAGAATCTGTATATTGTTTATCTCATGCTATAGAGCTGTTGAGCAAGAAAAGAAGCCAGCTGAAACACTGCAACTTTTTGTACACATACAGCGAGGTAAGGCTTCAGTTAGTACTGATTATAACTTATTTGTTATTAATAATTCCCTAATTAAATCTGAATAATTATTTTGGGAATTTAGGTTAATGAAATTAACTTAACAAATTTTAATTTCATAAAATATTCATAATAAACTTTTGATAGGTATACACACAAAATACATTTTTTTAAAAGATGTTATCATTCCCCTAATTTTATCAGCTTTTTTTAAAGTAGTTTTAAAGGTTTTATTTAAATAACCCCTGTAGTTATTAAAGTTATTTCATGCCTCTGTTCTATATAAAGTGATCTTTATTCAACAATTTACTGTTAAGTGTTTGGGCATACATATATTTGAAAGTTTTCATTTATGTATATTTGTATATATACAGTAGTTGCCAGTTATTGTGTTGTGATCACATGTTTTGAATGTAAAAAGCAGCCATCGTATTAAGTGGCAGGTCAGAAAACATGACTCACACTGGGGTCCTTTGCATGGGCTAAAATCATGTTCCGCCCACTAAACATTAATATGCCTAAAGACTTTATTTATAAAATACTTTTTATAAATGATTTTTTTTAAGTTTGTTTATTTACTGTATTACTTTAGTTAACAATTTATAAACAGTGCAATAATGCATAACAGCCGCCTCAGTGGCCTAGTTGATAGCGTACTAGGCTTTCACCCCGAGGACCCGGGTTCGATTCCCGGCTAGGGCTTGGCATTTTTCATATGCTAAATCATCCCATCGTCTGCATTTGCCCAAGTGTGCACAATAGTTGGACGTTAAAAAAAAAAAAAAAAAAAAAAAAAAAAAAAAAAAAATGCATAATTATTTAAAATAAAAATACATTACATAAAAGCTATACTGCACTTATTGCATTTTCAGATAAAGTGTACAAAATCACCAGTCACCAGTAAAGCAGCTTTGCTGCTGTGCTTTGTTAACATTCGTCATTTTTGCTGAATCATATAGTTTTATTTTGTTTGACTACTTCATGGAAATATAAGTCCACTACAATTTTATTCAAACTTAATTATATACAAAAATCCTTTTATATTGATGTGTAATGGCAGCATTTAGATGAAATATTTTATGATGTTTTGAGTGTAGTATGTGGTGAAATCTGCCGTATTGATCATAATATCAGCTATGAAAGTAATTCTAAAATTCTGTTCTTCATTCAACTTGAGGTTCCAACTGTTACACATTCAGTAATTTTAACATTTATTTTTCATGGCATACTTTGTTTAAAAAAATTTCCAACAGAAATATCTGAATCTCCTTTTTCAGTGCTGTTTATATTACTCAATTTAATAGGAAATTGTAATTAATTATCTTTTATCAATATGTTTTTAAAGTGTTGCTGTAAAATGTGACAGATATTGTAAAAAGCAATGCTGTGATTGGCATTGGAATGTACTTATAACAAATGAAACAACTTTATGAACAAGAATTGATGATAGTTTATGTGGAAATGTCTGTATTTTGACTGAATAAGGCAAAAATGTAGGTTCCGGTAATGCTAAATATTTTTTTTGTTTTAGAAAAACAAGAAATATACTTGCTCAAGGTACTGTATATGATCAGACAACCTAGGTTTTAGCTTATACAGAAAACATATAAAGCCGTAATCAGAAAACTTTATTACACAATATAGAAAAGTGACAGCATTTCAAGAAAAGATGGTTATATGATTTGAATCATTTTTTGAAACAGAAGAATTGATGAATTCTTACAATAAAATGCATCATATTTTAATGCTTCCAATCATATTAATTATGGAAAATAAAATTGTTTACAGAATTATAAACAGAAGGGTAGTCTTTTCCATATATTAAAAATAATAATAAGAAGAAGAGGTAGGTCAGTGGTTACAGGAAAGGATGAAGTCTTAAGGGAAGGAATTTTAGAACAGTAATAAGATGTCCACAAAATTGGTTAAAAGTAAAATATCACAAGTTGATTACTTTTTTTTCAAGAGTGTTAAAACACAATATTTTTAGAGTTTGCACTTAAATCACTACTGACATTTTAAATTGTTGATATACTGACAGAAACTCATCAAAATAAAATAAAATTTGAATAACTAATATTTAATATTATTCAGGTTATCTACACTGTGTTTACAAAGACTTATCTCTTGTTTCCTTCTTACAGAATGAACTGAATGATTTGGTTGATAAACTAAAATCTCGCATTGAAACGAAATCTCAGAAGAAACTTCAGGGAAAAAATGTGCAAGCCAATAAGAATTAATTGACGAAACATTTTAAAGTTTAACCTAACCTAGTCTGTTTTAGTCTATGTTTAAAGTAGTGTACTGTAGTCGTGTAACTGTATCCGTTTCCATTTCCTCTCATTTTGTGGTTATAGATTAACAGTAGCAATTTCCTATATATATCTAGTTACTGGATTTATTAGTATGTATATTTAAGTTGGTTCAGATGAGTGTGTACATGTGTGAGTGGGTTTATTTCAGTGAATTGCAGTATTGCAATTGCAAAATTCTTTTATTGAAATTTTTTAAACTTTTTAATTAGATAAACTTTATGATATCCATATAAATTTGATACAAATAAGTTATTTTATTCTTAAGACAATGTTTATAATTTGTAAAAAGTTAAAAAAATAGCAAAATTTAATTATTGCACTACCATTTGCAAAATTGTTTTATAATCAATTGTAAAAAAAATTATATATTTTAAATAGTTGTAAATACTAAAATAGTATAATTATAAATAATAAATGGAAAGTGGGAAGAAAAAGAATTAAGTACAATAATATATTATTAAGGTAGGTAATGTTTGTGATTTAATGTTTAAGATAATAAGGTTTTATTTTGTGTAGCTATATTTTACCTTATTATAATACTGCATATACAGAGTTTTGTGTGTGCAAATCTTAATTATTCTAACAAACATAAATTATTACCATTTAAATATTTCAGTGTCATTAATATTGATCATAATGTATTCAACCTTGTTTCAGACTAAAAGCCTTAGAAAGCTACTTGATAACACAATATTTTGTTTTAAGTAGATTTTTTAAACTAATTTCAAAATCACTTGATATCAGTTTATTTTTACATGGACCTTTGATTAGTATAATTTTAAAATACACATGCCAAGAAATTAGTGTAGTATTGATTAGCTCTTCCAATTACTGTACTCTAGACAAATCTATATATCTTCAGAGTTAGTATTGTAGGATGTAATTCACATTCTCCTGTGGTGATCTCACTTTATGGTTACAATTTTTATGAAATTAATTAATATAGTATATATATAAACATTTTATTTAAATTAAAAAAATAATATTAGAGAAATTTTACAAAAATAACAATTGCAAAATCTCAAATAGTTTTAGATTGTTTGACTTATGGAGAGTTGATGGTGGACGCTTAGTTCTTGTAATAGTACAATAATAGTCCTTAAAGTTTTCATACACTAATTATATTATGAAGCATGTTTATTTTAGAATAAAGACTGTATTATAAATGTTGCAATAACAATAAACTTTACATGTGTAGGACGTAATAAGACATGTTATTTACTTAAATTGTTTATAGCAAATATAAGTAGGCCCTACATCACAAAGCAGATCAATTTTGGAAATAAAGTTAAAAATATTTTGTCTGTAAAAGAAGTTACAATTTTAATTGACAATGCCACTTTGATAGTATAGTATATTTTCTTCACCGTCTTTCAATTACTGTAAGATACATTATTTTAGTGATTATTAGATCTTATATTTTATTTTGTATCATAACCCTTCTCCTTTTTATTTATGTAAAATGTATAGATTTGTCTTTTTAATCATTATTTACATGTTATATTGTATGTTTTAATAATTTTTCAAATGCATATATATTTAATGATTTTGAAAAATAAATAATGATGGTTTTTATTTTACACGTTTTAAAGAATTGTGCAAAGACATGCATTAAACCATTAAAAAATCGTCTCAAAAATATTTTTTTGTTAGGAAGTCTAAATTGGTTTTTATATTACATAATCTCGTAATTAGATAAGTAAAATTGTTCATTTTTAATGGGGATTACATTTAAACGGTAGTAATAAAAATAAAAGTTGTATTATATTTTACTTTCCTACTGTGAAAAGCATTTTATCTTATATTATCGAAGTAGCTAATAAATAAATAAAATATTATTTTAAAATCTATTTAGCATTTATCAATAAAATAAATTTCAACGGCTTATTACATGTACTGTTAGTTCAGTAGAGCTTTAAGTAACATGTATGTATCTATTTTACTTTTATAATATTTATTATTTTATGACCTTTTTATAGAATTATGTAAGAAAGGTTACAGAGAGTGTCACTGTAGGGCTAACACAGATGAAGAATTAAAAGCAAATATTTCTTCATACATGAAATCCACTGTCATTGTTGACTCGAGTTCTGTAATTCTTCTGGAAAAAAATGTTTATTTTATTATGTTTTATTTTTAAACATTGTTCGTTATTGTTTGTTATTTTCATCTTCTTTCTGTAAAACATTTGTCAGCTTATAAATCAACATGTAAATTTGTACACATATAAATTGTTGAAAACTTGATTTAAAATTTGAATTTTTTTTATTGTAGTTTGTTTTAAAAGCATTATGCTATTTTAAAGAATATATTATATTACTATGTTGGGTGAACAACTAATGTAATAAGTAATACTGGCTTGTAAGTTGTAAATGTGGACCATATAATTATTTTAGAAAGGGAGGAAATGTTTCAGATAGAATATATATTAATGTTATTTAAATTAAATGTTTGCAAACATGCTGTGCTTTTTATATTATATAAATGCATTATTCCATGAAAAGCGGTTTTTCTTCTTTTTTAAGTAAAGTATTTTTTTTCGTATAATTTTGAAGTAGGTCATATTATTTGGATTTGGAAAGTAATCTTAGTTCTTCATTTCATAGAATGTATGTGGTTTTTTTAACACAAAATATCTTAAATAACAATGTAATATTGTTGTTTGTGTTTTTATTATTTGTAAACAAAAAAGAAGTGTTATAAAATATATTTTGTAGAGATAAAATAAAACATTGGGAACATATCTAATATTTTATTAGTGTATGCTTTTATTGTTCTAAATACAGACGTAGAGGATAGTGACATTAGAAAGGTCAGTAAGTGATATTTCCATTCATACTTGCTGGAAATTGAAAAGTGTTTAATTGTATTGACACTACAATCACCAGGACATATTTCAAATATCTGTAAATTGTATTTAGTTCTTAATAAAAGTGTAATTCAATAAAATATTTGTAAAATAGAAGCTGTACTTATATTTTCCCTTTTTCATTGTAGTTTCTAATTTCTTTACTTGTTACCACAAAAACACATTTAATGGAATGAAACTTAGGCATGTTGAACTTCATTGCAGATCCAAGTTATAACTCATGTGCCGACCATATATACATGGGTCAGTAATCATTAAAAATAGTGAGGGTGTCAATCATACTCCAAAAATCCAGGCTAGAATATGTGTCTTCAATGGAAATATAAAATTACAACTGAAGCAGCCAAATTTGAATTACATCCATTGACACTAATTAATGAATATACCAACTTTCTTAGTATTTACTTAATTTATACTTAGTATGTTTATAGATCCATAAACAAGCTATCTGTTGAGTTCCTTCAATTTTAGTATTTTCCCCATAATATTAAATACACTGCATAATAATTAGTCCCTATTTGCTTCTGAGCAAATAATAAAGCTATTGGTATTATAGAACACAATCACACAATGAAGGTCAGATAGATGCTGCTCGTGCGTGCCTATGTGTGTATTCAAAACATCTACAAAACTCATTTTTTGGATGTGGAATGATGAAGTGATAATTTCTTCCCCATCGAAGATTATAATTTCTACTTGTAATTTCCAAAGTGTACATAAAAAGCTTTAAAAAAATTATCTTAATGGCAAACTGTTGAAATTTTTAAAAATTGGAAAAGAAGCTACAAACCTTAGATCTAAATAACACAGCAGCAAGAATTATTTTATTTTGACAAATGAAAAGAAGATTTAGAACATAAAATGGATATTCTTCCCTTCACCACTATCTTGTAACTTAATAATGACTCACTCAACAAGAGCAAAGTATACAGAAAGCAATCATTCTTTCTGTAGAATAATATCTTAGCAGATACAAACTGTAAAATGTTAATAAAACAATTTATTTTTGAAATTAAAATGAGTAAGCTCTGGAGTGCCAATAAAATAAAAACAGTAATTGTACATGAAAAAAATTAGTCTTGTATGCCAAAGTCTTCAGCCATTACCTTAAAAATAATATTGTTATTAGGTGACTTCCAAACCAAACCGTATGATCAATACACAATTTAGACATACTCTAACCCTTCTTAGAAAATTAAAAAGCTGTTGAATAAACCTGGATGATAAACCTATGTATGCATCCAGTTTGATATATCTGTTTCAATGTTTATATTGCCAAAGAGACAATAGTTCTTATTGCTAATCCCTTCAACAACATATGTCAACTCCTCAATGAAAAAATTTGTAGAAAAAGATTGCAGTCTATATAAAGCTACAAAGCAAACAGACAACCCAGGAACAAAGTCTAAAGTGACCCTATCACATCCACTGTAGTCATGTCAGTACAAACTATAATATGACTTGGTCTATGTAAACCTAAACATCACCTGCTGTATGATCACTGTTACATTCAGAATAAAAGATGAAACCATCCAGATCATACATTCCTAATTCTCAATTGTTTCAACATATTTCAGTACAATATTAGGTTTTCTTGTTTGTAACAGACATTTTTTGAAATTGCTATCATTTACAAATATTACATATTAATATACTTAGACAACTTGTAATGAGAAATTAATGTGAGAAGTTGACTTGTAGATGAGAAATTTTATACATAATCAATACTTCTATTTTCATTTTGGATAAATTCATTTGTACACCATCATGTATAAACTTTGGAAGCCAGGCTTCTACAGTCATATCATACCAGGGTTAAAATAATACCCTTAAATTTATATTCAACTAAACCTATCATTTGCCTAAAAATATACAGCTTATACAAATGCACTCAATTTTTCAATTTGTTAATAGTTAACATTACCAGTAGTTCAAAGTAGGCCTCACAGTATGTGCTTAATTAACATATTATAGAGTTCGCCACAATAGTGCTTCATGACAGCAATGTCACACACTCTTGTCAATTTAACTATTATCCATATTATTTAAGAAAAATGTTACTGTAAATTTGACCTAACATGCATAATTTACATGCTCTTTCTATATGAAATGGTCAAAATTATGATTGGTCTTGCCATTCAGCTAGTATTACAGTAAATAGCCAGTAACTTATTAAATCTGAGATAATCAAAACAGTATTTTTTTACGTAATTGAAGAAAAATCATTGGATTTAATGGTTTAATTAAACCATAAACTACTATTAAATCATTATTTAATAGTTGGTTGAAGGAGACAATGAACAACAGTGCCATATTATCTAGTAACTTTATTTCTATAATAAATTATGTATAGCATGACTTTTTACAAAGCTTACAATATATAACACTTCAAAGGATTGTATAAATACAAGACAATAATTACTTAGAACACTATTATGATACCAATAAAAAAAAAAAAAAATAAGAAAGGGTAGATCTATAAGTGAAGAACTTAGACATTATTGTTACTTTTTTTTATTTATACCAGATACAATTTTTACTTCAGCAAAACTTTCATAAAGCTTGAATAAATTTAAATTACAATTATTCATGAATTAGAATTTTTAACATAACATTACCTGTATATCAAAATAATTTACTAATACTAAAGTTTATTTGCTCACAGCCGTACTATCAAGCATGAAGCTTTGAGTATGATATCAGACATAGATGACCTACACATACACTATGAAACAATACAATTCTTACACTTTTTATTCTAAAACAGAAAGCACAGTTTATATGTAGCTGGTCACATTGGAAAAGATTTCAAAATTTGTGGTAAACTTAGAAATATAAAAAAAATTAAATTACTCAAGACATTAAATATTCACATACCCAACGTTTAAACTTCTCTCTACATATCAAAATAAAATCATTAATTTGTATATGAATATAAAATAATAATACTTAAAGAGTAATTATAAATTAATTAATGGTTTATAGGCTAGTGAATGTTTCTAAGTAATTTAGTTTTGTATTATTGTGGTAACTGCTGACCTTTTTATATAAACAAATATGCATTCAAGAGCATTCTATTACAGAAAATGAGCTACTGCAATTAAGCAATAACAATTTCAGGATAAAATAAGAATGACCAATTTACAGGATTATTCAAAATTAAGTAACCTCACTTCAGATATAAAGAAATAGTTCTTTTTAAATTTTGGCATCAGAAAATTTAATTTAATTTTGGTGTAATATACAATAGCAAACACTTTTAATTTTTAATACTATACATGTTTAAATTGGCAGATATTTAAATGTTTCAAATATATTTGCATGACAAAACATTTAATGAGAAATGTAATGGTTTAACAAAAATTATGGTAGGTTAATTAATAGAAAGTTAAGATAACAGAATACAACATGTTATCCTAATTAGAGATTACATGTTAGATGCCTTTATTATTATTAATTAATAGCAATAATAATAATTTACTATTATTATACAAGTTTAATATTATTATTACTTTATTATTTTCATGTAAAAATATCAAAGGATTACAATAAGTACATAACACCTACTAAAACTAGGTCTGTGTGAAAAAATCTGGCAAGGGTACATTTGGCACCAATATACAATAAAATACAATATTGCCACCATAACAAATACAAAATATATTACGAGATATTTTATATATTACCAATTTAGTAAACTGTATTAAAAAGTAAAAGTTAGGCAATAATTTTGCTTTCCTCAAACATTTGATAAAAGTAAGGCTGGTCATTGACTGAAAGTGACTACAAATTCATGTGATTAAGTCTCTAGTAACAAAACTGTCAAAATTTAGTGAAAACTTTTTAAGGTAATCGTATAATATACCTAATAAAAACCTTCTGGGGGTCTTTATATAATTCATCTTGCATTGATGATGGAATTCTTATTTTGATGTGTGTTTATTTAATAAGCATGTTTGACTTACAGCAAACTAACTTTTTTCATTCTCAAAAATGTAAATAACTTCAATATCTGTAAATAAATACATTAAAATAAGTAAAATCTTTGGCGGAAACCAGCTGATTCCTATACAAAACTGCATACAGTGGATGACCCTATAGTTGTGTATAGTCATGAAATTTAATTATGCAGTTGCTTTCAGTTAATGACTCACCTAAAAATTCTTTTTTATTCAAATTTCAAAATAAAATTGATAACAAAAATTTTGCTAAAAAATAGCTTTTGGCAATTTGAATTTTGGTAATGATAAGTAAATTGGGAGAAATAAGTATTTACTGCTGTAGTTTTCTTTTGAAATCATCTTTAAATTTAGTTTATCAAAATTCTTTAAATTTAATAAAACCTCTGATCTATTATATACTTCTTAAAAATAGGTGATTTGCCTAGTACATAAGAGGTAAATTACCGATACATAGTTTTTTTAATATTTTTGACACAATTTTATGTTTATAGACATATAGTAACAACAAAATATTTGATCAATGAAGCAAAATTAGTATGAAACAAGTCTTAAACCACCATAATTGATAATACCTGCTACTTTAAAGAAACTATTTCTTTTATTGCTAACATACATGATGGTATCGCTGGAGTACATTTACACAATAAATAACAGAGTAATTATTTTTTTGCTTTGCTTTTACATATTTTAATCACCACCACCATAAGTTCAAAACAATCAGAAAAACAAAACTTAATAAATATTCTAATGTTTAGAAAAACTGACTTCACATATCAACATTAAATGAAAGTATAAAATGATTTATGTTTTAATCACAGTAATGTATTTGTGTTACCATGCTGTATCAATCTTTTTATTAATAAACAAAGTAATTATTTGAGTTAGTGTATAAGTACTACAATAATTGGAAAACTTATTATTGTAGTAATAATAATTTCACTATAACATCATTATTATTATCTGTTGTAATGATGTTATAGTAACAAAGTAAATTATTTGTGTTATGGTACAGTACCAGTCTTGTTATATATTAACAAAAAAACAATTTCAGACACTGAATAATAACAAAAATATTAAATTGACAATAATTTGTGTTGCAATTACTTATTTGCACCAATAAAAACCGCAGTAAAAAATTGTGTTAGTACTAATGCGGTTGTAAAAAGGAAGATGTATTTTACAGTAGCAATGCTGTTACAAACTTGTAACAAATTTGTTAATAAGTTATAATTTGTTTTACTGTATCAACATTGTTATAATTGCATATTAAGTTTGATAGTCCATCATTAAACATAAGGTCCATTTACAGACCGAAGTTTCATTCATAACATTACTATACATTTCTGTGAACTGCCTGTTAATGAACTTTACTGCATTAAGTATCAAATTACATTACAAACCTTTCATATGGTGATAAATTCACATTGATATATTCACAAATTATAAGTAAAACATTCCACAATTAGGTCTTTTAAAGGAAAAGATCATTGGCTAGATGGTAGGGAGCATGTGAGGTATGTCATCCTAAAATATTTTTATTTACTGATTACCCTCACAAAAGTTTACAGTACCAGGCCTATTATAATCACAGAAATAATTTATAATGTCTTAATTATTGTTGTTATTATAATAACAGTAGGTAATAATTAAAATTAATAAAATTTCATTTTTTTATTAATCAAACAAAATCAGTTTATCTACTCTTTTATTACTTTGTAGTATTAGTGCATTGCATCTGTAAAGTCCTTTTTTATAAGTATCAAAACATGGACTGTTCTTGAAAATTAAAAATACAATAAAACCTTTTAAAAGTTAAATAGGGTAGGACCATTTTTTTTTTGGGGTTAAACAAATTTTCAAAATATAAAAATATCATAATTTATGAATTATGAAAGAACATTCATACATTATTGTCTGTGTAATCTATCAAATGCATAAATGCACATATTTATTTTCTCATATTTAAGTACATTTTTTCATAATGTTCTTGCAAGTTAAAAGATCATAAAAACATCACATGGTCCTTGGTTACAAATTTTTTGAGTAAAAAAATACCAGAAAAGTTACAATAACTTTTTTTTTCAATTTGTAAACTAGAGATTGTTGCTGTATAAAAGTTTTTTAAAATAGAATTCAAATAAATGTGGAAATAATTGGGAAGTACAAAAATTACATTAGAAGTGTTAAAATATTGAACTCCTTTTATTGTTATAAAAAAAAGATTAAAAAAATAGTTAAGTCAAAAGTGGAGAGAGTAATTATGTTATCAATGCAATTATTTTGTTACTGTCTGTACTAATATATGAATTTGTTATTGTGTGTACTGGTATATGTTCTTTTATTTTCTCATTTTTTCCATTTTGCTGTACTTGTTTTGTTTATAAAGTACCAAATTTCATTTTTAGATAATGTTTTCATACTGTGAATTTTAAGTTTTGGATTTTTAAATTTATTTTTATATATTTTTCCCTAATCAAAGTTAAATTTGGTTTCCTTCTTTAAGTAAAAGTAGATTCATGGTAATTTTTTTTTTTTTTTGACCTGTTATAGTAATATATAGGTCTATTACTATATATATTACTATATATATTATATATGGGTAGTATATATAAGGTATTTTCATATACCTTATATATATATATATATATATATATATATATATATATATATATAATATATGAATAATATATATAATATTATATGAATATATAATGAATATATATATATATATATATATATATATATATATATATATATATATATATATATAATTTTCCCTACAGGTTTATCTTTTCATAATTTTGTATTGCTATATGATTTACCTTAAACTATTATTTATGTGTACTATCTTATAAAGAGATCCATTCAATTTAACAAAAATAGAAATTTAAAAATTTGGGCATAAATATAATAAATTAAGAAAAGCAATAAAGGATTAATCCTTTTTGTTCAATATGCCACATTTTTGGACTTTAGCTTATCAATATCTCTGTTTAACTTAGACTGATTGTTGGACTGTGCTGTCCTCCCAACTTGTTAGGCTAGGCCTATTTTTTGACTGCAGCCATTAATCTTGATTGGAATTGATGAATGTAACATTTTCAATAAATTCTCAAATTAACACTCTCCTGTATGTTATCTTCAAATATATTTTTCAAGTGAGCTAAAAGAAATTTCTCCATCTTAATTATTCATATTACATCCATGCACGTTTACCGACTTTGAATCTAACGCCTTAACATATTTTGCACTTGATATATATATATATATATATATATATATATATATATATATATATATATATATATATATTTACATATTTTATATATGTAAAGAACATTTTCAAAAAAAAGCTAATATATATATATATATATATATATATATATATATATATGTATACCAGCCATTCTTTAATACTAATAATTGCTAGACTTTACACAATACATTGCAGTTTAGAGTACTGTTGTGTAATCTATAGAAGACTGCAGAACACTCCCAGATTTATAAATAACTGGCCAATTTAATAGGATGTTTTAATTGGTTTTTTCTGAGAGCTAAAAGTTAAGGAGTCAATAATGATACTTTCATTTGTACAACTGAAAGATCTCATAAAGTAATGATCTCTTCAGATATTGTATGAAAAACAAGAACAAATTGTATGGACATAATATAGATAATAGGGAAATATGTTCAACTTAATTTTCCTTAGCAAATATCCTTAAGAGAATAGCAGTACTGTTGAAAGCATTTACTGCAAGTTGACTTTTGACAAACTGGATTTAAAATTTAGATAGGTTTTATTCAATTTACTGGACTGAAATTGGTTGACTTATATTAAAGTACCGATTTTTTAAACTTTATTGGCTTTAAAAAATTTTCATACTACTGAATTAATTTCCTTGTTATCCTTAACTTTACTTTTCTCTTACTTAATTTCCTAGCCAATCACAATTGTTTCTATCTTTCTCATCATATTTAAATATGCCATCAATTTGTCTTTTACATAATCAGAGATGTATGATAACACTCAGAAAATCGTATTAGTACTTACACGATATGATTTGCACCCTAACAAAATTTACTGGCAGTGTCCTTGGTCCATTACGTTAATTTCATCAGTTAAACTTATGGTTTACATTAGTTTAGTACAGTAGCTGTAAAGAATGCAAATAACAGAAGCTCGAACAATGACACTACTGCTAATTTGCAGTACAAACAAATAAAGAAACACTTAAAACTAGTCTAGGAATGAATATGATCCTATGCTTATACGCTATCTGATCAAGAAAGTAGAACAAAATAAACTAACTCTAGTGAAATATATTTAGGAGCTAGTATGTGCATGTCGAGGTGTTTAAGCATTGATCAGTCCATTGTGTCACTAACTTCAGCACCTCAAGGTCATCGTATTATTTAGCCACATTGTTAAAGCTAGCGTACACATAAATATTAACATGATGAAAAATGAAATGCATTTTATTGTTTACCAGTCAGGGTTAATGTTGTAGGAACATTTTTCTTGAATAATGCAATTAATAATTAAATGAATCAATTAAATGTTACAACTTTTCTCCATTATACAAGGACTGTTCACAAAGTCAGCAAGGCATGGAAAAGGAAAGTGAAGCCATTCTTGTCAGCAATCTTTATTTCTTTAATTATGCATCTAACTGAAGGATCTGAGGTTATTGTCGCTTTTGCTTTGTTCATAAATTAGGTTTTTAAATGCATTATCAAGTCCCAGCCAGTTGTTAACTGTAATCAGTCAAATGATTTTTGTTAATGAAAAGCACTACACCAATTGACATTTCAGTAATGTTGTGGTGACTGAAAATGGAATAAGGCACTCATGCATTATGATTAAAGATGGCTGCAGGAATGTTCACAATGAAGACTGAAGTGCCCAAGTAAGCATAATGTCAGCAGAATAACAAGATTCCCTACAACAAAGCTCTTGTTAAGAAATATTATGGAGCTGGCTGCACAAATTTGTGGTTAAGATATTTTAGGCTACCTTAAATTTTTTGAAAGTTGGGTTCTGAAAATGTTGACAAAAGATCACAAACAACTCAGCAGATGTCAGCCTCCTTGATATTTTTTAAGGCATATAACAAAAAATGAGATTCCCTTCTTGATTGTATCGTTACTGGTGAATGAGATGTTCATAGTGGATTGATTAATCACATTAATTGTGAAAAAGTTTTTCTTTTTTTTAAGCCAGTTAAACTAATGAGGACAAGAGGTCAACATTAATGGATAAAAGTTTAAGGCAGTAAATGTAGTGTAGCTAAAAAATTAATATAAAATAAACATATTCTACTTTCACTTGGGTACTTTTATCCCTAAAATATTAGTTACTTATTCCTAGAATAAATTCCACAATGCAAAATTTAGTAGCATTAAACAGCAAAAAAATTTGTTAATATCTTATCTATTTTCATTATAGTACAGTTGGCACAATTAATCTGCTCACGGCTTAGCTGCTACTAGCTGTCACAGGAAATGACAATGTAGACTACAATCAGAGATAAGGACATAGCTTGGCAAATGTTGTCAGATAAATGATAAAACACTCCTCTCCTGGCCTGGTTCCAGCTGTTCTAGGTCATAGACAGCTGTTAATTATGTCAACAGTATATCAATTTTCATTTTCATTTTACAAATTTTATCCATTGTTATATAAAATTTCTTTATAATTGCAAAAAAGAATGATTCTTTCTAAAATATGAAACATTTATCAACAATTCAAACAAAAATGATTAATAAAATATAAGTACATCGATAATAAAATATTGCCTAATATAAATATCATATAAGAAAATTTTAAAAACAGCAGTTAATCTAATATATAAAATAAACATTACAGGGACCCTCTGTAGTTAATAAATATAAATTATAAGTCCTTCAATTACATTACACCAAGTTTTCACGATAATAATTAAAACTTACAATTTTTTCCTTTTGATTAATTTAAAACTTTGTAATGGATTTTAAACCCACAACTACCTACCTAGTCATTTGATTTACCCTTTCTCTGTTAAATGACAACATATGCATATTATCTTCGAAGAGATGGTGTTAGTTCATTGAAATACATAGGTTCTATCCTAGCGTCCTTTGGGCTCCATTCCAGAGAAGATAGGTATCTAAATAATAACAAATTAAGAATATGACTAATGAAAAAGTCTCATGGTTTTTTAAAAATTTTTAAACATGTATTGGAAACAATTAAAAACCATCAGTTAATTTTACTTTCAAAATGACAGGATTCAATTTTAAATGATATATTACACTATAAAGTCATTATTGCTGGCACTCTATGGAAATGAACCATTAAAAGGTCAGTTTACATATAAATGTGTTATAAATTAGGAAACTTTGGAACAAATTAACGACTTTGATCTATAGGAAAGGTTCAATAAAAGAATTCCCTGTACAAAAAGTAATTAGTAATTTACATTTAATAGGATACAATAAAAGGAATTGTTTTTTTGTTTATTCAAAAAAACCCAGAATTTTAAAAAAATATAATATGCAAGTGTTGGAGGACTCAAAGTTGTTATTCCTGTAAACATCTATTTGTGGTTTATAACTGAAGCGTTTTGAAGAATCAAATATTTGTTGCATTACTGTATTAACAGTAAATAATTACATATTTTGTGTATTATATATATTTGTTACTGAGCTAATATGACAACATTTCGCCACCACATTTAAGTCGAACAACCCCATTCAATTAGTATAGATGTTTACATGGAAAAAATAAATGGTACACGAAATTGCACATAAAGCTATAACCATATGAAATACATATTAGGAATTATTTTCTTAAAAAATTCTGTTTTGGAAGCTATCAACAACAGAATTAAAACTTTGGTAAGGCCCAATTTACAAAAATCAATCTGACATTTTTCCTTCAAATTTAATAAGTAATGACAACCCTTTGTCAAGTAACGAAATCTAAGAGTAGGTACTTGTACAGTCTTGGTACTGATAGGTTGTCTGCACCTCTCTCTCTCTCTCTCTCCTTTTTTGCGTTTTGTTATAACACATATAAGCCCTATCATACATATAAATTGCATTTTATCATTACGCATTAATTTTTTAGGATAAACATCTGAAATCCTACAATGAAATAATTACAGTAAATTTAAAATAAAAGAAATAAAGAACAAAAACTTGCATTCATTAAAAAAAATCATGTATAACCAAAGTAAATTACATCTTGTTTTATGCATGTATCAATAAACGTGCAAACAGCTGATTTTTAGTCACCAGGTTTACTTTTCTTTCTAAGTGATAAAAACTTGCCCAGCTGATAATCGACCACTCAATGCAAGAAAATACTCATGCAGATATTGTTACTTCCCCTAATACTTAGTGTCCCTTCCTTTCTTCAAGTTCCCTCATACATGCCAACAAACTAATAACATATCAATCCCATGTAGAATAACAAAAAAATCCTACAAAGAAATTTATACACCATTTTAAAAGTTCTAATTCAAGACACACATACACTTTATTATGCATTTCCTTAATGATGTTCCAAAATGTCTTAAAAGTACTAATTGGCTACATTTTGTCTTGCACATGAAAAGGTTAATCATTCTTTAAAAATCATAAGAATCAAGTCCATGTACAAAATTCAAAATAACCCTAAAAAAAGTTGTCCTTACGGCAGTCAGGGTACAGTTCCATTTTTGTAAATTTTTTAAATCGTAATTTTTTCTAAATAAAATTTTGTACACTCACCTGAGTAAATAGCAAAGTCAAGTATCCACACTTTTTTCACCATTCTCACTCTGTGCTATTGCTTAGTAAACACTGATGGAAAAATTTCAAGACAAATTCATGGCATATTTTTACCATGGAAAAGTGTATCTCAGTGGATTGAGAAGTAAAATATTTTTTTTTATGATAGAGCACAAAATGCCAAACCGAATTCACAACTCATGTACCAAGAGTACTGAAGAAGGCTTGTTACCATGATCCGAATGAACTCAAGGATGAGTAGTAAAACTTTTCAGCAAATTAGTCACATGATTATTATTTTCATAATGCACAATAATGTCTATCAGAAGTGTACAGATCTGTTCAAGTTGGCATCAATAGTGGATTTGGATGATGCCTTCCTGCTTAATATAGAATGAGGAAAATCTTTCCAAGTAATTTTCAGGTATTTGGACGATTTTTTAAAATTTGCAACAAAATTTTTTTAAGATGAAAAGCTATACACTTTTGAAGTCCTTAGTTTTTATTGTTGCCCAGATATATTGAATGTCACTGTTTTTGAATTAGTATGCTGAACATATAGACCACTTTATAGTTATGTTACATATAAAAAGTAACCTTTTCTTTTTTTATAGTCACTCAAGACAAAATGGCAGAGTAACAAAAAAATTGTACTTTTCAACAGTCATTTTACGTTTATAACTACTATAAATTGTTGATTTGTATATACAGTAGACTCCTTCTAGTTTGGCCAGCTACTTGACCATAAGTCCTTGCTTAATGGAGTTATCACGGTGTCCTTACATCACTTGTTTATTTTATGCTGAGCTGTGCTGCTGTGTCAGTAAAAATTCACCATTTGTTCCTTTCCTCGTTAATATTATGTTGTCTTCTAACACAGGAACACCCTTTGGATATACACGGATATTGTCAGACCTCAACTGACATATGGTTCCCATGCTACAGCAGGCAGCAAATTGGCAAGCTTGCAATGGCTTGGAAGCATGTTGGTTACTGACACCTTTAGGAGCACTCACACAGCTGCTCTGGAGACATGCTGTCTAATAGCAGGCATACTCAGTATATTTTTACTCGAACTTTCACAATTCTTCTCCATTCACTAGAGGATTGGGAGGACTGATACATCAAAATCAGCTTGTCTGGTACACAGATGGATCGTTGCATGATCAAAAGTGTGGATATGGAGGATACTGTGAAACCACTGGGGCTGTATTTAATGCTTGCCTAAGAAGGTTTTTACACAGTATTCCAAGCTGAGATCTGTGCAATGATGTGTTCATCGATTATTAGAGGGACTTATAGGTTAGAGATGGGTAAGAAAACTCCAAACTGTTAAAACTAACTGTTATTCTATTTACGAAAAACAAACTGCTTTGCCAAACGGAAACTAACAGTTTGAATTGGACTGGATCGTTATTTATTAAACAAGGAACAACAGTTTGGACTTCCCCAACACCTACGTTATATTCGAACATTGCCGCAAGCGCTAAAACATTTTTCTTGTTAAACTGTTGACAACAGTACAAACACCTTTTCTTTAACTTGCTATTTGCTATACTTTTTCCCTCTATTTCTTGTTGGAACATAGTGAAGTAAGAACTGTTTGGGCGTTGTCAAAGTTTATCTCTATTTTGTTGAGAGTTGTTTGAAAGTTTTAAATGTAAAATTTGTTGTTCAAACATTTTTTAAACTGTAAAAACAGCCATAATTGTGTTTTATATTAGTTTTTCTCCGTAGTTTACTTTGTGTTTAGAAATTTAAAAATGTTTAGTGGACAATTTTGAAAGTTTTCTTTTACTTTTTTTATGTTTTTAGAATTAAGTGCATAGTTTTTAATTATTTATTGGATGTGTGGACTTTTTAAAATTCACAATATCTACTCTTGTATATATCTTGAATAATTTTAGGTTATTTTAGGTTAATAACCTATCATTAACCTGTAATAACCTAATGTTAATAACCTATAATTTTGTAACTATATAGAGCCAATTTTATTTAAACATATTTGGCCTATGTTCTTATAACTATATTTTACTTATTAACGTTACTTTTTTCAGTGTTGAAAAATGAAAACCTACTTTCTCTCAAATAAAAATATGACAATAACATCTCACATAACCTAATTTTAATACATAACCTAATTTGTAAATACATAACCTAATTTTATTTAAACGTATTTTTTATATTTATTATCAATCATCAATATTTTTCAATCAACTAAAAATAATCTAAATTGTTTGCATTTCAGTAAATATGCAAAGGCTATTTAATTTTTAAGTAAAAAAAAATAATGCTTTTATTAGAAATTCATTGCATTTTGTAAATATAAAATGGCATACATATATATTACATTTTGAGAATGTAATTTAATTATTACTACATTTAATTATTTTTTTCTAAATGTTTTACACCCAAAAAAAGTTAAGTTAAAATGCAAAAATTCATTGCATTTTGTAAATATAAAATGGCATACATATATATAACATTTTGAGAATGTAATTTAATTATTACTACATTTAATTATTTTTTTCTAAATGTTTTACACCAAAAAAAGTTAAGGACATGGTGGTAATGGGAATGAAAAAGTAGTCTTAGAAAACTGATCCTTGTGCTTATGTTTTAGCTGCTAATACAACTTCGAGTTTCATTTTTCTAAACCTGTTTTTTCAAACTGTTATTCCAAACAGTTATTTTTTTCCAACAAACAGTTCATTGATATTTTTTAAAAATAGCAGAAGTTCCCATCCCTATTACAGGTAAGGACATTTTAATACTCACAGATAGCCAGGTGGCAATAAAGGCTCTCAGATCTGTATAAATCTCATCCAAATTGGTATGGGAGTCCCTCCACTTCCTCTGTGTCCTGTCAAGTGCTAATTGGTGAAACTGGGATGGGTACTTGGGCATTGTGGAAAACGAGAGAGCAGACATGATGGCCAAAAAGGAGTTGCTGATCAACTTGTGTAGTCGTACAACTACAAGAAGTGCAGTAAGGAAATGGATTAGGGCACGCCTTCTCTCTGTACTGACAGGGACACTTGTTCAGTTTAACAGGAAGTCACTGAGACAGTCGTCACCATAATCACTGGACATGGCCACATCCGGAGTCATCTACATAAGGTGGGATTGTTACACATCTCACCTGAGAGGCCAGTAAGTTGAAAATGCAGCACATATAATCCTCGAGTGCAAGATCCTGGAGACCAAAAGAAGGAAACTCTTTGCACTTCAGCAACCAGATCAGGAATTCAACAAGGTTGCTCCAGCTCCTTGGTTGAAACTTCTTGTACAACCAACAGATTCTGAAGTTTGTCAATGGCACTGAAGTCGGTTTAAGGTGAAGTAAAAAGGGGAACACAAAAATCTTATAGCTGATTTGTCAGACTCTTAGGAAAAAACAATACCCCAGGAAAAAACAAGGAACAGTTCAGTCAGATCAGTTATATTGCACCGATGTATTTTGCATTTTCTTCTGTAGAATTCTGTTCACTGTACTTTTGTGTTTTAGAAAATTAGTGCTAAATAATAATATAATTTTTGTGATTAAGGAATAAAGATTACAAACTTTAAAACATATAGAAGAAGGTAAATGGGCCCAAAGTATTTATAAATATGTTTAGTGACGGTAAATGATCAAGAAAAACAAATCAATTTCAGGAAGTTGTTCTAAATAGGCTGTCTAGTTTGTTTTTATGTACAATAAAAAGGCTCTTAAAAGTATTGTTTATACAATCATAACTACTATATATATAACCCTTCTTTGTATTTGGGATAAACGGTTTTATTGGCATTTATTCGCTTAGTCTAACATAAGGTTGGGTCCTGAATCGAATGTAATATTAAAAAGTGTAAAACATAATAAAAATATCTGTGATAAATTATTAATGATGCAAATTTAAATTGTTATCAATCAATAGCTATGCACTGATAGGGATAAAATAAAAAGTCGTAAGCGATTTTGAAAAAGTGCCGTGCTATCAACAGTAGTTTCTCTTTCATAATTTATAAGTTACAATAATAAGATGAGAATAAACTCTTTTTTCACAAAAGCCCTAAAGGAAAAAGCAAACAGTGAAGTCTGGTGATCTTGGAGGCCATTCAATGAAGTTATTGCCATAACCTATCCAGGAATTAAAAACAATCTACAACCACTTTGGCCACATTAGCATAATGAGGAAGTATTCCATCCTGCTGGAAGAAACATCCCTGATCTTCGGCTGAGTAAGACGAGGAACTACATGATCAGTTAATATTGTATACCTGTCTCCAGTCTGATATGTCATATGATATTTGGAAGATACCAAAATGTTATTACTTTGAGATAATTTCCAATATTACCACATGTCTACCCAGACACATGATAATGTAAGTTAATGTGAAATAACTTATAACTTTAATTAGGTGTAAGAGGGCTATTGAACGTAATGCTATTAGAATTAGCAGCATATTCTACAGATCTAGGTATTCCACATCCCTTGCTAATATTTTCATATCCACCTAACAAAAAATTTAATTCTCTATAAAAACTATGCCATAATTTTAACAGAATGTGATTCACTTTATGTTAACAATCATGCATATAATATTATGTGATGGCAGGCCAAACAATTATATCCTTTGTTTTCAAACCCTCTTCATATAAAAAATGTAGGTCTTGTGTTATAATAATAAAAATAATTGTCTGTTTAAGGATCCTTTTTGGTAAAACGTAGCTTTATCTGATAATACAATTTCTTCATACCATTCAGCATATTCTTCAACATTTTCAATTACCTTTGAATGAAATTCCATTTGTTTGGGTCATCTTCCAACAGTGTGTGAACTAAATGTTTTATAAAAATTATTTTGGTTTTCTTGGCCTATGTTTTAAGTAATGACTTTAGTGTTGCAGTAGTTGATGTAACTTTACCAAGTGGATTAAACATGCAAGCTTGTTATTTTCTGTGTTAAAAAATTTATGGTATTTTCTTGTAACCCATCCGGTTTCTAATAACAAAGTTTATCATTTATGAATTGCTATCTTTATAGGGGAAGCCATTTTTGGGTAGGTTCTTTCAAAACACCTTATTGTTTCATATTCACAGGTTTCAAAAGTAATAAGCTAAGAACATTTCACTTCTTGGTAAAAAAAAAACACATTGTTTTAAGGTTACATAACTTACAACTACCAAATTGTTTAATTATTATGTTTACAAAACAACAATTGATCAAGATTCAATAAATGGCTATGCATATTTTAATTGCTTTGCACTGTGGGACAAAGTGCTTCTATCTAGAAAATTAAAATTATTTTTTGTTATTCCACTATTTTGTTTTAATTTACCTTAAGAAATTAAACTCCAGAGTAAATTTTTACAGTGTCAAGTTTATAGGGTATTCTATTTTTATATTATATTGATTTAAAAACAGCTACCTTTTCATGAAAGATTCAATATTTAATTCCATAATACTCGAAGGAACACAAGGTAAAAATTGTAGTTCTATAGACTGGATGAACCAAATCAAAGTAATAATTATTGTTAGGCTTAAAGAGCAATAATAATAATAATGCAGGCATGGATGAATCAAGAAAGCCTAGGCTATGTCCCATAGAGGCTAGTGAATGTCAAAAAAAACCATAACACTACCTATGTAATTTATTGATATTATTGTTTATAATAATATGCCAAAGTATGAAAGTGGTAAATATAATAAATAAAACAAAAGTTCCAAGTTCTTAACCCAGGAATATTCACCACATCAAACAAAACAACTTGAGCTTTTACAACCAACTGCTCTGAAATACCATTTATACCAAAACAAAACAATGGTACATTATGTACCTAGCTGTTCTATCAAGAGGAAATATTTCGTATTATAAGACCAAAGTTGCAGTTATTGCTGGCAGAAATTTAGGCCTTTACATAAAATATTTTCATGGTTATTAAAAGTTCATGAGTATCTATAATGCAAATCACACACTCTCAAAACTTTGGGGTTTGTTCCACTTATAGAAATTATTGTAAATGTCCTATTATAAAAATTATAACACAGTACTGCTACTCATGATTATTATATATTCTGTACAGTAAAATATATTTAAATAATAAACCTTGTTTCACTTGAAACTGTTCTTTTTTTTTAATGCTTCACTGTAAATTTGACCATCATCATAATCTAAACCACCTCTGGCATACAAACAGTTAGATTAATATAAGCTCACTGCAATGGGTGTCGGAAGAGATTAATACTTTTATCAAATTAAAAATTAAGTTATACAAACTCTGCTACATGCTTTAACCAGATACAAATTTTATTTAGGTTAAACACTTGCATTTTGCCAAAGTGAGAAACGGCTCTGCATTTAAACTGATTTTTGACTTTGAAGTATATCCATTCCTTTGCAACAGCTGTATTTTTCCGTGATTCAAATCCCTAACTGCCTACTTCTGGATTTGTACACAAATAAGATTCAAATTTTTTCCATTTTAAAAACTCTTAGATTACCATACTTTACACAGCTTTGTATGAAAGTTAGACAAAGCTCACATTATTTGTGCAATCACTCAATTTTATTTGTGCAATTGAGTGATTAAAATGGTGAACATTCCCATTTACTTATGGGCAGTGGTTTAGAGTTTATTTTAAACTAATTTTCAGGTATTACTAATGAAGAATAACATATTTGAAGCGAAAATTTTAATGTTAGCTTTGACAAGAGGAGTGAATAGGAAAAAAGTGCCAAATGGCAAAATGTAACAGAAATATGGAACAAAGGAGCAAACGAATTTTGTTCTTCTTCTGTCTTTTTCCATCCGTTTTGATAACAGTACACATGTATTATATGAAAACGTTGGTTTCAGTATTTTTCTTTAGTTGAAAAACATGTGAATGTTTAACGGATACAAATCCCTTGAATTCAACATTTCTAATAATTTTTGTTAATATTGCTAGTTTTTAACAACATAACCTGAAACATATTGTAGCCTATCAGCTGTTTAATGAAATCAGCTGAACATTATGAATTAATATAAAACAACTGATCTTTTACTATAACTATATGGCAAATAATGTCTAAGTTAGGTCCACATATTTATTTATTTAAGCAAAACAAGATATTTGTAAATATATCTTCAAAATAATTACATATTCAGTAACGTTCCGAGTTTCACACATGTACTTTTTTAATGCAAATAACTTTACACATTCAAATTAGCAATTTTTAATTTTTAAGAGCATTTTCATAACTAATTGTTACTGTTGAACTATGAAAATTATAATTTATAATGCAAAAATATTATTAGCAGTATCAAAGAATCTTTATACTTGTGTTTGTGTAAATAAAAGTATGCCGTACTCATATATAGGCTAACAGTTGAAAGATAAAACGTTATTTATGTAGTTCATATTAAGAAGCACCTTATTTCAAAGTTGCTTAAAAACATCTTTAAACAAAGTTCATTTGGTTGGTACAACTAAAAATAACACAATA
Source organism: Callitettix versicolor (assembly GCA_022606455.1). Classification (NCBI taxonomy): domain Eukaryota; kingdom Metazoa; phylum Arthropoda; class Insecta; order Hemiptera; family Cercopidae; genus Callitettix; species Callitettix versicolor. The sequence goes on from CM040183.1 coordinate 63,563,228, forward strand.
CTAATTAAATTTCATAACTAAGTTCATACATACCTTTAGAATATTAATCAGTTCTAACTTCCACGCTGCATGAAAATAAATTAAAATATTTCATATTGCTTATGTTAAAATTAAAATTATTGCATTACTTTAAACTAATGTTAAATTTAAAATAATTGTTTTCCACTGCTGGTGTATTATAACTGAGAAGCCTAAAATAAATAAATTCTCATAGCTTCAAACTCATATATATATACAGTAAAACACTTAGAAAAATTATACTTTTCAAACAGAAGACAATTCAAAATATGGAACCAAACTATATCCATATGAAGTGTAAATTATGGCTATAAATGTTTTCCACAAGACATTATTAATTGCTGCCTATTAGTTACAACAATGCAATAGAAATAAATTCCTTTGTCTAAATTTTACTTTGTTTGATACTGTTGGGAAGATGAGAACACAGCTAATCTCTAAACCAACTATAGACTCTAATTTAAATGAGATGATGAATGTTCCTCTGTACCTGAAATGTATAAAGTATATCTGGAAGTCAAGATATATATAAAGCGTATAGCGAATGTGTCCAAAATATTACCCAATTCAACGATTATTGCATGTAATGCTATTAAATATTATTAATTTTTGGAAATTTGCTTGCATTACATTAGCAAGTCAATTATTATATATTTTCTGCCTTATAAAAAAACAACTTTTATAAATATAAAATTTCCATAAATATTTTTATGAAAGTAAATAACTTTTGTAAACATCTGAGTGCGACATTTTCAAAATGCAGCTCAGCTGACCAATGAATCCGATTGGATCAGTACAAACTTATATAATACACAAGCTGTGTACTTGTGCTTCATTATGGTATTTATCATGTGATAAAAGTTTTAACCCCATAACATCCTCAATGACACACTTTGATTTAAATCAAATTTAATATATGACATGGACTTAAGGATAACTGATTTAAATAAACCAACACACACTGCAACTGGTAACACTGATGGGTACGCTATTACTGATAAAGCTCCGCAGTCCGGCCTGTAATGACATACGAGTTGCATTGTAGCATGTTTGGCCAGACCAAATTTTATCATTGTGTGTTTTACTGAAAATCATGTAATTATGTTTCGTGTTCTGACATATGTTTTCAATGTTTTGTTAAGTTTGTGACAACCTCAACAGAGGGATTTGACCTTTTGTATTACGGCCTGAAGACGAAACAATGAGGATTTGAAACCCAGTAGTCTTTACACAGTGAATTAAAAGACCAATAGACAAAATAAAATAGGTCATAATCCTAATTAATAAAAGTTATAATTAACTTGAAAGTAGACTTAAAAACTTTGTTTTATTGTAAACTACAAATGTGTTTGTATGTTTGGAAGAGTAGTTTTTGTTATTGTAGAATTGTTTTTGGTAGAATATAGTAATTATTTGATGAAATGACAGTCGACTGTTGAGCCAAATATCTACCACTTCTTCTGGTATTAAAACTTTATAATCATACAACTGACTTTTTATAGGAAAAAATCATACAGTAAGCATTAATGGAAAAAATCATACAGTAAGCATTAATGGTTGACAACTCATTTGGCTGCTACAGATAGTGATATACCCCATTTTAAAATACAGTAAATCAGGCAATTTGAGTGTCCACCGTTTTGTTTCAAATAGCTGTATAAAAATTTGAGGTATCCTAAAACCTATGTTAGTCAAGTTGCTTTGCAGCAGACAAATTCATCTTTTAACATAACACACATTTAGTCAAACAGAAATTTGTTTAACAATATCTTTAGCTTTTCCAATAAAACAAACTGAACTAAGAATTGTAGAGACTACAAAGTTTGGATTCTAGATCTCATGAAAATATCCAGTTTTAAAATAAACCATAAAGAGGAGAAGTGTGAAGGGTATTTTAAAGAATTACGATGTTCATAATGTAAACAGCAGGAAAAACTCCCATAAAGTTTACAGTTGCAATTCATTGACAACTGCGAAAAAGTTTAATACTTATAAAAATGACAAATGATATAATGCTATGCAAAAAAGTCTGTGATGATATGTTACATAAACTATTTTTAATTTTCAATCTACGATCAATGGCATAATAAGTGCAACAACTTTGCATGCAATAAATTTATAATTGTAACAGATTCCTGCTGCTCTACAAGAAATTTTAGAGTATTTCAACATTGTATATGACTTAATTTTACTTCGAAGAGCTTCAATCCGAAGTACAAGAGATTACTTCAAAGATACATGCCAGGCTTCAAGAAAATGACTTAAGATATTCTCATCCATTGAAGTCGAGTTCTTATGTGGAAGTGAAGTAGATGTAGCCAGTGTAGAATATGTGACTGTGGACAATAAACTTTTCTATCTGAACTGAGGGGTTTTACAAAATGGAAGAATTGAAAAACAAAAATATCCAAGAAACAGCTCCCATTTTTAAATAAATTCTTTGAAAAGCATGTTCCCTCTCTTTTTCTGAACTCTTTCGATAGTTTTGTTACAACTCCAATGAATTCAACAGCCTGTGAGAGGTCTTTTTCAAGCTTTTGGCAGTTAAAACATATACCAGGAACACCACTGGCCAGCAGAGGTTGTCCTCATTGATTCTTTTGGCTATCAAAAGTAATTTGGATGCAGATATTTCTAAAGTAATTGACAACTTTAATTAGAGCCAAAAGTGAAGACTTCATTTTGTATAAAAAAAAACTTATGATAACATTATATTGTGTAATAGTAAAATAAAACTTGGTTTTGAATTTTTGATTTTGTTGTTTGCTTATTTTTTTATAATAAAAAAATTAAGCACTTAATTTTAGATAGGTCTACTTTTTAGTTCTATATGAATGTTTATTTTATGAATCATTTGGTTATCATTTCAAGTGATTCAAGTAAACACTGAATTTTCTAGGATAAACAGAAAATGTTAGCAATTACTCTGTGGTGGCAAAATGCTCTGAAAAGGCATTATGCTAAAAAAAGCTAATTTAAAAAAAATCTTTCCCTACACCCCTTGGTAGTCTTGCCCCACTTAAATTTCAAAACTGAAATTACGCCACTGCCATAAGAGGAGCCACCATGTAAAATTTAAACTTTGGGGCTTTATCATTCTTGAAACACTATGATCAGTTAATGCTGAGTATATTTTACTTTTTATATGTAGACTAGGGGAAACCCAGCCCAATTCCTGAGCCAACCACATATCAGTATACATAAAGTGTTACCATAGAAACAAATACTAGAACTTAATAATCTGTACTATTTTCTTTTCACTGAAAAATGCTTTTATGATTTTTGTTGTTGTTGTTATTTTAAGGTGAAAAGCATATTGAGACTATTATCGCCTCCCTAAATGTAAGTGTGAGTGTAAAGTGTTAAAGTCGTAAGTGTGTGTTAGACTCGGGTACCACGAGGGATGTCAAAATCCTCTCAATAGGTGCAGGTAGTCTGCACCCCTTGCAGAGTTTTATGAAAATTATACTTTTGTTACCACAGAAACCAACATTAGAACTACATTATTATTTATGATTTTTTTAATCATTAAAAATTATATAAAAATTGTATGTTTGTTTTTGATTCAACAGCTTTTATGAAAATAGCTACAGCTTATGAGGAGAAAAACAATTTTGAAGGATGAGTTGTTCCTTTCAGAAACGGTCCTTTCTTGGTGGAGCCTCCATATTACAAAACTAATGTATCCTCAAAATTTCAAGTCTCTAATTATTATATTTTGGCCATGGGTTCATCAGTTAGAACATTGCATTTTATACATATTATTAAGAATATGAAGTACGGCCAATAATTATGAACAGTTTAACATATACACTGACGTGTTATCTTTATAGTGTTTAAAATTTTGGTCCAATTTTATTCAACCTTTGCAAAAAAAAGATTTAGGGACTAGCTCAAATAAATTCATTATCCAAAATTGGCCATTTATCTATTTTTAAATTGCAGTAATTAGAAAAAAGTTATATACTTTTTCTATCTTGTACTTTTTGAAAACCTGGCTTCTCTGTCTTAATCAATACCACAAATTAGCATTTTAAATTTCATTGGACTAGCCAACAGTCTGGTTTTTTTAATTCTAAATAAAATTTGAAAATGAAAACACAAATTCCCTGATTTTAATACTGATTAATATGGTAAAGTCAGTAACAAAAATTTTTGTTAAAAATTAATTGGTTTTAGAAACCTTTAAACAGCCCCCATTTTGAAATGGATGAATGCATTTAGCAAAGTAATGAACTTCTTAAGTTATTACCAAAATCAATCTTTGTAAGTTTGGTTTTCACCAGTCAAAATATTTATTTACATATATTTACAATGTTGCTAGTTTTGAGAAATTAGGTTTCATAATGTCAACATGATACCATTTTTTTTATTAGTTGTGAAATCAGTACGTTAATATGTTAGATGGCACCTATTCTAAGAGATACACGTGAAAATAAAAACCTGTATATCTCCCCTTCACTCTGGACTTTAGTGTCACCATTCACTATACTTTCCTGTTGAGTCAGACATTTTGAAAAAGTTATTTAATTATCTGTTTGCTCTTGTGTTTTCCAGTGACAAAATCTTGACTGAGTTCTATTTGGTGTTGAGTTAAATTTGTTTGTTTCTTTTAGACTGTGTATTTAAATTTTTTTAATCATTAAATATTAGTTTTTAAAATAATAAGTTGATACCTCTTTAGGTTTTTACATCCTTCATTTAAAAAAAAATTAATCTGTTATAGAATTTACAAATTTTTAACGGTTTCTTTGTTACTATAAAAAGAGTTATTATATTTAAAGAAAATATAATCATTAAAGTCATATAAAACATGTTAAAAATATGGTAACTTAAAATAGTAAATAAATAAAATTGATTCACCACTTTGATATATTATTTACTCCCCAATTACATGATGGTCTTTTCAGACATACGGTGTTGTCTGTGTTTTAAACATAGCGTTACTTAAGTATCTAATAATTAATATCTCTCATTAGCTCTAGTAACTAACTGGTGAGTTTTCTTTACAAGGCTTGTTTAGAGAATAATTAGTGATAAACACATAAACCTTTCATTTTCAGTATTTAAAAAAACAGATTATTACTAACGAAAGTTGTGTTTTTTCTTGGTAAAGGATTTATGTTGAAAACAGATCTTATTTCATACTCATTAAAAAAAAATCCAATAACATTTCATTTTTTAATTCTTTGTTTTGAGGTTAATAATAATCAAAAATGTAGACTGATAAAAACAATTAATAATGGTTGTGTCAAATAACAGCTGAATAACAAGTATACTTGTAATAGCTGAAAAAATTCTGTCAAACAAAATGTAACGATTATAAAAAAACAAATAACATAATTTATGAACAGAAACAGTAATTTTATTAAATAAAACTGTAAATATTTTGATTTGTATACTTCAGCTGTAAACTGAATCATATTCATGCTTTCAGAAACCTTAGTCATGCACACTATACTTATTGTATAGCAAGTATGTTATTTAACAGTAATTTTAAATCTAAGATTTAGTTATTTACATGCAGCACATCTCATTCCTGTTTTGCCACATTCACAATGCATATATTCTTGTTAAACATATAAACATTATGATTTAAATAAACAAAAATAATATTTTAAATTAAATGTATAAATAATAACATAATATTCAAGTAATTGCATATACATTATATAACACTGTATTCAAAGTAAGGGGTAAAAGAAAGAAAATATCAGACCAAACGACACAAATATTATTTAAAGGAAACATCATTGTATATAAACACTTAGTAGTAAATTTTGTATAAATTACAAACCTTATATACTTATTTAAATAAAGCAATTATATTTAATGACTTATGGTCGTCATGCTTACAATATTCAGTTAAATATTATGTTTTAAAATTAATTGAAAATCATGTACTTAAAAAACAAACAATATAAAAATACTGACATAATAATTTCTATCCATAATTTGACAAATTAAAAACATAATGAAATTATACGAGCGAATGCAAAGCAAGTACAACACAATAAGCGTATGTTTAATCATGTATACAAAACATTTTAAAACTATAACAAAACATTTCAAAAACAAAATATAATTAGAGCAAAAAAATCACAAAAAGTACCTTGTATGACACGTTCAAGTTAGGCCAAAAAAATTTTTATTAAAAAATGTTTTTTTTACCCTGGCCTTTAAAAATCACAAAAAATACCATGTAAACCAATACATTTCTGATACCAAAAAATCACGTAGGATGCTAAAAACTTTAAAAAACCAAAAAAATTCTGTAAATGAGAAAAATATGCAGTCAAGCTACTTTAGGGTGTCTAGCAGTCGATATTGCCAAGTTTCAGTATAATTCATACATTTCCAAAGATGTTTGAAACTGTTTTAGAACTTCCTACTAAATTTGGATAGTTTATTGAAATTTATAACTACATATGACACTTATTACAATATATAGGGCGTTTTTAATAATACAGTTATTGTGATCTTACACACTACAATTCTAGCACAGAATTTTACATAAAAAAACTCCACATATTTTTTGTGGAGATTAAAAATATATCCTTTAAATTTTGACAACTATACTTCATTTTCCCAAAAAGATGGTATTTCTTTTAAACAAGTGATAATTTTTATAATGTTTTCAAGTGTACTTTGACATTTTTATTATTGGATATTTTTCTTTAAGCTAACTATTCAGGAACACTCAAACTTTAGATAATATATAATTTCAACAGTACCTTACTAATTGTTTTATTTTGTTTGTTATTTTTAAGTAGGCCTTATCATTTTAAGATTCTAATAAGTTTTCTAAACATCTCTGTCTAAGCAGCTCGAGATCAGTGAATTTAATTCTCATAACATTCTCGATAAAATAAAGACAACAAAATAAGTTTGCTGAGAATAAAAAGTCTTGTTATAAGTGTCCTTAAAATGCTGTTCAATTTCAAGGTAGTTCAGTAAACTGTTTTATAAATTTCTTTAACTCTAAGATTTAGAAAAAATATCTAACTATAAACACCTTAAAGTATGTTTTCTATAAAAAATAATTACTATTTAAAAATAATAATAATAATAATTGGGTTGTCACAATGAAAAACTTTCTAGCTTTTTCAAAATTTGATATAAATATTTTAATTTTTAATTCATTTTATATCCAATCACAAATTGTAGTAACAAGTACAAAGATTGTAATATTATGTTATTGACACTATGTATTGGAACTTTGTAAAATTAACTGACTAGAAACACTATCTTGTGATGCTGATAAACATTCAGAACACTAAAATACATAATTTGAACGAAACTGTACACACACACTGAACACAAGGACACATGATAAGGTGTACACTTTTTATCCTACTGAACAAACAGGATGTCTGATGCATGATGGGCTCATAACACCATATTTCAAAAGCTTTCCCAAAATCCACCACTTGGAGTACCTACTGATTCCCTCATCAACTTTACAAATTACTTCAGTCAACAAAACCACTTACAAATTTAATCAGAGACAATATAAAATTTAAACAAAGTAACAGCATCAGTAATTCCACTGACTTTGTAGCCCAGCTGGACAATATTAACACACGATGTAAATGAATCAGTTTTTTTAAATATTGGCAATCTTTATACCAATGTTGCTGTACAAGAAACAATATATATATATATATATATATATATATATATATATATATATATATTGTAAACAATACCCACTCAGAAGCTTCAAAATTAGACTTTTGAAAAATCAATTAACTAATTAAATTGTTATCAATCACATTAAATCAGAATTAATTCTGTTTCAAAAAAATAAATTTTCATTCAAATAAAGATATAGCAATGGGTTCCCTGCTTATCAAGACTTTTAGCAGACATACACTTAAAATCATTAGAAAAATAAATACTAATTTTCTAAACCGAATGTAATTCTTTTATAAAAGATAAATCATTTACAAGTTTATAGTCTTTGAGTATTCTCAGGCAAATCAAAAAGTTAATATACAGTTAACATATCAAAAAAGTTTGGGAGCTACCCAAACGTTGGGAGAATTTGATTTTACATGCATACTGATAATTATGGTATAACCTGCTGCTGGTAGAGTGGGTAAACAGTACTCTTTGTGAATTAGTGTACCAACAGCTGTGTGATGATGACAGGCCACGTTCTTGAGTTTCGTGCATTTGCATAACATTGTCTTTTAGTATTGTGGTGATTTTTAAACTTGTGTAAGTGGAAGAGTTTAAAAAACTGCTGCAGAAACCCACTGCATTATCATGAAAGCATTTGATGACAATGCTACGAGTAAAAGTAAAATTTTGTTGTGGTATAAACACTTCAAGGATGGACGAACATCTGTCGATGATGATAAGCGTTTAGTTGCACTTTATTAATTAAAATGAAAAATATAACATCAAATTAGTTCTAGAAATAAAAACTAATTTTAAACATGTTTTTATTGAACTCCTCCTGTAGTGGAAACTTCTTTATAGCAACAAAAACTAATGGTCTCTTCAATGCCACTAGAGAGAAATTACTTCCAATTACTTCTTTTTGTGTTCACTGTGTTGTACAGCTTAGTATAAATATTGTGTGTCTTAATGTTTGACGACATCAACATAGTGTTACTTACATCCGAAACATGAGTCAATAATAAAATATCACACAATAATTATGAGGTGTTCTTATACTTGTTATACAGTCTAAACCCTCATAAGGAATGTAGTTATGGGAAGTCAAAATATCTTTAAATTTCTATCATTCTAAAGATTGCACTTGTGTAATGCCTCATTTAAAAAACCTTTTTTTAGAATGATCACAATAACTATAAAACCAACATGCAACTGTATACATACCAAATCCATAAACATCTGATGTTATCAAAGTTGTAAAATTTTATAACCTAATAAAATCATAATTTAAGTCTATTTATTCTTAATGAATAACGTTTTTGCAATAGGACATTTGTTATATTATAAAATACAAAAATTATAGTAAAATATTTTTTTAGACAAAATCAATGCTTTAAGAACACTAAAATTACTTTGTTATCATTGTTGTTTAGTATATCTTCATGATAGATATCATGCACCAATCTCTATATTACGTATAATTTTTCTGTTGGCTATTCAAAGACGCTAGACACCCTGAATAATGCTGGATGGTTCACCCCTTGTAATCAACATGTCAATGTAAGGAAGTATGAAGACGCTACCTGTCTCTGCTGTTTAGAACACTAAAAAGGATTTCTGTTGAAGAATCATCACGAGGATTTTCTTCATCACTGCTAGTATCTTCGGCTAAGAAATGTGCTGAAGCTTCATCTAGAAGAGGTTTATGCATTGCCGTATTCGATTCTTTTGTTGAATTTAAAGCCTTGTGAATTACATGGCTTACAATGCCTCCCAAACACAGAAATAAGCCAGCAACATTGAAGTTGGTCATCTGGTCCCCATTCCATTCTACAGCAAGCACTAATGTGCACACTTCCTTCAAAAACAACAAAAGAGAAAAGTCAATATTATTTGCTCTGCACATTTTTTTCTGTAAAATTGTATGAACAAAGCAGAATCATTTTTCAAGTTATGTGAATCAAGTTTTATGAATAACAAAAAAGAAATTGATTTAGGCTTCAGTAACTTTTTTCAAAAAATTCAACTCTCAGCTTTGATTACACAAATGGCACATGGTAAAACACTTATTTAACCAGATTAAATAGGGATGGACTGATCAAAAAGCCAGATATGTACCATAGAAAAAAACCCAATGAACACATTTGATTACACAATACAAATAACATGAAAATAACATTACAATATTTCCTTATATAAATATTTACTCTCTCTTAATTTAACTTGACCCACTAGGAAGTCTAGTGTCTAAATCTAGCTATAAGTACGTGTGTGTATGTACATACTGATTGTTTATATTTTGATATATTGTCGAAATAATTGAATACTGTCATGTTCAAAGTTCAATTATTATCTAAAGATAACTTACCATTCAAACATTTTTTACATAATCAATGTACTCAAGCCAATCTGTGGAGGAGCTATTTTTTATTATGTTTAACAGTAACATAATATTTTATAACCATTTCAAGATCCTAAAATAATTTCACCAAACAGTCAGTAATAATAGATTTACGTTCTGTTATATTCATTGTGCAGGAAACAACCATTAATTAACCACTATTAAAGAATAAAGTGTTTGCTGAGCCTGAGTACCAGAAACTCTGTGTGTTTTCCCATTCCAACACATAATTTTACCTTGAAAATTCCAGCAACAGATAGGGTAAGACTAGAAGTTCTTGATACCACCAGGTACTCAGTTAGTTCCATTGCTAACGCAACGAAGGCTCCCAATATGATTAAGAATCCTACATGGATCACAATCGCCCAGTTTTTAGTTAACATGATGGAATTAAATCCATTCATCACAGAACTGCCTGAGACAAAAAATTAAGTGTTAATTTTATATCATTATTAACAAATAAAACGTATTGAAAATATAAACTAATAACTCTAATTCTATTTTTTCTTCCTTAAAGTAAATACTTTATGCCAGTTACAATAACAAGGACAATGCATCACTGTTGGCAGTAACTGAGTCTATAACCCACAACCTGCTGCTGGTAAGGTGCAGACTGACTAGTGTCATCAACCACTCTCATACAGATGACTATTTGGGTACTTGACGACTCGCATGAAGGAAAAAATAGACATTACATTATTAACAAGTATTTATTTTAACTAGGTAGAGAAATTAAATTTACAAGGCTATTTTTTAATACAAAAGAAGAAATTATAATTATTTTTTGTTCCTAAGAAGTTGGAAAAACTTGTAACCCTAGTCGACACGTTAGACTAACTATTTACTGCATATTTCAAAATGGAGCAATAAATCTGTCCAACATAAGCCTGCAAGGGATACACTATATGAACTAGTTTTCTCTGGAACTTGGTGGACAGACAACTCTCAGTTATCCCCGCAGGGGGGTGCAGACTAGCTACACCTATTGAGAGGATTAGACGTCCCTCGTGGTACCCGAGTCTAACAAACACTTATACTTACAACACTACACTTACGACTTTAACACTTTACACTCACACTTAAATTTAGGAAGGTGATAACAGCCTCAATGTGCTTTCCACCTTAAAAAAAAAAACTTGGTTATTCGCTGGGACTGGGTGGCATGGACATAGGAAAAAATTTAGAACCACAACAAATACAGTACATACTGAATTTCTAAGCTGCAACATTGTTTACAAATTAATTAGAACATTAAATGATAAACTGTTTAAATGAAAAAGAATGATACGCTAAAAGACAAACAACCACAGCATACTGTTATTTATTGCCGCAGCTACCATTGACCTGTCTATTTCCAATAAGTGAAATGTGATACTGATTATTTATAATGAATAGCAAACTGAATCCTATACACTGTAAAATGTCAAGATGTACAGAATTACTGCACAACAATATTTGTGTATGTTTTTAGCAAAATTTTATTTAATATTATCGTACTTGAAACTTAGATTGGTTTTGAAGATAAAACATAGGCTTTGTTCGTTGATTCCAACTTTTCCTGGTGTACTATTATATAAATAAATACAGCAGACCCTGGATTATTGGACATATTAGAGGGGGGTTCCGATTTAATCAGGATGATGGGGCGAAGTTAATTTATTTATGGGGAAATCTTATTTTATTATGTAGGCAATAGAATTATTAAATCATATTGCACTTTAGTTTTACAAAAAAAAAAAAAATTCTAAAACTTCAACAAAATATGCAGTGTGTGACTACATATGTGACTCTGAAATCTCTCAGTGTGCATGTCCTGGAACTTGTTAAAGCAAGGGAATGTTATGTTTACAATGAAAAATACACCTACTTCACACGTAATCCAATCAAAGAGCATTGTTTATATAATTGTTGAGTATGGCCTATATAACAAACAATCTGAATTGTTAACATATTTAATCAAATCATATTTAATATCTTTAAATGTCACGTGTAAAAGCTGCGAACCTCTTACCTATTGAAAGTATAAACAAAAATACACCTAACACTCTAAATAAACAAAACACCTGTCTCTCTTCTTCCTTCCCAGAACTGTACGGGATTAGTGCAATTATAATAGCAGTTTATCAAATTTATTTTACAGTACAGCATATTAGAAAAAAAAGTTATTGCAGGTACACAAATTCCGTGACTGTGGATGAAAAGTGATTACTTTATGTAGTTTTTTAAAACACAGCTCCTCTTAATAAATTATATTCCACAAATTAATTTATTTCTTTATATAATTTTTTTAAAATAAACTTAATTGAAACTTTTCCTTATAAATGCACCATCTGGATTTCGTTAGCTGAACAACATGCTTTTCAATTCACTTTTTGACTTCCACACATCTGAGGCGAATACAGATTTTATTTCCGATAATCCAAATTTCCAGTAATCAAGAGTCCACTGTATTACAATTACTATATATGAAACTTTTTGTTTTTGTTGCACAAATAAGCCTCTCCATAGGTAATCAAGACTTGGCTCTAACACACTTTTGGCTTTGTGAAGTTAAATCTGTATTTTAAAAACATTCGTATTTTGATATTTCTGACGGATTGCCTTCAACTCCGCTTATCCATTACTATATTTTTGGAAAACAATATTTTTATATACAATGTAACACCTCAATAGTAGTGAAAAAGTCACTTAAAGAAAGGAATTACATGAATTTCACTACACTAAAACAAATAATAATCCTCCATTAATCTTCTCTACTTTTTTGTAAAATGTACTTAGAGACTCTAGAGAGAAGGACTAAGTCATGACTAAGTAATACCTTCAAATGCTAATGCAGTTGGGAGAACTGACAAAATCATCCAAGGCTGAACATGGTATAACATGTCTAGTTGGATGCAGTTGGGAGAACTGACAAAATCATCCAAGGCTGAACATGGTATAACATGTCTATTGGATGACGAAGGCCGAAATCTGCCCTCTGCATGATGAACTGTGTTAATGTCCAACGTAACCCACTAAAACATAAAGAATTAATGAAAAACACCTTGACAGTATCATAATTCTAACATAATATAAGATGCGGCAAAGGGACCATTTAAAATAATGACAAAAAAATTATGAATTTATATAGTTGTGTAAACCTTTTTAGTATAAATAAATGTTACTTCAAGAAATCACTAAATTCTACAGAATAAAAGTCCCATGCACGTTTAAAACATTATGCACAACTAAAACCATCTAGCCAGTTATTAGAGTGTCTAAAGTACATGGGTTATTCCTAAAATAAGGTTCCCAATTATTTTTCACAATGAAAAACATGTTTATTTGTATTGCATAATACATTTTTGGAACGCTTACACTTTTTTCTATTTTTCGACATAATTGCCGTTGAGATTGATGCATTTTTGCATATGGTGAACCATCTTTTGTATGCCTGAATCGAAAAACTGTCCCACTGCGCCATGAAGGTAATTTTTTCTTTCAGCTCCTCTCTGGTACTGAAATGCGTCCCACCTACATGTTTTTTCAAATTAGGGAAGAGATGGTAACCACTTGGTGCTAAGTCCGGGCTGTAGGGCGGATGTGAGACAGAATCCCATCCAAATTGGTTGATGAGATCAGTTGTTACACAGGCAGTGTGCGGACGAGCATTGTCTTGATGGAAACAAACTCCCTTCGTGAGCATGTCTCTCCATGTTTTGAATCGCGCAGCGAAGGTTCTTTACTGCCTTACAGTAACAATCAACATTGGTTGTTGTGCTGGTATCCATGAATTCGCACAACAATAACCCCTTCCTGTCCCAAAACACGCTCACCATGACTCTGCCGGCAGACAGTGTTTGTTTGAACTTCTGCGGCTTCGACAACTCATGATGTTTCCAAAGACGTGATTGTTCTTTCGTTTCCGATATCTTATAGTGTACCCAGGTCTCATCCCCAGTGACAATGTAGTCCAAGAATTTCTTGCCATCGGTTTCGTATGCCTGAAGAAATTTGCGTGCCACATCAATCCGTTGCCATTTGTGGTCTGCTTGGGACCCATTTTGCAAAAACCTTACTAAACCCTAAATGGTCTCTCAAAATTTTATCAATCCAGGTTTTGCTGACATCAGGGATCACCTCGGAGAGCTCCCGAACAGTTACCCTTCGATCGCTCAGCATTGCTTCTTCCACTTTCGCAATCGTTTCATCCAAAACGCTGTTCATCATGAACATCTGTACGCCCGTCTTTGAATTCTCTGCACCATTTGCGCACATGTTGTATGTTTATACATTTTTCTCCGCAGACTTCACACAGCTGGATATGATTGTCCACCGATGCAGTGTTTTTTACACACAAAAACGAATCACAGAGCGTAATTCACTCCTGGCGGGAGACAGAAAGGACAACTCCATTAACAGCTACCAAGCCAAGACTGAACGTCGCAGACCGATTGCGGAGTGGGGATTGAGAGTGGAAGAACCAAGCTGCAAGCCAAGGTCACCAGATCCCGCGTAACAACGTTCACAGTGACTATAGCCCTTTGGGAACCGTACTTTACGGACAACCATTGTACTTAGTATTTCACAATTAAACAGGCAACAAAGCCAATGTTTTGTCTGAACTGCATTTTTAAAACCACAAATAACCTTGTTGATGTATATATTATATGTTGTAATCTTTAGTTAGATGGATGAACTAATACAACCTTACATGAACCATACTAAGTACACCACCTGCAAAAACCTAACATATAAAATCCTATTTTTACAGTAAATATATATAAAAGATAACTGGTAGATGTTAAGCATATTTTTCTATTGTATCTGGCAAAACATTAAAGTATTTGTAAATCTGAGGCAACTCCAAGCAACTGGCCATTTGCTGGTTAAATTTGAAGCATGATCCACGGTAAGTTTTCTTTTATTTCTTTGTTTTCAAATTTTTCTTATCTGAACACCATGCTCTGGATGTTACATAAAGCCGTATATGACAAAAGTGTAGTATTTTTCTAAAATGCTTTGTAGTAAAAAGATTTTTTTTTTTTTGTGTTTAACGTCCGACTATTGTGCACACTTGGGCTAATGCAGACGATGGGATGATTTATAGCGTATGAAAATGTCAAGCCCTCGCCAGGAATCAAACTCGGGTCCTCGGGGTGAAAGCCTAGTACGCTATCCACTAGGCCACCGAGGCAGCTTTGTAGTAAAAAGAAATGCGAGTACAGTTTAGTAGTGCACACTACTAATCACTACATAGTCAGACTGTATGTAGTTTTGTTAGAAGGAATCATATTATCTTTAAGTTTATTTTTGTATTCTTGGATTTTGCTGTATTTAATATTTGAAAAACTTAATTTGTGATAAACACTTCAAGATATAAACAAAAGTTATTCAAATCTAAAACATTATCTTAAATCTACAGATAAACGATAACTGCAAGTGTCGTTATCTGTGTTTTTATCCATTATGATGGATAAAAAAGTATGTTTTCTGAGTCATTAATTGTGTGTTGGTTATTTTAGGTACCTCTTCATAGTCTTATTTAATATGTTTTATTCAATTAATAGAAACAACAATTAAGTTTTTTAAAAAATCTCTGAATATACTAAGCTTTTCCCATTTTTTTACAGAATAAAAATATTATCTATCGCTTTCTCAGTAGAAGATGATTTGTGATCATTTTTCTTGATAGGCTAAAATAAGTCTGTACCATCATATTAGGTATAGGTAAGTTTTTACTTATATTTTACATACATTAAAGTCATTTCAAAATAACAGTAAATAAAAAATGGGCCATAGTTATTAGTCAGCTAAACTATAATAAGTTATATAAATTTTTAGCAGTTATATGAAGGCATAAACAAATTTACTAAGGAATTGGAAAACTTTCACTAATAAATAAATAAAACCTGCAAAAGTACTAAATATGAATGCTAAACCAAGTGAACAGTTGAGTGTGTGTGTTATCTGAGGTTTACTTCATTTTACCACACATATACATCCCACACAGCTTTCAGTTTAGATAGTGTCAAAATATGATAACACACCTTATCTCTATTAGCTTTACTATAACAAATTGGTCAAAATAAGCTTTTCAAGTAAATGTTCAGCTATTGTGAAAAAATATACACAATTAAATATTATTATTTATTAATATTAATAAAACGTAAAATTACTAGAACCCAAAATAAATAAATAAAAAAATTGAACATACATAACTAGAACACTCTCTATAATGTTATACATTAAAAATCAACACTTTAAAACAAACTTTACTGATCTAAAAAATGTGATTTAAAAGAGATTTAGGTTTAAAATTAAATTTTAAATTCAGATGAGCTGAATTTTTATAACCTGCAGAAAACAGCTGCTCATAAAACCACTTTCATGTTTTTCCAGCCAGTTGATTGTGAGATAGAAGAATTTTTCTTGGTTCATAGAATTTAAATAAATTTTGAGTGTTCAACGTTAAGTTTTAACAAAATTATGAGCAGTAGAAACATAACAGATTATATACTGATTGTCTTCGGTTCCCAGGAACAGGAAGAATCCCGTTTTAACAAATTAATGAAACAAAAATCACAAACGTTAGCCAAAAACATCGAATGAGAACGCTGAGTGCATTGTTCATTATAAAAAGCGGTTGTCTGTGTTATTCCTATGACTCCTATATGATTTTTCATATTATATGCTAGTAAACATTGATAAAAGAATAATGTTTCAATAGTAGGTGTTATCAGACAAACCTATTTTTTTTATCAAAGTGTGTGAGTCTTAATTATCACAATATCACAATAAAATGAATAATTTGAAAATCCTAACAGTAAAGTGGAAATATGCAAATATAGGTATAATGTGCTTAAATGAAGTAGTTATTGGTATAACGTATTGTTTTAATACTTAAAAGAAGTTTTTGTAACCACACATTTACTCCACACAGTACTATTTTGCATTATATACTTTATATTACTTTCAATATATGCACAAAAAATAATAATCATTGGAAAGTTTTAACCAAATTTCTCAATATTTAATAACTACACAATTCACAGATTAAAATTTTGTTAACACAATGGATATATGTTCATACAATAAGATGATATCATTACGTACATGCTTTAACTAAAAAATATTGTTACTGTATTCAGTTTATTTGGCTCAAAATTACAACGACCAAAAGAACCACTCAGTGGCAGAAGAGAGTTAGTATAGGTTAGGTTAGGTTAATGTAATAAGTAGGAAATAAGACATACCTTGTAAATGAAGCAAACAAAACTAGTAGAAAGCCTAAAGCATTGAACTGTGTTGCTTTGTAAGTAAACATGCCCAGGCCGCCAGCAATCATCACAACTATCATGACTACGCCCCATGACTAAACAAACACAATGTTATTTTAGACAAGCATACAAACAGTATTATTTCATGCAACAAAATTAAAGGATTTAACCTACATGCATTCAAATTACAATAATTAATCCTTTACAATGTACTGTCTGTAGAAATGAAATAACGTATTACTTCATTTCCTTATTAGTACCTTATTTATTTGTTTTTCACATAAGTGAAAGATGTATAATTAATTTTATGTATCACAATTGATTTTATGATGTAATATAATATTTTATTAAACTTAAGATATATTTAAGGAATCTTGTCATTTTAATCTCACTGAAATTAATTTAAAAAAAAGTACATAGTAAAAAGTAAAGGCATCAAAAAAATTGATTTCAGGGAGGGAGGGAGGGAGAGAAACCAAATTTGCCAGACACGGGATTTTAAATTTAGGTATAAAAGATAACATGTTATCAATAAATATATCAAAAATATATGGACAATTAATTTTTAAAATTTTCATACTTGCAAAATGCTGGTTTAATTATTATTGTAATTGCAATTTTTTAAAATAAAAATAAACATTTTACTTACCATATGGATAATTGATACAGTAATTACTTTATAAATTAATATTTAAATGTGAATTTGAAAATATTATTTTTCGACTATTTTTTATAATAAACATCAAATGGGCTATAATTATTTAGTTTCAAGTATAAAGTAGTTTTTTATACAGGTTAATTGCATTCACATTATGTAACATGCAATAACAATATCAAACATCCTTTAGTTTTGTAAGTTGAAGGTTATGAAACAGCTTGATACTATAAAATATTTATCTTATTGTGGAAACACAAACATAAATAGAAAAATGACTGGGAGTTTTAAAACTGCACTGACCCTAAACTATGCACATCACCAAATATTGTTAAGGAGTTAAAAGCCCATATTAATGCAATATTAGTCTCTGCTTTTCAGCAGAATTTGTTTCACTGTACAAACAGTTTCATATACATTGTTATTCTGTATTCCAAATAATAACATATAAAATAACATGATTAGAAAAACCAACCGGTCCATGAAAATTACTCTTACTTTTATAAAAAATACCAATTTGGAAATATTATGAGGTTTAGGCTAACTACTACTCCAACTGTTATCTTTATGTATTGTACAAAGATAAGCCAATTAGTTAAAAATGTTCTTTTTTCACTTAATTTGACAATCAGTGAAACAATAAAGATACCTTCACCAATAATGGAACATGACTGTTTTGGAAAAATAATTTCCTTTGTTGTCGATTATAGCTTTTACATAAAAAATGTTAAAATATATAAAATTTAAAGTTTAACTAAAAATAAAACATATAACATACTTTTGTAATTCGTAAAACTACAGATTTTTTTTTCAGGTGGCCGAAGTGTATTGAACTGTTATTTTAATTCAAAGAAGAATAATAGAATGGGGGAGAGGTAATGGTTCTGGTTGCAGAATAGGTGTTTCACAGCTTTCAGAAACTTCCCCTGAAAAAACTGCCCTTCAGTAATTTGTTTTCATGCATTGCTATTTTGTCAATATGACTGCTTTCTTCAAACCTCACACATTCATTCTGAGTATTTTTTTAATATGCCAAACACACAAGGTAATTACGGTAATCACCACACACACACATATGATTAGAGCTTATTATTATGATTATTGACATTCGTACGGCATTAAAAACACTAAATACTAAAGTACAAACATTTGTGAATTAGTCAAAAATATATGACACCGACATACTTATAGATTAGAAGTATCAGTGGAAATTACTTTAATGAACTGATAGGTACTAATAATGTAACTTCACTGTTAAAAATACATAAAATCAGGTGCATTATGCACAATCAATGATATGAATAACGCTCAGAGAATTCATTAGCACTGAACTTTCAAACAGTGCTAAATATATTTCTTACTTTGTTAAACATTCTCAACTTGTAATAATAAAATACAACTCCACTTAACTACAAAATAATTAAAAAACAAGTAATTTTACACGCACGCACGCACGCATGCACGCACACACACACAGTGCAAGAATCTGATAGCATTATAACAATGTAATGAGCGATAGCTACAGTTTTTTTGCTGCAAATAAAAATAAATTCAGGAAATCTTATCTGTAATTGTAATTTGTTATTAACTTATATGATATATTAGTTATTAGTTTAACTATGTTTATAGAGAAGTATTAAACAAATAAATAACAGAAGATTACACCTTGATAGTAAGTACTTTCATAGAGTACTGAAAGCAATTAAGACACTATTACAACTTTTAGATCAAAATCACAGATCAACATTTTAACCTTTAAATGTTTCTTTAATGTGTTGTTTGCCCTCCCTCCTAAGTGAGATAATACATAACTACATATTGCATACATAAACTTATTAAATAATATTAAAAACAAATCTTCATCAAAAACAAAATTATGTTAATAATGTTAGTAGAAGTTAATAATGAAAATATGATGTTACCTTCTTTTCCAATTTGAACAATAGCGCAAAACACAAGATAAACACTATAGTTGATGACTTTGTCATTGTATATCTGAAAACAAAAGTTTAGGAAAATTAGTTTCTTTAATACATTTTTAAGTAAAAACAAACACAATTACAAAGTAGTACTTGAAAATTTTTAAAGACATTCCACTGCCATTTATTTTATGGCAATTACTTTTAAAATGGCCGCAATATACTCAACAACTAAAATATTGAAATTTTGTAAAATTGCAACCTTTATAATAAATACCATACAGCAATTCTACAAAAAAAAAATGTATTTTAATGAAAATGAAGCAGGTAAACCAACACGAAATTATAGTTAAAAGCACTTATTGGCCTCATGCGATAAGGAAGCCAGAGTAAAATCTAGATTGCGCAGTGTAGGAATACCACATGATTAAAAATGTCTTATAAATCTTTTAATAAAATTAATTAATAGTTAACCAAATGAATCCAAAAGGATGTGAAGATCATTGTCACAAGTAACTGATAATTAAACACTCAAGCTTCATATTTGCACATATGTTAAAGATATGAAAGTAAGGGATTGTCTCAAACATAATAAAAATGAAATCAGATATTTTAATAATATGTTCCTTCACTATTGAAGTACAAATTACATCTCAAAGACTATTATAATTTAAATATAACAAGTGGGAGGTTATACTGTCTGACTTTTAATTAATCTTTAAACATAAGAGATTTTTATATTTACAGTCAACTTTATATTATCCAAGGGTGGATTAACTGGTTTGAGGATCATCTGTGGCTAGCCACTTATACAGACAATTAATATATTGCTAATTTTTTTTTTAATAAAAGCAATAAAAATTTAATTATTTTAAAGAAATTATTACTGTAATTACAAAGAAATACATTTTAATTTCTTAATTAAAATAACGTAAGCAACCTTTCTAAAATTATTTGTAATGTAAAGTGGTTTATTTTTTTTTTTTTTTTTAGTTTTACTAAAGCCCAACAAATGTTGTAGTTACAAATTACAAACAGCACAATTAGTTATTATTATTGCTCAAACTATTAAACAATTGTCTATTAGATGATTCTAGTTCTAATTTATATTTCTACAATGGTTGTTCACTTTGTTTGTTAATGGACACACAAACTATATTCACATTTATGGTAGTTTACATAACATTATTAAACTAGATAAATTTAACGATTTCTTGAAGAAGCTTGTTCATTTTGAATTATGTAAAAGCATGTTTTGTGCTTTTACCCAATATGGGAAAAAATAATTTTGCTACAATAGTGGAAAATTATGCACTAAGTTTCTTTATTGCATCAGAAGTATCTGACATGGTGAATACTTTTATTTGAAAAAGTACTACTTTGAGAGAACCTAGGACATCAGAGTGATGTTATTTAAAGGAAAAAAATATCTAAATTCAGAGTATCTGGTGAGGTAGTGTACAGTACTTTTGTTATTGCAAATAGTGCATAAATTTGCATAAATATTCTATCAATGCAGTAAATAGAGTAACTTGTGTAGCAAGTATTGTTACTTGAAATATCACATTGAAAGTTTTGTACAACAGTAGATAAAAAAATTCTATATTTGTTTATCGCAGCAATTTGTTGGGGTTGAAAGTAATGGGGTTTTGACTTGTGTTTGGAAATTTTAACCTGATGCTGGACCATTTATCTTTTTGTTCACATCAGTTTTTAAGAAGGTTAAATTAATGCAATACATGTTCCAAGAGTACAAATGTTCACACAAACAAACTTGTAATTTTACTATAGTTATAGTAAACATTGCTTCAACCTTAGTAAAATTAATAGCCTTAATATTAATTATGGTGCTACTTTACATATAGTTTTTTTTCATGTATTTTACAATGATACCACATTTGGTAGGGTTATGAGGATTTACAGTACTTACAAAGATATCGTAATGAGTTCAATGCCCCAATTAGAAAATCCAACATCTAAACCACTAGCTAAACCAGTTGGAGCTATTTTGTAAAAATGATCTGTCCAAGACAACGTGATACGTTTCCGATGGTACGCACATTGCCATATACTTCGGTATACTACTGATGAGCTGAATTTAATAAATAGATGACATACAACGACAAACAATGGATAATGAAACCTCTGAAAACAAACAAAAAAACAATGTTAAGTTAGGTTATGTTTGTTTTTTTTAATTCCTACTGTTATTTTCAAAAACATGGCCTTACTTTATACTTCTATTCTTTATAATTTGAACTACCACCATTGCAATTTGAAAAGAGCACAATAGCTGAACACAATAAAATTAATTTTTTTCTTAAAGTTTAGAATAGAATATTAATGGAAATTACCTCACAGTATCTTTTAATTATGTTTTTTAAAAAATGTTTTTAGTGATAGAATATTTCATAGAATATTCATAATAATTCTATTTGTTTGTTCGGTCAGGGTATCAGCCATGACTGTTCTCTATCTTTATTATTTCAACACATGTCTGGGAATCTAGGCTTGTGTTATAGTTGTTAAGTTTAAGTTTTAAGTTAAGCACTTGAGAATGACAGTTGATCCATACTCTCAAAACATCACATACTGTTTTCATATACACAAATGATGGCAAATGTCTGAATAAACGATAATAATAACAAGTATCTCATAGACTGAAAAAAATGAGTTGACCATTAATATTACTACCACAATGGATGTTACTGAACATCCAGGTTAAACATATTTACACTTTTCATAATAATTTGGGTGGTGTAAAAAAAGAGTGTAGCTATGTATTTTCATTGAACATATAAGAAATTTAATTACATCAATACAATCTGTAATACATCCAGTTTTGAAAGCCGTATCATTTATTTAAAAAAAATTTAGTCGAGAAGGTATTGTTGTTCCAAACAACTGCCATAGATTCAATAGCTACGTTGTCCGTGGCTTCATTTTATTGAAACTGTTATTTTTTGCATTACTGAAAGTTTTGTTTATTAACAAAGTTATTTAAGTGGAAGTGAAATGGTTATCGCTTAAAAAAAAGTACCATTAAGTAGTAAGAACACACACACACACACTGCACTAATAATTCTTTCACACAATCCATAAAAAGAATTTGAATGACTCACTATATGTATAAAAATTTTGGTTAAGAAGTAATTATACCACTTTAATATTACATATTTAAAACCAAATATCTCAAAATAAGCTTAAAAAAATTGCCAAAAATTTTATAACAAATAAATGAAGAATCAAAATTCAAATAGTAAAATTTTTGAAATAATATCAAATAACAGTTATAAAAAAGGAAGACAGGAATTGAAACTGAATCTTAGCATACAGAAAAAGTTACATTTTTGTAACTTTATTGAAAAACCTGGTGTTCTATATTTTCATACATTGACACATCTGTGTAAGCAATATGTTTGAATTGTTGAACTACTTCAGAACTGGATTTTTTTTGGGAGAAAGCAATTTACTGCACAATGCTTGTGTTTTTAAGTGTCACATTTGAGCAAATTTCAATAAAAACTGAATACTTGTGAACACACACAAACATCACATTTTAGATATTACAATCCTTTTTCTATGAGATTGTAAAAATTTGAGAACCTGGAAGTACAAAATAGAAAATAACTGAATAGTCCTATCAATAATTTGTGAAATATAAACTACATATTTACAGGATTTATTAAAATTAGATTATAAACAAAGTTTCAATTTGTTTATAAACGAATACTATCTTATGAAATCCATAAATCTCTTTTAAAAGCTACAAAAATGATTTTTGTTTCATATTTTTTTTCACTGCACTATATTTACTTGTGGTTTTAATAGAAAATCTAGTTCTAAATTATTTGGTAATAGTTTGTGCATTAAAAAAATGTCATATATTCTTTGTATATTTTCTCGTCATAAAATAAGTTTAGCAGGTAGCGCAGATCAGTAACTTCAGATTAAGACTTATAAAATGCTAAGCTATGAACTAAATTTGTTTAGGGAACTCTGAAACGCTTTACAAAACATGTGAGCAAATATACTGTAATGAATAATTAATTGCTCATCGTCATATGCCATGGCAATGAATTCATTATCATGTAAGCCTAATGAGTTATTTAATTTGTTGCAATATGTTCTGGTTTCACTAAGAGTTATAGTTTTAATACAATTTTGCCTTTAAAATATTAACCTACATCGTTAGAAGGCCACATAGGCCTAATATTACATTTAAATTATTTTATCCTAAAAAAATCTCAACTCAATATCTATAGTAATTATGATTATTAAGTCAATGAAAAATTGTCTGTTGGTTAGAATAACACTTGTTGCATCATGTCATAATTTTGTATTAGTTTTAACTATTTGACCCAAAAAATTAACAAAAAATGTTGCACCAACTATCTACATAGATCCTTTTCCCTTTTATTTCCTAAATTGACTGCACTTTTTAAAGATAAATTAAATGTGTCAATAGGTTGCATTGTGTAGATCGATGAATTGTTTCTGTTTTGAAATGGAAGGCTTATCCCAAGCTATTGTAGTCAATTTATTAGATATAGGGATTGAAGAAAGGCATTTGCCAGTAAATAATTACTGAAAGGAAGAGGGTTTATGAGAAAGTCTGATAAAGGCGTGGTCTAGTGACAGATGAGTTTTCTGGTTCTGGCTCAGGGAAAACACAATTTGGCTTCTACTCTTTCAAAGTCTTATAAACTTTTATAAGACATGATTCATATTTTAACTTTGTTTTTTATTCTACACTCTTTTAAAGCCTCTTATTTTTTAAATAGTTTATCATAAATTTCTTATTCTGTTGTAGACTAATTAAATTATAAGATAATGTGGATCCTGCACGGAATTTTTCTTGTTATTTTATATTGGCGTGGGAAATACACCTACTTATATAACCTCAAAAACATGATTTTTTTTCTTCTTATTTTTTCAGTATTAGTTTTAGTTTAACTTTTTGAACTTTGTATTTGTTTTATTTATTAATTTATTTACATTAATTGATACACTGACTGGAATGTTTAGACATTCACAGCTTTATTGCACTTCAGGCATGGATACTAATCTTGTCGCATCTGGTGATGTTTGACAACAGTAAAACTGGCTGGTATGCAATACAATGTTCATCGTACTCTTTTTTTGCCTTATCCAAATTTTGTAAAAATTATGCTTCTGAATCTTGGCTTAAACTTAAAATTGCTGAAGTTTCTTTACACAGTTAGACTCTTTTCTGCAATGAATGCCTAAACAAAATTGGTGGAGGAGTGTTTACCTAGGCTTTCACCCCGAGGATCCGGGTTCGATTCCCGGCAAGGGCTTGGCATTTTCATACGCTATAAATCATCCCACCGTCTGCATTAGCCCAAGTGTGCATAATAGTCGGACAAAAAAAAAAAAAAAAAAAAAAAAAAAAAAAAAAAAAAAAAAAAAAAATGTATTAAAACGTCAGTTTCTCAGCTAAGCTTATACATAGCTCTGACCCACACATCACAAATAAGTCTGAATGTTTCTGGTAGTTAAATTGTCAGGTTCCAAAATCCTACTGGGATTGTGCTTCAGGCCCCCTAAAATCGAATCCTTAACAGGATTTGTGTACAATTTTGGATTTGTTGCCAGCCTATGCATATGTCATTATCGCAGGCAATTTTAATACAGACTTGCTTTGACCACAAACTTCTAATTCGATATTTTTAGCAAGCATGTTCTATTTATGCAATGCGACAATTATTACCTCTCAAAGCGACTCACTTTATCAATATATCTGCCACACTTCTGGATACCATGGCTGTCAGTAATAAAACCCGCATTGTGCATTATTGCCCAGGTCTTTTCACACATGATCTTATTTACTGCATATACAATATAAGAGGCAAAATTACTACCCAAGTTTTTTTATAGAAACTGTCTATGTCCTTTAGATTTTTGACCTAAAAGCATTCTCCCTGCTCTGTCAAAATGTCTTGAACAAATTGTGCATCAACAATTAACACACTACCTTGAAATAAGTAACATATTTATCCCATTCCATTAAATATACTTCCATTAGAGCCCATTCCAATCTGGACTTAGTTCAGGTCACAGTACCATTGCAGCACTTCTTTATGTTACTGATGAATTAAGCTTGGCCATAGATCGCAGAGAACTCAGTACCCTAATGTGTCTGATTGTGTGTTAATCATTCATTGTTATTACTAAAATTAGAAATACAGCATTGTCTCCTTTATGCATTGCATGGGTACAATCTCATCTATCTGAAAGATTTCAATCTGTTTGTATTGGTGAGAATATGTTTGGTCAGAAAGCAATCAGCATCAGTGGGCCATATCAAAGTGCCTACATAAAAGATAAACATTGTAAATTTCATTTATGCACTGATGATTTTTAAATATATTTACACTTTAAATCAAGTGAATTTGAAAGAGCTGTGGAGCATATGAACCACTATATACAAAATATTACAGTGTGGACCTCAAAACATGGATTGAGGATCAATAAACAAAAGCGCAACTTAAGTTATTCTTGACTATTAAAAAAATTGACACCTCTCCTGCACTTCAGTTTAATACAGATCTTTTGGACTATTGTGAGATAAAGAACTTAGAACTGACTATTGATTTTTAACTTGGAATGACTATGTAACAGACTTGTAATAAGGCTTCTTGCAGGATAAACTCTTTTTTAAAAAATGCAAGATTTTCAGCTCTTTCTAATTACAGTGCTCTTAGTAAAAACTTTTGACCTTACTGTGACACTGTAATCAGTGATATGCGTGTAGTGCTGACTAATAGACTGCAGCAGGCATATAATTATTGTATATGTTTTATTTTTGATTTAAAGCAGAGCGCTCATGTCACACATTATTTCAAAAAACTTCAATCATTTAAAACTTAAGTGTTTGTGTTCCTACCATATTTTGGATATATTTACGTTTTGTCTTGCAGATTGGAGTACCAGGTTACCTGGTAGAAAAGTTTGTTTATACCTCTGATATAAGTTCAAAGAGCACAAGAAGGTGTTCCTCTTCACTTATAATACCCATACACCGAACAGTTACGTTCAATAAATCTTTTACTGTCTCCGCTTGTCATTCGTGGAACACACTTCCTGAAGCAATTAAGGCTGTTAATGGTCATATCTAATCATTTAACATTTTAAAAATGTTAAAGGATAACTTAATGAATGACATGTCCAAGTTTTGAGGTGAGATTGAATGCATTAATAATTGTTTGTTGTATGATTGTGAGTATGAATGTACTTTTTATTTTGCAACAGTCTTTAAATAAAATTGTATATTTAGTTTATTTTAAGATATATTTTATTTCTATTTGTTACTATTATTATTATTTTAAATATGAAACTTATATCACAAATTTGTAAATATAGTACAGTATATTTATTTTATTTTTATAATATTGTATTTTATATTTTTGTATTTTTTTTATGAGGTTAAGTAGAAGAGAAGACCTGATGGTACTAACTTCGCCCATTAATAAAAGTCAATTAACCAACACTGAATTGCCTTCCCTTAAATCCAGTTCTAAAATTACCTTAGAAAAAATGACCTAATTTCTTTAGAACTAGTTAAGAAATTTTTCTCAAATTCTGATCACAGAGTAGAAGAAATTCATACTTCAAGAGTAATAAAAAAAACCTCCTCATTGTAATCAAGTTTACTTCAATAATTTATTCCTGAACCATACATTAATTTTAATAAGACTTCAGTTACAAATTTTCATATATGGAACAAATTTGAGTGAAATTTGATGAACCAATTTGTGAAATTAGATCACTCTCCATTTTGTTTTTATACAGTGTTCAAAAAATGGAATAACCTTATGGGAAATAAGAAAGTTACTTTATTCTATAAGTTAGTTACAAAAACTGTTGAAATAGGACACCTTTATATGATTCACACAACTGAATCACCATATGCTCTCAAACACACTTTATGTTGTTGAGAAATTTCAGTAACACATCATACAATGTGCCATTCTTGCAATTCGGGAATGGTGTGAAGATGACTTTTGTAAGCACTCTGTAGTTCCCAAACTGAATTTTTTAGGAAGATAGTTGACTAATGTTTTTGTTTGGGTACTTGAAGACTACATTGGAGCGCAAATTTTGATTAATTAGTTAGAGCCAGTTAAACTACAAATGGACATTTACTTAAAAGTACAGATCACTCACTTTTAAGGCTAGCCACATCAATAATGTGTACTCTTATTTTTAGAATATGCAAACATATTAAATCATACCAATTACTAATTACTTTTTAATGTAAAAGCCAGCAAATGGCCTAGTTAGTCACTTGCTTGACCATGGCAGCTGTAGGTGGAGAGATACTCCATCTTACACCTCAAAATAAAAATTAATAATTGTGAAATCAGTTATGAGAATTATTTAAGAATTCAGCCATATCATAAAACAAAAATATAACTTAATTGCACTATTAATCATAACTGATGCAATTAGATATCATAATTGACTTTTTAGAGGTCACCGATATGATAAACATTTGCTTCTACTTTGTTTTTCCTTAAGTGATAATGGACTCAGTCAGATGAGTTTCTGAGGTAATTAATGTACTTCCAACGAACACAATTCAGAGAAACGGGAAATTTTTAATATTAAATAATCTAATGAAAAATGACATTAAATAAATTTATTTAAATTTCAAATATAAAAAATATGCCATTTATGAATACGTATGCAAAAGTTCGTTTTTGAAAATCAAATTGTTCAGGTAAACTCTATTTCCGCAGACATGGTACATTCAATCAGCAACCGTAAAGACACAGAATGATGACAAATAAAATGTGGGTTTCTCATGCCAGGAACTCGAACACTGTCAATGTTATCTGGCATAGGAATGATCCCCACACCATCTGGTGGTTTTTTCATTGCTTAATTAATTTTTCATTAAAATTACATATCTGTGTATTGATAGAATGTGCTGCTGGTTTATTATTGTAGTGTCCTAAATAGCAGATAAGTGACTGAAAGCTAAATGGCTTGAGCTAGCTTGCATCAGTTATGCATATAGTGCCACCACTTACCCATGGCTACAAACATAAAAAAATCCCTGTTTCTCTAAGTCACCCCATATACTTAGAATAAATGAATTATAAACCTAATTAACAATAAATTATGAATTCTGTTTTCCATAAAAAAACACAAAGTTTAAAATTTTTAAATAATTATAAATAATTTGTGATGTTATTATTCAAAGGAATTATTGACATAATGAATGTAAAAAATACAATTCAAGATTTTTGATCTAATTTATTATCGTGTGACCAACCTGAACATAAAACTAAGAATTAAAACAAAAAATAACATAAATAAAGTTGAAATTCTGTGTGTACTTTGCAGAAACAATTTTGTTATATAGATCAATATTTATCACAATATCTAAAAAAACTATAAACAAAGTACAGAAAGTCCTGGAAAGGTTTCACTTTGTACATTTTAGTCTGAAAAACAAAATTTGAAGGCAATGCTGAGGACCATAAATTTGGGAACTCCTTGCTTTTCACCAAGGCCCAATGTTTCTTGCTTTAAGGTTGGTATACCTAATTAGTTGTTTATATACATATCTGAGAACAAAAACAATATAAACACATCATTTTCAAAAATGAACACTGAATGATTGCAGACAGAAAATGTCTGAAAATTTAGAGAAAGTACAGACTGTGAAAAGTTCAGAAACCAAGGGTTAGCCACAGAAGACTAAAAAAAAACCAAAATAAAAATATTATGGTTAATGAGCCACAATTCAAACATGCTTTTAATACCAATATTGCAACCTTCAGGAAATCTATCAGCTCCATTACCCAAATTATAGTTTAACTTTAATATTGCAGCTGTTGTATTCACTGTTGATACTTTCTTTGAAATGCTACATTTATTTTAAATAAACTTAGTAACATCAATAATAGGTTCAGCAACCAGTCTTTCATTTATGGTTTTCTAATCTAAAGGTATTGATATTGTAAAATAGTTATTATCAAGAATTGTGAACATATTTTACTGCAGCAAAATAATTAAAAACATTGACTTAAAAAGTCAAATGTACTGTGTAAAATCAATGCATGATAGTTGCCTTTCATATAATCTTAATGTTTAATATAATTAATTAGTTCTATATTTGGAAACAACAATTGTATTAAAAAACCAGGTATGCTGAGCACAGCTACAGATACCTTCATAATGTCAGTAGGCCTACAGCAGGCTGTCACTAAAACTAATTGTTTTGCATTAACCATAACCCACTTTAAGCCCAGTGCAGAAGAGCATCAAAAACCGCAGGGTCGATGCTGTGTTGCCTAGCACTAGCTTTGGTGTCAATGTGGTGTTAACCATATATGATCAAAAGGTTGGCCTAGACTTCAGTTCATCACGGACAATAGAAGAAAACATGTACTATTTGCTTACTTTACGAGGGTGGTCTGAAAAGTTTCCAACCTAACAAAGATACAAGACATTCTTTCAGAAATTTTTTTTTTATTTTTCAACATAGTCTCCTTGTACCTCCACACACTTCTCTCAGCGATGCTCCCATCTCTGTAACCCGTCCAAATAGTACTCGTCGTTTTTATCTGCAAAATAATTGTTCACGAAGGTGATTGCCTCTTCATTTGATGAAAATCTCTGTCCTCTGAGCGCAATTTTTAGATGAGGGAACAAAAAGAAGTCGCTTGGGGCTAGATCTGGTGAGTAAGGCGGATGGTCAAGCAATTCGTGGATGGTGAGTAATTCATGGATTTTCGCCATGGCAACTGCCGAGGTGTGAAATGGTGCGTTGTCTTGGTGAAACAGGATTTTCTTTTTCTGCAAATGTGGCCGTTTCCCCGCAAGTTCTGACTTCAGCTTGTCAAGTAATGATGCGTACATAGTATGCTCCTGTAATGGTTTTTCCTTTTTGAAGATAGTCAATTAAAATAACTCCATGACTATCCCAAAAAACAGTCGCCATCACTTTCTCAGCCGAAAAAACAGTTTTTGGAGCCGGTTCCCCCTTTGCAGTCCACTGTTTGGACTGTATTATTGTTTCGGGCGTATAATGGTGTATTCAAGTTTCATCTACAGTAATTAATTGGCGCCAAAACTGGGATTTATTGCGCCTAAACTGCGCCAACAGAGCACTGGAAATGTTCATTTGAACACGTTTTTGGTCTAACGTGAGCAAACACGGCACCCAATGAGCGGACAGCTTTCTAATGTCTAAATGTTGATTTAATATGTGATAAACACGTTCTTTTGACATGTTCATAACATCTGCTATCTCTCTCACTTTAATTCGGCGGTCATCTAGCACTATTTGGTGAACTTTGGCGATGTTTTCGTCGGTAGTTGCAGTTTTTGGACGTCCCAAACGTTCATCGTCTCCCAAGCTCTTACGGCCACGTTTAAATTCGACTGCCCAAAATTTCACTGTGGTAAATGATGGTGCAGAGTCCCCATACACAAAATCCAACTCATCTTTGATTTGCGTAGGCGTATTGCCTTTCAAAAACAAATATTTAATGACAGTTCGATACTCGATTTTGTCCATTTTCATAAAAATATTCACATCAACTCAAATGACTGTTACATAACAACTGTGCGTCCAAAATGGCTGAAACTTTGGTGAGTAACTTTCAACAGATGAACAACAAAATTCGAGTGCTGCCACCGACGAGTGCTGCTATCTTCATGTTAAGGTCGGAAACTTATCAGATCACCCTCGTATAAGAACGTGATGAAGAAATTATTGGCCTTGTTCACTTTCCAGTGTTCGGCTTTTAAAAGAGATGTTTGTCACAATATTCACAGACCTCAGAGATGTTAAAATTGATTTTTTCAATTACTTTCAGATCAGCATCAATCAATTTGATGAGTTATCAGCTAAATGATGGAATCAAACACTAAACCAGGCAGATCTCTCTTTGATCTTGTGGTGATCTTACACAGGATGGATCCCATACTGGACAGCATAGTTTAATTTCATCTATAAATTTTTCAGTGTTGAAATCCCTGGCTACTTCTTGGTAACATCATCCAACTATCACAGAAATACTAATACTTGTGTGCATTGGGCGATGACAAATAACTCACTGCCTAACATGGTGCAGCGGCTGCACAGAAGCAGTGATGCACGTCACAATTTGTGCAGCCACTGCAATGACAGTCATGTATATTGTCCCAATTGGTATATACTGACTGCTTAGACGCAATCACAAAAAGATGTAACAAAAAGACACCAATGCAAAATGCTTGTGTGAACCAGACCTTACACTTAATTATCTATTTACTCATTTTGCCTTCAATTTAGTAAAGATGTGATAAAAAACCCATTTCTCTCAGAACAGAGGTAACAAAACAGCTTGCAAAAATCATTGAAAATTAAATATCTTCTTCTTGATGTACCTTTATTATGAATTTTGGGAATTTTTTATTTTATTGTTAGCAATATGGAAAAGTTCTGGAGAGCTGTTATCGAAGGTTTTTAATCATGCTTATTGGACCTCTTTTTCCAAGCATATTTCCTTGTAAGGTGGATTTTAGCAAGGTGTATCTGGTTTCACTTCACAAGATATGTCCAAGATCTAGCAGTTCTTGGCATTTGATAACGGCCATTATTTCTAGATTTTTCTTCATTCTTCTTAGAACAAGTGCAGTTCAAGAGATTTTCAAGACTCTTTCGTATAACATCTTGATTGTATATAGTTTCTTCATGCACTCACTGAAAATCCAAGAGTCAGCACCATACAAGATAATAGAAAATACATAGCATTGCAGGAGCCTTAGTTTTACATCAAGATAAAGAATGTAGCTCTTTTATTGAAAACAAACCAGACTTTTCCTATTTAAGCTTTTATTTTCATTATGTTGTTCCAATTCTCATTCAAGGTAGTGCCAGGTAATAAATAGTTTTTACTTTTCCAATAGCATTTGATTAATATAAAGGTGAAATCTAGTGATTATGTGAATTAAATATTTAAGATAGGTTAATCCTCCTATTGCAATTATAGGATAATAGCATGACTAGAAAGACTAAGGAATGATCAGGTTAGATTATACCAAGAATTTTTTTACCAGTATGTAAAGTGTTTTATGCCTACTTATCTGATTAATGTTAAGGGTACGGTTTAGTTTCCAAAATTTGTAAATTTTAATTAATGGCAGAACCCATTATTTAATATAAACATCAAATATAAAATGCTTTTATTTATATCAGTCTACTTACTACACATAGTAATGAATAGGCCATGATTTCACGTAATTTCTTCTTATTTATACCCCTAACTCTTCCATTTACCTATGGAACTACTTTGTACAAGTAAAAGAACTGTTAACTGTAACTACTTATTTTAATAAAACACCTGCAATTTAACTTATAAATTAGACCTATTAGTTTTTCTAAATTCACTGGTGACTTTATACGCCTATTAGGTAGACATAAGTTTCTGATTTATCCTGCAACTGAATAAAGCACTCTTTTAGAAATTTTGTGGTTATTTGAACCCCCTTCCCCATCACAAGTTATAAAACGTAATTTTTTAAAGAATTTGTATAATGTTTATCTTACCATTCCCTTCCTTACTTTATAAAAATAAGTTATATAAGTGTTTAGAAGCACAACTTCATAACAGATATTTATGATACAGTTGGGATATATTTTTACTAATAATTTCCAAATTAATTGTCATAGTATTAACTCGACATACTAAGTCATTACGCTAATGCACATGTTATGGTTAAGAAGCCATGGATGTGGCTCAAAACACAAATGAGTTAATACGTTACGTCAAGTCTACAAAAACATATTTTATTTACCACCAAAAGATTTTTGAAAATTACAACTATTATTTTATTTTACAGCCTATTATGACAAAAATTACTAACTGTAACTGATCATAAACTAACAAAACCAGCCTAAATGAAAATAATCAGTTTAATTAACCCAACTGTTTTATTGTTTTCAAGTACAATAAAAAAATTAATGTACTAATGTGTTAATGAGCCATAATGTTATCAGAAGTATACTTGATTTATTACTGAAGGTCTTAGTGTTCATAAATAAAGTATGGTATTGGACTCTTAACTCATGGGTATATACAGAATAAATTTACATTTTGTAGCTTAGTATAGCAATGGTTTTTACAAAGGAAAAACTGCACTACAAATGGTTTAATAGTGCAATTAAGCCGAAGGAAAGAAACACGATTGAGAAATAACTTTTTGGTGACTTTTCATTTTCTGTCATTTTCTTAACAGATGATTGAGACAATATAACAGTTTTATTATGGATCTGTAGAGTTTATTATGTACCAAGATTATTGCGACTAATTTTGTTTGTGTGGTGTGTGTGTGTGTGTGTGTGTATGTGTGCACGCGCGTGCGTACATGCACACGTTTGAGTGTGTTAAATATGACCTGCAGTCTACATTATAGGTTCTACCTGTAAATAAGGCCTATATTTAAAAACTTTAACCTTATTTGTTGTATTCGTTCAGCAGTTCATACAGCTGTAAAATTTTGCTTATGTATATAATGTATGTATAGGGCCAATTTGTTTGTTTTCTCTTGTGCGACTTAGATAATATACAAAAAATATTAATGACATGATGTTTCTAATAGTACCTACAAGTGAAGTAATATATATATATATATATATATATATATATATATATATATATATATATATATATGCAAAATTAAAAAAAAATACAAATTACTGAACTAATGCAACAAATACAGCTAATTTTTTAAGGCATACTCCTTATTTACAGGTAAAGTCTACAATTTATATTGTAGATAATCACACCTCCAAGTCATCCAATCTGCTGCAGTGTATATATTAGGAAGGTTGTGAGCACCAGTTTTCAATTATCCATAATGAAAAAACTTAAAAACACAAACTTCTACAGAATTTAAAGTACAGTAATATAACCCAGAATATAAAGTACAGTAATTCTAAGAATTTAAAGTACTTAGTAAACGACCTGCACAAGAATTTCTTGTGGATGTAGGAGAATTCCGCTCCAGCTCCCTCCAACAGTCTAGTGACAAAGAGTCTGCTAATCTGAGTCTACAAACTGTTACTACACATGATAGTGAAGAAAAAGGAAGAAGCTATTGTGAGAGAGTGAGGTCACTCCTCACACATTTTTTCTCTTCATCCCACTGGTGTTCTTAGCACACCATTTTCTAAGAGGCTGACCTATATTACCGTAAGGAACATAATAAAGTGGTAAGAAAAAAAATCCAAAATTGGTACAGAGTCAAAGTGTAGAAAAAATATTTGTAAATGTTCTTAAAAAATTTTTCCTTCTTTAACATTGGCATGTCTGTAGTCTAAACTACTCAACCGACTTTGATCAATAATAACTCGTTTTATTTGTTATATTTGCAGGATGTGCCTTTTGCATACAAATTCCACAAATAAGTAGCTTTAGATTGTAACATTGCAAAAAAACCCCAAAACAAATTTGGTAAATTAAAACATTTATGGACCTACAACCTAACTACTTAATCAATGTTGATTAACAATGGCTCATTTTATTTGTCATGTTACTGTATGTCTTCAAAGGAAAAAAATATGTTCAAAATTATTAAACTGCAAAAAACGTCAGAAAATTTTAAAAAATTAAAAAAACTTTGAAACACTGTCACTCTTACAGCCTAAATTGCTGAACCAATTTTCAGCAATGATAATTCAATTTATTCATGATGGTTGCAGTATTTGCCTTTTGTATAAAAATTATAAAATTAAATACGTTTACAATTACAACATTGCAATGAACTGCCAAGACACTTACTATTTCAGAATTTTATACATTTACTGGAACAGCTGATATAGATCTTTCATAGGAAAGATGACTTGATACTAAAAGTTATTAAACATTTTTAAAATATTTTCATATTCTCTACAACTCTAAAAAAAAATTCAGCTCTCACAGTCTTGGGATATTATAATTAAATGTAAGCACTGAAATAAATTCTTTGCATATACATTTTATTTTCTTCAGCAATTATAAGATAACTTATTATTAGATAATATCACGATTAACTTTTCTAATACTTGGTACAAGTGATACTCCTACAGAAATGACCCCAATCCAAAAAAACCCTCCATGTCTTAAGTTACAAAAATCATTAAAATCACCTTTGAATTCCATTAAAAACCAGTCACCTGCTTACACAGTTTACTGAATAATACCAACCTCCGCACTTAGCATGCCTTCCATTGTCACATGAGCATGGCGGCACGCCCTCGTTTACTGGCGTAATTATTTTCTGGTGTTCTTCCATATTGTTTCCTATGCTCAGAGTCACGGAAAAGGTATTAGTGCAGACAAAAATTCGTCAGATTATTAATCTTGAACACACACTTAGTTGAGTTCAAATAATATAATTCCCTCTAAAACCTAAATCATATCATTTAAGGAGGCAACTTACACTGTGAAGACCTATCCATTCCATAATAATTCACATAAAATAAATTCTACCTATATAAATTCATATAAAACTTTAAACTAAGAGATTGC
This sequence comes from Callitettix versicolor, assembly GCA_022606455.1. NCBI lineage: Eukaryota > Metazoa > Arthropoda > Insecta > Hemiptera > Cercopidae > Callitettix > Callitettix versicolor. Next base: position 63,599,641 of record CM040183.1, read on the forward strand.
TTATCCAAGCATACTTGAATATTTTACATATTTATTTATCACATATATTATCAACTGAAACTAGATAGCTATTTTGATGGAAAAATACACACCGCAGTGCAAAGATTGATATTGTTCAGTAAATTGTGTAAGCAGAATGCAAAGGTGACTTTTAATTGTAGATTTGGCAGTGAATGTTTTACCACTTGATGGTTTTTGTTTAGATTATAATGTAGGAAAACAATTATTGTTCTACCTATGTTAAAAATGTCAAGAAATCATAAAAATGTAGGGTAAATGTTACATACTCTGACAGTTTTGCAAATAATTCAAAATATATGTAGAAATTTAATAAACTAGACTAATTTGTATGAATAAAGGTTTTTTTAGTTTACAACTGTAAGCAATGTATTTAATCTTTACAGATACCTAAAAAACTTTAATGTAAACCTAAAATTTATTAATTATTATTATTATTTTATTTACAGTACCACATTTATTTCTTAACACCTGTTAAACAGCTGTTTTAGTGGAAGTCATGTCTAGTGCATTAAAATGCCCCAATTTCAGGCCAAAGGTTATTAAAAATCAGATTTTTTTTAGTTAGACACAGAAGGATCTATTAAGTGAATTCTGTTCAATTTCATAATGAAATTTGTAAATGAGATCTTTATAAAATAAATTTAAAGCTAAATACAAAAATATCTAAATGTAGGGAATGTTTATTAAATTTTGAGTTAGCTTAGTCTAAACATATTTTTTTTTTGTTCAAGAAATTTAAAAAAATAATAATCCAAGTAAAAAGTTTATTACAAAAAGTGTTTTAGTATCATTGTCTATAAAATTTAAAAATCAGAATGTCAGGTACAGACGTCATCATTATAAAGTGAGCAAGTTCTGTGTCTTTGTATGGGCCTGTGGACTCTATGTATCAGTGTACACATAGTTTACACATGTACTTGTGCAAGTATAGTGTAGATACAATTAAGTGTATATAATAACATAAAAAGTAATTTAATAATAAATTTAAGTAAAGTAATAAATTATTAAGTAATTATTATGAACTAACAAGTGTTGGTTGAGATGATTCACATTTTTTGTTGATAAAACTATTATAGCCTATATTTTTTCATTACATTTTGTTCAAGAGGTATAAAATAAGTGTTTAAAGAAGTTTATGAAATGTCACTAGGACCAGTGCACAGGCCTATTGGTAAATAAATCCAGTAGTGCTAAGTCTATTGAACGGAGAAGTTGAAAAATCCCTCTTCATATTAACTTAAGGAATTAAATTTTAAAACATTTTTTTTGATTTTAACAAATTCTCTATTCCAACACATTCTTTTCCCATATAAAAAATTCTCAGAATGATACTGGAGAAGGGAAGAGAATAAGACCTCTAGACCCATCATTTGTTCATTGACTTCAAATCAGCTTATACAAAGAGAGGAACTGTATAAAGCCCTTATAGAATTGAACATTCCACCAAAACTAGTACGACTGATTAAGATGACCTTGCAGAATTCAAGGTATATGATCTGTATACAAGGACACATCTCACCAGAATTTGGTATCAATAAGGGTCTGCGACAAGGAGACATGTTATCGTGTTTACTATTTAATTTAGTTCTCGAAAACGTAGTACAAGAAGCGGGGATTGAGCAAAGCGGCACCATATTCCACAATGCCATACAACTCTTAGCCAATGCTGATGATGTGCATATTATAGGGAGGTCTTTTCGGGATACTAAAAGAGAGTTCCTCAGTTTGGTGGAAGCAGCAGAGAAGATAGGACTCAGGGTAAATGAGGATAAAACCAAATACATCCACTTCAGGTGGGCCAGCCATCCTTTGTGGAGGTAGGAAGATATAAGTTCGAAAGAGTGGATTCTTTTGTATACCTGAGTTCCCTAGTTACCAGGGACAACGACGTATTCCAAGAAATAAGAAGAGTAATGCTGCCTAATAGGAGCTATTTCGGGCTATATAAACACATGAAAAGTATGCTTATATCTAGGAAGACAAAAATCCTATTGTATATAAGATAGTAATCCAACCGGTGCTAATGTATGACTCTGAGAGCTGGGTTGTAAACAAGAAAGACGAAAAAAATGCTGCTTACATTTGAGAGAAAAATTCTTCAACGAATTCACGGCCCACTTCAACAGGAAGGGAGATGAAGAAAGAATGCGGAGCTACAGCAGCTCTTCCAAGAAGCGGACATTGCCAAAATAATAAAACTTTTCTGGCTTAGATGGGCGGACCATGTTGTTAGAATGTCTACCGAGGAGGTATCCAAGAGGCTCATGGGGGAGATTTACATCGATCCAGGAGAGTGGGAAGGCCCAGATTGAGATGGGTGGATATAAATATATATCGGATATATTGGAAGTGAATATGGATGCTAAAGAACTGCTGAACACAAGGAACTGGAGGATTTTTTGCATTAAATAGAAAGGACTGGCGGAAACGAGTTGATTAAGCCAAGGCCTAGTGATGGGCTGTAGCGCTAGATATATATTATTATTATTATATAAAAAATTGGAAGGCCTAGGTTTTTACTAGCAAAGAACCTGTAATTTCTAGGGGAGAATCAGTTTTCAGATGGGGGTTTCTATGGTCACAATGTTTGTAACTAGTACCAGTATTTTTTTTTTCAGATATATACACACACACACACACACATATATATATATATATATATATATATATATATATATATATATATATACCACCAATTTTCATCTTGTTGCAAAAATGTTGGCCCTATTATAATCAGAAAACCTATACTTTAAAGGGAAAAATCAGGCCAGGTTTCTATGAACATGATGAATATGTAAGACTTGTATTTTTTTATTCCTAAAAATATTTCTGCACTTTTGGGTGATTTACTAAAGTTATGATTTTTACAATTTTTTTGTATTATTATGTACTTTATTATTGAATTAAACTATATTCTCCCACTTCTTATATCAAGTTAGATTATACTTCTTATATCAAGTTACAATTTTAAGCAATTTCTAGCAAAATTATACTGTGATGTTATTGCTCTTTACACTACATGGAGCATTATAAATGTACTATACTAAGTATGATGCCCTTTGTCAACCAGTAGTGTTCAAGCATGTTTGCGTTACCACAATCTCATAAACATTTGAATTTCAATACATCTATGATCTTACGGTATTTTTTACAAAATATTTCTATTATTAATTACACGCATTTAAGTAATTATTTTTGAGATAAAAATATGTTAGATACTTTCGTGCATAGTAATTTTGTGGTTAAGATGCCGGTCACCTTTATTATTAATTTTTTTGAACTTCCCGTAGTTTCTGCACTTTTGTATTTTGTATGATTACTTTTGGGAATTTAAATAATAACTTTTGGTAAAAAAATTATAGTTCAGATTTACTGTTTGAACTTATACCATTTATCAAGTCAAACTTGGTAATTTCACTTCTCTTAGCAAATGATTTAAATGACAAAAATAAAATAAACAAGAAAAACTTACCTGAAGGAGCCACCGTTGGTAAAATGTTAGTCCAATAGATAAAATAAAATATATAAGGATTATCACTATGTTTGAAATAACCATCCTCCACCATCCTTTCTTAGCAGTTATAAACTGATTACTATCTTTGTGGCCAAAATTTTGTTGTAAGACCAGTTTAGCCATATTTTATTTAAATGGTAGTTATACCTTAACTTTTCCTTCTGGATGTATAACCTAAGTTTTAGTGACAAGTTGTTTAAGTAACATCTGGCATGGTAAGTTTGTACAAACTCGAGGAGCTGTCCATTTAAATATTGTTTTATATGCTCTTAACAAAGTTAAACACATTTAGGTTTTAAAAAATTGCCTTTACACTTGCTTTGTACCTAAATAATTTGCGTAAAACAGTGAACAACATTTATAACCATGAAAATCATTAATAATTATAATATTTAATACATAAAATAAAACTTCTCAATTATTTACATTTCGTAGAATATTAATTTTATGTTAAAAATAAATTAGTTCAGTCTTTAAAAAAGTCACAGCTGTTTCCCGACAACACCACAACAAACAGTGACAACAAAACAGAAAACAGATTTTCTTTTTTTTTATCTGTCTAAACCTTATCACTGCCAACATAATCAAAGTAATTAACACAAACACAAAAATGTACAAACAGCTGTTAAAACATTTACGTATTCAATGTTCAAACTTATAACGAAATCTTAGTTACAAAAAGTCCCGCATTAAACGTAAATTATCATATAACATCTGATAGTTAAAATATTTACGTGTATAGTACTGTATTAATATTATTATTATATGCAACATTGAAAATAGATAAAATAATGTTGAGTTATAATTTTAATGTATATTGTAAAGTTTAAATTAAGACTTGGTCAATTTGTAGATAAATGTTCTGTCAATTTTTATCCTACATTAATCTTTTCAGTCTTACTTTGTGCAGTTAAAACTTCTCGGTACTTATTTAATTCAACCTGTAAAACGTTCAGTATTTCAAATTTAAAAGTACTGTATAAATTGTGGAAAACTTATAATAAAGCTAGCTTTACCACAGTATGAAATCATGCAACTCAAATAATTATAGAAAATTACTGATAAATGATTAAAGCGACCCTAAGGGTACGAAGGAAGCTGTTTTAAATAAGCTAGTTAGTAATGTTTTCCAATTAAATGTAAAGCAAGTGTTCGAGCAGCAAAATTACAGTGTTGTGTATACACAGAAAACTTAATGTTTATGATTTTATAGTTTATACTAGGGTCAATTTTTGTATTTTAATGAATTTTTATTGAAAAAAAGAGTTCAAAAAACCTTTAACACTTTGATCCGGGATTATGAAATGTGTTCTTATTCTGTGACCTGTCATCGGATCCCAGGTTAAATGGCATTTAATAAAAATTTTTATTCTGAAGAATTTTATTTAGACCGAGTGGCCACTAAATGTGGAGCGGACTATGCATTCAAAACCTAACTTATTGCTTATAATGTAAATACTTGAAATAGGTACTAAAAGCGTTACTAAGGAGCTAAGTGGAGTCAAGCGGCATCGTTGGGCTCCGCTCTGCGTAGCTTCGACTCTGCCTAGTTCTATTTTCAAGCTGACTTCCCACCACACTTATCACGCCTTCAAACCAAATGTTTCTCGTTACTTAGGTTACGGGTTTTAAACATAATTATTCTGCTAGAATCTGTTACAGTAGACCTAAATATATTACATTTAAAAGATATATACTCGTTCTTTAAACTGACTAAACTCCACTTTCGGTTACCGTTCATTTTCATTTCGTTCTGCTCAGGGTAGCTCCGTTCCACATTTGGTGGCGCCCGGCCTTATTCTAAGCAGAATTCGGCTGTAGCTTAGAAAGTGCTTTAGGGACTACACGATACATGTTCTCCGTGTAGTTACAGCATAAATAAAAGTTTTAGCGGGAGTGTGCAAAGTTGAATTTACCGATACTGTAGCCTCGGGGGAATTGAAAAATGAAGCCCTTGGTATACTACCTCTGATCAAAGATAAAAATTATTGGCCCACTAACTTAACAATTGTGTTTCTGTTCACTGTATACTGTTCATTGTATAAGTATGTTATGCAATGCTCTAATTCTTCAAGACACCATCATAGTAATTGCTGTTAATTACTTTTTAATTATATAGCTTTTAGAAAATTGTATCTTGTTAATAAAAATCGTGAACATGACTTAACAAATATCATTGAAATATTTATTGACCTCTGTGATAAATCAAAACTTTTGTCTGTTTTCCAATGTTTTGAAGGTTTCTATTTTTCATTTTCATTTCTTTTTTTTTTATTTCCTTTTCGAGGTAAGGCCTCTGGCAATCACCAGCTTTGCCCATAGGTAAATTCAGCTCTGGGAGTGGGAGTAGTGGTAAGCATATCATTTCTCCTAAACTCAGTAAGTACCCGATCATTATTGTTTTTTCTGCTCTTACTTTGATTTTTGTGTTTAATCAATTGATATGTTTTTAATAAATTTATTCCATTACACAAAAATTAATATGAAATAATTCATTGATTTAAAAAATACATATATTTTTCTTAAATATTAAAAAAAATATAACTAATAAATTTTGCTGTTAAAAAATACTAACAATGTTACTTTATAAGATTTTAAATTAATGAAAGTAAATGAAATATAAAAATAATAAAAAAACTGTTAGATGGCAGCTATAAAGTGGACTTATTGCATAGGTTTAGATGTAATAAAGTGAATCGATGTTAGGGGTAGAATGTATTTTGAAAGCTTAATTTTTGAATATATTATGTATGTGTTAGCACTGTAGTATTTACAAATGACTGATAGATAGCCATTACATATGCTTACATTTCAGTACTGTATTGATATTAGACGATGTTGTCGAGGGCCAGATACCTGTCTTTCTATCTCCAACACTCACACCTACTAAGAAGAATGACATCCAAGATGTAAAGGAATGACTGCTACCATCTGTGAACCCACTGTCACCACAAAACCTTCCTTCAACGCATGTTCCGAGGGACAGAGCCCGCTTAAAGGAGGCAGTGCATGCTCCCGTGGTAAGTACTACTGTCATATTTATATTTGTTGTACATTTTTAACATGTTTGAAATTATATTATAAAAAGCAAGAATAAAATCTCATATTTTTAATACTATTTAAATCATTTAGTGTAAGGATAACTTAATACAGACAGCTTGAAAGGAAAGTTGGACTGTGTTCTTTAAGTGTGCTGTTTTTATGGTCAATATAGCATGATAATTACATATTTGTTATAATTAAAAGTTTTCTTGTGATTGTATTTAATTTTTTTTTTTAATAACCTCATTCCTTTACCAACATAGCTGAAATCAAAATTGAACTGTCTCCAGGAAGCTGAATCATATAAAAATGCTCTAAATGTAAATAGTTTTTAGTTGTCCCAGTTCTATAGGAATTTTTGTTTTTAAGTTATGAATGCCTGAAAAATGCTAATTGTCACCTTCCATACATACATATGGTGAGATTCCCGATATTCTGTTAAATGAAAAGTTGTTGAACTCATTAGTTCAAATTGTTTAATTTAATATTGTGATTGCTGTATATAATAATTTGAAATAAAAATTTAGTTTAAAGTTTTTCTGTGGACCTGTTATTTGCTTGTCTGTAGATTCAAAATTTAAAAATTTGTTTTCTGGCATATGGATATGCAGTGTTTGAAACTTTAGCTTTGCATTTCCTCCACAGTTGATTTTGCCCCTATCAACTTCTCATCAAAAGTACTCAGGCGGTGTTTAAGTCATTTCTGGTCAGCTTTGTCATTTTGACCATTCTGGAGCAACAACATCAGCTTTTTTTGTAAAGTTTTACTTAAAATATTAACTTTTAATAATTTATTATATCAAGTCACTAAAGAACAAAATTATTTAGTTTCAACATTAATGAACTTGCTCTGTTCCTTGAATCACTATTGCTCTTGTTGTCTGAATTAATAAAGAATAATGCATTATATGTTGTGTTATGTTACCATATGAAATGAACTGATTTTAACCTACTCTCCACCCCACATTTTTATGGTTTTAAAGTTAAAGTTGGTAGGTGGTTAATTTGCCAACATGAGGTTAATCCCAAAAATAACACAACAAATTGGGGCTGTAAGCCACACAAGGAGCATAGGAAGCACAAATATTTAAATGCAAGATTTTTGGAGGCCACATATATACACCATTATTATTTCTTTGACATTGCATGTCAGTTACTTCAATATTTTATTTTTTAAAGAAATCTTTCACCTCCGCATCTTTTGTTCATGTGTTAAGAAACAAACCAAACAGTTATCTACTCCATGTATGAGACATCAGGTATGCAATCCAAAATAACAGCAGTATTCAGCTTGCTTCAAAAGGCTTACAATAATTTATTTTTACCCTATTTAAATAAATTATTTTGTTTTGAAGATAATGAGGCATGCAGTAGTCAGCATTTTGAATATAATTATATTTATACAGTATTATCAAATACCAAACACTTTTTAATTAACTTTAAAAAAAATTTTCTATTACTGATTCAAACAATTTTCATCATAATGCTAAATTTTTACTAGTGAAGAATTTTTATCACTTCTATAATCCTCTTTAAAACTGTCATTCACCTTTTTCTTTCACATTTAATTTCAGCTTAATTTACAGAATCTAGTTTGACCTTTAAATATTTTATTTACTTTTAAATGTTTTTTTATGGACATTTCATGTCCAGAGTAGATAACATGCACACTCTTCATGTTTTTCTAAACAAGTGTCTCCAGTCGGTTATTATTAAAAGTAGTAACATTGTTACTGAAAAGTTTACAACAAAAGCAAAATGTTGAACCACTTGGTTTCTCAGCAGCAGTTTCAGTGTGTTAAGGGAGCTAACAGTCAATTAATTGGTCTTATGTTCTAATTGTCCACTACTAGATAGTTTTAGGAGACTTAGGTTCTGGTACCCAATTAACCCCCACCCACATAATACCTATTCTTATTCGAATTTATTATGAAGTATCTTTCACAATGCTAGAAGATTTTCACACTTGTATGAAACAAATTTTTCATTAAAATAAAATTGCTTACCACAACTTGTAGTTCCCACTATCTCCTTCAAAATAATCCCCAAGGCGTGGATACAATAATCCCAGTATTTTTTCCATGATTTCAAGCATCCCTGGAAGTATGTAATTGTGAAGGCACATCCTGGGATTCTGCCTGGATCACCTCAGTTGTGTCAAAATGACAGCCTTTCAATTTCAACTTTATTCTTGGGAACAGATAAAAGTTGGGATCACTTCTCGGTGGTCTTGTGGATAGCGTACTGGGCTTTCACCCCGAGGACCCGGGTTCGATTCCCGGCGAGGGCTTGGCATTTTCATAAGCTATACATCATCCCATCGTCTGCATTAGCCCAAGTGTGCACAACAGTCAGACGTTAAACACCAAAAAAAAAAAAAAAAAAAGGGATCACTTCTTGCCGCAATTTTAAATTCAGTGCAGACAGCTGCATGGAAAATTTTGCTGCACTGCCTCTCATGCCCAAATTGCCTGACAAGATGCGTTGCATGAACCCATACAACATTCCTATGATCACACAAACATCATGGATTGTTCATCTATAATCTACAACAATAGCCTCTCGCACTTTTGTAATGTTTTCTGGTGTTGATCTTGTCGACTGTTCATCCATCCTTGAAGTGTTGTACCACAAAATAAAAATTTTTTTTACAACTCACAACGTCACCAAAAGCTTGCATAAGCTTGTGATGCGTTTCTGCAAATCTTTTAAATTTGAAGCAAAATTTGATACAAATTCTATGCTCTTTAAAATCAGCCATTTACACAAATTAAAAAAATTGCTACAACAATACAACACGAAGGTAAATAAACACAGCCTCTCACTGTCACAGCTGTTGGCACACTAATTCACAGAGTACTCCTGTTAACCCACTCTAACAGCAGCAGTTCACAATTCAAAATCCCTTTGGACAGCATCTCGTATTCTGAACTGTGTGTATATTTTACTTCCTTCAATTCTTTAAACATAAAGTTTGTAATTTAAATGAAACATTCAGAAAACTTTCCTGTAATCTGCCATTACCCTGATTTGGTGTGCTCCTGTAGTGGTTCTTATTTACGAGCTGAAAGTTAATTTATTGAATGGATTAAATAACAAAATAAATGACTTTTAGTCTTTTATTTTATAAACATTTTTATAGATAATTTTGTTATGAAAAATATTATTATGTTTCTATTCTTTATCCAAAACATTAAATTATTTAAAAATACAAAATAAATTTATGCTTTTGGTAGGTATACATTAAAATAAATAACTATAAAATATAAATTAAAAAATTAAAATAATAGTAATAACATAAATGGTCCCAAAAACAAAGTGTGTTCATTTCATAAAATACATTTTTAATAAGAGAATTAATAATACATAAATTTTAATAAAACCATTTTAAGTAAATTTTTATGCTGTTAAATCTGGATTTATTTATAGCTTATGTTAATTAGTATAGAGGCAACAAGGTATTATCAAAATGTATTTACAAATTTAATATAAAATAATGGAATTATAAACAATAAATGGAGAAATAATAGTTTTGATTAGTTTTCATATTGCTTATTGTTCATCTTTGTCTTTAGCGCCATGTTTTAAAATGCGTGTGAATTCAATGTAGTCAAACATTCCACTCTTGATAGGCGCTTCTCTATACATTTCATCCACCTTAAACAATTTCAATCAGAAGAAACAATAAATGTACATAAGAAATTGATAACAATAAATATTAAAAAAGTTTCAAAACAAATAATATATATATATATATATATATATATATATATATATATGAGGTTTGTTCAAAAAAAAGACTGAACAGTCTTATACAGTTTCAATTCACATGCTACACCTAGTGGCATTCTTTAGAAAACAAAATGAGGTCCATGACACAATGCAGCAATTGATAAGTTAGTGAACAGAATTGGTTTAGTGAACATGGCAGTCAGCTTTCTGTTAGTAGTGAAAAAGTGAAAATGAAGGACTTTAAAGAGGAAGGCTGTAACATTAAATTTTGCTTTAACATCAGTAAATCTTTTTCTGAAACTTGGGCATTGCTTCAGAAAGCCTGTAAGGACGATTGTATGAGTCATAAACAATGCTACGATTGGTACACGCGTTTCAAATTGTGTATAACATCAACTGACGAAAATCCAAGATCAAAACAACAAATGACGAACAAATTGATGTTGTTCGAACTGTGATTCGTGGAAATCATCGTTTAACTATACAGGGGGTTGCAGAAGAAGTCGGGATCAGCATTGGGTCTTACCACAAAATTGTAACAAAAAAACTTTGTATGCATCGCATTTCTGTAAAAATGGTGGCATGACTGCTTACAAGCGGACAAAAAGTAAACTGTGTCAACATTAGACAAGAACTGCTTCATCGTGCTCATAGCGACGAAAACTTTATGAAAACTATCATCACACATGACGAAACCTGGGTATATGGATATGATGATGAAACGAAGGCAAAAATGTCACAAAATGGTTTGTCAACATTTGCCACGTCTGAAGAAAACATGCATGAGTTGTTCAAACATGAAGTCGATGTTGATTGTTTCTTTTCAATGTCATGGAGTTGTTCATCATGAATTGTCAGACAGTATTCACCACAAGGTCAGACAGTCAACAAGGAGTTCTTCGTGGATGTTTTAAGGCATTTACAGGAAGATGTGCGACGGAAAAGACTTGAACTATGGAAAAACATGACTTGAATTTTGCACCTCGACAAAGCGCCAAGTCACTCATCTCTGCTGGTTGGCTAATTTTTGCCCAATAATGGAACATCCTTTCTTCCCCATCCTCCGTACTTATCAGATATGGCTCCAGCAGATTTTTTTTCTACTTCATAAACTACGATCTACCTTAAAGCATGCCATTTTTAAAATGTAAAAGAAATTCAAGAGAAATCGCTGGCACAGCTAAAAGACATCACCCCAAAAGAGTTCCAGGACGCGCATGAACAGTGGAAAACCACTGGGACCGGTGCATAGCAAGCCAAGGGAATACTTCAAAGGAGACAAGCATGTGTAAAGTTGTTAGTATTGAAATAAAGATTTTATGATAAAGTTTGGTCTTTTTTTGAACAGACTTTGTTATATGCGCTATACAAGATTTAGATTCCTTTTAATAAATTGAAGTAACACAAAAAACAGTTACACAATGAAAACTAGACAACACAATAATAAAGGAAGTTTTTTTTATCATTTTCAAAATACATATGAGGTTATTAAATATGTTTTGACATATTCACTTTACATTAGATTAGTAAAACTTTCTGCTATAAAGCCAGTTTTAAATGAGTAATGTGACAGTTTTGTGTAGTCATTATTGGATTTACTAAATATCAAAGCAAAAACTTTTTACAGTTCAAGGGGAAGAGGTTGAATACCGCAAAAATTAATCACCATTGTTCAAATTACGGTATGGGCCACAGTGGGTATGCGCAGTAGACTACCACACGCGTGACGTCACTGGGTCAAACTCTTCACTGCTACTGTATGTAGTTTCCCGCTAAACAATTCGATGTTTTGTAAATGTAGTTGGAGATTCAATGTGTTCTTAATCTGAAGGTGTTGTGCTTTAAATAAAAGGTGTCAACAACAATAATGCACGATAATTGTGTTTTGTGTTTGAGGTTTAATAAATACAAGAAAAGATTTAAGTATGTTTTGAATCCTAAAAAATACATAATGTATTTTGTTTAGTATTGTATAATTTTGTATGCATAACAATGTCTGGTTGTGCTACTGCCAATTGCTATAATAATGATAAGAATCGTAAAGGGGAAGGAATTACATTTCACAGAATTCCAAAAGATGAAGGCCTCAGAAAAGCGTGGGTTCATACATGTAAATGAGCAGATCATTTTAATTTTGATAATGTTAAAGTCTGATCACTTCATTTTAATGACGATTTCAAAAGGGATTTTAAATCCTAATTATTATAATTTATAATAATAATAATAAATTATAATAATTCACAGGAATAAAACCTGTGAAATCAGGTGTCATTCCACGTTTCAACATTTCCACCATTGAAAATAAATGTGTTAATTCTGAACGAGCGACAAGGATTAAAAAACGCGAAAACTAAGAAACATTAAAAAAACTTATTGACAAGTCTGATGGAAATCTACTGGAAAAATCACATGTAAACTAAAATGATGTTGGTTCAATTGTAACGTGTAATTCTGTAAATGAAACCCACTTTCCGTAGTCAGTAATTTTAATATAAATATCGTTGAAAATAATGCCTCTGTAAAAGAAATGAAATGTTTAAGAAATGAAAATTTACTTTTGAAGGAACAAATTCAACTAGCATTACAAGAACTGGCCTCGGTTAAAAATAAAAAACTCGGGGCGCGTCTGAGTTTGCCCCGATGACGCATCATAGCTGGCAAGTGGTGAGGAGGACATGCGCGTGGCCCATACCATGTATTCTACGTCCCATGGTTCAAATGTATTATAAATTCTCCAACAATAAATTTTCAGTACGAAAATAACATGTATTTATGTCCTTAGTGAATATTAGTATATTTATTAATGTGATATTCTTAAACAGTCTCTCTCAGCTTGTATATACAAGTATGCACAGATGACACTGTGGTACTAATAAGAAAGAAATTCCTGGACACAATATCAGACCTCATAAGAGATACATATGGTGCTCTAAAAAGGATCAACTGTCACACAGAAAAGGCATTCACAGTGCCAATCATAAGAAATGTAACACTACATAAAGTCCAATTAAGTCTAGGATGTACAAAAATAAAATACTTGGACAAAGTTAAGTAATTGGATATTATATTGGTTAAGAGATTCACATGAAACAAAAGTGTAGAATGGAAAATACAAGAAAAAGCTACCAGATCTTTAATGATCTCTAAACTGGGGCTTTACCCGGATATGTGATTAAATTTTAGCTTAAGTATGTGTCATACACAAACAAGGTGGACATACACAAACAACAAGTTAACAAGTCTCTAAAGACGAGCTTTTAAGCATCTCAGGCAGCATTTCTACGACAGCTACGAAAACACTACTGGGTTTGACCATAACATCACACCTGAGGCAAAAAAAGAAGCCTTGTGAAAAAGAAGTCACTTGACTTGAGGAAATTGCATTATCTGTGACCCTCTGACCCTTAGACACATTAGACAGAATATGATTAGGAACATCTCATGGGCCAAATCTTACAAAACAAACGTTTTTAATAGGGATGATATGGCCGAGACCATAATATGGATGAAAACACAATGCTATACACAGACAGATGTGTGTAAGAGTAGGGACAGGAAATTAATAGAAAATCAACAACGGTGGAAGTTAATATATTATCTTTTATACACTTCAATTGCCTTATGTAATTTTGCAACAATATTTTAAGCAGAAATGAAAAGTGCACATTTGTACCGAAATAAAATGATTGTAAATGAATGAATCACAGTTAGGACAAACATGCAGGCTGCTATTAAGGCCTTATCCATAGACAAATACAACTCCTAACTAGTGTGTAAATGCCATCCAGACTTTATGTCCTGGATCTTAAGTCAGATAAAGTTAAGTTGCGTGCCTGGTAGCAGATTATGAAGGAAATGAGAAAGAAGGCTGACAAACTCTCTCTCTCTCTCTCTCTCTCACACACACACACACACACACACACTTCTTTTTATTAATACAGACATAAACATGTAACTTACATCTTCATCAGTAAATCTATCACCCATGGTTACAAGAAGTTCTCTAAGACGTTCTTCATTGATATAACCACTATTGTCTTCATCAAAGCATCCAAATGCATTCTTAATAACATCTTCTGGATCTGTACCTTGTAAACGCTCTCCAAATAAAGTAAGGAACATTGTGAAATTGATTGGGCCTGGAGCTTCATTCATCATGGCTTCTAAATAATCATCATTGGGATTCTTTCCTAAAAAAAAAAAACAATTTATTTATAAATTCAGACTTTCTTAAAAAAATATACAGATATTTTTTCTCATATATATGTGAAAAGATTTTACTTGTTGCTATTCAACAGAAAGAAAGTATTTCAATCACCTAAAAAATTGGATGTCAAGTAGATCTTCAATATCACTCCTAGATACAAATGTGTGTGTGTGTGTGTGTGTGTGTGTGTGTGTGTGTGTGTGTGTGTGTGTGTGTGTGTGTGTGTGTGTGTGTGAATGTTTTATTATGTACCTGTGTGTATGTTATTCATTTAGAACAAAAATTACTACTCCATACAGACTAAACTTTTAAAACAAAGGTTCCAATACACCACTCTTAGTTTTTTTTTCGAACTAATTATGTCTATAGTCTCAACAATTATATGGGTAAAACAAAACAAAATTATATTTTTTAAAAAATAATCTTTATCAAATTGGCATAAATGCAATCCTTAAGTATTCCACTCACAGTTTGGTTACCATCTAACCATCTAAGTACAGTAGTTTCTCTAATCCAAAACCTATGGGACCAGATACCCTTCAGATTACAGTGAATGTTTGGACTACTGAGGACCAATTGTAAAACATACATTGTACAATAATATGTTTGAACTTCAATGAAAATTAAGATAAAAATACAAAACATATTACATTACAGTACTAAGTACAATAAGTCCTCACCAACACAAGATAACCATTTTCATGATTTCACATGCACTAGTGATTCAACACAATTTCACAGTCATCAACATTATTAGTTGCTAGTTCTACATTAAAATACAGAATGTAATGTATGTTCAAAAAAGTAATGTAAAACTCAGACATGAAATTTCAAAAAACAAGAAACTTCTTATTTGTATAGGCAATCTATAATTCAGATATTTAGAAAATATAAATGCTCTTGTTCTCATAATTAAACTTTCTAACTAGAGAAATTTGTGATATTTCCATTTGCACACAAACAATACTCCCCTTGACAATTACTAATAAGTCAATGTTAAAGACTACCACCCTATACTTTTTTCTAACTGTACCACTTAAGTTTGCAAGGTTCCTATCGTTTTTGTTTGTAATGTCTCACTTGACAGATAAAGTTGTAGCTTAGGGTCTACATTTTTTATTTGAACCTGACGTAATGAATCCTTTATTGAATGAGACCAACAATTTACACAACACACATATAACTACAAACACAGCAAACACTATTAATTACACTTACAGAGAGAGAGCTATCAATTACAGTACAGTCCGAGTTATAAAACTGAAACCAGTGGACAATGCTGCCACTACACATGCACTAACTAGCCCCAATGCTCGTAACTGAGAATTGATTGAAATAAATCAAAATTGAATTGTTTTATAACATACAGTATTTCCCAAAAGTTACCACTGCAATATTCATCAATTTGGCATCAATGAAAAGATGTACATGTTGTGAAATGAGAACATTTTTTGAATTTATCATAAATGTGGAAAATTCAAGTTTACTTCTCTCAATAAAATAACTTTTTACTAGTATATTTATTAAAGATCGGTTCTATAAAACTCCTTACCTACACTCTGCTTTAGCAACATAACCATTAGAATAGACTGTATGATCGCATAATAACAAATGTTATAGCATATTTTCAAAACAAATTCACAGAGTATTTTGTACTTCCCTATAAGCTGTCAGAAGATGAGAATCACCTTTCATTCAAAAGTAAAATTCACTTCAAACAATATAATCAATGAAGGTATTTGTTTTGTCAGATTTTTGAGCCTTATTATTATTCTACAGCTAACCTGTCCCTTTGTTATCTTTTACACATGTTTTATTACTACTAACAAAAAGAGTTATAAGGTAACTTTAGCAATCCCGATGTTTAGTACTTGGAAATAAAGACAATGTGCTGGCTTTAATTTCACATGATCAGAAAGATTCATAAAATGTCAAGTTATTATCAAATGTAGACTTTTGAGATATTAACATCCTTAAACTTACCAAGAGATGCAAGCATGTCATGCAAATCTTCTTTATCGACAAAACCATCCCTATTCTGATCAATCATATTAAATGCTTCTTTGAATTCTTGAATTTGGGCCTGATCAAACATAGCAAAGACATTTGAAGTGGCTCTCTGTGCACGCTTCTTGGTAGTAGCACGTCGACCTGCTGTTTTGCGAGCTGACATTTTCCTGAAATTTTTTGTATACTTTAGCTAAAATATAAAAAGTATTTAAAATTAGATAAATTAATTTAATTTAAAAGGCTTACAAATTCATTATTATTTTAATGTTTTCTTGACAAATTACAACTTAAATATGCCTAAATCTACTCTACCAAGTTGTTACAAGGATACTGTATACATGTTACAAGGATGACTTTACACATTACGTCATAGATTAACATAAACAGGTAATTTTTTAATTTTCTCATTAACATCTAAAATGAGAAGAATTAGAGTGTATGCCTGTTATTCATTTTAGGGCAAAAACTAATCAAATAAGAAAAAACTCTGAAGAAATCATACTACAGTTATTAAGAATAGGGCAAGTAACTTCTTGGTACCTTGTTGGAACTGCCTATCAGTTATTTGTCTGACCGCATGTTGTGTGTACGGTTTACCTTTCATACCTCTTCAGCAAGCATTGCTAGTTTAGATGTTCCCCAGAGATCACATCTGGGACTAATTTTGTTTTCTATTTTTACCAGTGATGTAATTGACGTGATCAATGTTCCTTTTCTACTTTTTGCTGATGACATCAAGTTGTTCAAGGAGGTCAAATCATGTCAGGACCGTGCATTGCTGCAGGGTGATGACTATTAATCACACAAAAACCAAAGTGGTAACATACCATAGGATTGCTAATATCATTAAGGCTGATTATATCTTGAATAGTGCGTAGTTGGAGAGATACAGTATTATGATGGACCTTGGTATTACAGTTTGACTCATCTTTCGAGTATGACCAGCACATTAGTCATATATAAGCTAGAGCTTCTTGCACTCTTGGCTCGAACAGTAACGGATTGGACTATGTGGCTGCCACCATCCTGTACAAGTCGCTTGTTCCTCAGCTGCTTGAATACGCTTCAGCTATCTGGTCTCCATATTAACTTGGACTTATTGACAAACTCCAATCAGTATATCCTATAGCTTTGACTAACACTTACTGATTCCTTGTTAAGTCTTGTTATTTATGATTTCTTGTTATTTATTGCTATTATATCTTTTAGTTGTTGAGTTTTGTAACTGTTACTTGATTGTTACTTGATTAATGTTATTACTATATACTGATATCTAAGTTACCATAAGGTAACTTGCATGTAAAATGGTGATTTTTCCATTGGAATAAAATAAAATAAATAAATAAATCTACTCTTGAAGATTGTGAAATCAGATATATATTTTCAGTTAAAAGAAGCACTACTATGATTACATTTTTCTAGTCAAAATTCTATTTGTAGGTATTTCTCAACACACATAAAATACTAATAACTTAAAAATTTGTTTTCAAAGGAGCAATCGATTTAATATTTTTCATTTACACCTACAATCAGTTTAAAAACAAAACTATAATAATTAGGTAAGTGTAAAAAATAAATTACTTGATGGAGTTAAACGACCACTGCCCTATGCTCCGTAACAACACATCCATCTGCTTCAGTTCACAGATAGCAAGTCTACCTCATTTAGTCTCCTGACAGCATATGATATCAATAACATTTGTAAGAGGATTTGAGTGCCCCATACTCGCTTATTATGATTCTTTTTAAAACAAACAATTTCTTCCTGACTTGTTGAGGAATATCCATAATAAGTTAACAACATATGAAAAAATCTTTTTAATTACAAAATCAACATCTACAACCGAAACTATGTTAGGTTAGGTTTGCAAGTAGGCCTACAGTGAAACTTGGTTAACAAGCTTGCTTGTAATAAAACTTCTTAGTAGCAAGCAAAATATCAGGATTTATTTGTTTTGTATCTCCATAATGATAAATTAATTTGATTTTAGTAAAATAACAATGCATTTGATTTTAACTATTCATTTTTTTTAAATTATAGAAAATATATAAATTTATAAAACCAAATGCAGTATATAACTGCATATCTTTACATCTAGGAAATTCCATTTTCATTTATGAAACACAATTTATATGTAGAATACGACAAACATTTAGTTCATTTAATCTTACACTTGTAACACTACCACTGGTAGTTTCACTGTTATAAAGACTGGTGCAATTATTAATAAATGTACTCAGATTTTTGTTTCAAAAGGCCCAAACACCCATAATCTATCAAATCTACTTAACAGTTCTATTTTCTATCTAATTTCATAACCTACACCAGTAGGTAAATCCAGTATTTTTGCAACAGTAAAACAATGTGCACAATCCTCTGCATAAAGAACATAAAATAGCCTGTGACTGTTCCGTAAGTATTGAGTAAGGGACTTAAACTCACCCAGTATACTGAGGGCTTATGAATTTCAGCTTTTTACATATTGATTAACGTTACAAAACTCAGTTTTACAAAATTATTTATTATACTCTGATAACACACGAGCAGTAGGCTATATCTTGCTTATATGTTCTATGTAAGTAAACAGCAATGACGTCACAATACCTATTAAAAGGGGCTTAATATTTTTTTTTTTTTTTTTTTTGTGTTTAACGTCTGACTATTGTGCACACTTGGGCTAATGCAGACGATAGGATGATTTATAGCATATGAAAATGCCAAGCCCTGGCTGGGAATCGAACCCAGGTCCTCGAGGTGAAAGCCCAGTACGCCATCAACTAGGCCACCGAGGCGGCTAGTTATCATAATAAATAAATAAAAAGTTATCATAATAAATTTAATCTTCTGTGGGTGAATATTTGTTACTATAATAATAAAGTTCATAACAAAATAAAAAAATTCTTAAAAACACTTTTAGCATGAGGTCCAAAAGTGCAGAAATACCATATTAAAAAAATGCACTAGCTCATAATCTTCATAAATAACCTGGTTCTGCCTGATAATCATTTGTAGTCTGCGACTCACCACTAGTATTCTTGGATCACTTTAATTGCTACTTTTTTTTACCATGTTGTTAGCAATACCTGAGATTTAGAAATAAGAGTAAAATCTCTAAAAAAAGGTATAAATCCAGCTTGTTACAATCTGTATAATATGGGCTTATTACAGATTTAGGCTAGCTTATTCTGAAAATGTTGGTCTAAAACAAATATATAGTGATATATTATTTGCCAAACTAATTCGTTCGCCACGAATAACTACTATTAAAGGAACTATACACAAATGGTACAAGGTAATAGGTAAATAATTATTAACCTAATTAGCCTTTAAGATTATGTTTCCATAATCTGGAGGTAATTCTTTTATCTTAAAACTAAACATTATACGAAAATAAAATAATTAGACCTCTTAAATCAGTTTTATAAAACAAAACTAAACGGATTAATATAATAAAGCGATTTTTAACTAGTTACTCACAATTATTAAAAGTATAGAATGACTCACAATTATTCACTCTCACTCTAAAAAGTCCAACAAAACAGTAAAGGAACCAATCCGATTATCCTACTAGCAGAATTTAATCTGGAGAATGTTATTGCCAACATAACCTTTCCTAGAACCTGCCACACCTAATCCCCTCTGCCTTCTGAATTACAAGTTCGGTTGGAACAAAAGTATTTATTGTTAGTTTTCCTCCTGATAATATATTAATACAATAATATAGACACCTAGTTTTTATTAAGTAATCCGTACTCTAGGCTTAAATACTAACTCTAAAATTGATTAAATCAAAGGTTTTAATGTATAAATATTTTTATTTACAAAATAAGAAAATATTTGTCATGTTGGTAATGGAATGATGCGGGGAAAAGCAGGAAGTGGGAAATATGAAATACAGTCTTGCATAAATAGTAATTTATTTAACACAGTACTTAAAGAGTTTTTATTTAAGTTATAAACACTTTTAAAACAACTTTTATAGTGAAATAAATTAATAATATTTTGGTTTAAAAGTTATAACTAAATTTAAATAGCATGAAATATAGCAGGTGTTCTTTATTCATGACCTAGTTACTTCTTGTACTCTCTCTTTACCATTTATGGTCATCAAATATCAAGACTAGCATCAATGTAACAGAAGGCCATACATGGGATAATATTGTCAGTAACAGTTTAGGTTGACATATGTGAGCTTCTATAACGCTAATTCAGTTTGAAAACCTACTCTATATTAAGTTTTTGTAGAAATTCATTTTTAATTTGTTTAAAATTTTGCATTTAATTTATGCAGAACACATAAGTTAAAAAAAGGAATATTAATTGCAAGCTTTTATTGCCACATTTTCAAAACTGTATTCAGAAAAAAATGACTGAACTAATTGAATTCAAGTTAACTAAACAATTAGTAAAATAAAATGTTAATAACATCAGCTGTAAAAAATGTATAGTTAAAGTATGTTTTAGTAACAAAACTGTAGTATTATACAGAGGAATATTGATAATTCGAACTGATTTGGACCGAACCCCCTCTAGATTACCAAATTATTCGGATTTGTAAAACATTCAGTAGATATCTTTAGGGTAAAAAAACTTGCTAAAATCTTTAATAATTTACTGTGATGGTTACAGATGTGGAGTAGATGAATAAAATAATTAATGTAGTTAATTTTTATTTATGTGTCTAAAACTTCAACATTCACACAACAAAACATTGATTGTAATGGCATTTATGGATTTTTATGATGATACCATTGATGTTTGCTACCAATGATTCCACTCTGTAGATACAAAAAGTATTACGGTTGTGACATCATTTGGTGAAAAAGTTGGAATGCTTTAATTTAAGTTTGCTGATAGGTTCACTACTGGACTAAAATAAACTAAAAACAAAACATTTTGTGTAACAACTGCTGATAACCATCCTTGAAGTGTTTCAAAGATTTTAACTTGGTCAGTACTACTGGGAGGCCAGGAGTACTTGACTGATTTGGGAGAAACATAAGTGTGCCTAAAGTTTCTATCAAATAAAATTTTTACCTAATGAATGTCTGTGCTTCATTGTTGGAAAGACAGGTTCTACTTTACTTTCTTTATCAAAATCTTTACAAGTTATTATTAAATCAGTTAGACTCTCTCACCTCTGTCTCTCTCTCTCTCTCTCTCTCTCTCTCTCTCTCTCTCTCTCTCTCACACACACACACACACACACACAAAGTTTCAAGAAAATGTTTACATCTCTGGTAGTTTTATTCTTAATGGGACATCAGTTTGTATCATGTTCACCTTAAATAAAAGAAGATAATGTCAAACTAACAAACATAGGAAAAAAGATAATTATATAGTTTAATAGAATTCCGTGTGTTTTAATAGTTTTTAGGACTCTGATGCTGTTGCTGAGTCGTTTCACTATTTCTGACAATTCCATTAACATTGTAGTTCTCAGCAAACACCTTACAGCTTGAAAGGACTTGATTCGTATTTCCCAGCATGTTTCACAAGTTTCCTTTAAAGAGAGTAATGTGACATGTTCACTAATGATACAATAGCACTTTGTCAATCCAGCAAACACTATGTAAAGACACTGGAAGGCTCCGAAAAGTGAGGTTGACTTGACTGATTGTGTTTGCACTTTGAAATGATTAAGAGGATGAATGTTGTAAAAAGGTTATATCATACAGATGTTATTATTATTCAGTAAACATAAAAAAAAAAAAAAAAAAATTCTTGAAGCGCTGACATAGAGCAGTGGCCAAGCAATTGATTAAGAATATAATGCGAGATCTACTGTTTTTGAAGTATTAGTTAAGGAGCAATTGTTATATTGAATATAAATTATTTTAACATTGGATACATTTATGGCTTATGGAAAATTTTTTCAACTCAAAAAAATATTATGCATTTAGGCACAATTCCTGTTTTAAGTCACAATTCTTAAAAACATGTGCTTCCTATTTATATAGGACAATCACTTTGTTCTCAAAGCAACTCTGCTGCTGGTACTGGACAGTAATGGATCACTCTTTTGGTTTGGAACCATATGATCACTTTTAATACAGCTCATACCTTGCTCTGAATAACTATCAGTTACTTCTGCACCTAATGCACAGTGATAACAGATAACACTATAAACACTGTGCAGCAATATCTTTGCCATTATTACTAGCACTGATTTTTAAGGAGTGTGTAAGTAATTTGTCTTTAGATGTAATTAACACCTCAATACAACAGAAATTGTGATCATAATTTTATGCACAGTTTCATTTATAAATTAATTCAAAAATAAATTGAAATCTTAATACATAAAGTGGTATGACATGTTTTTGTATACAAAACAAATTTGAACATGCCTTAGTCAAATCAATACTATATATTTAATTGCCTGTCAATATTTCATTAGGCTACATAAGCATAAAAAAAGTTGTTGTTTCCAATTGGTCTTAAGATTGGTTGACATCTTTGATCTTGCTTCCTAATATAGTCCTTCCTTGTTCGTTTTTATTTATCAAGTTTTCTGCATATTAGAATGTTTTCCTGATTGATATGGGACAAAGTTTATTGCATCCACAGCATATTTAAACTTCACATGTCCCCTGGAATCAGAAGTGTTAACCAAAACTTCCCAAAAAAGTTAAGAACAAAATGTTTAGAAACACTTTTAATAGTGTTAAAAAATATTCATCCACAGCTTAACATATAAAAGTTAGCTTACATTATAAAATGGATATTTTAATTAAAAAAATGATTTTTTTAAAATAAACTATCACTTAGGATATCAATTTCTTAAAATACTTTATTCTTCAGTCTAATAGGGTTATAACAAAAAATGTTCAATACTTTTTCTCACATTTTCAGAAAGCAAAAAATGATATTTCGGAGAACCTTTACAGGAAAAAATCTTACATATACATCATTTGGGTTTTATAAAAGATAACTGTGTATCCAGTCTCAAAACAATCGGTCAATGACTTTTGCCAAAACTGAGTATACTCATTGAAATTAAAGAGTGACATTTTGAAACAAAGGTGAATCTTATACTGTACACCTTTTGGGTTATATGTGATACCTCCATACCAATTTCAAAACATCGGTCACTGTGTTTTGCTAAAGCTGTGCATACTGGTCATTGTTAAATCAGAAGCTGCCATCTTTAAATGGAAGTGAATTGGAAAATATCTTACACATACATCATTTGAGCTTTAAACAAAATATCAAATTTAAAAGTTTTGATTTTTAAATTCCAATTGGTCAGTGAATTTACATTTGAGTACACAAGTTTATCTTTGCGTACTATGTATATGTGCAATCAGAGGCCTGTATCTTGCCATCTTGAAATGGAAGTGAATGGAAAAAAATTACAAAAATATCATTCAGGCTTCATACAAAGTAGCTTCATACCAATTTTTGAAATAATTGGTCAGAGGGTAGCCAAAACTTTGCTTGGTTAATTCATACCATTCATTTTAATAAATACCACTTAGTAATTTTATAAAACATAAACTATCAGAAATAACTGATGTTATGTTATCAAACATAACATTTCGCCAGTAACTTTGGGGAAGAAAAATAAAGGCATTGAAGTAAGTTGCCTGGCATTTGCAGACGATTTTGCTATATTGTCGGACACCCTAAAAATGCAACAATACAAATCAATCTCTTAAATGAAATAGCTAATAAAACAGGTTTGAGAATCTCCGTAGAAAAAACTAAATTCATTACAAACATCAAAAATGCTCCAAATTTTTTGGTTACAAATATTGGTGTAGGGGAAAAAATAAAGAAATTCAAATATTTGGGAGAAATGATCCAAGACAATGGCTTGAAGAAATCTGCTGTTGAAGAAAGGGTACGCAAAATGGAAAGAGCATATGGTATCACTAAAAATTATTATAACAAAAAGTGCTTATCTAAAGATCTTAAAATAAGGCACTACACTACAGTAGTGAAACTGGAATGCCTGTACACAAGTGAATGCTTGGTACTAAATTATAGTTAGATAAACTAAAAATACTAGAAAGGAGAATCATGAGAAAAATTTTAGGCCCAGTGAAAACTAAAGAAACATGGAAAATAAGATCTAATGATGATACAGGAACGTAGAGGACATGACAGAGACAATAAGGAAGAGAAGACTACAATTTTTTGGACATATGTACAGGATGAATGATTTAAGACTAGCGAAAAGGATCCTCAATTACCTATGGGATAAAAAGTCAACAACTAGTTGGATTCAAGAGGTAAGGAAAGATTTAGAAAGGAATAATATTAAAGAAGAAGAAATGCTGAACAGAGAGATTTTTAGAAAGAGGATATTGAGTATGGAGGGATTCCGGGGAAGATAGCAGAAGAAACCTGGTGCCAAGTGGTTCAAAGACAGAAAGAAGCTGCATAGTGAAAGGATGAGGGAGTATTGGAGGGAATGGAAGAGAAAACAGCTAAGTGTGAAGAACTGAAATTGTCACATGGTCCCTAGCAGGCCTCATCAAAAGAAGAAGAAGAAACTATCAGAAATGGAACAAATGTTGACTACATTTTTTAACAGATTCATTTTTTATTAACATAAAAATGATCATACAATAACTATTTACAGGAATCCTGATGTACATCGCTTTCTTACAAAATACAGTAATTACAAATAATACACTTAAAATAAAACATGTTCACAGCATCTTTCATTCTCATATAAAAATTTAAAAAATTAAAATGCCAAATTGGGGATTGAGAGTAAAGTCAAAGAAAACTGAATAATATTAATAATAAATTATTACATTTTAGTTTTATGGTTTTTATAGTATCTTCTTTGTCTCTTTCTATCATAACAGAAATAAAAATTCAAGTTTAACTTGTTTATGTCCTATATTGTTTAATTATAATAATAACTGTATGCAAATTATGGATATCACAGGGTACATATACAATCTTAATAATTCACAATTTTAATTAATAAGTCCTTAATGGACTATAGGTAGACTCTAATTAAATGATACATGATATGACTAATCACTGATTAACCAGCAAATGTCAGGATAATCAGAAGTAGTAAACAATTCTTATAAAAGTAATTTTAAATAAATATCAATAACATTTTTATGGTTACAGTAAGTAGAATCTTCTCAGTTATGAACATTTATAAATTTAAATTTATTTATAAGAAAATATATACTATAAATTTAAACCATGTGTTTAAAGTACAAGAAAGTTTGCATTTTTTCAATTGATAAAGCCAACTTTTTATGCTTGGAAACAATATACATTATGCAAACCAACATTTACAATTAATATTATTACAGACTAAATTCTTTAACTTCCAATAATTGAAACCACCACACTTTGTTTCCCAGTATTACAGTTCAAGCTAGAAGCACCTTCTACATTTTTGTTATAGAATTATTGCTATACGGACACATACAATAACAGTTCATACATAGCAGTTGAGTGCTGGTAAGCAAAATGTGATTGCCAATAACAGTATGTTTTAAATGTTTTGACACAAACTGAATAAATACATAGTCAAAAATAAATATTTGTCTCACTAGAATAGATGCATGACAACATTAAACTGTGCCATGTATTTCAGGCATGTACTTTATATTTTTAAAAATTTGTCAGGATTAATTGGAGTCTACTGCATCTAATTTAAGGGATTTGAATAATTGGGTTACTGTATTTATCCAATCATTACACGCTGAACTAGAAAGAAGCAAAATGGCTGCTGTCATCAAACAAAATTAGCCAGTTTTTTTTTCAGACCTACCGAATTATTAGAATTCTATTTGACTGCAAATCTTTTAAACAAAATTACAAAGAAGACTGTTAAACATGTTGGCTACAGTTAGATAAGCATAAAAAAGCCATGGACATTTTTTGAATATACATTTTTAATATGGTTTATTT
Organism: Callitettix versicolor; assembly: GCA_022606455.1. Taxonomy (NCBI): domain Eukaryota; kingdom Metazoa; phylum Arthropoda; class Insecta; order Hemiptera; family Cercopidae; genus Callitettix; species Callitettix versicolor. Next base: position 63,626,059 of record CM040183.1, read on the forward strand.
TGATCATAACACAAAACAAACTTTTGAACCTAATAGCAACAAAAAATTGCTTATGACCTTTTTAATTAGTTCTTCTCTACGTAACAATTTCATACTCACAAATAACCCTGAAACATAATTAAGCTGTCAGTAATAAAACAGTGTTCAAATTAACACAACAAAATTAGTCTTCTTCATGTTCAAAATGAAAATATTATCCATATAGATTCAAAACATGTACAATAAAACACAGTGGAAAAATGCATTTTTGTAACTAGCTTTCAATACTATAGTTCAACATACAGTGGATGGTGGTTATGTCATATTAACAGATTTTTTTATGTTTTCAAATTATATTATTGTTTTTTTTATAGTAGTTGTACATGTAGAATCTCTTCACAAATATTTTACAAATTAAGTTTTGTTTATTTTTCAATCGATCATCATAGATTCATGTTTTTCTTTAATTACAAATAGTTATTTGTTTGCCTACTTAATTCACTATGCCACAAAATATAATATTTGTGATATCTACTACACATTGTCATTGTTAGCGTGATTAAAAAAGGGAACACAGTATGCAGGGAGCCTGCATAATGGTTTGCTCATTCAAATGTTGTTAGTCTGTCTGTCATTTTCATAAATATTCTGTAACTGTATGCTTTTCAAAGATGAAACTTTGAAAATAAAAATATCTTTTGTAAATTTAATTTGACATTTAAATTACCATTTTATTGAATGGTAGACATTTTGTTGTATTTTAAATTTTTACATTAATTAAACCTCCTTCTCCCACCAGATTGATCCACCCTTAGAAAATAATAATTGAGAATCTACAGTACTTGTATGGGTCATCCTTGATAAGATACAGTAAGTAGGGTACCTCTCATTCCTCTTGAAGTTTTAAAACTGAACATCTGAAATTGGTTGTTTAATATTTTTATGTACTTATTTATAGTTTTTTTAATAGAATAATATTAAAAAAATAATATTAATTATATAATAAATTATTGAATGTGAATACAAATATATTTCAAATATTGTTAAAACAATATTTATGTTTACTAAAGTAAAACATTTTATTAAAAATTTGCCAAAAACCTAAATTTTAATGTCCTCTCCTATACTTATAGACTTCTGTGTAAAAATATTTATTTATACTTATAAAGCCTAGTTGAATTCTTTTTAAGATTTAAAGGAAGAATTATAAAGGTATTCACAGAAAGCTATAAAAATGTGACTAAAACAAAAATGGAGAAATTCATGTACACTTTCTATATTGTGCTCTCTTATTATCATTTGTATTGATTGCATCTTACACTATTATTTTTACTTCTTCACAATTAATGATTATGACTTTATTAGTATGATATTCAAGACATTTTTTTAAAATAATTTTCTACCTGATATCAATATTTGGGATCTCTAGGAACTTACAGTCTTTTTTCTGTGTGTAAAAACCAAGAAAATTGTATTTTAAAATTAATTTTAAATATATTTAAACTTCTGATTTATTTTAAAAGTAAATAACATATACTTCTATAAAAAATTCAATATTTTGAAAGAAATAATTAATAATTCAAAGTGATAAATAAATAAGGAGTTGAAAAGAAGCAAAAAATCTCAATTTATTAAGATCGATGTGATCTTTTTTACTTTTGAGAAACTAACCATATTATTATTAAACATACTTTTCACATTATTATTTACCAGCTGTGTATATAATACCAGCCACCATTGGTTAATTTATTAGACAAATTTTAAACTGTTTTGTCTTATGTACTGTAGTAATAATTCTACATGTGACGATCTCATTTTATAATAGTGATTCAGTCTTAACGCACTGCTACTCCATTAATAGTAACTGTTGCTCCATTACTTCTCCTTGATATTGGTGAAGGTTCATAATGACTTGTTTCTTCATACGGTGCGTCGTACATTTCTTCAGGCTCATGGATATTTTCATAAATGTTATTATGAAGACTGGAACCATCATTTAATGTAGCGTATGACATAACAGCAGCATTCTGGTCCTCTTTTCTCACAGCTCCTTCTATGTTTTCTGTATTTTTAACTGGAGTCTCCTTACGTCTGAAATTATGAAAATTAATACCATATTAATGAAATGCATTTTTATACAATTAAAAAATTAATTAAAAGAATGTGATATATTGTTCTATACTTGTATAGTACCCAACAGACTTTCTAGTAGAACATTTTTTGGTTCAATGAATTTTGCATATTATGTTTTGGATTATAAAAAAATCATTGAAAAGTCATTTTATTTAATAGTTCACGATAACATGAAATCGTAAAATTTGTTATTATTACTTTTTATATAGGTATTTGATATCATTTGTGTATAAAGACCAATACTCAACATTCTGAGAGTATAAGTCAACTTGCATTCATATGTTCTAAACCTAAAACATTTTGTGCAAAATTGTTCTTGATTTTAGTAATTTTTATTGTCTTATAAAGATTTCAAATAACTAATTCAATAAGTTCAAATAAAGTGTAATCATCATATTTTCCAGATGCAGTTTCAGTGTAAAGAGTAATACTTACAGCCTTAAATAAATAAGCCCTAATATTAAAAGTAAGAACACAACAACGCCAGCGCCAACTCCTATTGTAAGTCCAAATGTTTGTGATTCATTTACAGGACCAGCAGACACTAAAACAAATAAAAATTTCTCTTATAAATTGTTTACATATATTTTAACAGACACTACTTACCATTAGTTGGAAAACAGAACTTAATATAACTGTTACATGAATGGCAAACAATAATGATTTATTACAGCCAACCTAAAATTATTGATACTTTATGAAATAAACGATATTTAGGCCTCAGATATCAGATTCATCTTGAAATTATAGTGAATTCAAACGTCCGCAAAGTGTTAAATTGACCAACGTGTTGACAAGAATCTGATTTAATACTTAATTAAGTATTAATTAAAAAGTAGCTCTAAATAACTTTAGAAAATTTAGCTTTTTTACTATAACTAAAACATTATTAAAGAGCTGTCCACATTTAACAAGGCAGTACTTATTTTGAGTAAATCTGAAATGATAAATTTAATAATAAGTAATTTTACACAACAAAGATACAAAAAAAGTTTTGCCCCAAAAAAAAAAATCCAAAGTTTTTGCCATTTATAAAGCCTATAGTTATAACATTGCAACAAAATTTTTATCATGCATAAAGCCTATAGCTCTAGTATTATGTATAAAAAAGTTAAATAGTTTCTAAAACATTATTCACTACCTGATTACTTAAATTGACTTAAGAACAACCTGATTACTTAAACATTAAGTAAAGAGCAACCAGTCTTATTCTTAATGTTTAGTATTGTTTCGATCACTTCTGGTCATATTATTCACATTTTTTTAAAAGGTTGTTTTTATCATTTTTATCATATTTTAAGTTGATCTTTATCAACTTGTGTTCAGTATTTACAATGTTTTTGTAACTTCTAACATTTTTACTGCATTTTTATTTTCATGCTGTTCCCTAACTTTCACAATTTATCCATGAATTTTAAATTTAAAAAAATTACTTTCTACATTTACTTTTATTATTACATATTACAATATAAAACAAAACTATTATTTTAAAATAAGTCCTTTTTTATATGCACTGTAATAATATTTGTGTTTTTTCCTACCAAAAGTAAAGAAACTATTATTATAGTAGTTAAATTAATTTTAAAGACATTATAAAATGGTTATCAATAAAAGGTAAACTAAAATAATAACCTAGCTCCACACTATTACTAAGCTTAAAGTTTAAGAAACAACGTTCAGTAAATATTTTTTATAATGTAATATGTAATGATATAAGGTATATTTTAATTGGAAAGCTAATATTGTGAATAAATAATGATTTTTAAAAGTTATAATTTTTTTAAAAATAGTTTATGCCCTTATTGGAGCACTTTAATCAGTTCATACACCTCCAAGTCCAATATCACTATTGAGAGACTAGCGTTTCAGCCTCTTCTTCTGTTCCCAAAATTTCTTCATCCTGTCCGACCTGGTTGCCTTCTGGTCATTAGTTATGGGTAGGTCTTTTGTACAAATGTTGTTAGCTTGAATCGCAGATATTTATTCCTTAGAATTCTCTTCTCTTTAATTAATTATAATTAAAGTTTTTTATAATTATATGAAAATTTTATAAAGTCTTTAATTCAGAATAGAGTCTACAATTATCATTGGTACAGTACTTACATATAAACAGGCAGGACCCATAAGCCTACAGTTAATCACTTTAAAACTGAAATTATGAAATAAATTACCATCGTTGTATATAAATATTGTGTTATAAATAAACACAATCAAGATAAAATATTATAATCAATGAAAAATTTTAATTTATAATATAACCTTGACTATATATACATGCTAAAAATTCTGGATTTTCAACAAACATGTAACAAACCAGAGTTATAATGGTTTTCAAAAAATAGCAGTACAAACTTTGGTAGACATAAGTTCATCAATTCTGATCATTTTGGACTATAGTCGACTTACTGCAGTAATGGAAACGTTTTTAGTGTTGTGAATTAAAGTCAATTTACGCAGTAAACAGTGAAAATCTCAAATTCACTGTAGTTGATTTTTGCAGTGAAAAGGTTAAATTGCATTTATCTTTAGTAAATGTCAACAGAGTGGTGGAACTGCTTCAGAATAGCAGAAGGGTGTGCCAGGCAGCTGAGATCACAGGATTTTCATTACCAAACACCAGTACTGTTGTTATTCTATTTAGGGTGATTGGTGGTAATGGAAGAAGGTCAGGATCTGGTTGAGACCAAGTAACACATGCCAGGAATTACTGGTTTATTGCTTTATTAAGTTTATAGAATCAGTTTTCAACTTCTGTTGAAATTTTAATGACTTTGGATGAGGTAAAGAGTGAATTGACAGTGAGAAGAAGGTTACAGGAAAGAGGAGTAATCACCCCTCAGCCTGCCACTGGCCCAAGATTGACTGCATGTCATCTTACTTGCAACTTGCACACAACCATCCATAACTGTACTATGAGCTAATGGAATAGAGTATTGTTATTTGACAAGTCCAGATTCTCTCTCAGATCTCTTGACAGACATGAATGAGTGTGGCAAAGATGAAGGGAACAGTGTACATGAGGTAACATATCACTCAAGGATAGTTTCAATTGAGGTTCTATCATGATGTGGGGTAAGGTATGAAGAAAGCACACACGGAGCTAGTAATTTTTGATAGTGGATTGTTAAATGCTCAAGGTATGTAGAAAAGGTTTAAACATAAAATATTACAGTTTTTGCAGGATTCATTGTCCAAAATTTTATTTTACTGCATAACAGCAATAGGTCCCATACTGCTGATGTGTTTTAAGACTACCTTTGAGAGGTGCCAATAAATGCAATGGATTGGCCAGTGCATAGTTCAGACCTAGTCACTGAAGAGAGCTACTGATCATACAACATCCTCAACAAGATCTACTGGCATAATGGAATAATATAAATCAACAGGTCATCCTAGACATGATTGAGAGTGGAAGCTGTCATCAAGGACCAAGGAGGTAAAACAAGGTACTGAATTTGTGAAGAGGAAACCTTACGTTGTAGCAAAAGTTACCAATAAGTTACCAGTAAAAGTTTTACAAAATAAGGTACAAATATTTCATTTTGCAATTATTATTAAATATGTAACAGAACGTTTTTATTATTCTAATATTTTTTTAAACTACAAATTTGATACATTTTGGCAGTTGTATTACGTTTTATTCATTTTGTTATATTTTTATTAATAATATTATTTTTCATTGGTTTTCAACTTTAAGAAATATTTAAGAAAAATTAATTATCCTACTATTTCTGTATCTCAGAATTAATTTGTAGAAGAAATAATATATAAAAATAATTTGTATGACATTAATCTTATTATTATAATAAATTATAATAATATATACAGTATTAATAATTTTGGTTTTCCAGTACACTTACATTCACATCTAGGTTCTTCTCCAGACCAAAGGCCATCTTCCATACATTTTCTTAAATATGGCCCAATCCTCTGGTAGTTAGGAACACAATGGTATTCTATTGCACTGTTATATGTAGTTTGATTGACAACAATAACACGCCCATTTTCTATTGGACCTGGATGGAGACAGTCTACAGCTAAACAGAGAAAAAAAAAATTAAGTAAACATGTGTTCTAATAGTAATTGAAGCATTATAACATCACAAAAATCTTATGTAACATTTTAAATAATAATATATATAATGCACCATAAAATGGTAATCATTTTATCATTTTATGGTATATTATACCACTACCAAACGGACAGCTATAGCTCAGTTGGTAGGATAGTAAGCAATTTGCTACAATTCTATCCTGTATACAGGTTCATTCTAGTTACTATTTGTATTCTATTAAGTTGGTTGATTAAATTAATAACACATTTGGTAGTACACTCAAACTATAATTAACTTCAGAATAATAGAATAAGGAATTAATAAACTGTTAACATAATTTTATGTACACACAGTATAACCATTTCAGTCAGTCGCTATTACTCACTGTTCTAATTGTTAACCTGCACTCTGCTTATTATGTCACTACATTACACTACTATTGGAGTGTAATCCATGTAATAAGTCCATCCTCTATCTTTAATACTCTAAATGAAGGTGTTAAACTATGAAAGAAGTATGAAATAAAAAATGTATTTCTTTACATAAATAAAAGAATTAAAACCACATAAAATCAAATTTAAAGCTTATTACAATGCTTTGTTGTAATATAACAGAAAATAATATCATTGGGAAGCCCCTAACTAAATTAAATTAGTAAGTGTGATGTACTGATAATATTTAATTTATTAATTTTAGCCAAGATAATTTTAAATTTCAAGATTATCTTCATATCAAGGTGAATATAATAACACATGAATGATGATGAAGATCAAATGTCTTTTCAGGATACTTTAAAGTGAATCTAAAGGCACTTTATACTCGTGGATCATATAAGAGGGCCAAAGGGCCACATAAGAAATTCAAATTTTATACGAAATTTGAGCCTGAAGGCTGCTAAAAGTGAATCCATCCCTGAATTTACATTAATGTGTCTCCTGATCAGAGTCCCAAGCCTTACTTTGTTAGCAGTCCCTATTTAAGCAAGTATGTTTCGTTTGACAAGACTGCGCTTAACCTCTAACCCCATCCGTTTCAAATCTACTAAAAGTAACGGATTTCACCATTGCAAATATTTTTCTATAAAAATTTAGAAGATAAAAATATATTGTTTTCTCTGATTGTATATTAACACTTAATTCCTTCTTTGTGTGATAGTCACATTTCTCCTTATGGGACCGTGTACTGACTTTTCTCACAGTTACGAATAACTTTAACTTACTGGTTCTCCAACAACTTAGTAAAACATATAAACTAAATAGCCAGATGAGTATACTAAATCCTAACTAAATCACTCTTTTTTCAGTTTTTGAACTCAACACAAATGTAAGTGAACAGTTATAACAATAAAACTCCATATAATAATTGAACTTCTGTGTATAAACTTTGTGCCATTACTTGTATTAATTACTGTACAGTAATCTAACAACTACAGGACTCAGGTGGCTGCATGTTCTTTCTTGGACATTCTAAACACCTCACCAAAAGGGGTAAGTTCACTTATGGTTATGAATTTGGTGTGTACAATTTATATGAGTCAAATTGCTCACATATTGATTCTCATGATGATGGTAGATTTTAGTTGATCTATAATTAATTTGCAATTAGAACTAAAATTATTAAATTATTCAATTACAATACAAAGAATTTCATTATTTGAAATAACTAAACATATTTGTAGTAAACATTAATTCTATTAAACATTTATAATTAACATTTTGTTCTACGACTTGTAGTAACAATTTTGATATCAAACAATTAGTGTTTAACACGTCATGGGTATTAACCGAATTAGTTATTAAATTAACATCAACATTCATTATTGCTTAACAGTTATAAAAACAAATTAATTTTATCTTACGTTTGCAAGAAGGAATTTTGCCACTCCAAGTTCCTTTCTTTATGCAAATTCTTGTAGAGTTGCCTTCCATTGTTGTTCCTCGAGGACATGAATAGTGTGCAATTCCACCAACACTATGAGTGCTGACTTGTACTGTCATAAGTCCTTCATTCTCTGGATCATTACATACAATCTCTGGAAATATATAACAAAACTAATTATATTAAATACATAATATGAAAATTAATAATATGTAATTACATTAAATAATTGTATAAAAGTTTAATTTCAAGTAGATATTTCATACCATAATTTACATTAATACTTTAAATACCTGGCTGAATATTCCTTATACTATTTTTCAAATTACAATTTTAATAATGAAAATGTCATCACAAAAAATTCTTTTTTGATAAAAATAAATCCTGTAATTCATCCTAATATTGATTGCAAATATGCAAATTTATCTGAAACAAGTGCTTTAAAATAAGACCTAATATTCTGATATATTTTAAAGTATTTATAGTCACACAAGTTAGTATTTACAAATACTGTTCCTACTAAAAATACCACTGTATAGTAGGTTTTTCTTTTAAGTATAAACATGTTTTAAAAATTCACTAAAGTTGGATAGTTTATAAAAAAAATATTTTTTATATTTCCTAAATTTACCTCTACAAGTAGGCGTGTCAGAACTCCATGTGCCATTTTCCAAACACAGTCTTCTGGGAAATCCATCTAACTCATAATTTTCTTCACATTCATAAAGAACTGCTGCACTATAATATGTGGCATTCGAGGGCAGAGTAAAACGTCCATGTACAGGTGCAGTAGGTAACCCACAATCAACAACTACACAAACATTCATTTTAATGTACAAATAAACATTTCTATCATAAATTAAACTCATTTTAATGCAATGTATAATTAATATTGTAATGTCTGTTATTTTTTATCTCCTATAATGAACTTGTATTCATCACATTTTACATTGTGATCTATTCAACCCTAATTATTTATAGGTAACATTAAAAACCAATAAAACCATGAATGTATAAAGAAGAAAAATGAAAGAATTTTTTTTAATTTAATAATTTTAATAATTTTGCATATTTTTTTTAAATGTTAGTTGTATATACCACACAGTAATAACTGTTTTGTTACAAAAACATTTAATTTATTTCTGTACTTCTGAAAATAAATATGTCAAAATCTATAATACTGTGTTGTAATAACATTTTTTTAAATAATAAAATGTCTCTCATATTTTTTATTTCATAACAGTCTTCCTGCAAATTAACACAATGGATACTTTCAATACAATTTACATTATTTTTAATATAGCCCTACCCGCTATGATCACTCTTAAATTCAGGCCATTTGGTTTGAAGCCCAGACACATCTATATTCACATAAATAATACTTTATGAATAAAATAAAATAATGTATATAGTTCTCTTACAATAAATTTGAAATTTATTAATTTATAATTTAGAAACATTCTCTTGAAAAGTTCTCCTCACTCAAACTCAAATTAAGATATATGGTTCATATTACCTTTTTATTTCAGCTGAGCTTAGTTGAGGTTATCTTAAATTTACCAGTCATTAACACACTTTACAGTGTTTAATGACTTTACACTTTACATTAACTCAGTGTTTAAATTGAATTTCCATTCTAAACACATAAATTTTTTGTTAGGTCAGATTTTCTTTATTCAGACGTTACATTGTTGCTTTTACTATGATAAAAATTCTTTTAGATATATTATGTCTGTTGTCCCTCGTTTGTGTAGCCTATTTCAACTTCCATCCACATTTTTTTAGCAATGCCTATTTACTTTAATTGTAGCCATGTATCTGTCTTCTGTGTTTCGTTTCTCTTTAAATTAAATTACAATGTCATCCGTTTATCTATACCTATAATTAACCTATATACTCTAATATTTCATCTTTTAAACAATAAAAATAACTTTTTATAACTGTTAATAATAAACTTTTGTTGGCTTCACCTTCAAATATCATTACAGTGTGTTCACCTTTAAATATCTTACATCACATAGAACACTAAAGTATCCTCCGTACTTAACATGATAACTCATGCAGATATAAATAACTCACCAACACATTTTTTCATGGATAAAATTACCAAAATATTATTTCCAAAGCAAAATTACAGTTGAAAAGCTGATAACAGAAAATACCTTTCTCTCCCCGTTTAATATTCATCATATTCTTGTAGTATAAACATATAATCTAATAAGTCATTCTGTTATTTAATAAAATACATAAATATGCCAGATTGCATCCATTGCCTCATGAATAGTACTTCTACTGTTCATTCTATATTACTAATTTTAGAAGTCCTATAAACAAATATATTGCAGTAAAGATGCTGCTAACACATTTTGGTTTAGCATGTGTAATGCTACAAATTTATCTATAGAAATTTTTTTATTCATCCAATATACTGATGTTAGCACTACAACGTGGGTCTGCTTTGTCAGTAAAAATACATGTTATAACTGATGACCAGTATATTCTATAAAATGCCCCAATTTAATATCTTCTTAAAACATCAGTGAATTAGAAAATTCACTTTATTTCATAATTTTTTGTACTTAAACAGCAGTTCTTCATTCCTTCTTCCCAAATCCTACTCTGCCTTCACTATACCATCATAATATTTCTAACATCACATTAAGAAGATTTAAAGGCCATTTGAAGATGTCATACAAAGTGAAAAAAACCAGCTATTCAAATCACACACTAACCCCAAATAAAAACAGAGTAAAAATCTCTAAATGTTTTTAAAGTAAATGTGTTTACTCTGGTTTATTACCATTGATAATATTATAGAATATTGCCAGACAGTTTCAGATTCTTATTTAGTTTAATAATTGCCTTAATTTAAAAAATATTTGAAAATGTCCATGAAATTCCAATTACATGAGCTCAGTAAAGTTCCATAAAAAAGTGGATACATGAACGCAGGTTTAATGATTCTGAAATTTTGTTACTCCAAAAATACTTACATATACATTGTGGAATTTCACCACTCCAACGTCCATTATCTTCACACGTACTGAGGGGATCTCCAAGCACTTTGTACCCACGTTCACAGCGGTACTTAACTAATGCACCAATTTTGTATGTTGCAACCGAAGTTGCTGAATTAGCTGTTTTTATAAGTGTCCGGCCATATACACGATCATTTCCAGTAACCGATAAAATAGCATGATCAGTTAATATCGGTTCAGGACAACGGATTTCTGAAAAGAAAACTAAATTGTAATTTTGTTTACATTGAAGTTAATGACTAAAGAACTTTTTACAAATTTACAAATTATTTAAAATTTTATCAAACTATACAAGTAAATCAGTGAAATTTGACATAAGACATTTGTATTTTAACAATTGATTAAAATGTACTATACATGTTTTGTTTTTTTAAAATGGGCACATAAGCAAAAATAACTTAATTTCATGTATATAAAGAAAATTTCAGCTTTTTTCAACTATTTTAAGCAACATTCAGCATTATAATTAACACTAACTAAATGTGAGCTATATAAATTTCTTGTATCTTTACTCTATTTCTCTCACTATTGTTTTAAATATAATTATCTTTCTACCAAATATCTTATACTGTAGGCCTATTCATAAAATTTAAATTTAGTGTTTCAGAACTAATTTGGCTCAGACACTTGTAAATATGAAAGAAATATAGATCTGAAATGTGTAATATATATTATTAGATCTTTATACTACAACTTAAGCTAATAAATAAAATAAAATTAGACTGCAGAATACTTGTTAGTAGAATATGAAATTATATACAAAATGTACAGTATATTGTATTATTACTGTACAGTTTATTACATACATACTGTATTGTAAAGTAAATACACAATTTTATATTATTTTTTTTTATTATGGATTTCACTAATAGTATGACAAATTTTACTTGTTACTTAGATTTTAGAAATTTTTAATCTGTCCTTTCTTCAGCTTTGCATTTTGGTTTAAGTTTACACAAAACGAACTTGTCAAAAAAGTGATTTTATCCTGTTTCTTTTTCAATTGGTTTTTTGATGGTTACTTCTTCAAACTTACCCCTCTGGGCGTAATTTCATAGTTTTGTCATACACTATTTATAACATCAACATTGTGAAGTCAGGGTAGAATGGTAAGTGAAAGACCCTTAGCACTCAAGTACTCAGTGTTGTATTTTGTCCAAGAGAGATCAGATAGAAAAGAAAAAGAAAAGGAAGAGAAGGTCTCAAAGACTAGAAGAAGGAGATACAGGTTAAGGTCCTTGGGATTGCCAACTCTACACTCACAAGAAGTTAGCCCCTGAACAAATTTTAAACATTAATGTTTTATATTTGTCTGGAATATAATTCAAATTCTAAAATTATGAAACTGTTGATTCAGAAACTACATAATCACTTTGAATTAATGAGACACTTGATCTACAAGACTAATGGTACAAGTTGTTATAATTAGAGTAGCAAGTAATTAGATTAATTTAATTATATTTAATTGCTCATACCTTCACACTTAGGAGTGCCTTCACTCCACTGTTTGTTGTCAAGACATTTCCTTATCTTAGGCCCAACAAGTCTGTAATTCCTTACACAGCTGTAAGTTATCTCGCTGTCTATATATGTTGTACCATTTATATAAGCCGCAGATCCATACAACATTGGAGGCACTTTTCCACAATCAATGACTAAAAAAAGAATCTTGTTTGTTAATAAAGAAGTAGTTAACTAAAAATACAATTAAACTTAATATTATTAAATTAAAAGTTTTATTTTTGTTACAGTAAAATTATCAGTAATCTTATCAGGGAAACATTAACTAATACATTCTCCAAAGTTCAATTCATGGGAGAACTTTCCACCCCTTTTGAGATTAAAACAGGAGTCTGACAAGGAGATCGACTTTCTCCATTGTTATTTAATTGTGCTCTAGAAAAAGTAGTTAGAGAGTGGAACGTGAATACGCATAATGGAATCAGACTAGGAACTAAGAACAAAGGAATTAAGGTAAATTGTTTGGCTTTTGCATATGACATGGCCTTACTAGCTGAGACATTGGAAGAAGCTAAGGAACAGACTTTTGAACTCTAGAAGCAAGCGTTAAAAATGGGTCTCAAAGTTTCATTTGAAAAGACTAAAATATTGACAAACATACAAAAACCACCAAAAAAGCTTCAAGTGGGAGAACAATACATTGAGATAGTCAAAGAATTCAAATTTCTTGGGGAATGGAGCAGCTGGAACGCCTTAGAGAAAAAAGCTATGGAATCTAGGAGAAATAAAGTTGAATTAGCCTTTCAACTTACCAAGGACACATACAACAAGAAGTCCTTCTCCTGGAATACAAAGATAAGGCATTATCATACGGTAATTAAACCAGAAGCCTTATATGCAGCTGAAACATTATCTCTCACAACCCAGGGCCCAATTGAAAGGCTGGAGATCAAAGAAAGAAAGATATTAAGAAAAATCTTAGGCCCCAAATTCCGTAACAACCAATTACTCCACATCAGTAATGAAACTCTTTACCAAAAAACTGAAACACTATCAGACACAATAAGAAAAAGAAGAATTGATTTTTATGGGCACATCCTCCGAATGGACAAAAATAGACTAACCAAAAAAATATTTGACTATTTTCGCAATAGAAGAGCCAAACCACTTTGGTTTAGAGAAACAGAGAAAGACATAAGAGAACTACAAATCACTGACACTATGCTCATGGATAGAACAGCCAAAACAATAACCAAGGACAAGAAGCAACGGTTCCAAGGCAAAGTCAAATCCAAGTGAACGATCCAAATCTCTGACGAAGAAAGAATAGCAAGATCACAACGAATGAAGCAATACTGGGCTACGAGGAAGGTAAAGAACATTAAAAAGTGATTGATTTAGTGTACCCCAAAGTTGGGCGAAACAAATAAAGAGAGAAAATTATCAGTTATATCTTTTGTTGTAATGAAAAGCTATAGTTCATTAATTAATAAGTGCAGTAGTAGCTCAGAGTTATATCACAATTGCTTCTGCAGAGAGTAGAATAAGTCAGGAATCCTTATTCCTACATATTATACATTATTTGTATCATTAATGTAATGCTAAAATCAAGAATGTGGTTCCAAAGACTGAATTTCTTATTGAAATATCACATTGAGTCATTTACTTTAATTTCAATTACACACTAAATAATACCACTTCAATACACTGTTAATTACAATTCTTCCCAAAACAAACTTTTGAAAAATAAACAGAACACAGAAGAAACTACAAAGCCAAACCTAAAATCTTTATTAAACAAATTTTAAAAATAAACCAAACAGGGCAAAAAGCTATAGACCAAAAATTATATCTTTACTAAATATTATTACATGGAAATTATAAAAAAAATTAATGAACAATTAAATATGTGTAAATTAAATATAAAACAAAATTAAAATTTATGAAAAAATTGATTTAATTACTGAATTTGTATATTATTTTATACCAAACCTTATTAAAAAAATTTAATTTAAGTGTACATAATATGAACAGTTAAAATAAAGAGCACTCTGCAGAAATAAAGTAATTATTAAATCAGGGAAAGCCAGAACACTGAATAGAAATTCACAGTAGACTAAGCACAAACAAACAATACGAACAACTAGCAAAAAACTGGCCTAATGTTAATTTTTTTACTAAACAATTTATAGGAAAGCACACCCTTACTGACTTGTTTGCTGGGTAGCAGAAACAGATTTCCTACCTTCCTAACATTATATGAACAGCACAAAAACAATATAAATACCATACAAATGAAAGAAATTAATAACATATATCAAGAAACAAAATAGCAGTGACATAATTATGAGTTAACTTTAAATGGAGAGAATTCAGTATTAATTAGATTATTAATGTTGTAATTAAGGTAGATAGTTTTAAGAATGGATCAATCAAATAATAATAAAAAATTATATATAAGGTGTGTTCAGAAAGTAAGTACTGTTTTAAAAAAAATATTTTCTTCTTTTTTAAAAAAAAAAAAAGAAAAAATACCTTAAAAGAGGATAACTTAAATTACTTTTCTACATAAATTCTATCAATATTCAAACACTTGTCTGCCATAGCAGTCAACCAACTTATCCAGTCCTTCCTCAAAGAATGTCTCCCCCTATGACAGCCATAGCTGAACAGAATGTTTCATGTCGTCGTCAGTTTCAAAGCACTTATCACCAAGCTTATGTTTCATGTGCAAGAACAGGTGGTTTCATGATATTAAGTAATAGTAATGATATAGATGTTACATATACCATATGATAGTTGTTTTTATATGTAAAAATTCATAATTCGGAAATTAGTATAAGTTATGAACAACTGGTTATAACTTACACGTTTGTCAGCCATGAATTAAAGGCAATGGCTGACAACATTTAAAAAGTTGATGTCACGGCACATAGCCAATATGTATTTTTTTGAAATAATGCATAGCATTTTTAAAACAACCCTGTGGGGAATAGCAAAAATACTTATAAAACTAATATCACAGAAATGAAAACATTTGTAAATACATCGAATACAAAAAGTTCATTATTCATTTTATTTACTCATTTTATATGTGTCTCTTTATCTATTGTAATTTGTTACTCTCTTAATAGTGGAAGGTTAACCATGACCTAGCCTATTTATTACATGCTTGTTTCACTTCTAGTTGAGAGCATATCAACCATAAGACTATGGTTGTCTATGCCTGCCTGTGCTCTAAAGTGAAACTGAAGCGAGAAGTAGTCAAATATTTGAAAACTATGTCACCATTTTTATTCTGTACGTAAGATATATAACTATTTCCAACTTGAGATGCTAAGTAGAGTAATATTATATATAAATTTTTAATTATATAAAAACTTATATGTACAACATTTTTTAATACTTCTAAATATTTTCAAACTTTTTAATACACAGTAACAAAACAATTAAATTATTTAATTTCAATATTGTGCAAAAACAAACAATAAGGTGAGTGTTGTTTTTTCTAGAGACTTAAGAAATATGTACAGTTATACTCAATATTTTCATTAAATATTTATACTTTTAGGTATTTTTCATGAAAGTAAAAAAAATAATAATAGATGCTTAAAATGTATTTACATTCACAAGTAGGAGGATCTCCACTCCATTCACCCTGCGGAGTGCACTCAAGGGTAGGTCTGCCGTTAAGTAAATGGCCAGCTTCACAGTGGTATTCGATGGTAGAGTGCACGTTAAAGTCATATCCTACAACATACCCATCCTCTGGAACCTCTGGCTCCGGACAAGTAATTACTATAAAATAAATTTAAAACAAAAAATATTAAACTACATAAAGTAAAAAAAATATTAATCACAAATTTTAAAATTAAAGTAATTCACTTTAATATCTTTACTATTTATGCACACAAACATTATTGAAATAGGTTGTTAATCAGATTTATTTAATTAATGAAATATGATAGTCTCACAAACTTGGCCTTATTTGGGATGGAACAATACCGAGTTTCTGAGATATCAGACATTAAAATTAAATTACACACACACACACACACACACACACACACACACACACACACACACACACACACACACACACACACACACACACACACACACACACACACACACACACACACACACACACACACACACACACACACACACACACACACACACACACACACACACACACACACACACACACACACACACACACACACACACACACACACACACACACACACACACACATATATATATATATATATATATATATATATATATATATATATATTTGAAAATTATGAGCTAATGAATATGTTTTAAGATTAAAAATAAATAAAAATAGTAATCATTGCAGATTTCACATATTATGGGAGGTAATAATCCAGTTATCTTTCTATATGAAAAAAAGGATAATTTTGACCAATGGCAATCTTCTCTGGGCCTGAGTGTAGCAAGGTAGACATACAGCTCATTGCAGCTACTTACATATATATTTGTTTCAGCACAATGACAAATTCTGGATAGGTGAGTCCTATGTTAATCAGCAGTAGTAATTTGAAAGCACTATCTGCCAGTGACAACTTTTTTGTCTCCTAGCCAGCAACTTCATTCCACCATAATTTTTCCTTTTAAGCGCTTTCTACATATTTACACAATCTTATACATTAATACATTTGTATCTTTGTTTGTAGAAAGGATTTATTTCCAGAACAGTTGTGTAATACTGTATAATTTCCCCCCAAACCATCTTCAAATACATGCAACATCATATTACTACAATTCTTCTGTATGTTGAAGCTATTAAATTTGCCTGCAGAGGTTGTTAAGTAATCTGGATTGTGTTGGCTTATTAAGTGCTGATATTGTGAGACTCTAATACTTACTGTACCTTGCCACATTTATTATACTTTATTTAATTACCACTGGATCTTATTTGTTAATCACTTATGTCAAATACTAGTTACATTAAACCCAAAATAAAATTATAAATTTATGAGCTACAGATTATCTTAATCAAAAATTTAGTTTTGTTTAAGAATAAGTAAGTGTTACTTTGAGGATGAAGGAAAGGAAATATAAACATTTGCATACTTACATTCGCATGAAGGTGGATCAGAAGACCACTTGCCATCACGCATACAGGTTATCTTGCTGCGGTTAGGTGGCTCGAGCCAATAGTCCGAATCACAGCTGTACTGAGCTAAACTGCCATGCGTAGTGGTGCCATTTAGCAAAGCATATCTTCCATTATCAATATTAGGAGGAGCTCGGCAGTCAACGTACTTACAGGTGGGAGCTTTACCAGACCACTGACCTCCCAATCCACAAGTCAAAATCTAAGAGACATATTTATAATCAATTATTTGGCCTAGATAATAATTATTAAAGCACATAAAACAGCAACATTAAAACGTCTGAAGAAGTTTTGAACAAAGAGATTTTGTGTTCTGTACATAGAAATGGGGAGTATAGGATAAGATATAATGATAAAATATATTGTCATTCTAATAAACCAACAGTGGAAATGCATATAAGATATTGTGATTGCCATATCAGCAGGATAGACAGTGAAGGAAAAGAATTATGCCATTAAATATAGATAGAAAAAAACCTAAAGTCTGACCAAGGATATTAGGATAAACCTAAAGAGATAATAGGATGTGAATTATACAGATGTGATAGATGCTCAGTGTGTCAGGGGATGAAAGTCTTTTGCACATTAAAAAAAAAAAACTTGGAGGCTAATGCTCAATTTATGGCTGTAGGACGGAAGTACCTATATGAATTGAAGATTACATAATAAATGTTAACATGTCAACATAAGTTTACATCATTCTTGCTTCAAATTCTCTTCTCTCTCTCTCTCTCTCTCTCTCTCTCCCTCCTGATTTTTGTGATTAGTAGACCTTTGCTAATCTGACCTTTCGAAATGTGACTCCTTGCCTAATCTGACTGTGCGGGCAATTACATTTTGTTGTCCTTGTTGTACAGTACATCTTCATCTGCCCATTCCTTATCTTTTCAATGGCTGCACTTTTGCTCAGTCTCTGCTGACCTGTGCAGACTTGTTTGTGATGAAAAAGGCCTAATGACTCAATTTGTTTGTGACGCTGGGATAGTGCAAACGTTTGGTACTGGAGCAATTTACTGTACGTAGTTAGTTCTTACATTGAAATACATTAGTTCTCCCACTAAAGTTGTGCAACAATGATACATTTGTTGGAGTGCTATTGTGTGCTACTGTATAGTGTTTTCATAATGCTGACAGAAAAGCATAAACATAAGACACTCTTTGACAGAAAATGTGAAAGTTTTGGAGAGATTAGACAAGGGTGAATCTGTATAAAAAATAGTTAAGTTGAATGTGTATGTTACTAAAATTAATGAATGGAAACTTTTTGCCTTAAAATCCTAAAGAAACCCAAATCATAAATTTTGGACAACATGAGGGTATGTACAAAAAGAAGAAAATGAACCTTGATTTTCAGTCCAATAATTAAGGAAATGACAAATATTTTATACACAATTTTGGAAGGAGAACATGCTGAATTTATTGCCAGTGAAGAGTGGCTATACTGCTGGAGAAGAAGGCATGAAATTTGTAATGTGCCATTTTAAGCAAGAAACTGTCAGCTGATGACTCTGTTGCTTCTGAGTTTATTTTACAATTTCAATACATTGTTAAGGACAATGAATAACACTTGAACAACTTTACAACAATGTTGAAATAAGATTGCATTAAAATACTTCATGCAAAAACATTTGCTGTAACAATTGGGAATTTGACATAAAAAAACTTGAAATTGAGAGACTATCAGTAACAATGCTAGTAGCACTTAAAAGCTTCCCATTTCATGATCTGAATATCTAAAAAAATCCCAAAAATCTTTTGTCTCTGCCAGTGTATGACTGTAACTAAAAATCAGCATGGTGGGGCAATTATCTTTTCAGAACATTTTTTTAAGAAAACAAAACAAACAGGAGGAAAATAAAACTTACTCTTCAAGCCTTATTTCTGCTAAACAATGCACCATCTCATCCAATACAGGAGGAACTGACAAAAAGTAAAATACAAGCCTTATTCCCACCACCTAATGCCACTTCCCCTACCCAGCCCATGGTAAAAGGTGTTGCTGAATTGCTGAAAAGAAGATATGAAAAATACATTGGATCGATTTTAGAAAAAAAAATAAAAATTAGTCTTACCTGTTTGACATTTAAAGCTATTAACAAAAGTTGCCACGTTACACATTAGCTGAGGCTTGAGAAGCATCAAATCTTCAAAAATCAAGGCATAAACTCTTTTCAACAATGAATGATTCTAAACATTGAAATGTGGCTAAGTGTTGATGAAGATACATGGGCTGTCACAAAAGATTTGTGGTGATGACAAAACAATCACAAAATGATGATCACATTTTTTACACCTTCTCAGAATTATGCAGATGACAATGAAAAAGAAAAAAAGGTGAAAGTGATGAAATATCCAACAAGATGCTAAGTAAGAATTCAATGTTGGTCTCCAATATATTGCACAAAACTTATCTTCAACACCAAAGAACATTTTGTGAATGAAAAAATGGTGGAATAAAGCTCTTCAATCCAGACTGGAGTCTTTCAAAAAAAGGAACTTTGAAGACTTTTTGTCAGAAAGATGTTTAAAAGGTAGACTCAAAGTTTGCTGTTTAACCTAAATCTTTTTTTACACAATTTATATTGTTTTATGTTGTAAACTTTTCTTCACTGTAACTTGTATTTTTACAATGTACAACTTGATTATAAATACAATACTGTATTTACAATTTGAGGTTTTATACTGTAAATAAATAGATATTTACAGTGTATAAATTTATATTGATATTGCACCTCTGATAATACAACATTTTTTACGTTCTAACCATAAACGCCACCTGTTAGTGATGGATCAGAAGGGGTATTCTGTAATAATGTTCTTCAAAATTCTTGTCTCATAACTGATAAAATTGTAATAAAATATTCTCAATGATCTTACCTGCTGTCCAAAAAGAATAAAGCCAGGCTGACAGTTATATGTAGCAGTTGATCCTGTGCGTTTCCCAGATACTTCAACAGTTACACCTTCTCCTTGAGGAGGTTCAGGGCACCAATCAACTATAATAATATAAACATAAATTTTTAAAATCATTAGAAAAATTTGATTTTCTTAATTTTGGTTCAAAGCACCATTACTGAGGTAATTTTTATTAAAATACGAGAGCTTTAAGACTATTATTATACTTTAAACCTTTGAGTGTTGCAGTATCATTATTTGCTATGTTACAAAAAATTGATAAAATGACTGTCACCATTTATGATGTTTAGAAATTCTGGTAATATTTTATGTAATACATAGTTGTACTTCAAAAGTTATTATTTGTTGATTGATGTCAGTGTCAGTTACCTCATATAACAGCAGATGTTGAATTATCAATTGCTGTATTATTTTCACAGATACGGTACTAAAACATATTATATGTGATTTTTATTTAGTTTTTTAAGTTTTTTGATATGGAATAACTTAAAAAAGTCCCAGGAAATTTTTTATAACTCAAAATTCAGTTAGAACTTGTTTTCAGTATTTTTATTACATTTTTTTGTAAATTTTTTACAAAAGACCATTTTTACTATGTACTATGTTTTTTTGGTTCATCGCCAAAACAGCATAACAAAAATTATAAAAATATGTTGAATAGTTATTTTACAACCTATTTTCTCCCAAATGTTTGCAAATTAAAGCAAAACTGGCTAACATTTTATGCAATGATTTGGTGAAATAGCTGAAACACTCAGTGTTTTTGATGCTTTTTCATTATATCAAGTTATTTAGTTATAATAAAATAATTCATTAAAATCATATAAATATATAAAAAAATTAAAACACTCATAGTTTAATTACTGAGGGGAAAACTTTTTTTAAAAGTAGATGGTTTTATAAAAATACTTGTGATTTATACTAACATAAACATTGAGGTTGTTTGTTACTCCAAACTCCATCATCACTACATGTTCGAATAGATTCTCCAATTAATGTGTAGTTTTCATTGCAAGAGAACATAGCATCAGCGCCAAATGTTGTTTTGCCTGATTTTAAAATAACAGATCCATGTTCCAACTGTGGAACTGGGCCACAATCTACATCTGTAACAGAATAACAAAACACTTTTTTTTAAAAATTATTATAAACTGAGTCATACTGTTGTTGTAAAAGAACTAAAACATTAATTAAATTTTTCTTTAACAAAATATAGATGAAAATAAAAAATCCAATTAAAAATTATGAAAAGTGAAATAAATATTTTAAATTATTATTTAAATATTTGTTTAACATTTTTTTTAAATTAAAAAGAATTGTAATTTTCCTTTCATCTATTCAAATGAAATGTGAATTATTAATGATCTTCTTAATTATTTTACATAAAATGATAAGGAATCCCAGGGACCACTTAAAACTGAACTATTCAGGTTTTAAAATTTAAAATGTAAATTGATTCTCAGTTTAAAATTTCTTTTAACATATATTCCTTTTTTTTACATGAACCCGGACCTGTCAATATACTGAGGTTTTTTCAAATTCATGCCTTCTGAATGAAATCGTGTGTACCTTTTGTAAATGCCAGAGGACTACTGGTAAAATAGTATTATTATCTAGGGCAGAACCTCAATTGGACCATCAACTTGGAGAATACCAGGCGGGTTTCCGGGAAAGGAGATCCTGTCCGAACAAATCTTTAACCTCAAACACATCATGAACTACCAAAAGTCAAGGGCTAAATCGTATGTTATCACTTTTATTGACTTTCAAAAAGCATACGACTCTATAGATAGGGAATCCTTATTCTCAGTTCTGAAAGAACTAGACCTTGATAACAAAACCACAAATCTTATCAGGGAAACATTAACTAATACATTCTCCAAAGTTCAATTCAGGGGAGAACTCTCCACCCCTTTTGAGATTAAAACAGGAGTCCGACAAGGAGATGGACTCTCTCTATTGCTATTTAATTCTGCTCTAGAAAAAGTAGTTAGAGAGTGGAACGTGAATATGCATAGTGGAATCAGACTAGGAACTAAGAACAAAGGAATTAAGGTAAATTGTTTGGCTTTTTATGGATTACATGGCCTTACTAGCTGAGACATTGGAAGAAGCTAAGCTTAAAGACAACTGATTAAGGATGTGATAAAATAAAATTTTATGGTCCTAAAATATTAAAATATTAGTATCAGACTCAACAATACTAAAAATATTCAAAGCATGAGCTAGTAGGTATTTTTAAAAACTTGCATAAGAATATGACTTAAATACACTAAGTTTAACATTAACTTACATTTGCATGATGGAGCATTGCCAGACCAAAATCCACTAACACTGCAAGTTCTCTTCGCAGTTCCTACCAACATATGGCCTTCCGGACATTTATAACTGATTTCTTTACCCACACTAAAATCTGAACCATCTATTGTCGTGTTTAGTTGTTTGTCTGGACTGCCACAAAATGCAGGACCTTAAAAATATAAAAAAAACGTATATAGTTTAATATTATATAAAATTTGTAAAATAGAATACCCCCATTCTTGCTCTAGTTAAATACTGTATTTTATCAGACTGCACATATTATATAGTAAAAAACAATTTTTATTTTATTTTAACATTTATAGATTATTACTATAATCTAAATCTGAATTAGATTTTAACGATTTTATATTGTTACATCTTTTAATGACCAAAACTTTACACAATCTGGGAACTTATGACAAATACTGTTAAATAATAAGTTAACATGAATAAGTTAAATAATAATATGATACTTACTGTGTTGACAAATCCAATGCAAATAGTCTAGATTACAGCCAACATCGTTCCATAACCAATTGCGCCCACCATCTAGCACTACACAATTCTGTTCCCCATTGTAGTTGTTTGGCTGATCTTTACCCCAGGCCGGCTTACCAATTACTTCACCTGAAAATAATACATATACCGTACTGAATATTTATAAAAATTAGCTTTACTGAATGGTACTTCAAAACACACAATCTTTCTCCTAAATCTATAAGTACACGGAGCATGTATAGGCTTTGTTTAAAAAGGATATAGAAAAAAATCAGCAATAATGGTTAAAATATAAGGCAATAACTTTTGAAGTGCACCTTATCTGCTAAAACTTCAGTCATTAGTTAAAAATTACAACTTATCATAGAAAATTTTAAATGAATACAAATACAATTTTAAAAAATTGTAAATTTATTGATACAGTCAGTGCCTTTTTCATTTTCTGTAATTTTTTGTCAACTATAACTTGCACATTTAAAATTGTATACGTTTACACAAAATGTATGTTTATTTTAAACTTTAGTTATGATTAAAATTTGAGCAAAATATGTCGAGCAAATTTTGAGAAATTGAACCTCTCTAAATCTTCTTCAATAGGCAATATTTCTACTGATTTTACAAATATTTTCTGAATTAGAATTTTTGTAGGGATGATAAAAATATATTTTTCTCAATAATGCCTATTGGACCAATCAATATCAGTGTTATTACTCTACAAAATAAAATCAAGTGAAATATTACATTAATATTTTTCATGCCCCTTTAAATAAAACATATTAATTTTGTTAAATACTGTATGTAAAAATCATGAATTTGTAGACACACAATTTTACAGTAATAAAGCTTGAAAATTTAAAGTTTGATAAATTTAACATTAAGTTATTGGCAATAATAATCAACATCTATGATAAATTTCACACACGTCACAAGCAAAATGTCTGTATATTATACTAAAATATTGGTCATTCTTTGCACAAAGAAGTAAAGTTCATTTTGGTGGTTTTTATAAAATTTTATAGTATTAATTTCATTATAAAATAAAGAAAAACACTGACATAACACTTGTAGTTGAGTAGTCCAACCTAGCAAAATAAACTAAGTTCACAATAAAAAAAGATAACAATAATTTATTATAATGATTATCTACTAAATTTCTAATACACATATTCATCAAATAAATATAAAATCCAATTTGTATAAATATATAATAATTATATATTGTATAATTATACAATTGTGTAAATATACAAAACAATAATAACTAAATTACTTACATTCCTCTGTCATGGCTTTGCCAGTAACTAAAAATTAAAAATTTTTCCCACTTTAACCCTTCCAGGTGAAATTTTGAAAACCCGTTTTTTGCACCAACATTATTAAGTCATCCTTGTAAACAATATTTCACATATATTATGTAACAATAACATTAACATAATTAATAGGGTTTGCATGTATACACTATAACAATAGACTTATAAACTTGGCTATATCTATTGATTCTCCCGCCAAGTACAAATTGTGATGTATTCTTCATTTTCTTCAGGTAGAAGGGAATAATAAGACAGAAATTCATCACAAAATGAGCCGCGTATACGGTGAAAACTTCATAAATAATGGAGTTTTGTGAGAATGGTGTGCACAAACTCTTTGAAAAAAAAAAAAAAAAAAAACATGTTCAACAACAGACATATCATTGCTAAAGTTTTTTTAAAACAATAAAGGCTGGTGAAGTTCAAGGACCAAGGCACTATGATCAATGTAGATAGATAATGTCAGCTTATGTCGACTATGAATAGGAATTCAGAACAAAAAAAGAGGCCTGTATCTTCAGAAGAAGATACAGTCTGGATCTTGTTCTGAGTGATTTTCGTTTAATTGGCCCATACTGATATAAATTTCTGCTGTATTATTTCCTTTGGCATAAAGAAAACAAATGGAACTTTACCAATTTGCGCTTGATGGGAGAATCAATAGATGTGACCATGTTTATGAACTTAGAACACAGCCCAAAATGACATTATGAAACTGAAAATGTTGGTGGTTATAGTGGTACAGATGCGCTACCGTCCAGTACGTAGCTTCATTTCCTGTTGCTTGACAAGACAATTCATTGTCTTGAGCTAGACAAAAAATAGCTGTTCTACTTTTGGAGATTTCATGTGTGAATGTATTTTTTTTTATATACTGTATATAGATTATCAAAAATATTTATCAGAACTCAAAAATTAACATGAATGCCTTTAAAAAACCTATTAAAAATTAGAAATACTACACATACCATCAACCCATTTCCAAGTTCGAGAAGTAAATCCTGGTTCTCGTTGAGCTCCTATCCAGACAAGTTGTGTTTTAAGGTTTGCTTTACGCCGTTCTAACTCTGCCAAAAGGAAAGTGTTATGAACACCCTGTAAACCATGAGCCAGATCTCCTCCATGAGTCTTGCACTGAGTTCTAGCTTCTTCAAAAGACCCACCTTTACCCACATTAAACTCATAACAGAGGCGGTCGAATGCAACAATTTCAACTTCCGTACCAACACCAACCGGAGCACACCTATCATTGGAGAACTCTGATGAAACAAAATAAAAGTATTAAACGAAATTTGTAAGTCAAAATAATCAATTATATATCTTTTAAAAATAATAGATTATATTTTAAAAAATGATTACCAGCAATAAGCTTATTACAATATCTAGTAGCTAAACTCTATTTTTAGTATGCAACACTTTTAAAAAAACAGTAATTTTATTTTTTAAAGAAATAACTTATAATGTTTAAAATATCCTAATTCATGCTACATAATACAACAGGTTTAATGCTAAAGGCATAAACCATTATAATATTATATAAAAACATGTCAGTACTCCATTAGGTGTTGTAGTGCTGTAAATGAGATTACACATAACTATAATTAATGAGTTGGAATTTACACACCTCATTACTTCAAAAGGACAGAGAACAATCAGTACTTGTCTGAGCTGCTGCCCAATTGGCCTACAGGCCAGTGTACCCTTTGTGGAAACTCAAACTTTGTATTAAAAAAAAATTAAGGAAAAACAGAAGATCTCTTTCAGTTGATTTAGGAATCTCTGAGTTCTATGTGAAATTCTCAAAACTGGTTTTTATGATCTAGTGTAGTCACTGTGATAGAAGTAATTTAACTTATTTATTGATGACATTTTAAATTGAAACAAAATCAAAACTTTCAATATGCATCTTTTCCAGTTCAACGAGGCCTTGTTTTTGTTATTGCCCATTTCAATTTATTTGGAATAATTCATGTATTTTGAGTACCAGTAAAGTAGGATAATATACTATTGTAACTTACCGTCAGTTGAAAAAATTTCTACTTCACAAAGTGACAGGGAGCCTTCGACACCAACCAGTTGTAAGAACACATGCTGACCTATCAAAGTCCTCGCACAAGTAAATGTTTTTGTCACTCCTTCCTCTGAAATCAAGCGTAACTTTAACATGTAGCATTCTGAATGTTACTTTGTCCTGTAATTATTGTAATGTAAAACTCTTCCAACCAGTATATTAAAAAAAAGCGATTTTCAATATTTAGTCCCTGTTTAACAAATACATGAGGGTTTTGATAAACTACAAGGTGCTACCCTTAAGTTTAGGGAATTTTCCCATAACAATAAAATTGCTTACCATAACTCCTAGTTTCCACTGTAGGCTTTACAATAGTTCCATTGGGTATGGACACAGTGATCTCAGCATTTTTTCCCTGATTCAATGCATACCTGGAGGTCTGAAAGTGTTAAGTGATCAAAGCACGTCCTATGGTTCAGCCTAGATCTCTTCAATTATTTCAAAATAATGGCCTTTCAATTTCAACTTTATTTTGCGAAACAGACAAAAGTCACATGGAGCGAGGTCAGGTGAAAAGGGTTGATGGGGTATCACTACCATGATTTTGGAAGCCAAACATTCTGAACGATTAGCCATGTATGTGCAGGCACATAGTTGTGGTGGAGAACCCAGCTCTTGTTCTCTCATTGTTATGAATGTTTATGCCTAATGCTCTCACATAGCAGCTTCAGAACTCATTCTTTATAGAAAATGCCTTTTATGCAAAAAAAAGCAATCAATATGGACTTCACATTGCTATGAACTTGACATGCTTTTTTGGTCCTGGTGAATGTCAACTTGCACTGCGATGACTGCTGCTTAGTTTCTGAGTCATAACCATAAATGTGAAATGGTATATACTTAATTCACGCTTCATAATACAATAGGTTTAATGTTAAAGGCATGAACCATTATAATATTATATAGAACATGTTAGTACTGCATTAGGTATTGTAGTGCTGTAAATAAGATTACATATCTAATCATTAGTTACAACTTTGGAGATGAAGTTGGGGTCACCTCTTGTTGTAATTTTCAATTCAATCACTGCCCAGCAGTCTTGGTACAATTTTGCAGCAATGAGTTTCATGCCTGAATTGTCTAACAAGATGTGTTGTATGAATCTGTATGACATTCCTACAATCACACAAACATTATAATTGTTTATCTATGATCTGCAACAATAGCCTTTTGCACTTTTGTAATGTTTTCCGGTGTTGTGCTTGTTGAAAGTTGTCCTGAATGCTCATCGTTGTCAACAGATGTTCTTCCATCCTTGAGGAGTTTGTACCACAAAAAGTTTTACTTTGACTCATAGTACTGTCACCAAATACTTTCACAAACATACAATGGGTTTTTGCAGTAGTTTCTTTACACTAGGTTCTTTGCTCCTTAAAATTTGCCATTTACACAAGTTTAAAAAATTGCTGGAACATTAAAACACAATGCACAAAACTCAAGAATGTGGCCTCTCACTGTCATAGCTGTTAGTAAACTAAGAGTTATGTTCACCTAATCTACAGGCAGCAGGTCATACTACAAATGGTTTGTATGCAAAATTCAAATCCCCCAGTTGGGTAGCACCTTGTGTAATATGAAAATTAATTATACTCATTGAAATCAAAGTATACAAATGATCTCAGGTCAAACAATGTCATTAGGCACTCTATCAACTTTAAATAACAATTTGGTTTTTACAGAAGGCCACACTTTCATGTCTTCCAGACGTAAAGGTATATGAGGTAAAGTTAAAAAATTCTTGCAACTTACAACGTTAACTTTATGATTGTTATGATAACATTTTTGGCTTTAAATGGGACGTTTTATCTGTTGTTCAAATTTTAACTTCTTTTCTTAGGCTAGTAGAAAAAACATCTTGTCACATAACAATATTTAAAAAAAAAACAAGCAACACTAAAGCTTACGGAATAGCATTTTTAGAACCATATAAATAAGATGCATTTGAAGAATCAAAATTGCTGTAAACATTTCTGTGAAAACTAATTTCCAGTGTGAAATAATTCTTAGCTGTTTGTTTGTCCAAACAACATTACAAATGTACTTGATATTTTTCACCATAGGTGAAAAAAGAAGAGTGCCCGCTGAGTGTTTTGTGCGTCTTTAACGGAAAAGAGTTTTGTAAACATTAAAACGCAAAATTTAATATTGTACATTTATTCAACATTTAGCACTTTACATATTTTATTTTAAATACAAAATATTTTTTTAAACCATCATCATATTTAAATGTGATTTTATATTCAAAAGTTGTTTAATATATGTGTTTATATTTATATTTATGAGTATTTTGTTGTTCATCTTACAACATTTTTATGAATTTCAAAGTAACTGCATTAAAAAGAAAATCAGTACATCTTTCCTACAACCAATCATGGTTTAAAAAAAAATATAAAAATTTCCATAATTTATAAAATGTTTTTTGAAATATAGTTAAAAAACTGTTAACAATAAAAAACAACAAATATGCATTGTCAGTAAAATATACTCATATCAAAAAATATGAATGGATATCAGTGATGTAGTTAATTTAAGAACTTTAACTCACCTAAAGTGCCTGGGTACCAAGCACATAAAGGATTCCTCTGAAGTTCACTGCTACTGTTTCCGACTCGGATTTCTAGATCTTGCAGTGGCTGTTGCCCTAGGATATAAAAAATAAAAAATTTTGTTCAAAACTGTCTAATTTCAATGTTTTGATTTTATTTATAGCCCTGATAGTTGTGTAGTAATATAAGAATTCAGTAACAATACTGAAAAGGCTTGGATCTCTTAACTAAAAAATATTTAATAATCTGACTTTTTTCGTAAACTGATTTAAAGTTACAGTTTCATTTGTTATAATATTTTATTTTTACTTCATTTAAAAAATGTATTCTTCAGTTGTTTTTTTCAAAATAATTATATTTTAATAACAATTACAATATTTTCAAATTCTATTTTAGTAAAATGTAAGTTAAAATTACAAAGTAAAAATCACAATTTATGATGAAAGAGACTATATTTTACACTCTCAAAGTCAGAAATCAGAATAAAATAATAATGAGAAAATGAATACAATGTAATTTACATTTGATTGTAGATTGGTTGGAGTAGGTTATACTCCACAAGGAGGTGCAGACTAGCGGCACCTATTGAGAGGATTTAGACGTCCCTTACGGTACCCAAGTCTAACACACACTTACACTCACAACACTACATTTGCGACTTTAACAATTTACACTCACACTTACATTTAGGGAGGCGATAATAGCCTTAATGTCCTTTTTGTCTTAAAATAAAAAAAAGTAGGTTATACACTTGCTTATCTCTTTTAAATATCAACTCTTGTTATGTAAAAAGGATAAGATTATAGTATTTTTGAAAGCTGAATCTTAAACTATCAATATTGAGCTACAAACTACAAGTACTTGCTTCAGTCTTATTTCTTAAGTCAGTAAGTGTGTGGGGTCTGTATCTGCTTCTGAGGTCCATTGGTCCTGAGCCGGCTTTAGGGATTTCTCTGCTATTAATAGGTGGATTAATAAGCAACACCAGGCAAGACTGGATAACCTTCATGGGCATTCCCATTATAAGTGCCTCTTAAGCATGGTTTCTACATAGAGGGTTTAAAAGGGCAGCAGACATCTTGGGCAGAGCACAACTATGGAAAACCATGGTTCTTATTACTGAGCACTGGGATCTGAGGTTGTACATGAACTGGAAACCATGGAATGTACCATGGAGAAACTGTGAGCAAGTTGTGCAGAAAAGAGGAGGAGACTACAGGACACATAATCCTTGGTTGTGAAGCTCTTGCTGGTAGAAGGCTAGGGGCTTTTGGTTTCCAGGACCCTAGGGATCTTCAGTAGAATGAGCTGGTTAGTGGATTGTTGGAAATTACAAAGGGCACCAATCTGCAAACCATAATTTTGTCACCTATAGCAGGAGTCAAATGTCAAATGAATGTAATTTATACACAAAACCAAAACAAGCCTTGCTTAAATTACTTCTGTGTAAAAAAAAGACTAAAAAAGTATATTTCATTAATTTTTTTATAAAGGAAATGGGAATCATGCAGTAGATTATATTCAAATATTATTTGATTTAATAAATATCTGTGACAGTAAATCAACTAATATAAAGTTAAAATTACCACAACAGCCACGAGTAGTGATTCTGACTACTCGTATCGGATATGGTCGCAACAGATTTACTTGCCACCATGGTGAAGCTTCTTTCATGGTCTCTGTACAACGTCTACCGTCATGTATTGTTGTCTTATCACCATCATTGGCATTGCCTGCTGCACCTCCTCGCACAGTAGTTGACTGATTAGCAGGCCTTCGTAACGCCACATTTGTGCCTGAAAACGGAAGAAAACTACTTATATTAACAGTAAAACACAATGGGGTTCAAAGTATACCTCTATTAGCTTCTTACCATGGCAGTGAGTTTGTTATCACATCACCAATAATTGCACATTATATTTGTATGTTTTGTTTTGTGTAACCTGAACACTGTTTAATAGTGTTTAATAATGAATTCATAGCTCGAAGGTAACATACATTACATGTATTTATAGTTTTGTTAAGTTACTCATTCGGTGGGATATTTAACCTCATTATTGTACTTTTTTTTGAAATGATGCAAATGGAATAAAAAAAAAAACAGAATCAAAATTATCCAACAATATAACATGAATATGCATTAAGAAAAAAATGTTACCAAAACAACTAATACATGAAATTGAGTACTATACATTATACATACATACATACACACACACACACACACACACACACACACACACACACACACACACACACACACACACACACACACACACACACACACACACACACACACACACACACACACACACACACACACACACACACACACACACACACACACACACACACACACACACACACACACATATATATATATATATATATATATATATACATATATCATTGTCTTCAATTTCTGCAAATTTGAAAACAATAAATGGCCAACGTTCAAGAGCTAAAGAATTTAATATAAACATACTTATAAGTTATAATGATAACTCTTATGACAGATATGTGAGCGCTTGCTACTGGTGGCATCTTCTGGCAAAGTGTTCAAGTACCAGTTGATAATAACCAAATATCTTCCCCAGTCCTTGCAGTGTTCGTAATGGTAAGTTGTCTCTGATATCAAGCATGCTTTTTAAAATGGTGGCTGTACTACTAGTCCGTTTGTAGTTTGACATGTCGCTGGTATAGGAACGTAACTGTGATCACGTTAAACACCTTCTAGCACCCGAAATGGAACTTTGTTGTTGAAAGATTACATCAAAATTTACAATTTTATTTTATAAAAGCCTATTTTCTTTAAAAGAAAATAATCTACTGCAATTACTTTTACAGTTTTTGCAGTTCAGAAATAAAAATACGGAATTGAAATAAAAATGTGTCATATTTTTAAAAGATCAGTACAAATTAAATTCTCTTTACCTTGAAATGGGATATTTGAAAAGAGGAACGTTAAGTATTAAAATGTAAACCCCACAGAAAAATTCCTAGCTGAAAGAAACTGCCCAAAACGAAAAGTTACTATGTTGTTCAAAGTCATCACTGACCATAAAGGCGATGACATCAAACATCACCTATAAACGATAGCTGTTAAAATTCTAAAATGAATATATATATATATATATATATATATATATATATATATATATATATATATAAACATTAGGCTATACGAAAAAGACCACAATCATATACAAATCTCTCAAACATTCTCAAATGTAGTCATATTTTAAGAAAACTGAAAAACTGTTTTAAGCATATTTTTTTTTGAATTTTTTAAATTTAATGGTAGACTATACAAAATTAACATTGATCAACAGAAATATTTTTACTAAGGGAGACGCTTGGTGCCTCAAAATTATAGGTACTCAAAATTGTACTTAGGCATGTTAAATAAATAGTACGAACTTTATTGTTTTGGGTTTTTTATTTTTAAATCTTTACTGCATCAGAGCATAAAAAGAAACATAACTCTTACTACAGCTTACGACCTTCAGAAAGACCTTCTCTATAAAAGATCCTCACTAGGCGTAGTTTCAATTCGAAAACATATTGCTGAAGAATGTGTTTCACCAAGAAGAACGCACAATAATTCACAACAGAAAATTCTTCCCAAAAAATAACGCATAGAGGTGGTTAGGTTATGCTTAGAGCGTGATCAATGTAATGTTCTTTTACCTATACCAGGCCAAATAGAGTGGCATTCACTTCAATGCAAATCTACTTCAATTGTTGGCCAGTTCTCAGTGCGTCATGCTTTAAAAGTGCTTCATCACAATATTTACGTAATTACAGACTGACAATTAAATAATTAAAAGCAATTGTTAGTTTTAATGGTTAAAATCGCTGAAAGATTTACTTAGGGCTATACAACCTTGGCAAAAAACCAAGCTGCATTGAAGGTTTTGTAAGAAAAACTGGGACAGGTTGGCTACAGGGGTATGTAACATAACCGATTTAACGCGAAATGGCCATCAATTACACGGGAACTCCTTCACAAGTACAGGTCACAATTGTGTTAGACCAGTTTGAGCGCGTATATTATTGATTTTTATATTTTTCACTTAGCAATTTTTGTAAGTTTATTATTTTTAGCAAATTTCAGCTAAAAATTAATCATTGGAACCATCATGGTAAGACCCAGATCCGGGACCCTGAAATGAGCGTTTGAGGGGGCATTTTGGCAATAGCTTGGACAAGTTCTTAAGCAGTAAAATCCGTTCACCAGTTCCAAAACGAGTTTTTCAAATTAAAAAATATAATTTTGTTAGGTACCTTACACTTTTTGAAAATTTGATTTCACCATCGTAATCAGCATTAAAACCTGCATAATTTAGCATTGTTTCAATGTAATTTGTGTAGATTTTTAATTCTGATTATTACAATGAAATAAAATTATCGTAAAAAAGCGAGACAGCTGCGTGCAGCGATTATTTTAATTTTCAAAAGCATGTGTAGTTATTATGAGTAAAAT
This sequence comes from Callitettix versicolor, assembly GCA_022606455.1. Taxonomy (NCBI): domain Eukaryota; kingdom Metazoa; phylum Arthropoda; class Insecta; order Hemiptera; family Cercopidae; genus Callitettix; species Callitettix versicolor. The sequence goes on from CM040183.1 coordinate 63,659,877, forward strand.
GGAACTGCTTGATTCATTCTAACACGCTGTTGTTTTCAAAATTATCCTTTTTTTAAAGGATCTGTCGGCTATTTTGTGAAAAAATGCTTTTTGGTACAACAAGTTTGACCAATTACAGTTTTTGCCAACTGACCTTCCATTTTCTTTCCAGTTAATTCAGTGGTTTATGATTTCTAATTATTTTATCTACTACAGACATCATGCAACATTACAGAGAAAGACAGAAACGGTTACAACTTCTAAAGATGTTATAAAAATTGCCGTCGATGCTATTACAGTTCATGGACGATGACATTTCAAATTATAGCTGCATCAAAGGATTTCTTCGTGTGCGTGCAAGTCCGCAGCGGTATTTTAAAAGCAATACTGAACAAACAATAACAAAAGCAATACTGAACAAACAATAACAAATAAACAATCTATGGTGTAGTCTACACGCATGGGTCAGCATAATATGAAAGTAGTTTCAGCAGATGATTAAAGGGTTGTGAGTTTATTTTGCGGTAAGAAGTGTTTGTGATAAACATGAAATAAAAATGTTCTTCAGAAGGGAAAAGTCACAGGCACATGGTCTCCGGCTGGAAAGTGTAGCGTGGGAGCAGCGGCTCACAGCTGACGCAATTGTTACTGGTTTGCTCTGTTCACTTACTGTATTTGCTTAATTAAACGCTTTAAATATCAAGTGAAAGGGACATTAATCACAACCACTGCCTGTATTGACAAATACTCGAGATTTGCCCCCTCTATGTCCATAACGGCTTATAGAACAGTGTACACAAAGTTCTATATTTGTTAACTCTTGTATAACACCTTGCCAGAAAAAAATAATGTATTTATAAAAATCCCTACTTTTCAAAATGTTGTTTGTTTGCCTTACGTAAATTTTAATATCTGTATTATTTAAATAACATCAACGGACGACAATTTTATCATTGTGTTATATTTTAGATGGGTTAGAGCATACGTCTTAGGTTTTTTAAAAAAGTAAGTGCAATATTTTTCTAAATTGTGAAAAACATTAATCCGAAAAAGAATCGAAAAACAATTATATAAGTACGTGCGGTAACTGTGAGCCTATTATATTTTTAATTTTGATAAACAATAGGCCGACAAATTGAAATAACAAGCAAAGGAACCAACGTTTGCATGTCTGACTTAAAGTAAAAAATACAAATTTTAAATTAGCAAGTACAAAATAATTATTAAATGAATAGTATTTACACTTAAATTTGACCATCATTTATTTATGAATTTTCCAGCGTCACGAAACAATCACACTCCCAAAATAAACATGCTAATTTGTCATTAAAAATTTTTAAAATTTTCTTCGAAGTATCAAAGTTACAGAATAAAAATATTAAACAACTAAATAATAAGTCCTAACAAAAAAATGTTCAAACAAATAACAAAGCGTAGTAACGTTATATAAAAATTTTAATATGTAATTTTTGTACAGTTTCATATTAAAATAAATAGGCTTGACATCTGTCAAATTTATAACAACTTTTTTAATTTACACTTTTGAAAACTGATTTCACCATTCTAATCTTTGTTAAAATAAAAGTATTAAAGCCGAATTTAAATTTTCAGTGTGATATGAACATTTATCACTTTTAAAGATTTATAACAGTGAATTCATAACTTTATTTTAACAAAAATATTGTATTTTATTTATTTTTTTAACGTCCACAATTTATTTATACTACTTAGAATAATTAGGACGAGGGATCAGCATTAATGGAAAGGGTAAAGCAACGGGAGTTAGTGAATCTCGAACCCATAAATTTGAAATGCACAATCAAAATACACAGTCTCAGCCAGAAATCACTCGAACTTGAAATTTTACACTCGATCTGATAGTGGAGGTCACTAAAAAAATTTGTTACAGTTTTTCGTTGTCAATCCTTTAACAAAGAACTTGAAAAAGGTGAATTTAAAAATTTTCTGAATTTAATAAAACTCGATGTAATAATTTCTTCATAGAGTTGTTTGTAAATATGTTAAAATAATTTTTAAACTTTATATTTTAGTGGTTGCAATTCTTAAGTGATCCAACGCCTTAAAGTACTTTGTACTTATTTTCAGAGTATTTCCAAATTGGTTTTACCTATTTCATTTAACTGTTTTAAAGTAAAAATTACAATAAAAATATTTTTTTTAAATACCTTAACGAATAAGAGTGGGTTAATTAAGCTATGCTTAAAATAGGTGAAATTAAAAATTAAATATTTGTGTCCGTCAATATGAAGATCCTGGTGGGGGAAAATTCATTAAAAACCATTTATTTCTAGGTTAGTATTAAAAAAAAAAGTATTTTTTTAATTCTTCCAAATTTAATGAAACTTGGTATATAGTTTTTTTATATTGTTGTTCACGAAACGAAAAGATTAAGGGGATTGAACCACGAAGTGGGCAGAGACGCCCCTTAGTTATTATTTATAACTTAATAGTCGTAAAATTTATAAATGTGTATCATACATTTTTTTCGAAAATAGGATTTCACTTTCATAAATTCGTCGATTTAAAATTTTTTTAATGTAATTTGAAAATGTAAGATTTTTAAGAGGTTTGTAACGGCTACCATTTTGAAACCACTAAACAGGTTTTGCTGGATAACAAACTTGTGCAAGCTATTACCAAAGTAAATTTGTGTGCCTAGTTTGAACTAAATTGGGTTACGAGCGCGAAACGGACTGTACTTACAAATATGTCGAGAGCCTCAACCTAGCCATAATGGCCGTTCCAAAAGCTCATTTTCCAAAGGAAATTCACTAAAAAAGCAGTTTTGAGGTTATATAAAATATAAAAATATATTCATGTTTATAATTTTAAACAATTATTTATTTCCTTTTAAACGGGTGATAAAACAATCGTAACCTATCAGCTGAAAACCGAAATCTTAGAGTTGTAAATGTTCTTTTATCCGTTTCTGAAACAAAAAAAATGCACAATAACAAAACCATTCTGTCTAAATAAAACACGACCAAAGACGTCTCACGTCACCATCGATGACCATGACACTGGAACAAAGCGCAAACAATGGACAATTTTCGAATCGTTGTCTTTACATAACTCCTACGCCAGTTAGTGTTCTGAGCAAGTGTTTGATAAGCACATGTTGCGAAGGTTTGGCGGAAGGAAGCACGCTCATCTGCCGACGTCACGCTCTGTTCAACACCCTCGTCTGTACAAAGCCTTCAGCAGTGCAAGGACCCGTCTAAGGCTGTTCAAACACAATTAAGTAAAGTTCATTTGTGGTAAACACTTGCAAACAAATTACTTCAGACAGCCGCGGAGGAAGTAGCTTTGCATGCACAACTGTTGTTAATCCTAACTTATTGTGACCCTGAGCTTTGGTTTCTTTATGAGCGAACAAGCTGATCGTAGAATCTTCGAAAGTAAAAACTGTTTCAAATAAAACCCAGGCGGTACAAATTAGGCGTATGTATCAAGTTACACTTACTGTTCCGTACTTCATATTCTTTGTTGCCAAATTATGAAGGATTGACCACTGAATATAAGCGGTTTAGAAGTACAATCCCCATTATAAAAAGCGTGCTCTATGTCTGCTGCTGAAGTTCAAGTAATTGTACTATCTGCCGCTACGAACGCTGCAAATTGCAAGGACAGATTGTGGAGACGTTTGAGAAAATAGACAGTACTCAACTGTAATTGAACACTGCCGCAAGAACACACTAGCAGCGAACACTCACAAAGATCTCTTAAGGGTTATCATTCTTGTACGTTAATATTCAATAGATTCGTGTAACTTCTATATTAATATCGACCTTTTTAAATATTATTTTCCCTTTTAAAAATACAACATAGCTTCTTTAAAATCTCCAACACGAGTCAATATGGAAACTATTACCTAAGAAAATATCAAAAATGCAAAAAAATAATTGTAAGAAAAAAAATAATTGTCTTACATTATAATATATAAATTTTTAAATTAAATTGAATAAATAATGTAAATATTACTAATTACTTTTTAAATGATAAACAAATTCTACATTTAAGGAATATTAATGGCAAATAATATAATATAGCTTCAGGGGAATGTTAAAAGCCAAATATTTTATTTCTTTCTCATGCGAACCTGGTGGGGAAAATTACGATTACAAAGTCAAAATTGTGATATTAGACAGTGAATCAGCTGTTAAGCATTATTTACACTTACCACAAAAAGGTAATTCCTCTTGCCAGAGCCCAGCTGGGGAACATGTGGCCACATTAGACCTGTAAACATGCAAACGTAATTTGCTTTATATGCTAATTTTAACATAACATTAGTTTGCATATATTATTAAGTATTTAGCAGTGTGTAGAACTACGGCCCGTAAGTATAGTACTACTATTATTTTAAAAAAATCCAACATCAAATTAATCAATGTACGTAATAAAGAGTTAAAACTCCGCAACCCATCCCTGCAGGCACATAGGAGTTAATGTGGTATGGTAGTCTACCATCTCCAATCCATGAAGGTTTCAGTTTGGAAATGCAGGGTTTAGTTACGGAGATATGGATGTCAAAATAAAGCATAGCACCAATTTTAACAAAATTATTGATTGAAGAGGTTCCACCAACTACGTAGGGACCACTAAATAGAAGCCTCTGTAATGTGTAACAGATTCCTTACTAAATAATGGCTTCTCTTCTCCCTATTGCACTTGAAACCTAACCTCATTCAGAAAACTAGCTCTAGCCACTTCGTCTGGTATGGATGTGTTCTGTAATTACAAAAATAAATAAATAAATAAGAAGAAGAATAAGAATAACTGTTACACCTGGTTTCTAAAACATGCTCCAATAATAGATGCTAGATTAACAAAGTGCTATTTACATTTTTTTTTCTGTTCATAGAAGATATTTAATCAAAGACTACCTAATCTCAAGTTAACCTCTCATTAACCTTACAGAGACATTTAAAAAGTGACTGGTTTGTCAGGATCAAATTATATTGTAATTTTTAGGTTATGTTGACTGTTTACTTTTTTGTTTCCATAGTTACAGTGAGTTATAGTTTTGAGTACTGTAGGCTACTAATTTTTTTTTTTTTTTTTTTTTTTTTGGAGGAAGCTAGTACTCGGATAACAGTAGTATGGAACAGATATTTTAAAATTAGGACTTAAAATGTAAGCAGTGCCTTCTTTTTAACCTAAATCTAACCTTGAATTCTTCATCAGAAAAATAATTAAATGAAACTTTAGTTCTAACACTTAAATAAACCAACTCTATTAGTTCTTTATATGAACTACTAGTATCATAATTGTTGATACTCGTGAACTCATTGTAAATAAGGCCTAAAATCAATTTATAGGTCATATAAATAAATAATAAATTTATAGTCTTATTGCCAATTATTTGGAGAAAAAACTTGTGAACACTATAATTATAAAGAATAAAATTTATATATTCAAATAAATTCATATGCAATTTTAACCTAAACAAAAGTTTGAAACTGTAATTAAATCAGAACTAAAATAAAATAAATTAGCACAACAAAAAATCACAAATGAAAATTTAAACGACGTTGTAAATTTTTTAAAATTCAATATTAATTAATCTACAATTAAAATATTTAATTGTCTGATATTGGGACATTAAATTAATTAAGAGATTAATGAATATTAACAATTTTAAGATTAACCATTAAATAAATGTTTCATCTTCGATTAGCATTTAATTCTATAAACTGAAGTTGATGATTTAATTAATGATTAAGTTTAATGACTGTTATATAAACTAACAATCAGAATGATAATGCAGTAGAAATAGTCAAAAATTGAGATACAGTAAAATAAATTGTGTGAAAGCTAAAGCATTATACAAATTGTCTCACATTCAATATGTAGGCCTACCGTGAAAAATCTGATTCGGAAGTGTAAAATAAAGTGGAAAGTTGGTTAATCACATTTACATTTAGTTTTTGAACGAACATCTTTTTAGGCGCACCGTGTACATTTTTTTTAGATGACGAATAACTTTCATCCGTCATACTCGGAAGTGAAACGCTCGAGTATTTTTTGCAAATAGAGTAAAACATAAAACATAAAAAGAGTGGGAGAGGACACAAATAATAATAATCTATATTTATTAGGCTATCTTTTTTATATATGTAAATGTGTGTGTGTGTGTGTGTGTGTGTGTGTGTTTTAAAAATGTGGTATTCAAGTATAAACACACGCACACACTCACGCGTGCGTGTTTGAACACACGCGGTAAAATTCAAAAATTATTTTATAATTTTTATGGTATATAAAAAAAATATAAAAATTATTTAATTTTAATGAATATTGTTATTGTTTTAAAACTTTTGACTTACAATTCAGCTAACAATTTTATCATCAAGAAATTAAGAGTTAAACTGCCAAATACTTCAGAAATAGCGGCTGAAAGTCTCAAGTGGAGCTGTTATTTTTACAAGTTTAAAGATTAGTTCTCATTTGGGATCTATGTTTTTCCAAGCAGATTCCCGGCGTGTATACAGAATACCGTAAGTAGGCTAAGCATAATGCCTGACTGCCAGTAGTGACCTTTAGGCGAGTGTTACTTGCTACACGTGACCTTGTTGTGGAGAACGGAGCGAGCAAGTTGCTGTGGAAACTAGTTTTACTGCTTACGCGAAAGCGTTTTAGAACTTAAACCACAAAGCAGTGAAAATAAAAAGCAATATCCGCATATATTAGTTAATTAAATAGATATTATTAGCTCTTGCAATTAATTTTATTTTCCACAAACACTCGGGATTCTTAAAACACAGATTTACTGTTAATTAATCTGTGTAAATCGTAGATACTGACATCATTGTCACTCACAGGATTCAAAATGCCCAAAGATAATTATAATCGAAAGAATGGCCTAATCAAAGCATGCTTCTCGCTGACGTGGTTAAAGCGATTTTCAAAAAAAAGTTACACAATTTTAATATAATCTTACATGAATATTTTAACATAGAGAAATTTTTGAATTTCACAAAAAAAATACGAAAATGAATTCTGATCGCGGTAAAATTCAAAACTTTTTTTATGTTAAACTCCTTTTGAAGATTACATTTCGCTACTGTTCAGATTTGCATGAAATACAAAAACTAGCATACACTTTGAAAATTTTCGGGATAAATGAACCCGAAACCCCTAAAAAGTTATAAAAACATTAACTCAGCGTAAGCATAAATAATTCAGATTACGATACAAATCCGATTTTCAGAAAATGTAACGTAAAAAGTAATGATTTATTTTGTAATTTTTGGATATCACGATTTTGAAACGTACGAACATATTTTCTTTTGTTGTTGAATAACCCAGTCCAAGTTCAACAACAAAAGAAATCAGAACAGATTTTTGTGCCAAATTTGAATGAAATCGAATCAACTAGAGTACCAACACACACACACGCGCGCACACACACACACACACACACTGTACGCACATTCCCTGAAATAAGACCAAAACGTTTTGTTATATCGATGAATTTTGCTGTCTCGCTGATATGGCGTTAGCGAATTTCTATTAGGCAACATCACAATAAATCGTTTTTCTTACTTCTTTTGAAAATATAATTTCATCATCGTTGTCAGCGATAAATTGGGTATAAAATTGGCTTTTAAATTCCATTTAAAGTGCGGAAATGAGTGACGACTTATTTGAAATTCAATTTAAATTTAAGGTACTATAGGGAAATAATATTAAAAAGGAAAAAATGGAAATTTGCTTCCATCACACAGCACCGAGACAGCAAAATCATTATCAATACAACAAAAACTTCATATTCTGTTATTCTCCGGGACAATATTTGAGATTCTTTAAATTTTCTCGGATTGATTAAATGAGAAATTTATTTTAATAAAACCACTGTTGTATATTCGTGTAGGCGTTTGATTGAGGCCAAATGTATATGTATAATACAAAATGTATACGTGTGTGGGTGAGTGTGCGTTTGTATAAATATGTATGCTTAATTCTATGAATAAGTATACAAATGTATCGGTTTATAGTATGTAATAATGTATTTTTGTGGTTTATGTATTTTTAACGTAAAATTAAATTATGCACCTGCGTCATCCTTTGGATCGTGATGTAGCAGTGCCGTCACTAATTTCTTTTCCTTTGTTATTGTTTGTTTTAATTTAGTAAGTGGATTTAATTTAATTTTGTTTTTAATATAATCAGAAAAATATTTGTTATATTATGAAACACTTTTTTATATTACAATAAAGCACTGTTTTTTTTATTTATTTTTAAATTTTAAAGCGCACACGCCTGAAACGATGTTGGAAGCGACTGTTTGTAGCAGATATAGGCCTATTTGGTCCACAGACTGTTCCGTCGTTCAATTCTTGTGAAGTAGTACTACCCAATTAATTGGAATGTCTCGTTAGGCTAATAAGATAATTAATTAATAATCGACGGAGCATGTTGGCTATATAAACACTTTTATTTAATAGATAACAACAAAAGCATACGTTTATTTAATAGATACACAATACGTTTCCTTCAGGACCTTCAATAAACTGTTAAAAGTATCAAATGAACAGGTGCGTGCTTGGAAAGAGTGTCATCGAGTCACTGTTTTGCTTATCATTTATACTTTTCCATGGAGCCGCCTCTCGGTGGCTTAGTGGATAGCGTACTAGGCTTTCACCCCGAGGACCCAGGTTCGATTCCCGGCGAGGGCTTGGCATTTTCATACGTTATAAATCATCCCATCGTCTGCATTAGCCCAAGTGTGCGCAATAGAGGAGGACGTTAAAAAAAAAAAAAAAAAAAAAAAAATACTTTTCCATGACTGCTCATTGTCCGAAAATACTTAACAAAACCAAACCGACTAAAGAATGGTTTACCTTATTTCTTTTCAGATTATAGGCTACAACTTTTATATGCAATAATAATTTTTTAAAAAATCTGTAAAAGTATATACGCTATTATAGGCGTACATTTGCCTATAATTTGCAAGAAAACTTGTTTTATGTTTGCACATAACACGACATCTGTGATATCGCCAAACAGAACACTCTTCTTTTTAATACGAGGTCGCCTCCATTGACCTAATTAGAAATAAAAAATAACTGCTGCTCATCGAGACTGTTTCTTTAAATTACCATTTGACTGAACTGGATTTCCAATCAAGTTAACAAACGTACAATACAAAAACCACTGTAGGCCTATTTTACTGGAGCCCGCAAATAACTTTACGTCTACTAAAAAAATAAGTTTATTGCAGACATGTAAATGCCTTCACGATTTCTCATGCCTTATAATACCTACGTACTGTGGCCTCTTGATATTGAACCGTTAGTTAAACACGAGTAAAGTGTTAATGTGGAGGTGTCAGTCAGTGGGCGGGGAAAGCAAAACTGTAGCTGAGCCTCCCACCTTAGCCTTTGCAAATAACCAGACTTAATTACTTAATAACGGTAGCTTATTAGTCTATAACAGCGTGACCAACGATAACATATTTTCTTTAGTTTTTCCAGAAAGAACACTTTTTTTAAATAACATTTTTTGACACACTGAAAACTGTTTGGTCGTATTACGTGGGCTCAGCGAGAGTTGTTTAGTGTGTGAAGAATAATAGTTTTTTAAAAATAGTTTACGCCTTCATTTAATCACTTTAATCAGTCCATACATCTCCAAGTCCAATATCGCTACTGGGAGATTAGCGTTTCAGCCTCCTCTTCCGTTACCAAAATTTCTTCATCCTGTCCGACCTGGCTGACCTTTGTTCATCAGTTATGGTATAGGCCTTTCGTTCAAATGTTGTTAGCTTGAATCGCAGATATTTATTCCTTAGAATCATCTTCTTTGCTCTACCTTCATTTTGAGGCACCGTCAAATTTAACTCTTCTAAATCACTCTGGATCTCTATGAACTAATTATTCTGCTTTTTAATCTTCCATAAATAGCTAAATAGCTGTTTCACTCGTCTGGTTTCTGGAAGGCGTGCTATGTGGTAAAAAAAAAACAATTCTCCTTTTCCGCATCGTGTCTATTATTGACTCACTTGATCGATATACAACTTCATTCGGTAGTAATCTCCATTGACCAAAAAACGGTAGTAACTTGATGTTTCTTGTTTATGATTGTTCTGATGATTCTTCTATTTGCTTTCTGCAGTTTATCACTAATAATAATAATCAGTTTAATCTACAATAACACATAATTTAAATCACTCAGTTACACAAATAATACAAAAGCACTTATATAATCACTGTTATTAGCAGTGTAAAAACAAACTTTTTTATTACATGACTGACTGGTTAATACGATAAGTACAGCAATCAGCGTTTAAGCATGTTTTATTATAAAAACATTTTGGTTTGAATAAACAGTTGTATAATAAATTTCATTCATATACCGAATCATATTGGAAGTGGTTAGTTAAGTTTTTATCCAAAAAGAAGAGAAGAATTCACATTTTGCATGGTGGCCGCATCTCAGTTTATAACTTAAAAACTCGTATTCACAAAAACGTATTCTTTCGAAAAAAAAAAAACTTTCGGTCACACTGTTTTTAGGTATTTACCTTTAAGAACTAAACTCCGATTATAACTGCAGTGAAATTACGGGGTTTCAAAATAGCGGTCATTCCAAAAGCAAAACTTTTCAAACAAATCTGATTTTACCAATAATAATAGGATTAAAGTTTGTAGAGAATTTAAAATTTTCAAATTCCATTGAGAATACAAAAATGTGTCTGTCAACGGTTACGGTTTGTGTTCGAATTTTTTATTGTTAATTGAATAATTAAAACGCTAATATGTACAACTTTTAAATGCTGGTTATGGTATTTCGACAAAAAAACCATTGTTGGAATCGTGTCAGCGAGACAGCTGCGTGCTGCGTTAATTTAAACTTGACATATTAATCCTTTTTAACTGTATATTAGCCGGCGGAGGCAGCTGACATAAGCAGCAATCCCACCGTACCACTAGCTCCTCATTCATCTACTCAAGACACACAAATGCAGTACATACATTCACTGCTTTACACAACCTGGCTAACTATAAAGTGTAAAACGATCCGTGTTGTTGGAGTGTATGACACCGGCCTAACGGTGTATCAAACGGAGCCCGGCAACCTCCCAGTGTGCCTTAGCTTCCATGCGTGCTACGCTCTGTGTGGGCGGACATAATTTTTCTAGGTACTCATGTTCCCATGAATAAGAATGTAAATAGAATGATCGGGAACTCAACGCACAACAAAAAGTTGACCGAATGTGGGTCAAGAGGAAGAGGGAGAAATTAAAAGGCAATTAGCAGAGGAAGCATCTGCAAGTACATCTGTAATGAATTGGGAAATCAGCAATCAGAAGTGAAGGGGTTAACGTAGAATTCTCTAAAAATCCTATTCTTTATAAAGGGGTTTGGTACTGGAAAAGGTTCTGTAACCGATCATCTTAGGAACACAGAAAGCGGGCACAGCAGATCCACAAGGTTACAGTGCAATAGTAACCCTAGAAAATCATTCATTCATTCAACTGAATATTTATAATTCGTGTAAAATTAAAATTAATAATACAAAATAATGTTTATTAAAGCCTATAACTTACGTAGTCATCTTTTGAAACATTTTTTTAAGGCTGTCCACTGTGCTTTTTCAAAATAAGTGTTTTGTAACCTTTTCGTCTAAACCTTCTCCGTGTAGGACACAAATAAGGGTAAAATGTTTCAAGGTTATATAATTACTTGATTATATATATCGTATCTTTTTACAACAAAACATAATTAATTAAAATTAATTATGAAATATATTTTACTTGTGTGAAAAATGGTAAAAGAAAAGTAGAAAAATCAATTTAAAGTTTAGATTTTTTTCCGTTAACGTTATGCCAGTTAGAAAAATGAAGGCAAGGGATCAGCGTTAACGGTAAGGGTAAAGCAACGGCAGTAAGTGCGGTTCGAACTAAAAACATTGAGGTGTGCACTATGGATACGCAACAGATTGACCGGTGCTTTAGACACATCGACCACCGCGCACATGTGGTTAAAGTTTAGATGCCAAGTTACTGAATTTAAGGATGAAGTTAAAGTAATTATTCCTTAACTCTGGGAAAAGTTAAAAACAAAGAGTTACCAACAGAAGAGAAGCTTTTGTTAATGACATCTTTTCTGAAAATAAAATTACTTTGTCGATATGTTTACAAATATCTTGTTTTGTTTAAATTAATAAAAACGTGAACCTAGCTTAGATATTATTTACTGTAGTTATAGTAAAAGACCAGTTGTTTTGTATTAATTCGTAAAGATCAGCTGATTTCATTGAACAGCTTGAATAAGTTTCAGGTTATGTTGTTAAAAACTAGCAATATTAACAACAATTATTATAAACATTCATATTAATTTCGAATGTATTATAAAAGGTTATTATAACCTGCACGTGTTCCATAATTAGGGGAAAATAAAGAAACCAAAGCAACACAATGCCTTTATATAATATGCGTGTACTGTTATCGAAAAGGAAGAAGAAAAAGAAACAGATGGAAACAGAGAGACGAAATTCGTTTGGTCGTTCGTTCCATATTTTCTTTACATTCTTCCGTTCGGCAGACTGTTTTCATTTCACACCTCTCGCCAAAGCTAACATTAAAAGCTTCGTTACAAAGACAGTTAAGGAAAATTAAGGCAGCTACGACAAACCAAACTTCCTTGCAAGTATAATTATAACCGAACTCTCAGTCGAAAGATATCGGCAAACGACTTTCACGTCAAATCTTGGCACTCAAATCGACACGGCAATCGAGAAACGACACGGCAAATCTTGGTGACTCAATTTCTCAAATTATTGCAATCTTTTAACATTGTAGGAGCTTCATCTGAATAATATCGCCAAATTTGAATCGTTCTCTTCCTAGTTTAGATGTTAAATTAACATTTTCTTTTGGAAGAAAATCTTGCAGAAAAGATAAAGTATAAAATGGTGACGTCAGTAACGTTCATATGAGTGATGCAATTCACAAAAGAAACTAGTTCAGTTTTCTTTTGCAGACGAAGGAAAATTTGCTTTTTGCTCTACCTTCCGCCGCTGCAGAACACACATTCCCGTCCAGGTAACAGTACAATATTACATTTCGCAGACACAGTCTACGGCTGGGTTCACGTCAATTGATTGTTCTGCTCCACTTCACATTCAGATAGTGCTTGGTGTCTGGGAATCGGATTTCAGGTAAATAATTGGGCAACTTGTAGTCATGGTGTTCGCGCATGCCCGGCTGGGAAGAGAGAAAGTGCTGTATTGGGTCTTTAACTGTTACAAAGTGTTATTACTTCAGATAAATGCGTAGATTATATGTAAAACAATCACGGTGAACAACTGTATCGTCCAACAGTAACGAACTAAAAAAAAATCTTTCATCGACAACCAAATTTGGTACGAATTGATTTCAGTAACAGCTTAGAAAAGTTCATTACCTACAAAATAAGCTCTTTCGTTTATAAAAAATCATGAAATTTAAAAAAATCTGCTTTCACAATGTGCGAAAAATATAAATAATTTTTTTAAAAATTCATACAAAATGTAAAAATGGAACAAAACATCTGTTGAGCTTATTTTTGTATTTTAAATTAAATTTTAAAAAAATAATGTATGCAGATTAAATGACCCCCCCCCATACACACACTCCTGATCTACCTGATATATCATTTTGCTCAAACACAAAACAAATGCATGAAGATTTATGACTCAAAAATCAGTGTACCAAATTTGATAATTTAAAAAAATTAGTTTCATAAAATTTGATCAACATATTTAGAGAAATAGGTCAACTTCTTTTTTTTTTTTTTTTTTTTGATAAAATTCGAACCGTTTTTGTAAAGTTTTCACATTTACATTGCCTGTACAGACAAAACATTTAAGTTGCTACCGCCAAATCAAAACCGGTTCAAGGATAAGTCTACAAAAACCGAATAATCGGCAAGAGGTTAAGCCTAAACGGCGTAATTTTTAGAAATATGGATTTTGATTACATATACGTATTTATAATTGAAGTCACTGAACCAAATGTATGTCTCGAGAGTAGTAAAAATCTTCAAATAATCATTTCGATTGCCACATAGGTTTGTTTTAAAAAAATATTATTGAACCCTACAGTGATTAGCGAATTTTCATTGGGAAAAAGAGCTGCCTTCATGTGACCTTGAAATGAGCAAGATCCTGATCACTTTTTGGTGTGTGTGTGTGTGTGTGTGTGTGTGTGTGTGTGTGTGTGTGTTTTAACACGCTAATGATCGTAATTTTGGTCCGATTTCATTCAAACGTGGCACAAAAATCGATCATAGAACTAGCTTGGACAAGTTCGTTAACCAGCAAAATTCATTCAACAGTTTAAAAATGGCGGTCATTACTTTTTTGACATATTTTTTTTAAATCCGATTTTACTCAGCATTAAAAATTGCATAAATCAGCATTATGATTTTTCAAAATTGTTGAAATTGACATTTTTTGACGGCGGTCATATTCATTTTCTTGATTTCAATGTAATTTTAAAGTTTAAAACGTTAATATAACAAATTTTAATGCTGATTACGACGGAGAAATCAGAACTTGGAAAAGTGTGATAAAGAAAATTATTTTTAGGAAATTCGCTTATATCACGTCATCGAGACAGCTGCTCGCCGCGATTATTTAAAATTTGTTACAATGCCTTGAATTAAGTATAGCCTATTCATAAATTAATAAAATCATAAGAACCAAGATTGAGAATCATACATTTTAAGTTTTTGCCAAGGATTTTCGGGATTTTGGGGATAATTGTAGTTCACATGCTTAGAGAGAGATAGCACTCATAAGTTTTGTTTGGGTTTATGGGTTATGTAGCCTGAAATTCATTTTATACATTTCTAATTTAAATGCATTATTTGAAAGCGTGTTTATCATGCTAATTATTTATTATTAAATGCTTGATAAAATGTTGCAGCCGTTTATTAAACACAATATAATTTTAAAAATAACTTTCACTTAACAAGACTTAACAAGGATAAACAAATATGCAATATGAATCGAGTGTTAGACTTAAAACTATTTTTTCCAGTTCATAGATAAACCAACTGGAAATATTGTATAACAAGCCAATGTTCGATACCAAAAAAGCGTTGACACAGTAATGGAATATTAAATGATTGGCTTTGTTTGCCGATGGTGCAAATAGATCCAACAATAACAAAGAACATCGTTTGGGAATTAAATTAATTGAAAACTAAATTGATTAGCCTCGAAAACTGTGTTCGAATTTTTTGATAAACAAACAAACTTGTACCATATCGGTATACTATAATGGAGAACAAAATGAATTAGAAAATTTTACTGGAAAAATAATTTGTTTTTGTATTTCTTCTGGTGAAAGTAATCTTTGTTGCTAGTTTTTTTTTTGAAAGCTGTAAGTTAATTACACAGTTTTTTAGTGTTTCTTATCATAACCAAAGTACAGACAATAATGACCTAATAAAAATTTAATTATAAAGATCATTAAGTCCCCCTCACACCCACTTTTGCTGTGCCCTGTGGTGACTGAAAAAAATGTTTAAGAAGATGAAGTTACTGTAAAAAAATGTACCAGTTCGGTTTTTTGCTCGGTAGATTTCGGAAAACTTCGGCAACAACTGTACTAAAGCTGTTCTTTCAGTGTTGTTCTGGCGATAATGTTCCGTTGAATTCCGGAACATATTTTTTGATCAGACTTTTCAGGTCAGATTCTTTAGAGCAATTTTTTCAGATTTTTGTCGCTGCTGGTTATTAAGAAAAGTAGATTCTGCTGGGACAATTGAAAAGACAGAAACAGCCCTTATAAGAAGCCAATAAACCCCTACATTGTAAATATGCTTTTATTTAGTAAGAATTTCTTATAAAATATTCTACGTTACATCGGTATAGTTTTAATATTAATTGTATCAAAAGTCATTTAACTCTCTACAATTTTTCTTACAAAATATTTTATAACATATTCTGTCAAGTCTGTTAATAATCTGGTTTTTTCATATTTAATGCAGGAAAATTAAAATAATCAGTTTTTTTATGTTTCATTTGAATCAATTAATTATGTCGAACGCAACAATAATAAAACTAGTAACTCGGTAAACATTTTTAAAATTTAGAGAAAATTTGGAGTAATTTATGGAAAATTTATATTGTTTGAAAATTATTAATTAGTTATGTTCTTGAATGAAAGAAATGATTTGCAAACGTAAACACACTGGATAACAATAGTGTTTAATTAAATTCTATTCCAGAATAGGTTGGTTTATATTTGTTTGATGAATATATATTCAATGATTATACCTTTTTTCAGTTTAATGTTAATACACATTGAATAACACTGTGCAGAATATTTTTAAATTTAATCTTTGTATTAAAAATTGTAGCAAAATTTAATTAATATGACATCATACACAATGCATTTATTTGCATGAATGGAGGGATTATTGAATACGACGCATGGCATAATGCATAGGCTAATACATTTGCTGAACCAATCCCTGGAGGGCTTAAACTTTAATCTCGTATAGTATACCCTATACCCCATCCGCCGTTCAGATTCTCTCTTGTCTCCGAGATCCTGTCATATAATTTTATATTATATAATCGCTTTTTCTTTATTCATTTTTCATGGCGAAGTTAAAATGTTGCAATTTTATTAAAATAAAAGACATGCGCAACTTTTTAAGTAAAAAGAAGTATATCGTAATAGTGTTTACTTAAAGTCTATGTTAACATAGGGTGGTAACATTGGTAACAAATTGTATTTGTTTGATGAAGTTTTATACCTTCTTTCAGTATAATATTAAATTCGACTATTCAAGAAGTTAAATACAGTCAATAACTTTTCTTGTAATAAATCTTAAAACTTTTGAAAAACATAATTACAATCTGAATGAAGATTAGGCATATAAACATGCCATTAGTACGTAATGATTCTAGCTGATTTAAAACAATTTTTGTTTCGCGTATTAATAAAACCCATTGCCATATTTGTAATTTTTACCTTTAGCTTCCGAACAGAAATGTGTAAGAGATAACCAGTACACATTATTTGGATATTTAAGGATTATATTCGAATAGATTTTGATTTAAAATATCTTGAACAATTTTTATTACAATGTATATATTTTTTTAACAATTCCGTTTGCAAAACACTCCTCGGGAAAATTTGTAGAAACACGTAATCAAAAGTTTAAACCAAATGTGAGTAGTGTTTTTTCTTTCTAGAATAAACGATAATACACACTAGACAAATGGACATCAAAATAAGTATTTAGAATTAAATTAAAATTTTAATTATTAGTTTTAAAGATTCTAAAGAGGGTACAACCAACGAGTAAACACTATTGACAAAGTTGCAGAAATATTATAAAACTGCTGACGTACTGCCTGTTGTGATAAACGACAAGGTGTGTAGAACAGAAGTTTAAATAAGAACTTATGGAAGAGGTAGGAGTCTCCGGAGGGTCGTTTACGTCAAGAAGTGACTGGTGCTCCAGGAAGATATTCCATTTTTTTCCTTTCTTTTTTTTGTGTTTAACATCCGACTATTGCGCACACTTGGGCTAATGCAGACGATCAAAGATATTCCAGCCAGGCGGTGCTGGGGAGAAACGTATTGGCAGTCTACGGTGTACGCAGAGTTTTGCGTACACTTCTTCCCCTTTTTGGGTTAAACAAATTGGAACACGAGTTTCCGGGAAGGATTTTTTAAAATTATTTCGGGAAACCTTGAGGATCGGGCAATACAATAGTATTCATTCTTGGGTTGTTATCAAATGCCGTTGTAGTCGAAATAATTTAAGAATATTGGAATATAGTTAAATGTATTAAAATACATTTATGGACAACAAAGAATTAATTCTTTAAAAAAAACCGGTAGGATTTCCGATAATAGAAAAGAAGAAATCACTAGAGGTTACTGCATTTGTTAAAAGTGACACATCAAATTTTAGTACGATTAAAATACTTTCTCTATGTAGGGTAACGAGAAAGTAACGAGTGCCGGGTGTTTCTGGTGCGATGTATCTTCGACCGTCGTTAGCGGCTGTTTAACTTTTAAAACAATTCTAAAGTAATCATTGAGAAATAGTGTTTAATAGGATTCCAACCAAATGTATTTTCCTTTAATTAAATAACTATTTGAACGAATTGCTGTTGGTCAGCAATATATTCAAAATAAAATTGGATGGAAAATCACGCTAAAAGATTTTTCAAATTGTAGTTATACAAAATACTTTATATGCCTTCTTCTATTTATTGTTATAACTTAAAAAGTCCATGCCGCAGCTACGTTACGGTAGAACGAATACTCACTGTATACATCAACTGTTCGATTTCTCGCAGAACCACAATAATTTGTCCGTGTCAGTTGAGCTAATTTCACCTAAAATTAGCGTGTCAAAGTCTAATTATGGTTACTTGAAAAGTTCAACATCCGAAATTACCGAGCCATTTTGAAAGAAACGGAGTACAAAGTTTAATGACAACTTTCGCTGTTTTCAACAGAAGACTGACAGAAAACAGGCGCCATTTTGTAGGAATAAAATATTACACCTAAGTAGCAATAAAACGTAATGAAACCACAATTGTCAGAATCGGCTCTCTGGTAAAAAATTAAAAATTATAAACCAATAAGGTCCACGAAGAACTTGGGCATCTTTCATTAGAATAATCACTTCTCTCCACTATCATATTTTTAGTAATAAATTGATTTATACAAACAAAAAAAGAAATATTGAAATAAAAGATAAGCCATAACATAACTTTATGTTGTGTAAAATAATTCTACCAAGAAAATGGGATGAAATGGGATTCGCCAACAAATGAAAGAATGGAAAAGTCCTAAAAGGCGTACTGTAACAAAAGTTATTCAGGAATATCTCTAACTCGAATTAATGCATTGATTTCAAAAAAATGTGTGTGTGTGTGTGTGTGTATGTGTATGTATGAAATAATACATCATGTGTTTAAATTCAAAGTTTTCTAATGTATATGTGTGTGTGTGTGTGTGTGTGTATATATATATATATATATATATATATATATATATATATATATATATATATAGAGAGAGGGGAGGGAGGAGAGAGGAGAGGGGAGGGGAGAGAGAAAGAGAGAAATATATATATATTTGTGTGTCCGTTATAGACTTAAAAACTACTGAACGGGTTTCTCTGAAAATATCACAGTTTATTCCTATTAGTGCCAGGAATGATTCATCGCCATATCTCATTTTGTATGTAAAAAGTTATTTTACAGCGACTATTGTATTTAGAGAGTGGTTTGGATTAAATCCGATAGGTAGTGCTGTTGTTTTGACAACTTGATTTATTTACATTCTGACTTTTATAAAGTCGTTAAAATACTCAAATGTGGCAACGCACTGTACGTATATACTCAAAATAACGTTTAGAGTAAACTAGATGTTAGTTTACTCATACATTTGAAAAACTAACCTCTTTAATTTCTTCCATCGCCGATATCAAATGTTCACTGGCTTGCGAATTGAAGTTTTTGTGAAGATAACCAATATTGTTAGTGTGTTAAGGGTCGTTTGTGAAGTAAATTTAAACATAGTCGTTAATTTTCGTTTGCAAACGAAATTTTAAAGCATTTAACTTAAAAAAAATATTTCAGTTTTCTAAACTACTTGTGTTTAGAGCGAATTTTTAAAACTCTTGCCACAAGGCGGGGACCAGAAAACAAACAAATATTCGAATCTCCAAAAATCTCCAAGTCGAATTTTTGCATGATGACTAAATTTTCAGTAAATGAAAAACAAAATTTTTTTTTTTTGACGTAGCCTATTTAGGCACATTACTTTTAGAAATTATTTCCCTTTGTGCACATGTACAATACAACATTTGTTTTAAAACTCTAAACAGCACTTTCAATGTTTGTTAACCTACTTACCCAAACAATTCGTATCCTATATCGCAGGTATAAGTAGCGGTAGTGCCTGGTCGTAAGTCCTCCCTGCTTAATGTAAGCTTGGAGTTAACAGGGACAGCTGGGTGGCCACATTGGGTCTCTGAAACAACAATACACAGAGGTCAATGTGTGAAGGTCAAAATGAGGTCAACGACCGTCAAGATTTGTTGCTTTATTTACATACATAATACCATATCTATCTCAAATATTTCAAGTTGAGATTCGTAATATTTGAAAGCTTCAACTTTATAAAAGTTTTAAAGTAGAATTTTAAAGTTTTTTAAAATTCAATTACGATTAGATTTATCTGACCCTTACGCTAGCTCTCACTTTTATCTTACCATTTGACTTATTTCTTCCTCTCTTATTGTATATAGTTGTCTCAAAGGTTAAAAATCGATACTGACATTTTAATGTACGTATACTAGTACGCTTGTATAGGTTAAAAAAGATGTTTTTATAATGATTTTCCTATCTTGTTCAAATTTTCAATCGTTAATAAACTACTTTTTATTCATCCACTTAAGTTCAAATAATTTTTTTAAGCTTGTAGTGGATGACACGATGTTAATACAGTTTTTTTTGTTAAATATTAATATCGCATATTTGTACAGACTATACGATAGGATTTGATTTAAACAACACTTATGTTCTACCATATATTGGTTTTAGGAATCGCAGCACGCAGCTGTCTCGCTGACGTGATAGAAGCGCATGACCTAAATAAGAATTGATTTAATATTTTTTTATATTACTTGTTATCTGTCAATTTACTGAAAGTTGGCATAATCTGATTTAAATTATAAATCTTCAAATAACTGATGAAACTATGTAAAGAATGTAGGATAAATCAAATAATGTACCTACAGTTCCTGAAATCCTATACTTTCTGATACTTCTCGACTCGTAATACCTGAGCTTGACTGAAATCAGCTCAATGCGAAATAAAGTTTAATATAAAATATAACTTCATTCATATGTCTGCAAGTCGCTGTGTATTGTTGGAACTGGGAATTAGAGAATACAAAGAAATTATAGATCACACTTAAGAAATGTCACGAAAACTTTGAAAGTGTCATGAAACCCATCCCTGTCCGTCTGTTGACGCTTCTCAAATGCCTAAAAGTTAAGCCTGAAGATATTAAAACCTGTTTTTTGAATTAATAACTGAAAAAAGTCATAATGAAATTAATAATTTTATTAAACATCGAAAAACCGTAAATGGTATTTCTAAATTTCAGTATAATTTGTACCTTAGGCCTAAACAACATCAAAGTACAAGTTTAATCTGAAGATTTACATGTAATATTCTCTACAAACTATATTTTTGACCAACCGCCACTGCGTGGAGCTAAACGGTGAAGGGGCTTTTAAAAGGTTCTTACATTGTTTGTTGTTTGAATACACAACGCGGAGATTCCTTTTAGTTCTTCTTCTCTTCGTTTCACCCTCTTTGGGGTACGCTGAATCAATCATTTCTTGCGCGCTGTACTTTTCTTTGTTCCCAGTAGCTCTTCATTCTTTCCGATCTTCTCTTCCTCTCCTCTTCCGAAATGACAGGTTTAGGTCTTATTTTGGTTTTATCTTGGAATCTTATTCTTCCGTCCTAGGTACTTATCTTAGCAGTTTGGTCAAGCAGTGAATTTTCTGTAATTTTTAAGTCTATTAGTTCTTTTTCAATTTCTTTAAACCAGTTTGGTTTTGTTTTACGATTATGGAAAAAATCAAACACCTGTTTCGTCAATCTATTGGAGTTCAATAGACTCAATAGACTGTTATTCAATCCTTTTAGTTCAATAAACAAAATTAACATGATTTAACTGAAGTAGTGATTTCAAATCTCTACACAATAAGTGTTACTTTTAATGTGAATAATTAAATATATCTTACAAGAAATGAATAAACAACAATTTTAATAATATTTATTAACAATTATTTTAATCATTTAATTGTAAAATTTTAGCCTACGTATTATACTGGACCTTCACTCTATTATAATTAATTAATTATAAATGTTCGAGGTTACGTTTTTGAAATGTATCTTTTTCAACCAAAATATCAATGCAAGATCCACTCTTCTCTTGGGTCTTACAATGTTTAACAATTTTAAACTATTCGAAACTGACTAGAAAATCTGCAGCAAAATCGTCGCACTAACTTTCCACATCAAATTCATATTAGTGTAGGCTACTTAAAACTGACTGATATTTAGGCAATGATTTACCCAAACAAAATGTATGGGCTGCTATCTCCTTAAAATATTTATTGTTGACAAATTGAATATGACTGTGCACAAAATATCTTTTTCATTTTACATTTTCCTGAAAATCTGATTTGTCTGAAATTTGTTTAATGAAAATTTTAAAAGTTCGATTATTCAGTTTTTAACGCTAATTAAGTGTAGAGTACAAAAGTGAAAATTGTTTCGAAAATTTTGAAATGTTCGCCATTTTTATAACTGTTGAACGTATTTCGCTGAGTAACGAACTTGTTACAAATAGATTTTTTGCCAAGTTTAAAATCAAAATCGTTTTACCATAGTACCTCCCTAACAGGTAACAGTTTTACCATAGTACCTCCCTAACAGGTAACAGTTTTACCATAGTACCTCCCTAACAGGTAACAGTTTTACCATAGTACCTCCCTAACAGGTAACAGTTTTACCATAGTACCTCCCTAACAGGTAACAGTTTTACCATAGTACCTCCCTAACAGGTAACAGAAGAAATCCTTTAAAAAATCGTATATATTAATTTTAAAATAGAAACATGTGGTCAAGTTTTTAAGGTTCACTCAAGAACAGTCACTTTTTTGTTCAAAAATTTAATACGATGAC
Source organism: Callitettix versicolor (assembly GCA_022606455.1). Classification (NCBI taxonomy): domain Eukaryota; kingdom Metazoa; phylum Arthropoda; class Insecta; order Hemiptera; family Cercopidae; genus Callitettix; species Callitettix versicolor. The sequence continues at coordinate 63,682,618 of CM040183.1, forward strand.
TTAATTAAGTATGTCCAAAACTTTGATGGTATAAATAAAGTTTCTAAAATCAAGGAAACTTACTGGTAGGGCTAAAAAAAGAGATAGCTACAGTACTTGAAGAGTTTATATCTTACATTTTATATGTGTGTCTTACAGCACGCTCACGTCTTTGGCACAAAATCGATTACGGTAATAGCTTGGACAAGTCCGTTAACCAGCAAAATCCGTTCACTGGCGACAAAAAGATTTCAAAATAGCTACAATTTAAAATCCATAAAATTTCATAACTTTTTTGTCTGAAATGTTTTTTGAAAATCCGATTTCACCGTTGTAGTTAGCGTTAAAATCTGCATAAATTAGCATTTTGAATTATCAAAATCATTTGAAATTAAAAAAAATTGTTAACGGTAGTCAGGGTTCATTTTCGTATTTTCAAAGTAATTTAAATAGCTTAAAATGCCAAGAATTTGGAAAAGGGGTAAGATACAGAAAAATACTTATGGAAATTCTCTTCTATCACGTCAGAGAGACAACTGCGTGCCGATATTTTTTTACTTACAAAGTGCCTTGCCAATACGATTTGGATACGAACAACCAGTAAGAAATAAGATATCATATAATGCCTCTCAGATGAAAGACAAGACTGTGATACAGCATTCTGTTACACCGTATTACTTGTCTCACACATGCTGTGACGTAATCGTTTGGTCAATTGAAGTTCTCAAGGAAGAGTCAATAAGTGAATTTTTTCCCTTGCAACCAATCTAGGCAGCATAGCGTCCGCGTTGGTTGTGTAACGCTAGTATGGGAAATCCATACACAGCAGTATATCTAATTTCACAAATACAGTGTTCTCCATTCCATTAGCGAGATGATTTTAGTAAATAATTGAATTGAAAGCTGTTTGTGAAATAGAAGAAATCAGCTTATCAGAAAGTCTGATCGTTATCTAACAGCAAGAAAATCATGCAACACAGCGCATTCTGTATTACATTTGGCTAACTATTAAAAATACGTTGTATTGTAATTGTCTTAATACTACTTAATATTTCAATTATTTTTTAACGCCTAACTTAATGTTTACGGTTTGAATTTGTCGGTAGAAATCAAAATGGTCGGTAAAATTGGGGACAATAAAGACAATTTTCAAAACGTCTTCGAAGAAGGTGAAACAATATTTCAGTGTTATTTTAACCAAATCGGAGTAGCAGAGTCGCGTGCAGTTTAGTGTTCATGAAACATGAATATCTGTTAAAACTGTTAAAATTGATTGGCAAAATTTTTTTAAAGAATACAGAAGTAGGGAAGTGAAACAGTGATTAATTTTGTAAACATGATTATCTTGTTATTACTATCACCACGTTATCAGGGATATAAGGACATTTGGTGGTAAGTAATCGCCGTTTTTTTTTGAACAAGCAAAGCGATGTCTAACTCGATTTCGACATTTCGTTTGTATTTGTGTGTGTGTGTGTGTGTGTGTGTCGCGCGCGCGTGCGCGTGTGTTTGTGCGCGTGCTCGTGTGTGTGTGAGCGCGCGCGTGTGTGCGTTATAGCCAAAAGCATTAAGCGATTGTTTTGAATTTTGGTACAAAGCAATTTGTATAAAGCACTAGAGGTGGGTAAGAAAACACCAAACTCAAAAAAAAACTGCTTTTCTATATACGACAAACAAACTGCTTTTCCAAACGGAAACAAGCAGTTTGATTTGGAATGGTTAGTGATTGGTTAAACAAGGAACAGCTGTTGGGACTTCCCCACCACCCACGTTCTATTCGAACGTTGCCGCAAGCGCTAAAACTTTTTTCCTGCTACTTTCCTGCTAACTGTTTTTATGCGTACCACGAAGAGTGTACGCAATTATACCCAAACGGATTGACCGATTGTTTTGAAATTTAATACGAAGTTACCTTGTATGAAGCCTGAATGACGAACGTGTAAGATTTTTACCCATTCACTTCTGTTTTAAGATGTCGGTTTCTGATATAACGACGAGAGTTTAGTTGCTGGTTATTTTCCGTAATACTGGCTGTACGACAAGACCTAACATAATTTTGACTGTTTCATGGAGAAATAGCACAAAATGTCCAATAAAGTCTGTCCAGTAACATTTTCCCTAAATATTATGGGCACCAATTTAATAATTGGCGGAAAAGGTTATGAGCGCGGAAAAAGTATTCCGCGGGGACTACTTAGTACCCTTTGGCAGAAAATGGTTTCGTCAAATCACCTCTGAATATCATCAGTTGTACATATTCGAGTTGATGTTTATTGTCACTGAGTGAAGATGAAACGTTATTTTTCAACAGATCTCCTAATTGGGCCTACATCCCAAGGTTAGCTGTCCTAATGTACTCAGCAATTATAGACAGACCCTTCGGTACAAGACGGAACCTTGTCTGGTTACAAGTTAACTGTAATCCACCATCCTACGTTACTAACGTAGCATTTAAAAGTAGCATACATGTAGTACCATACATGTATGTGATTGGTCTATTGCAATTATTGCAAGGAAAGTCAATAAGAATTGTTGCCCTTGCAACCAACCTAGGCAAGTATCCGGGTTAGTTAAGTTGTTGACAGCGAGCTTCTCTATTGACTAGACAGTGTTATGGATGATAATGTTTTACCAGTAGACTATACTAGACAATAGACAGGTACTACAGCAGATTCAATTTTACCCGTATTTCTGTATCTACATTTTGTTTAGAAACAAGTTTTAAAAAATATTTCGTGTCTTTTAGGCGCGTTCTTATACAAAGCAGAGTATATTTTTTTTTTTTTTTTTTTTTTTTTTTTTTTTTTGGTGTTTAACGTCCGACTATTGTGCACACTTGGGCTAATGCAGACGGTGGGATGATTTTATAGCGTATGAAAATGCCAAGCCCTCGCCGGGAATCGAACCCGGATCCTCGGGGTGAAAGCCTAGTACGCTATCCACTAGACCACCGAGGCGGCTCAAAGCAGAGTATATACAGAAGTTGAACGAAGCGGCGAAAAAAAATTGATAAGAATTTCGAAACATTAGTGCAGACCCCTTGGGCAAAAAAACTAGTTTCTCAACTAAATTACCTGTGCATGTGATTTCCTACAGGCCAAACACTGAACCAATTATTCCCAAATTTAGGCCAAACACTGAACCAATTATTCTCAAATTTAATTTGACAAGATCATGTTTTGGATACTTTGGAAGACTTTCTTTAAACTCAAAATTAAAGCAGAGATAATATCATAAGAAAAACGGGAACATTTTAATTTTTCCAAAGACTGTTTTAATTTAATTCAAAATTTGCCCTTAAGCAACCAAACAAAACTATCGCCAAAACAGCCCTATTCAAAAACTAATAACAAAAAATAAGCCGGAAATGGAAAAATTTGAGGCAAAAATAGGAAAGAATTTATAATTGTAACATAGCCTAATAATAATTAAAATAAACCCTGGCAGTCCTTATGCATTTGTTTTGATGTGTTAAAATTCCTTAAATTTTCTTTTTTTTCATACTTTGGTACAATGACTTCTGTAATGGAAGCAGAGCGTGCAATTTTAAGTTGTCTACAAGGCGAGACGTAACATTTGAACCGCCTATTAGATTCAATTATGCGCCAAAAATATGAGGGGTCAATAAAGGTTCACTAACCACAGATTCTAGTTGCACCAGTGGTACAGCTGACAAATAAATAAAATAATGGTGTAAACACATTGCGAAACGTTCTCACATTCGATTAAACTCTATAACAAAAAGTTCAGACAAACGAACCGACCAATATTTTTACAGTAATATAATCAGATTTTAAATAAAAGATATTTTCAAGAGTAATAAAGTGAACCCCAATGTTTCTTGAGAAATTTAACAAAGTTTTAGATAGGCTTTTTGCCATTATTCCTTTATCGAATTTTCGTAGAATAGCCACATAGTTCTTCATGTTATGTTTGGGTGTTCAAGAACTGCGTTTGCTCAAAATTGTTAAAACCAATTTTGAAAAATAATATTTGTATTATTGCATTAATATTATATTAATTTATATGAGTTTAAAAAGATCTCAAAACAAATGTTTAAAAAAATGATGCCGAGTAAAGGTACACCGGTATGATAAATTTACTCGATTATTTAATCTGCAAAAACAACAGACATATGCGATAAATTACTTTTTTATCCATTGCGCCTGAAAATAGGTACACATCCATCAGTATCTTAAGACCTATTTTTATACGATCACAGTACTAACTTATTGGTTAAGTGAGAAAAGCAAAACAGAACATTCACGTCCTTGACTAATAAGGTATTGGATAAAATTTCTGTTAAATGGGAAGATTCAGTCAGTACGTATATAATTTGAAACAAAAAGCACGGTTTGAAAATAAATCGAAAAAAACAAACCATAATGACAGTCATAGTTACATCTATTTCTGATTTTTGCCCGAACCGTATTTTTTTATTTTAATTTTGCTGCACTGAACTGAATTATGAATCTTGTTACATCGCACTCTGAATTAGAGGCAAATTTTATCTTGAGAAATTAGAGGCCAATTTTACGAAATTTCTATAGATACCTTCAAACTGTTTTTTTAGGAGATATCGACCCACATGTTTTGTTTGCCTATGACCAAATTTGACAATCTATTTTTTATGAAACTTTGTCGACAGTTCCAAACCGGTTTTTACGCGTACTTGGACATTTCAACAACATTTACTCGATTAAAATCTTTAGAACGATTTTCAGAAAATTTCACATCTGCATTCACGTGCTAAATTTTATAAAACTCAGTTAATGTAAGTACACTTGAACATAGTCCTGTATTTCTTGAACATTTTGAACTTTGAGAATGTATCTATTATCATTATATATATATATATAGGTTGCCTATTTTCACTACATAACACACAGAGTAATAAAATAAAATTTTATTTCCCCAGAATGTAGGCACTGTGCATCTAGCATAGACAAACAAAAATTGGGAACAGTCGATTGTTAACAAGGACTGGAAATACCGTCTTTGTTGGATATACCCGGGCGATATAAAAAAATAATCACAATTCCACCCTCTTCAACATGTAAGGGAAATTGTTGGAAAGCCTCCAACTAGTTAGGTTGGGAAAATTATCTCCATTATTTTAGCCTAGTGAAGTATGAAGGCCAAACCTCCCCCCAGTTATAGTTATAACTTACTATAATATACTGTAAGTTCTTACTGTAATATATTTTTAAAATAAATTGTGTTCAAAATTTAATTATATTCGCAAAAACATTCCAGTTGATAAGCTATCGACAAAAATAAACAGACAAATTTCTTAAAATCGGTTTGTCAGATTTCGCTTAATTTTGTATGACGTATTCATAACTCAACAAATTTAAAATAAAATAAATTTGCGGTTCGATAGGCAATCGCAAAGAGACGGCGGTCATGGTTTATTTTTTTGATTTACCCTCGAAGTATAAATGTATTTTATTTTGATTACACTGGCTTGAGTTATGTATCTGCAAATATGACTAAAACTTAAGCAAAAACTTGTATTACAAATTTTTAAGTTTTTAGTTAATAACTCTTGAGCACGATTTTTTGGGGTTATTATAAAGACCAATAAAATTCCTTTGCTTTGTATGAACTACACTCAAGCAAAATTTAACCAAAAATGTAAATCCAATTTTACGCAATCTTTTCAGTTCTGACAAGCGGAAGTGAAAACTTAAAAAATTGAAATAATCAGTGTTTCTTATTTCTTTGTATCGTTACAATTACATTAAAGTACCGTAATTATTGCTAAACTGAAGTTATACAAGACTGATATTAGGCCTAAAGATAATTGACATTTATCTACATTTTTCACAATATATCCAACTGTTAATGCCCTAATAACTGATTGTCGTGTCTGGCCACGCTGTATACAATTTTGTGCTAAATGGATCGGGTATTTATAATGGCGTTAATTATACTCGTAATTTCATAATTTTAAACGAACAAATATTAATGTAAAAAATTAAAATAAACAATTCGTTTATTTTACATAAACGAAAGTTTATTTTACGTAAAGGAGTAGGATGTAGCGAGTTTCGAACTCATGTACATTATTATTATAAACAGAAATCATATCACTAAGTCACGGCAGACTTGAATCTACTTCAAGAATACTAATAGTTTTTTTACTACGCTTTTGTACATATTATTCGTGCTTTCGCAAGTTCGCCCATAAAAAAAAGTTGACCCGCAGAAACAAGTTTTTACTTCAAAAGAGCTTTAAAATCTGGCAAACCAGATCTGCATACTTAATCAAAATCTATAAAATAGCCTAGTTCACTTTTCTGCAACGTACAAGCACGCGCGCGCATACACAGGATCCAAGTAAAAACCACTCTGAGGGCCTGAAAACAAAAGGATAAATCCATCAAAATATCAAGATCGATTTCTTTTATGTTGACTTCATTCACTTACTTTAGTACATTTCTTATAGGCTAGTGAAAATTCAAATAAATCATGTATATATCCTCTATGTATCCCCTAATTTCCCCGCAGGGGATGCAGACTAGCTGCACTTATTGAGAGGATATAGAGGTCCCTCGTGGTACCCGAGTCTAACATACACTTACACATACAACACCTTTTACTACTTTAACAATTTACACTCACACTTACATTTAGGGAAGCGATAATAGCCTCAATGTGCTTTTCGCCTTAAAAAAAAAAAATATATATATATATATATATATAAATCTTGAGGAAGATCCTTGGCCCGAGATTAACAGAAGATGGATACAGGTTGCACTCCCGGAAGACAACAGAGAAGATATCAGAAGAAGGAGGCTTCGGTTCTATGGACACATCAGTAGACTCCCAACAACGAGACTTGCCAACAGAATCCTTAAGTATATACAAGGTGTCAAATCAACAACGTCGTGGATCGCACAAGTCAGAATAGACCTACATGACGCAGGAATAGACTCAACAGACGTTGAAGACAGGAACGCATACAGGAGAAAGATGCTCGGTTGGAAGGTCCCAGAGAAAGAAATCCCAAAGAGAGCAGGGGTAAAATGGACGGAGGAGCGGAAGAGGATAAATGTGGACAGGATGAGGGAGGTGTGGAGGATTAGAAGGAGCAAGACATGAGTCGGAGTGTTTCGCGTGATCCAACAGGGTCTATACGCAGATAATAATAATAATAATTATTATTATATATATATATATATATATATATATATATATATATATATATATATATCCTCTCTATTCCACCCGAATTTTGTTATAAATGAATGTTATTCTCATGAGTGTAGAAACAACTTAGTGTAGTATTTTGATGAAAGCGTATTTTCCATCTACCTTTCAGTTTTCATACCAGTAACGGGGTGACAAGTATATCTGTTTCTCAAACTGTCGAGCACGATTGGTTCTGCATGTTCTCTATTGTAAATGCTTCGCGCCAGTTTCTCGATTGTGTTTGAAGCTTGACCTTCCTCAAAAACTGTTCTACTTCTTTTGTCCCCTTAAGGTACAGCTAGGTGTTCACCGTTAACCCATTTCTGAGCAGGGATTGTGTTAATGAACCTATCGTGCGAAGAGGCTTTGGAAACGGCCTGCCTGAATTGTTACTGTTATAGATTCTCTTGGATATCGTGACTACACGTATTAAAACTTAAGTACTGTACAGCTTTCTCGAAATGTATAGCGCCATTTAAAAGCTTTGCTACACGTATATAGGGTATATTATGGAGAAAGTTGTGTTTACTGAAATTACGGTACGGGGCTTTTAGTGGATATAAAACTAAACTTATATCCACTATAAGGCTTCTAGGTTTTAAACTAAGAGAGTAAATAAACTGTAATCCTCTAGTATTAAGTGGTAGCCTATACTTACTATTTCCTATTTATTTACCTATCTTGGATCGGAAGCTATCCGCAAAAACCTAAATTCCACAGTTTTGATCAAAATTGTCGAAGCTGTTTTTATGAAAATTTATGATTTGTTGGTTTTTTACTTTTTCACTAGACGAAATATAAAAAAAGTTTGTGACGGTGAAAAATATCAAAATATTTTGATAGATCTTTCATTTTCTTTCATTGAATCTTTCATTTAACTCTTTTATTTAACCTTTCCATTAAACTAACCTTAATTTTTAGGTTATATAACAAAAAAACTTCTGAATAAATCTAAAAAAAACTTAGTTTTAAAATTTTAACTAAATCGGAGTAGTAGTGTTTGCTCTAGGGCGAATAATACGTCACAAACTGACATTATTATAATAAATATTTGTTGTACTTCTTATTTTTAAATAAATTTATTATTTTTAAAATTGACACATTACATTTTTTAGACGAAGGAAGGCAGTAAAACTAAAGATCTTGCAATATGCCAGCTCATTTAACAGCTCAAATATTTGGATCGAGTTTATTCATAATTTAATATTGTATTTTGATCACTAGTCGATTAGGCTTACATTTTTAATTTCTGTATGTAGCAATTAAAACAATACTTTTGAATACAAACTGTTAAATTTACAGTTTTGAGAAACAAACATTTTTGTTTTATTATTGTATCGTGAACAACTCAAATTTGCTAGTTACTGCTACAGTAAACGCACTTTGTGTGTTATTAGTTTTTTTGTACATTTCAATATGATTTATTAGCAACGCAACAATATAGGCTACCACAGATCTGATAAAATAAATTATTTCTTGTAATAAACAAACAACAGGGGGAATAGTAGTGCAATAAAGTTTGTATTTGTGTAGAGCAGAGGCCGGTGTTGCACGTTCGTGCCACCAGGTGCGTGTCACGTAGTCACGTTTAATAATGCAGTTCACTGTATTTTTAATTGCATTCAGTTTTAATGAAAAACACGTAATTTTGCCCTCATTAACTGTTGCTCTGTTTTAATCGTTCCGCGCAACTTAAAAATCCGCATAAATTAGCATTTTAAATTACAATATATTGAAAACACGAAAAAACCTGTTATGTCAGTTTCAATTTATTTTCTATTTTCTATAGAATTAAAAAAAATGTACTTTTAAAGCTGATTTTTCAATATTTTGTAAAACTGTTAAACGGATTTTGCAAGACAATGAACTTGTCCATCCAAGCTATTAGGCCCTACTAAAATCAATTTTATGCCAAATTTTTATCAAATGAGTTTCAGCGATTGTGATAAACGTTTGCTCAAATGCTCAAAAACAAAAAGTATAAATAACTATATTTCTCTCCAAATACGATTCGTTGTTAACAAAAAATCGGTTTGTTTTCTCCGTTTATTTCAGTTTTTAATGTAAACGAACTTTGGACGCCGTGATCATTTCATTTGATCTTTCCTATTTACATTTTTTTAAACTGTAAATGTTTTAAACTTAAAATTTAGTATCCTGACAGGATTTAAGAATGACCAAAGCTTTAGCAAAATCTGATGAGCCAATTTTTAGAAATTTGCTTATTACCCAGGTTTTTGACGTTATCTTCTGACAGAATATTTGGGGAAAATAACAACATGGGAGGAAGTTTGTGTAATGTTTATACACCAATTATTAAATATGTTACCAATCTCTCTCATATATTTGGGATAATTAATTACTTCAAGCAGTCCTACGTCAATGTTAATTGTTTATGTCTCAAACGTGGCCTAGTAGCCTGCAGTCATTTTTAAAAGATTTTTCATAAAAGATGAATTATTTCCTTACCCTATTTAAGGGTACATTAACTACAAACCGAGCACTTTATTTTATTTTTTTAATAATTTACACAATTATTAAAAAAATAAAATAAAGTTATTGTTGACAGATTTATTTCGCTATTCTTCTCTTCGCATTACTCAGTAGAAGGGCCAGAAACACATGAAACAGTTTATTCGAAACCGTTTCCAAGATGAAGCTAATGTAGATTGCTTAATATGAAATTGTAACTTGTTAAGGAGCATACAGCGAGCATCGGATAGCGTTACCTATTGCAATGGAAAATTAGGAAAAGATAAACAGCTGGGAACGAGATCCAAGCCAGTGTTGCCAGAATGGGATTTTTCTCCCAAAAATGGGGAAAATTTAAGTTTGCAGGGAAAGATTATGAAAGAAAATGGTAGGTAAAAGTATAGGGATTTTTTTAATTACTGGGAAAATTCGGCGATTAATATGTCCGGTCTTAAGTTGATTAAATTTTTTTCGTAAAGAAAGACCTGTAGGTTTTTGTTGATTCTACCAAGTTTGGAACCCAGAACACATAAAATCCCACGGCTGGAATTTCCCAACAATTCAACAATAAACCGCGTCACTACCCAAGCCCAACCTAAAACATGAAAATATAAAGGGCTGATAAATTATTTTAACCATCCCTTTCTCATTTTTCATTGACTTTTAACAATACACGTTAAACGAATTAAAATTCCGAAAAGAAATACTGGTAACCAGCTAGTATAATACTGGTAATTTAGCTAGTATAATCGTATATATACACAATTATTTTAGTGTCCTATAATATGCTAAGGCAATATATATGAAGTACAATAATTAATTAATACTTTGTTTTGAAGATTTTTTCTTTAAAAATATTATAATATAGGGGAAATTTTACGTAGCTGGTGGGGAAACCACGTCTATAGCGTCTGGCGACACTGTTTTTAATAGCTGCAACTATTAATTAATTTATTCTGTTAACACCTGATTGAGGCAAGCGTTATTGTTTCGGTTTCCGTTTATTTTTAATCGTAGTTCACGACAAATTAAAACTATGATATTATGATACAGTTTTTACAATGCAGCCGATAGTTTTTTTAATTTTGTTTATGTAGTTTTTTCTAAGTTGTCTTTAAAGTTTTCTAAAGTAGAGGAGCCTATGTTCTTTACAAAATGTATATTTTCAAATATAAATACATTAAAAAAATATATTATTTGTTTTTAATATAGTGCAATGTTTTTCTAGTAAACGAGAACTTGGATTTCTTGTTTAACGTTTCTTGTTGTTGAACTTCTGTTTACAGAAATTGAAAAATATCTTATCTGTTACAATAACGTAAAAAAACATTAATCTCTGTTTAAACTAACAAAACAGGTATGTAACTGTACAGCCTGACAAACAAAACGTAAGCAGTTATTTAACGAAGAGTAAACTGTTTGTAAGAAACGGTTTAATGATATTATTGCCTGTCCCCGAAACTGTTTCAAAGAAACAGCTCTTAGCACACCCCTAATACGCGGACACTAAGCGCCGAACTTCCTACAAATAACTGAGCGCAATAAATATTTGTGTACAGGTATGTGGGTGTGTATAGGAGAGTGGTCAAAAGTTTGGGCGCGAAGAAACGTAACAATGGCTTCGGCATGAAGGATACTTTGTCAAAAACTGGGCGAGGCCTATGACTAGAACGTTTAACCCAACAACCGTGTTAGTTTTTGAACGCAGATATAAGGTTTTTTAGTTGAGAAATATGAACACGCATCACCGTGATAGGTCCAACAACCGTGTCAGGTTATGTAGTACTCTTTAAAAAAATATAAAGGTTTTTTCACGCATCACCGTGTTAGTTAAGTTATGGAGTACTCTTTAAAATAAATATAAAGTTTTTTCCATGCATAACAGTATTAGGCCCAACAACCGTGTCAGTTAGGTTATGGAGTACTCTTTTGAAAAAAAATAAATAAAGGTTCTTTTAATGCATCACCGTGTTAGGCCTAACAACTATGTTAGTTAGCTTATGGAGTATTCTTTAAAAAAATATAAAGATTTATCACGCATCACTATGTTAGGCCTGACAACCGTGTCAGTTAAGGTTTGGAAACTCTTTAAAAAAATAAAGGTTTTTTCACACATCACAATGATAGGCCCAACAATCATATCAGTTAAGATATGTAGTATTCTTTAAAAAATATAAAAGTTTTTACACATCACCGTGTTAGGCCTAATAACCGTGTCAGTTAATATACTTAGTATTCTTTTTAAAAATTTAAAGGTTTTTCACACATCACCGTGATAGGCCTAACAACCGTGTCAGTTAGGATATGCAGTATTCTTTAAAAAATATAAAGGTTTTTACGCATCACCGTGTTTGGCCTAACAACCGTGACAGTTAGTATATGTAGCCAAATAATCTTTAAAAAAATATAAAGGTTTTTTCACGCATCACCGTGTTAGGCCTAACAACCGTGTCACTTAGGTTATGCACTATTCTTTTAAAAAATGGGTTTCCTATCATCCAAACCAGTGTTAGGATGATCTACAGATCAGTAAAGCAATAAAAATACGTCTAAAATCAGTACAACACGGTACCGATTTTCGCCGGGGTAACAATTTTGAGGTTATGTTGGTCACTTTTATTTTCGATTTTATCATTACTTCTCCTGCTTTCATATTTTGGATTTTTGCTTTTGGGCACATAATAAAGCATTTTAGTAAGAAAAATATCGAAAACTCCAATAGATGCTGCACTGCATATTTACCATTTTTTCATATAATGTAATTACACAAATATATATACTACCTTACAATTAAAGTATCGTAATAAAATTGTATATAATATATATATTCTGCACTCTGTTTTACAAACACTGAATAGTCTTAAATGAAAAATACCAGATTGTGATTATTAGATGAAAATGTAACATTAAAAACAATAATTTTGCAATAAATAAAACATAGATAAAAATTTGTAAAATGGGATTATATCTATGTCCATTTCAGGTGCCTAAATCTCATGTTCAGTAAACAGTAATTAAACCTAACTATAGTTAACAGATGTTACAAAACTAAAAACTGATAATTATTTTGGGCTGGGTAAGTAGTATAATGATGTTTTGTAAAACGGGAATAGGCCTATATGTATCTCTGATACTTAAACCATATACGTACCAAATTTCATCTCAACTGGTCCAGTGGTTAAAGCGTGATTGAATAACAAACAAACAAACAAACACACAAACTTTCAGAAATATAATATGAATTAGATAATATCGAAGATATAGATTAACAATGGAAACGAAGTAATGGTACCATTTTCAATAACTTTCTCAAGAAATAACGAGAAAAGATTTTAAATTTGAATAAAAATCACATGATTAGTACACTTGATCTTATAAGCTCAAGGCTGAAAATGTTTTATTCTAAACAAATAAACGCCTCTACGAAGAGCCAAGAGATACGAGTTTGTTCGTGTGCTTGGGACCAATAGTAAATTAAAATTAGTTTTTGAATTAAATTTTAAACTTTTAACGGAACCGCAAAAAATTTGCAGAACGTCATTTTTCTAAGCTCCGTAGACTTTACTTGGAATCGGAAATAATCTTTTAATGTATTTTAATTTACCGATCCGGTTGGAAGGTGTTTTTGGCCCAAAGCTTGAAATATTCGATAGGCCTGGCTTGATATTTAGGACAAGTTCCTCATTTACATTCACAAGGCTCCAAAGTTGATTACGTCATTGTTCTGCTTAGCGGTGAATTTGGGAGTGGATCGGTTCGCACAAGCTCTAGTTTATCTTGAAAAAGTTCACGATAGACTTCGTTAGGCATTGAAAAAGCTGTCATAAGATTTATCGCACCTCATTAAGGGGTATTGTAAAGGTAAAACAGTTTTTCCGTTTGACAAAATGGTGAAACCGTTAACTGCGGTGACTGCGCCCGACCAGACGCTTCCCGTTTCTATTCTTCTTCTCCTTCCATTGTTTGTATTTATGTTCAATTGAGCGTAACAACTCCTTAACTGCTCGCTATAATTAATACTTTCATCAGTTTTTTTATAGTCCATTAAACTGAGCAATAAAATTTACAAGTGCTTATTTCTTCGGTGTTCTAAAGTATTATATTTAAAAACATATTGTTTCTTCAATTATTTAGCCCAAATAAATAACGAGAACTAAAAGTACTTAATTAAGATAGTCGACGAATTTAAAAATCCTACTATAAGGCATCTTATTAGTCTAGATCTCTGTTATTTCAAACTAGCATGCAAGTTTTGTTAAAAATAATGACACGAAATTATTTATAATTATCTTAAAACAAAGTAGAATAATATAAATAAAATAATATATAACAAAGAAATAATATAAAAGAAGAAGAAACGCTGAACAGAGAGATTTTTAGAGAGGATATTGAGTATGGAGGGATTCCAAGGAAGATTGCAGAAGAAATCTTGTGCGAAGTGGTCCGAAGACAGAAAGAAGCTGCATAGTGAAAGGATGAGAGAATATTGGAGGGAACGGAAGAGAAAACAGCTAAGTGTGAAGAATTGAAATTGTCACGTGGTCCCTAGCAGGCCTCATCGAAAGAAGAAGAAGAAAACAAAGTAGGCAAAAAATAATCCAAATTTTAGTTTATTGTTAACGTTTTGTAAAAAATGTGACATCCAAATAAATTGATAGCATTTATTAATTTTGTAATGATTGGAGAAGTAATAACACGTTTGTATATTTCCACAAATTTTTTATTTCAGTCTTGCCAACCAAGGTTTCACTGGTTAGAACATTGTCAAGGCCATTTAACAGGCTAAAAGTTTAACTTACTTACTTTTACTAGTTTAACTTACTAGCTAGAGCTAGTGCAACATTATATTTTTTTTTTGAGAAAACCCATGTACAGGTCTAAGAACTAAAAGGAAGGGATAATAACACACAAAAATGTTTTAAAAGAGTTGAATAACCGAAATCTAATTGTTCATTTAAAATAACACAGATTTACTTCAAAATAAAACGATTTAGTTCTAAATTTTTAAATTATTTAATTTCTTGGATAGATAAAAGTGGTGTGTACAAATTAATATGTAAAATTTGTAAACTGGTCGTAAATTTAAAATTAGAATAGAAAACACAGTAGAAGTTTGAAGACGGACCATGAAGACCAGTTTTGCTAACCACATGAGAGTTAGTAATGTTTCTCTTTTTATAAAAATAGGGATTTTAAAATATTACATGCACCTAATCATGTACCTTTACATAATGTTGCATTGGATGTTTAACTTCAGTTTGTTAAGTGGGCTTGACAGGTGATGTAACCAGTGAAACTTTGGTTGGCAAGACTCAAAAAAGTTGTGGAAATATACAAACGTGTTTATTTCATAAATATAATGGGTTTCGACCAAGTACCAACGTTTTTAAATATAAAAAATCTGATAAATTATTTATCATTGATAACAGTTGCAAGTTCTATTACAAATTTCTTGAACACTTAAAAAAAATCAAAAACAGAAAATATTTGCTAACTAACTCTAGGAAATAAATAAACTGTAAAATGTTGCAAAAAGATACTCTAAATGAAACATAAAACAGCTGTTATTCAAAATAATGACATTAAAACAGCCTAATGAAGAAAAATGTTCAGTTCAAATTTGAGAAGAAACCATTAAAATGGTTTTCTTCAACCATCCTAGACTTATTAGTATTTAAAAAATAATAATTTCTAATTTGACCTAACGGATTTATGTACGTAGACCCTTGCTAACTTTGTGGTCCATTCCTACTAAATATCTGTTTACTTAAGTTTAATTATTTACAATGTGACCATGGTAACCAACATAAGAAACTAATTATTTATAACTTTATTTTTACTAAACAACTGTTATGAAAATTATATTTTTGTTACCATGGAAAAAAATATTACTACTTAATTATTATTTAAAACTGATCATTACCATTTATTTCTTATGGAAACGTTCACCATTATGAAACTTTCCTAAGAGATTTCTTTACAAAATCTTTAGTTTTCCCTCAAATTCGAGACCAATAGCTTTTAAAATAACCTTCTTTCCATCTTCCTACGACATACTAGCAACACAATCTGACCTCACGGAATTGCAAATATAGATGACTGATTATCTTAAATAATTCGAGGTAATTAAATTCGAAAATTAAAAAGAATAAATATTAACCATTATTCACCACGACTGAAATACTTGGTTGAAAGAAAACGGTTTTGAATTTAGCTGCAGCCTAGAAACGAGTTTCCATCCTACACAAGACCCACATCACCTCTCTCCTTAATGAAGCACAAGAATGCACAGTGCATGTATTAACAATGACATTCCTTCAGATTAGCTTGCAATCATATCATAGTGTATGGGTGTAGTTCAGGTTTTAGTCTATTTATTCTGCTTTTACCAATTTTAAAAATACGATTTCACCATCGTAATCAGCGTTAAAAAACGTATAAAACAGCATTTTTTCACAATCCGTTGAAATAAGGAAATTATGTTGACGGCGGTCAAGGTTCATTTTTGTATTTTCATTGTAATTATAAATTTTAAAATCTAATATAAGAAGATTTTAATGCTCATTATGAAGGTAAAAATCGTAGTTTACAAAACAGAAAAGTACTTTTGAAAATTCGCTGTTATCACGTCAGCGAGTCAGCTGCGTGCCATGATTATTTCTTTCTGGAGACTAAATTCACCGATTTTTATGAAATTTGACATGTAGTCTACGTTTGGTCCGCCCATATTTCGGGACCAATTTTCTGTTTATCAAAATCGTATTTCAGGCCCATTTTAGTAAGAAAATCGAATTTTTAATATTAGCCTATCGGCTCCAACAATGTTGTTCAAATTTTGCCTACAAATATCCAAGCAAAACGTTGCAATATACCAGAAAAATAATATTCGGGCAGCAACAATAACGACCTAATTTCCGAAATTCCATTTATCAGGATTTGTTTAAATTTTATTCCTATTTGTAGATTCAAAATCCAAATATTAAATAAAACACAGAGTAAATTGCAAAAAGTAAGTCGCGACCACTGAGAGGAAAGTTTTTTCTGCAAATTTCCATTGGCGAAATGACCTATTGGTAAGACTCATACCGAGGACATTGAAAAAAAGTTTATTTTTTATGTTGCGACATTTACTTACAAGTATTTAAAATAAAAATACATTTTATATTTCTAGATTTGCCTGTTAGGTTTTACGCAGCGACAAGGAAACTTGTTACAAAGTAAGCAAATTCCTAAAAATTATGTAGAAGACATTCGTAACAGTATAAACAATATTTCATCAAAATCATTTCGTCCTCTTGGCTTTAGCTCAGTTCTGAACAGAAACTTGTATTTAATTCCTGTACACAATTATTGGCTTTTTCACTTTCAATAGTCAAAACTGATTTTCTCACAAAAAAATTAAAACTTTCCCAAAACAAAGAAAAACCTTCGGAAAACAGCTACTTATTAGTACTGAGACATCGAAAGTAGGACGCGTCCTATATCAAACTTATATCCTTCCATAAATCCTGGAATTCGTTCGATCGGAATGTTCGATAGAATAGGGATTGGCGTCCCTCGGGCTTTAGATACTGCAGCACCGAATGCACGGAGCACGCAAATCAAACGTCGCACATTCTGAGCAAAAATACCAGCATCCGAACAAAGGATTACTTTTATCTCGATACTGTTATCTGTCACTGGATTTAAGAACGATTAAAAATCTATTTAAAACTGATTCCGCCATATTAAAGCAATCAGTAATATTCAATTTGACTTGTTTTCGCGAATAAAAATTATTTATGTTTAAAAACGTTTGTAATTGAATCACTGAAGATTGTTTTAACACACAACAAGGATACGGAAACAGTGATATTATAGAGGCTATGCAACAGGCTTGTTTCATTAATCATTGAATGCTCATCGCGCTAATATAGAAAATTTGTTGCTATGGTTACAATAAACTAAAAATATTTAGATCGAAAAATGTTGCATTGTTGTACATACAAAAGCTTTTAATACGATACCCCCATAAGATCATAATATATTCTTTTAGTTAGATAACCAATGTTACTTTTTGTGTGTGTAATGTTAGGCTTAATATTGAATTTTTAAATATCATTACAACACTACATATATTCGTAAAAACTATAAAAATGTCTTAAATGTTTACAGCCTAAGTTTCATAATAATAAGTACAGTTTAAAAAAATGTCTGTTATTGAACCAAAATAAAAATCATGAAACATGTTTTCCCTTCCTTTTTATTTTAATTACGATAATTTGTTCGGAAACACGACACATATAGCATAGCCGAAACTTTTTAACAACACAGCCTAAAACTTATAACCTATCATTGTTCAATGAAATCAGCTGATCGTTACTAATTAATATAAACTGATCTTTTAATATGACTATCAAAATTAAATTAAATATTCATTTTATATATTTACATCGGTCAAACTTCTTTGTAATTTCCGTAGTATAATGGTTATGACGTACGCCTCACACGCTCAAGGTACCCGGTTCGATCTCGGACGGAAACAAAGGAAATTTTTAATAATAATCAATTTAATATGAGACTTGCCACGCGCAAAATTCATCACAACAAGTCTTAGAACATGATGCATGTTTAAAATTTTAGTAAGTCTATACACAAAATGTATACAGTTATACAAAAAAAAGTTATATGGTATTCAAGTATAAAAAAGATAATCCTCCCCCAAAGTATTAAGGAAATATTTTGCTTAGTTCAGACTATAAAAACAAATTCCTACGCTACAATTATCTAATGGATTCCGATTCGATTCTTCTGTTGGCCTTAAATAAAAAAATTAAGGGTATTCTGACGTTTGCAAATTATTTATCTCGCAATAAACTCCAAACCCATAAATAAAACAACTACTGAATTACTGCACTATTATATTACTGTATTAACTTTTGGATTGTACGTGCTTAGTGAAATGTAGGCTTCTTCACTGCAATCGTAACATGAGACACTAAAACACAGGTATTTAGTAACATTTTTTTTGTAAGCCTAGTTGAAAAACAGCAACTTTTAAGATTGTATGAATAACCTAAAAGTCATTTAAAAAACATCATGTCTGTCTAATTACTCAACTTATAAACGTTTTCCTGAAGAAAACATGAGAATACAATTATCCTCAGAAGGCTCTAAAACTCGCCATTTTGCGTCTAAGTTTGGAAAAGTTTTCAGTGAAGGACCTCCGGTATTGGTACCCCCTTATTTAACCATCCCAGATACGCCTATAACTTTTAGAAGATGTTGGTAGGTATAAGATAAACAATAAGATAAACAATATAAGATAAACAATTGCTTCCATACGAACTCGATGACCATATGAATTAATCTTGTAGTCTTTCATTTCCGCAAAGGATCTTATCATTTAGTTATCTTTCTTGAGCACTTTATTAAAAATTTAATTAAATTTTCCCATTATTATAACGTTTATTAAAAAGTAATATTTTTCCAAAAAATAAGACAAAGATGGTACACATTTTACAGAAAATGTTTTTTTAAGATTGGCAAGTTACGAAATTTTTCGCTTTTGTTATATCACGTTGGCAACACTTGAATGATTCTCGACATTTACGTAGGCTACAGCTGACGGTGAAAGGTAAGCTGTACCAATAACAGCCACGGGTCTGGTTCGGTTTGGTTCCAGATTGGCGTACAATAAAAAAGGCGTGTCTTATCGATATTCCTAGAAAGGTGTCGAATAATAACTTACTGTGTACAATACAATACAAGAAAACTTTCAGCTTTATAATGAGAATCGATAAAACTGCAAATCGAACAACTACGGTTCCAATAAATAAAGCACTTTCATGTCGATTCAAAAACATATGTCTGCAGGAACACTGATCCCAACTATAATTAAATGTGTATTTTTCAACTATACTATTGATCTTTTAAAATATACAGAACATTTTATACAACTGACAAAGAGAAAAAGGCTTTCGATTAAGAATAGCAAATTAAAATGATTGTTAACATAATTTGTTTGCGAATGCCCAATTATTAACTTTTTGATCGTAATAAAAATAACTTTTGAGATGTTGTTAGACATTCGTATTTCTGTTTAAAAGTCTTAAGTCGAAACAAATTCTAGGATGCATGTCTTTTTGTGTCATTCCACAACACTGTAGATTTCAAGAATAACCAATTTTGTTCAAATTGTAGATCTGGTTTGTCATATTGGCAACAATTTTTTTTAATTATTTAAATTTTTTTCTTTTTTCCTTAAATGACTTTTAAATCGGATTTTGAAAAATTAACTAACGATTCTGATAAAATTTTGCTCAAATATAATTGATAAGTATCTAAACAGGAAAATCAGTCTATTTTATAAAAATCCGTTCATCATTAACAAATTTTGGTCATACGTAACTCAAAACAGTGCACACATTTCACCAAATTTGTAATCAAAGAAATTTACAGTTTTGGAATAATACGAAGAAATTAAAATAAACTCTGACCATCTTTGCGTTTGTTCTGTATTCTCTATTTACTGGAGAACCATATATTTATTTAATTTAAAATTAGTTTTTCTGAGTGAAATAATGTTTTTTCCATATATGACCAAAATTGGAGCATTCTGATGAAACAGATATTAAAAAAAAAATAGCTGATTTTCCAACTTCAAAAAATCGAGTTCGGTGGATTAATTGTTTATTGTTTAATTAGGCTACCGTATTTCATCGATTCTAAGAGGCTATTCTGACACTAAAAAAAGGTGAGTTTTAGAATCGATGGCGTCTTACATTTGATGTCAAAACGGCACTAGGTAATCCAAAAATACTTCTATTTTCACATTCCGAGAAAAGAACCTTGTTAACTGAACAATAGAACAAAGCGCACAGCTGCAAGGTATTATCATAGCCCCTGCCCCTCTACAATTCTGTCATTTTGTCTTCAATAGCTAATGAGTAACGAGTGTTTTCATTTTAATCTTGTGTTGTGTCCTTAAAAAATATCTTATATGAAATGTCTTCAAATTATGACGCAGCAAGGAAATGTTAAGTTATATTATTCGCTGATCAATATGGAAACAGAGCTGCAGAACAGGAATTTAAGAGATATTTTCGGTATTGAAATATGTAGTTTAATTATTAGCATTACCCTGATAATCCTACAACTACCCTAATAGCCTATAGCATTACCCTAATAACCGCTTAGTACCAGGTATCATAACCCCGAGGTTTAGTTTAGTACACTTAAGTGTTTGATCGTGTATTTTCAAGTACAGTAGGACATATTTATTAATTTTATTTTATTTTTGAATGTCTGGTACTTTGTAGCGTTCCTTAAACATTGTCTGCAAAATACAGTGCATCTTAGAATCGATGAAATACTTAATATTGCTTAAAAAATACTTACTTAATAATTATTTAATAAAGGTGGAAATTAGTTGATAATTGCATTATTGAGATTCCTTGCCTTTTTAAAATTTGTCGTGTTAAGTTTTCGTAACCAGTTTATAAATTCCCTGATATTATTAAAGGAAGTATTATTTATTTTGTAGGTCTACATAACTATATCGGTAGCATTTTACGAACGCATGCTTACGATCGCTCTACACGCTGTGAAACAGGGGAAAACGTTTTTTTACAACTTTCGATTTCAAAGCATGACTTTTTCATATCGTTAACACCATTTTAAAAGCAGACCTCAACCAAAGTTAAATGTTTCTCTACTATAATTTAAATTTTAGGAATAGGCCTATAACTTTTATAAATAATTATTATAAAAACTGAAAATCAATAAACTGAAGTCTACTTTTATACAACCAAAACTTAAACAATATCTGATGAACCGATTTTGAAAAATCAAACTGATATACGGTATTTTCGACAATTTCATAACATGACTTTCTGAGGGAATTATTTAGTATAACATTTATGTAATATTTTTGTGTCATTTATTAAATAATCAATCATATGTTACTTAATTCAAAATTAGTTAAAAATACTCTTTGTAAACAATTAATATTCTATGTTATCACTTTCTATGATTACTTTCAAAGTCGAAACAAAAATGTTTAGCTTACAACTAAGAGAACACTTTGGTTCTCAGTCAGCAATTTCTAAGAACTCGTATTTACAGTTTACAGTATTCATGGTTCCGTTTAAATTCAAGGCAATTTAAAAAGAGGGTTGGGACAAGGACTACCAAAAAGACAAAAAATGGTAATTTTTGCGAAGATCTGAGAATCTAGTTATACGACAGTCGTCAAATTTATATTTTAAATGCAGTTTAAAATTGCAGTACTACAGAGTACTGTAGTGTATCGCCAAGGAAGCGATATGCTGATTCAAAAGGCTGTGCATTTTGTTATAAAAAAATTTTTTCTTGAGGTTTTGGAATTGAAGTGTTTCACTGTTAACAATAAATAAGCAACATTTATAAACAATAAATAAGCAACATTTATAAACAATAAACAAAAAGAAAACCAAGTTTAACGATAAACCACTAAAGCAAGTTCTCTTGTTTTCGAAGACATCCTGTTTATTGAACAGACAAGCACATTATGAGGTGTAGGAGAATAGCAGCTAATCTAACCACGGAAACCAGTATCTAGTCTGGCACAGTGCAGAACCTTGTTGGGTGTCCACGCCCTTGCCTTTATAAGGACTCGCCTGGGTCACCTTCAAAGCTAAAAGACGTTTAAAATAAAGAACTTGCGATTGTTTTACAAATTTTGTGCTTTTTGTTTCAAATTATTCGAAATCCTTTACTCATGTTATAAAATTAAAACAGTTTTATACGAAATTGCATTGTGTGTGTGTGTGTGTGTGTGTGTGTGTGTGTGTGTGTGTGTGTGTGTGTGTGTGTGTGTGTTTTCAAAGTATTTGAATAGTACGTAAAGGTTGTTGTAGTTGAATACCAAAACTTGAATAAACTAATTCGCTACTAATTTTATATAATATTTTAATTGAAGTTTAAGATAAAAATGCAGTATATTAAATTGCAACAACAATCTAAGCGGTAAATAAAGAGAAAATAACAAATTATATTCACAGTAAAAAAGCCTTAAACTCGCAAAATTTAACAGATTGATTTTTGAAATTTAAGATAAAAAATATCTAGTAAAATTTAATGTAGTAAATAATCTAGTAACAATTTTGATTTAGTAAGGATATGTAGTGTTTTTAAAAGTTTTAAGAAAGTTTAATTATTTGGATGAATGTTGTACTAAACGTATGTTCATAAATTTAGTTATTTTTATTTACAAAATTACTGTATTTTTCGAAATATAAAAAACTCTAAAAGTAAATTACAGGAACTTACTGTTTGGTTAATGTATTTTTATATGTACAGCCACTATGTTTTTATTTTAGCGCCTGATTATATGTAACACACCTATAGCGCTTAAACGGTAGTTCGGAAAAGTGTGAAACTTGACTATTGTGTTAAATGTTGCTAAACACAAGAAGTAAACATATTTTTTTACAAAGTTAAATGGGATACGAACATGCGTATTTGATAGAAAATGTTACAATAGTATCAATATACGATCGTTTTCGATTAAAAAAAAACTAAAATTGGAGGATGCAGCACAAAAAATGTCAATTTATGGATTATTACTAATTTGTATTATAAATTATAAAATAAAAAAAAATTCTTTTGTGTAATTCATTTAATATTGAGAAAGGGCTTTAAAGTGTTTTTAGATCTCTACTATAATTACCATGGAATTACCGTAGGAATTAAAAAAACAACAACAGAATTCTATATAACGAAAATTTTGTAATTTATCAACAAACAAATATTTGACGTTAAATTCAAGGTGTTTAAATTTCGTTAAACTGATCCATAAATTTGAAATAATACTGAAAGTATTTTGCTACAAAGTTGTCAAGTAAATAAGCCAACAAACTGTTGCAATGTGGTTTCAGTTTATTTATTCACTTCCAAATTTCCTTCCTGTTGCTTAATAATTATAATTATTATTACCTATAGCGTATTCCTATAGGGGGTATGAATATCCGTACATAGGTTGGTCCTTAAATATGCATAAATACATAGCAAAATATCTCATTATTGTGATATACATTATATTATCATTTTCGTTTTGCACATACATTATATTATTTTTATTCATTTTAAGTCTATTCGAAGTTTGCAAATATATTTACTTAATTTCTTCTTTGAAGTTGACATAGATACAGCAAGATTCTTCAAATGATTTGGTAATAAAAACACTTTTTTTGCACAATTTATAATTATTTATTTATGGCAATAAAAATTACAGTTTATTGTACGTAACCTAGAAAGTTTGTTTAAAACAATAACAATAACAACAAATTGAGAATAAAACTTTTCGTGCTAAGCCATATTTATTTTTCGCTATAAACGTTCGATATCGAACAAATATAGCAATTAACTAAAAATCAAATAATTTTTTTGGATAAAATCAAAGATACACTTTCCCCGCATGAAAGTCGACCATTGAATAAAAACTGTTCGGGTACAATGAACAATTTTGTTTCCATTCCATTAACATCGTTGGTGTTTTGCATTGTAAGTTTCAGAAGGCAGTGAAGCAGCACTTGACAGCTAAGTCATCTGATCCCAGGCAACCACACTTATGTACAATCTGTTTTACAGAATAGGCCTGTACTAAGACAAGCGTAATGAAGAATGTTTACCTGTGCTGGAGGAAAATTGATGTTATAAGTTTAACTGTGTAATTTACTTAAGTACATTTAGTTAAACTCTGTAAGTATCAACATTTAAACGCTATGAAAAGTTTACAAAGATATTGTCAGAATAATTTGGTTACATTTACTGTAACATAATCACGTTATGAAGCTGCTTTGCTGCCGTGATAGAAGCTAATTTTCCAAAACTGGAACAATGTTTCAGGTATTTTTAATAGCTCTTCAAACAGCTTCTTTGGATGTATTTTCCGACAGCTACTGAAACGGAAAGTTCACCCGTTTTCCTTGATACTGACGAACTACATCAAAAGCTTGACAAAAATCGTTAGACTCAATTGTGATAGAATTACATTTCCGATCGTATTCCACCAAAAAAATAACTTCAAAACTTTTTTTTGAAAAATTAAGAAAAAATTACCTAGAAATATGTAAGAGAAATATGCGGAGAAAGAGAGAGAGAGAGAGAGAGAGAGAGAGAGAGAGAGAGACAGACAGACAGACAGAGAGAGACAGAGAGATTTTTTTGTGTTTAACGTCCGACTATTGTGCACACTTAGGGCTAATGCAGACGATGGGATGATTTATAGCGTATGAAAATGCCAAGCTCTCGCCGGGAATCGAACCCGGGTCCTCGGGGTGAAAGCCTAGTACGCTACCAACTAGGCCACCGAGGCGGCTTGAGAGAGAAAGAGAGAGAGAGAGAGAGAGAGAGATTTTTTGGTGTTTAACGTCCGACTATTGTGCACACTTAGGGCTAATGCAGACGATGGGATGATTTATAGCGTATGAAAATGCCAAGCTCTCGCCAGGAATCGAACCCGGGTCCTCGGGATGAAAGCCTAGTACGCTATCAACTAGGCCACCGAGGCGGCTCGAGAGAGAAAGAGAGAGAGAGAGAGGGGGGAGGGAGGGAGGGGAGAGAGAAGAGAAGAGAGAGACAGGGGGAGATATGGGCAGGCATCCAAGTAAACACAACTGTTCAGTAAACACCACTGAAAACGTAAAATCCATTAAAATCTCAAGGTCAATTATTTCACGATCACCTGACTATTTATAGTTCGTGTAAATTGACTGTGGAGAAATTAAAAATTTGAAAATAACTCTATCGTAAAATCCAGGGTGGCCGGTTAAAAGCGAAAATTAATTTAAAATTAACTTAAACCTTTCTGATAATTTGATTTAATTATCGTAATCATCGTTAAGTTAAACGATGAAATTTTAAAATACTAATTTATACAAGTATTAACGCTAATTACGGTAAAATCGTTATGGTTTTCAAGATTTTGAATCGCCGTCATTTTTAAACTCTTTGGATGAGTTGTTGAACGGATTTTGTAGAGTATAAAACTTTGTTAAACCTATTATTAAAATCAGTTTTTGTAGCAAATTTAAATCGAGTGGAGTTGAACAATTTTTTTATTACTTTATTCAATCTATTGAAAATATGTATTTCAAAACTGAAGTGTCAAAATCTTACTATTTTTGGGGGGGGAATCTTATAGAAGTGTATTTAAATTTTTAGGAGCGTCAGAAAATATTCTTATTGACAGGTTCAAGTCATAAAACTGTAATTTTTCAGAAAGCTGACGTTTCATTTTTAAACTGTTTAATGTATTGTTGAACGGATTTTGCTATATAACTTGTTATCATGTCCGAATAAAATAATTTTGCGTCGAGTTTTTTTTACACTTATCGTAATGATGTGTATTATTTATTGTTGTAATTTTTGGGGAACGCCTTTCCCCCACGTAAGGCAGTTACGAGCTGTAGTTACTTGTACGTACATTAGGCCTATATGCATAATTAAACTACAGAACGCAACAAGGTATGAACAAAAATTGACAACAATTTGTCAATAGAACGCAATTATTGCTATGGTTCAGTGAAACGCAATCAATTTCGGTTTTGTAACAAGCGCCGAGTGTTTTTGTATTAGGCCTACAACTGCCAAGTGAACTGTAATATTCAAGACAAATTACATCTTGCAAATAACTCGTAAATCTTGTTTAGAAATGTAGGTTTTTATGTTTAAAAAGTTTGAAGACAGTAAAATTGGCAGTATCGTAACAAGAAAAAGTTTAACAAATAATTTCAATTACGGGATAACCTTAAAAAACTTTTAAATAATGCTTTTCCAAAGTTTTATATATTCTTCGTAAACAAACTCAACTTTAATACCAGAAATTAACCAAGGCATTATTATGTTACTTTCATATCCAATTAAAAATTTTAATGTATCTAGTTAATTCTAACCTGTAAAATACATAATTATTTATACCTACTTCAATTGAAAATTATATTTAGTACGGTATGAAAGTATGTTTTCAAATTCTCTCAGTAAATCGTTACAGAACGATATTTGTTTATAAATATTTATGCCTAAATTCCTTTATTTAACCTTATGAAAATATGTATTTTAAAATTCAATGCAAATAAAAAACTTACTTTTTGGGAGAAGGGAATTGGGAAATCATATTGAACTGTATTTAATTTTTTGAGAGTTTCAGAAAATACTCTTGTTAATAGGATAAAGTCACAAAATCGTTATTTTCAGAAAACTGATGTTCCATTCAACCGGAAGAAAAACCTGTGTGCGTTTGATGTTCTTGGTGGTGTAATTTCTTTACCTATGAAAAATTAGGAACATTTTTGTATGCAAAACGTACTTGCACCTAGGAAAAACGATCCAAAAAATCATAAGACGACGCTGTCAGGAAAGACTTGATGCATGTAAACAAAAAATATTACACATGTAGACAAAAAAGTACACGTGTAGAACTCGGGGTGTTACCGACAGAAACGACGCTTTTATAAAGATATCTTTACAAATATTTTGTTTTGTTTAAATAAATAAATAGGTGAACCTAGCTTAGTTATTATTTACTGTAGTTATAGTAAAAGATCAGTTGTTTTATGTTAATTCGTAACAATCAGCTGACTTCATTGAACAGCTGATGAGCTATAATAAGTTTTAGGTTATGTTGTTAAAAACTACCAACATTAACAACAATTAATATAAACGTTTATGTTAATTTCGAATGTATTATAAACGGTTACAACGTTCACTTGTTCTTTAACTAAGGAAAAATACCGAAACCAAAGCAATACGTTTTTATAAAATATATCGAAAAACATGAAGAAAAAACAGACAGAAATAGAGAGAAGAAATTCGTTTTCCTGTTTCCGTTACATTAAAAATGTTCCGGGAGACTTTTTCTGTTCACTCCTGTGGCCAGACCTAACATTAAAAGCTTCGTTTCACAAAAAAAGCGAGAGAAAGAGAAAAATCAATTTGACACACGTAAACTTCACTGTCTAATTTTTTAAGGAAAGGAGAGCTAAAAAAACCAAACGTGGCTGAAATGCCTTGAGGATGCTAACCACAAGCATCATGACCTTCTTTAAAAAAAACTATGATTACCGTAAATCTCATATCCTTTACTTCCTTTTAAAAAAAGTAAAAAGACTAATTGTGATTAAAAACGTAATAATCTTGGATGATTGTTTAGTATAGTATACAAATAGTAATAAATAAATAAGTTAAATACATTTTATATCCATTTTAAATATAAGGATTAGTATGTCATGTTCTTTTAGGAATAGGTTATATCATTTACAGGTGAGGTAATTAAGGTTATTTACAGACAGGTAGGCCTACACTAATCCTCCAGGGAAAGGCAAGTGAAGGACTCGGATTCAAGCTCGCTAGCTAAGGACCTTGAACTATTGGCATTACCAACATTAGCCAAAACGTGGAAGGATTGCGTTCTATTTAGAACGCCGATAATTTGTGAGTACAGGAATACCAATATCGCAACACCGAAATCATCAATCATTTGCAACAGTTAAGCAGTGCTACTCAGTTTATGTAGCAGTTATTTGGGGAAAATGTAGCTGAACGACAAAAATCGAGATTATTCTTTTCAATGAATTTATTCAAAGCGAAGTTGCAAACGTTTCACCAATTTGTAATAATTGTAGGAGAAGTGTTTGATCGATGCTAATTTCGCAAAAGAAATTTCAGTCTGCATTGTAGGACCTATTACTCGAGTTTTCTTCGTCAAATTGCAGTGCAATATTGTCTGGACACAGAGAGAGCGCGCGTGAAAGTACTAGTGCAAGAGCGTCACTGTAATAGTGTAACAGGTAGCGATCGGAACGTCCGAGGGAAAGTTTGATGATTGGCAAAACTACGTAAACAGTGAGATGTACGCGACGAGGTTATGGGCTTCGTTCAATGCGATACTGATGGCAGTGAAAGTTCACCAAACTTGCCAAAGGTTTTTATACAGTACAAAGACCTAAAACCCACCACCACGACGCCGCCGGAACAAAGTTTCTCACAGTCAGGCCTAATAACGATTTTTACCAAATGTGTTCAAACGTTTAATTCATTTTTTTAAATTAATCGTTCGCATACAAAAGTTAAAAGCAATAATTGAAAGTTTTACTGCCAGAAATTTGGAAGGTAAAAATTATGTTTTGCGTCAACTTAAGGTACCACCTAAATCTTTACTTAAAGAGTCTTAAAAGATAAAGAGCTTAAAAAGTCTTTAAATTACATTTATTTTAAATAGATTTTATTGAAATAGACTTCACTTAAATTCACTTGTCCAATATACTGCCTGTTCATTATGAGAAGCAACGTAATAGATATTAGAAACAACACAAGCACAAATTTACTATAAGTTATGCAAATCATCAACTTACAAAAAAACTTAATTCCTTCAACTTTCTAAAACAGAATGTAATGTTTCCGCTTAAACGAGATCCTGTGAAAGTTGATGCATGCATTATAGTCATTAATCGAAATTAGTTCTGTTAGTTGCACTACTTCTGTAGAGGAATAATGCAAAGAAAATGAGTTGTAGAATTTCTGTTTTTTTTTTAAATAAACAATTGAAAACGTACTCGTATAAAATACACATTTGACTTTAATAAACATTAAATTCAGTTCACAGAACAAAAAGAGCATTAACGACTGTTATTTATTTAGCACTGGCTGACTACTAAAGCAAATTTAACAGTTTTATTCGCAGAAGGTATTTTGCAATGTTCACTTCTGGTCAAAAGAAAATCACAGGTTATAAAACTTAATCTGTTTATTGTTCTTTCGTGTTAAATGTATTCGTTCTCTTAAGTACTCAGTAAAGGTATATTTCTGTAGTTCCACTTTTATTCGCTACAATTATTGTTTTGAGCGTTTTACTCATTGCATTGTTGATAGCATATATTTTTATCTCTGGTTTTTTAAACACTGAAACTATGGATTAATTTTAAAAAAGTAAACGAAAAAAGTCACCATAACATATTTAGCAGATTTGCTGAGGGACTTCTTGTAGGGGGCAAAAGTTACTTTTCAAATTACTCTAACTTAAAAAGTAGTGTGTTTGAAAGTATATACAAGGAAAAGATTGTGGACGATTTTCCGCAATACCAGAGGCTATTCAGTTGTGAAATGAAAAGGTGGGTTATTGAATAAGGAATGGATGAATCTGGATGGATGGATCTGGTGGCAGTTACACATATATTAAAAAGTAACAATAACTTTGTGGTGTTGTAGAAGGTAAACATTATCCTTAATAATAATGCTTTTTATATCATTATTTTCGAAAAAAAATATAAAACTCTATAACAACTAAACAAATAGTTTATGAATAAAATTGTTAATTGAACGCTGTGAGAACCTAAAATTAAAACTGCCTTCTTAAATACTTCTTATTAGTTTTTCAATTAAGTAAAAGAACAACGTGTATAGATAATGAGATAAAAGAAGCATTTTACACTCTTTGTACTTTAAATGTGTAATGAAATTGACAAGCTGGTTATACACAATGGTAAAAGGGTTTTAAAACAATAACATGAAATTCTCCCACATCGTTAAAACATTTTTGAAATTATCTTAACCGGTATAGAAAGTTTAGAGAAATTTCCAAATTTTAAGTAGGCCTGTATAACAAATGTTTTTGAAGAAATAAACGAATTATGTTAAAATCCGATAAAATACAAAGATAATGTATTTTAAAATTGTTTTTTTACTCAACACAATGGACTGTTATTTAAATTAGGTCGTTATCTTGATTTTTACAGGAAGCAAACATTTATTTTAATATAACAAATTGTAGGCTACATTTACAAAATACTGATGATAAAATATTTAAACATTTAGAGCACGGTGAAGCAAAACGAATACATCCGGAAGTTGTAAAAGCCTTGTATGACTTCCTTGATTGAGATAAGTATTATGAAACGATTATGAGGAACAATGGGCACCAGATGTAGCAAGCTGTGGCTGCGACAGACCGTCTGGCATTGAGATCGAGATGGCGGTACATTCCCTTCACTTCGCTTTGAAGATAATAACAGTGTGGCCCTAGACCATTCGGGATCTAAATACAATGTTGACATTCCACATATGTAGATTGGGGGAAAGAACAGTTAACGTTGCATGTGAGCAGCTGGTTATGATAGCTTGAATAATATTAACATAAACAAGAGTCATCCTAACCTCTCTGGCTTGTTTGTGGGTTATCTCTTTGTAAGATTAGTCATTGTTAAGTTAAGTGGAGTAGAATTAAACATTAATATACTTTTTACAAACAGTTTGTTTTGACATGTTTTAATGGAATGTTGATTCTTAACTGGATTTTAAACTGATGGTAAAATTAAAAATACTTTACAGGTTATAACTTTTAGAGATTAAGTAGCTGTTTTAAATAGTTAATACCGGTAGTTAAATTGATTCGTTATATGTTCTTAAACAAATAAAATAAAATTAGCTTTATATAAGTGCGTAAAGTATTTTATTTATGCAGTTACATATATTGTATTGTTTGAAAAAATCAGAGTTTGTTTCGAAACAATTTATTACGAGTAATTACAATCACTGTAAGTCTAAAAGTACTCGTAGGATCAACATTTTGTAGCGAAACATATGATATTCTTAAAATAATTGAAAGTTTTAATAAACTAACAGTTAACAGTTACAATGTTGCTACAATGTTGTTAGAATATGTTACAAAAATTGAAGTTAAAATCTTTTAAACAAAATGAGAAACTTTTTGGATAGGAGCTTTTGTAATATCGTTATGCAATTCGTTCAAACTTGATCATCCAAATTAAAACCTGCAAAAAGTCGAAACTCTTACCAAAATTGGTATATGCCAAGTTGCATTTGTGTATATCGAAATTTTCATTTGTGTGATGTTATTCAGTATTTATTATTCCTTCTGGCCTAATATACGAAAGTTTAACTATCTATTGGCACAAATCTGATAGTAAATAATAATTTCACTGCACGGCCTACTTGATAAAAAAACAAATCGTAAATTCCACGCTTTCCGTTAACTTGGAACGGTGACAACTTCCAAAACTTTACTCTTGTTTTTAGCGCCGGAGCCAAAAACGCTTTATAGGCAAAAACAATTTAAAACTGTGTTACAATTACTTTCCCTGATAAACGCCCTTGGGGTCGTCGTGCCTTCGTAGATAAAATTACTCATCACGAATCGACTAAACACGACTTCATCAACTCAACTTTGATTACAATCATTCACTTTGAGTTACTAAATACTTACTCCGAATTCAAGTCACGATATTATACAATCCAGGTTTATTCAAACTGTTTTAGGCCTAAAGCATTTTGCCCATTAAACTATGCGTGAGGCAGTTTATAAGTCAAATAATCGTGGCACGAAGTTGACTTGTTAACGTGATGGCAGCAAATTTATAAACAATAACAATAACATCACGAGAAAAAAATTAATACGCGAAAATCAAATTTGGCCTAAAAACTAGCTCGGTAATATCAACCATAGACAAGTTACTCAACAAACAATCGTAACGTTATTCCCACACTTTCTGACTTCACCTATGTAACCAATATTAATATCTGAATAAATTGGCACAATGCGTGTAATTTGGAATGTTTGTTTCTTTATACAATAAGTCTTTTTGAAATATTTCAATTTTGAGTATATTACCTTATAGTCTTTGAGTTCAATAAGGCTATGCTCGATATGCTATTCTAGACGTCCTTCTTTAAAAAAATATTTAAATTCTTTACATTTAAGTTGTTTTTTCTTTAGGCCTAACACTTAAAATGTCTTGCACTAACGCTTCATTAAATTTGCAATAAAATGCAATATATATTTCATTAACTATTGGAACTGAATTTCGGACGTTACAGAATCATTCCAGGTTCCAAAAATAGCTTTCTCGTTATCGATTAGCTGTAATGAAACACTAATTAATTTATAAAATATTTCTGCTTTATTGAAGTAAAGTTTTGCACTCTGATTTATCCCTGGCGTAGGTACAATAAATCCCTGATTTATCTCTTTCTTCGTTGATTAGTCGACGTCCTTTTGTTTTACGTTATATCTAGCACTTCTTTTCAACCTACTACGGGAATCATAACTGTGAATATTACAAGTATACTTCGATAATACTAATTTAAATATTTCCATTTCTTGGGTTAATTAATATTTTTGTACACAGTAATTTATGAATTTTGAAGTGCACTATTTTTATTTTTTCATTTTTGATATTAAATTTCTGATTTTTGGTTTGATTAAGCTTTTTTTGACTTCGATATTACGCGTAACAAACATAATTCATTTATAGGTTAATGTCATTTTGGTTAGCTTAGGTCAATGTTAAATCTATTTTAAACGTAATGCATTGGAATGTTGCCAATCAGTTATGTTCTACTTATGCATGGTTTTAAATTCTAATCGATAGCCTAGACACATTAGTTTAAATATCGTGCTTCGGCACTCGATTTCCAGCTGATTCACCGACTTCCCGTTCATTGGTGTAATGCCCATCTTGACATTTATATCACCGAAACCAAACCCTACGCAGTTCCAAACCAAATCTTTTTCATATATGGGGGATGGTGGACTACCAGTTAGTTTTACCGATAATGTCTGACTAAATTTTTAGTGGGATAATTGGGTGTAAGGAGGTTTGTGTGATAATTTATTACCAAAATCCAGAGAGATGTACGCGTGAAAATATATAGTCCTTGGGCTACCTGGAAACAATCGACCAGTTTCCCACTATTGATGATCTGTTATCACACTAAGTGTAAGTAGTAGTTGTCGATAATTTACTGTGTATTGTCCTTGGTTGCCTTGGACATAGCGGATCTTGCGTAAATCCGTGAGAAAATGAAAATTATACCGACTAAATTATTAATAGCTAGTTGTTAACGGCAAGGTTACCTGTCCGTTAGGCTGCTTGGCAACAGTGTGTGACAAAATAGTTTGGTCGTGAGCAAATCCTTTTTCTTAATTCAAACACTGCCCAAGTAGTTAAATAACAAATATCAACAAAGAGCAGGATTCGAACCAGGTTTTCGGATCTAAGCGTGATGGCTCTTACCTAGCTAACAGAATCACACTGGAGCTCTTATAATACTTCCCCTATTATATTATTCATGCAACAGGCTGACACTGTATTTAATCATATTTGCTTAACAGTAAATTTGAATGTTTAACAGTCGTACGTTGTTAGTTCAATATACAGTAATCGATATCGTGTAGTGAAACGATTCAGTTGAGAAAGTGTTGAAAAATGCTTAAAAAACAGTCGTGTTTATTATCGAATTTCCTTTGGAAAATAAGCCATCATGGTACCCGTTACCTTGTATAAGCGACAATCTTGATATATAAATTACTTACTCCTGCTTTTTCTCTAATCTTTTACTACACTGACTTTATTTTATGAATTTTCATTTTCATATATGACGGCTATTTGTACAATATCTGATAAACAGATTTTGATAAATTAGCTCGTCCAATTTTCAACGTTTTTCGATTGTCTCAGAACCGGAATGTTTTGAAAACAGCGACCTGTAGATTTTGTTTGTGTTTTAATGAACTATATTTTAGCAAAATTTGATAAAAATAGTTTAGGATGATTTTGATAATACCAGTTTATGAACAAACTTTGAATTTATTTTTAATTAGAAAAACGATCCAGCGATATGGGAAAAACGTTGATGACAATTTTGCTTAACGTCCAGACTAATATGAATTTTGTCAAAACCAGTCGAATAGTTTAGCCTAAAGCGATTTGCACAGACATACAAAAAAAGTAGACATGCAATTAGTAACCACTTTTTTGTACTCTGTAACGCTGTACTGAAACGCATACATAATTACATTCTCAAGGTCGATTATTCATTATGACTATACTTCATGTTGTGAAAAACTCAATTTTTTTTAAGGTTAAAAAATATTCTTAACCAGACAAATAATTTTAGTGTTAAGAAATTTGACCATTTAACAGATGTTTTCGTAGTTATAATAACTTCAAACTTTTGATTAATGATTGCATACAAGTACAACTTTGCAACTGAGATGCGGGCGAAACAGTAATGTTTGCAAAGCGGACAGGGTTATTTCCTAATTTATTTGAATAATATTATTTAAAATAGTTAACCCATTATTACCGCACCCTATATTGCTTTAAGAATTTGTGATAAACATAAATACGTAATCAGGACACCAATGTTGTACTGTACAGCTTATGTACTTTATAATATTTATTTTATTATGTATTTGTGCGCAGACCATTGCGGCTGAGTAGGCTATTGATTGTTGTGTCCCTTGGGCAGTCTCGGACAGGGTTACTCACTTCACTGCGTATTTTGTAACATTTACCCTCTTGTTTAATCATGCTTGTACGTGTAGTTTTGTTAATAATTATTACTTCTTAATTAAAATATAATTTAACTTCTTAGTGTAGTACTAAAATATATTTTAAATCAAACACAATAAAAAGATTCGTTTTAAAAATATGTTTTTGTTAGAAGCACTGTAAAATCAATAATGTTTTTTTTTTGCCACTGATAATTCTGTAACGTTACTTTATTATATTCCATCAAACATTGAACTAAAATCAAGAAGTTGGTTTGAAATAAACGATGGGTCAAAACTAGCCAAGCCAAAGTTACGACGAACCTCGCGACCAAGGGTCAAAATTATTCATAAAGTCCAGGAGCTGAAATAGAAATCAATATTAAAGACTGAAACTACAGAGTGTCAAAAAGTTCAGTCTGTGGTTAGGCATATTTAAATAATAAAACTACCTACAGAAATCAAAGAGAAGAAGAATTTCAATCCTAATAGCACAGGAAGAAGTACAATAACATAAATGAATTTATATCAACTTTCTTAGAAGAAAGTTATTTACAAGTTTTGTTTGAAACTTTAGTGCATTCAGAAGACAACCGCCACTTTATTTATCAAACAATAATGTTAGTCATATTTTAAAATTTTTATTTAGCCTTAAAAGTACTTTTAAAAATCTGTCGTAATATTGTTTATAACAAAAATGTTTTACCAAACCATGTATACCATACCACAAGTTATTTTTACATATTCATTTAGGAAGACCAAATGATATTTTTGCGGAGGTACTGATAAAAGCGGAGGAAAGCAAAGGTAAACATGGCAACTTTAGTTAAACAAATTACATTTTAGATACACTAACGCTATCTTCATTAATAAATCAGCCGCCTCGGTGGCCTAGTTGATAGCGTACTAGGCTTTCACCCCGAGGACCCGGGTTCGATTCCCGGCCAGGGCTCGGCATTTTCATACGCTATAATTCATCCCATAGTCTGCATTAGCCCAAGTGTGCACAACAGTCAGACGTTAAACACAAAAAAAAATTCATTAATAAGTCGTAACTTTAAAAGTAATTACCGATTCTACTAGCCTAGTGAGCCTACAATATTGTATCCATTTTTCTGTAACTGGTTAGGCGTCATTCTTTAATTCTACGAAAAGCTATAAAGAATGCGTGATCAAAAACAGGCGAAATTAAGGATTGAGACTGGAAATATAAAAATAATAAAAACAGACAAAACTAGAGATAAAAATAAGATCTTTAAGAAAACTGTAAAACTAAGTACAGCTTTCGAAAATAGAGACAGAGTTCCAAAGTAATGGTACAAACGTTCACAGCTGCAACGTTAAAGATAAAACATGTCTGCGCAAACTGGGTTAAAATAACGTCTTAACAATTGTTGGAAAAGAAAAGTGTTCGTTTTACGGAGTTTCTCATCTCCTTTCAGTGTTTTGCGCAGGTCTCGGCGGTTTCTGGGAACGTGTGTTTGCCGTGAGACCAACAAACGTGACAGTCTGAACACAATTAGGTTCTCACACAAACAAAAGCTGAACAATAATCATAAACGTTGTTTGTTGAATGAAGGTCCTCTCTGCAGAGCACTTTAACTTTCCATTTGTGTGATACCAAAGTATAAAACCGATCACGACTGTACGACTTCACTTCAGCGGCCTGAGGCCAGTGTGAAGGCTATTTTTAGATAAAATATGCATGTTCGAAAAGAAGCACGAAATTGTTAGGTTTTAACTTTCAAGGGCGTTATAATTTATGTTAAATCAACTGACATTGACCGTACAGTGTATAGATATTACGTGTACTCCTGCATAGTTATTTTCCTTTAAACACGACGAAATTCGATCCAATTATGTTTTTTTTTGCAGCGTAATAATCCACTATCCAGCAGCTTACCTCAGATTTTTTTCTTTCACTTTTATATAGACCTTGGTTTTTTGTACGCACGTTTACCCGATCGCTATTTTAGTAACAAAATGTTCACGCCATCGATTAAATTCAATGAGCATCTTTTTGTTCTCTTTGTGATCCTGGCTTTGTGTAACTGTTCGAACACCAGTGCCATTTTGATTTGTGAATTTTAGACTTAAAAGTATAAACTAAATAATGATGTGTGCAATAGTAACTTAAAGATTTTTGACGTAGCATACAGGCCAACATCCAGTGTTTGTATAAAAATTAGACGGAAATTATAGTAATTGCAAGAGACTTAAAGCAATTTGCATTAAAGTTTGTTACTAGTCACGTGATTAAAATAAACAAATCCATTTTTTGTATATTTTATATAAATATTCATAAGAAGTCTCTTGATAGTTTCAGCACACTCTTGACGAAAAATAAAAATATCTTATTACTTTTATTTAAGAAGACTAGATATTACGAAGTATATATAAAATACCGAAAGTGGCTCAAGAATGCGTACGTATGCAAGGACTTAAGGGGCAGCCATCGTCTAGAAGCGAGACCATGGTTCTCTAGACCAGCGGTTCTCAAACGTTTTTATCATGAAACCCACCTTCAGTCTATATATGTAAAAAAAGCAAGTTAAGAAAAAAAAATTAAAAAATATTATTTATATAATACAAAAAATATAAAATTTTAATTTCATTTTATTTTTCAAACTCATTCGTCCTCGCTAAATGCATGTCTCAGTTCCAGTAGTCAAGCAACGCGTACGTTTCCCCACTCGACCAGGTTCCCCACGATCCTGATGGTCAAAAAAAAAGCAACACGGCGTGGTCACTGCTATCACAGACATAAGTGCGGCTGCATTGTCCTGTCGAACTGCTCACTTTATTTCTAAAATATCTGTTTTGTGTGCAACGTTATAGTTGGCAGTGAAGCAGTTTTTGCGGAATTATAAAACATATACATTGAGATAATTCAATTTTCTATTTTTTTGCAGGCGAGAGATCAGTTGAAGTGTTAACCTTCCCACGACCCACTGGTAGAAAGCTACCCGGGAACTGCTGCTTTAGACTCATGCATGTGTGCGCGCGTGCGTGCATGGGTGCTTGTACAGTAACGGTTTAGTTTTCACGTTGTCTTTGAGATTTGAAAATAAAATTGTTTTTTTACTGATTATAACTCTGATTCATACACAACAGTGGAATCGTAACTGCTAATACTGATTCATACATAACAGTGACATTGTACCTGTTAATACTGATGCATACATAACAGTGACATCGTAACTGTTAATACTGATTCATACACAACAGTGGAATCGTAACTGTTAACACTGATTCATACATAACAGTGGAATCGTAACTGTTAATTCTGATTCATACACAACAGTAGAATCGTAACTGCTAATACTGATTCATACATAACAGTGACATTGTACCTGTTAATACTGATTCATACATAACAGTGGAATCGTAACTGTTAATACTGATTCATACACAACAGTGGAATCGTAACTGTTAATACTGATTCATACATAACAATGGAATCGTAACTGTTAATACTAATTCATACACAACAGTGGAATCATAACTGTTAATACTGATTCATACATAACAGTGGAATCGTAACTGTTAATACTGATTCAGACATAACAGTGGAATCGTAACTGTTAATACTGATTCATACACAACAGTGGAATCGTAACTGTTAATACTGATTCATACATAACAGTGGAATCGTAACTGTTAATACTGATTCATACACAACAGTGGAATCGTAACTGTTAATACTGATTCATACACAACAGTGGAATCGTAACTGTTAATACTGATTCATACATAACAGTGGAATCGTAACTGTTAATACTGATTCATACACAACAGTGGAATCGTAACTGCTAATACTGATTCATACATGACAGTGACATTGTACCTGTTAATACTGATTCATACATAACAGTGGAATCGTAACTGTTAATACTGATTCATACACAACAGTGGAATCGTAACTGTTAATACTGATTCATACATAACAGTGGAATCGTAACTGTTAATACTGATTCATACACAACAGTGGAATCGTAACTGCTAATACTGATTCATACATGACAGTGACATTGTACCTGTTAATACTGATTCATACATAACAGTGACATCGTAACTGTTAATACTGATTCATACACAACAGTGGAATCGTAACTGTTAATACTGATTCATACATAACAGTGACATCGTAACTGTTAATACTGATTCATACACAACAGTGGAATCGTAACTGTTAATACTGATTCATACATAACAGTGAATCACAAATGTGAATGATGAAAAAATGTGCTTTCTATTATTTTTTAAGGCCGCCATTTCGAAACGGGTAAACGGAAATTGCTAGGCCACAAATATGTTAAGACTATCACTTTTTACTGCATGTTCGTTTACGTGATGTTCAATATTGTTAGTATTTGGTTTATCCACGACAGCTGCGTGTTGTGAATTTATTATAATTGTTATTTTAACAAACCGCGGTGTAATTAATCAAGTCTTGACATCACGAAGCATTCAACAACAACGCCAACAACACTAACGAGGCTAGTAAAAGGACTGAAGTGTTGCGAGAATATCAGACTTAACCTATAAAGTTTTAATTGGGAACAATAATTGTGCTGCAGTCGACAAAGAAAGATTTCAACAAATAAATTGGATGAGATCCGGACTACAATAAAAGCCAGTTTAATTGCTCTAACTGATCTCGCGGATGATGGAATTTAACGATTACCGGCTTGTAAAATGTAACAATAGGTTATCCAGGGATTTTTACGAAAATATTTATGTATTACTAGCAATAAAAAAATAAAATTGCGGCACGCAGTTGTCTCGCTGACGTAACACATGCGAAATTACAAAAGTATGTCTGTTTTTGTTCATCTTATCCTTTTTTGAAATTCCTATTTCACGAACAAAATCAGCTTTAAAATCTGCGTACATCACTTTAAACTATCAACACTGAAAATACGAAAATGAACTTTGACTTCCATCAAATAAAAATTCTTAATTTTAACAGATTTTGAAAATTTAAAACGCTAATTTATGCATTTTACAATCCTGATTACGGTGATGACATTTTTGTAAACAAATGTAAGACAAATATTTATGAATTTTTAAAGATTTATAATGGCCGCCGGTGATTATTTAATTAACGTTAAAATTGTTTTCTTTTTATCGAATTGTAGTTGGGGGGGGAGGTGCAGACTAACTGCACCTATTTGAGAGGGTTTAGACGTCCCTCGCGGTACCCGAGTTTAACACACACTTACAACACTACACTTACGACTTTAATACTTTAGACCAGGGGTCTCCAAACTTTCCAGCCTTAGGGCTATACTGATTACTCCAGTAAGTTCCGAGGGCCAAAACCATATTTAAAACTAAATTTAATTTGCTATAAAAAATATGTTCTCTAAAAGGAGTTTTCAAGTATGTATTTGAAAACTCTCTGCGGGCCGGACAAAATCTGTCCGCGGGCCTGATGTGGCCCTCGGGCCGTAGTTTGGAGACCCCTGCTTTAGACTAACACTTACATTTAGGGATGCGGTAATAGCCTCAATGTGCTTTTCGCCTTAAAATAACAAAACAAACTACAGTTGGGGAAATATGCTATTGGAGCATCATATGACAGATCCGAAACCCTGAAGTTAGCACCGGTTTTGACCTCTAGATCACTGTTTGAGAGGGATCGTTTAAATTTTTATGTACATATATATACATATACATAATGTGTATATATATATATATATATATATATATATATATATATATATATATATATATATGTGTGTGTGTGTGTGTGTGTGTGTGTGTGTGTGTGTAATAGATCTGGCTGTTACACACACGCACACGCACGCACGTACAACAAACATTTCCTTTAATTAATATAGATTAGAAGAAGATTAGACAAATATTGTATGTTTTAAATAAAATTTTGACATTTTAGTGGATACATCAGTTTAAAGATCCAGATAAAAAAACAATGGTTTTTAATTGCATTTTTGTGCACCTAGCTGGAGAATAAACTATTTGACCAATTTTGATGAAATCTGTTCGGCTTATTACACTTTGCCCACATCTCATTTAAAAATCGAAATTTGTTAGAATAATTTAATTTTTAAAATCTTTTTGGCCTATAAAGCTTTAAATTTTGTTTAAGAAATCGAAATTTTTCTTTTTTATAAGATTTAATTACCTCCAAACTCTAGTTTTAAAGTTATAGAAAAAACAGTTTTCAGTAAAGATTTTTAAAAGACAATAAACAGTCGAAACTCACTTTCATTCTTGTGCTCGATCATAATATTTATAGTATATGCCAGCCGCCTCGGTGGCCTAGTTGATAGCGTACTAGGCTTTCACCCCGAGGACCCGGGTTCGATTCCCGGCCAGGGCTTGGCATTTAAATCATCCCATCGTCTGCATTAGCCCAAGTGTGCACAATAGTCGGACGTTAAACACCAAAAAAACAAAAAAAATATAGTATAGCCTACTTAATTTCTACCTGTACTCTGTACTCATAGATAAAATAAGCCCTACTTGTAATAAACACATTGTTTTTTTTTCAAAATTATGGAGTAAAATGTAGAGATAAAAAAATAAAATGTACACATTGTGTTTAGAAAACAGATAATTATGATTTTTTTTCAAAATTAAAACTCACGTTAAGAAAGTTATTATTTAGCAACCGTCTTATAAATCCGCTGCTTAATTACTCAAGGACATGTTTGAAAGGTATAATGCTACTCAAAAACTTATGCCTACATGCCTTCAGCACTTTGTACGGTTTTATTGAATTATTCTTTCAGTGTTAACAATAGTTATTAACTAATAAAACGATAAAATTATTGTAATAATCTTAATTATTTGTATGAACTGTACAGAGACATTGTTAGGTTCTGATGGTGGCCGCAATGATTGGCCGATTTGGCTGGAAGTCAAACTTTAGTGGCTGCTGTAAACTGCAAAACTGGCAACAACACCACTTAGCTTGGCAACCCGTCAACGAAGAATTAAATACCACAGTCTTCCCGTAAAAAAAATTGTTTACAACTAGGTCAAAATTTGTAGTCTACTGTAACCTGATGTAACTTGAAACGCCAAAAGTTTTTGTTCTTAACGTCTCAATCGATAATCTGCAGTTTTTATTTTTTTACAATATGGCAGGTTCTTACACCTTTATTTTCTAAAAATTCGATAGTTGAGTAAAAAATTAATTTAGAGTAATCAGTAATCAATACGTCACAGATTATAATCTACCAAATAGAGGACAGGTCTGATAGCAGCAGCTGGAGAATTAACGCAACAATAATAGACATAACCTTAAAGTTAACATGAGGACGCCAATTTTCAAACAGCTGTTTGAAGACAAAACATTTATCAGCTGGTAGTTTGGTTATAAAACTGTTGTTCAAGCTAACAGTTGCTCATCTGTCTTGACTATAAAATAACTATTTCCATAATTTTAACAAAAAACTGAACTAAAGAAATTTGATAAAACTGGTAATGAAGATCTCTTCTAAGTTTTAAATTGTTAATCGTGTGCATTTTTTCTATGTATATTTTCATCACAATTTTTCAGTTTGCATATTAAATATATATATGCAAACTGCTACTTACCGGTGTATATAGAAGTGCTTATTACGATCACAACAAATTTCGCAACAAACATGCAATAAGCTACATCACTAAACATGCTACATCGCTAAACATGCAATAGGCTACATGCGGGCGAAGGAGAAAGCTACTGGTAACAATTAATTAAAACTAGTAATTTCTTTGGATTTATAGAAACCATATTGTGTTTATTGTTACGCGAGTATTTACAAGGACGAAACAAATTCGCTTTATTTGTTCGGTAGGATATTTTAATAACCCAAAGTTAGTCTTATTATTTTAAACATGGATTGTTTTAAATGAAATAATAGGAAAATTCGAGGATTACACTCTGACTTATGAAAGCCTAATCATTTATCGTTCTTATACACCGAAGGCTATATTATAGCAGCAATAATATTAAACTAAATACATTTCTGGAAACAAAAATTTGTTTCTCCGTTATGTGCGTTGACAATGTGTAGTCAATGCTTTTGGTTTTGTTACTTTGGTACTACTGAACCGTTTTGGTATAGGCTACTTCGTACTGTGAAATTAGTTACGAATGTTTGTATATGACAAAAATGTTAACAAACTCAATCTGAAACCCTTAGGAAAATGCCATTTAGATTTTCTCTATTATCGGCTTTCCGGCCTTTGTCAGGGTTAAACGTTTTACTTCACTGTTTAAAAGCTATTTTTGAGGTAAAAAAAGGAGAATTCAAAAGAACTTTAAAACTAAAATTCTATCTACAAAATAAAACACGGTCCCTTAAAACTCTTAAGAAAATAAAAATGGAGTCGCATATTAATTTAAGAAAGTAATAATGGAACCGCTTAAGCTCTTAAGGAAGTAAGAAATGGAGTCACTCAATACTATTATCAAGATAAATACGGAGTTACTTATGTTAAGTATAATGATCTGCCTTCCCTAGCTTCGTCAATTCTAGTTTTGTTGACGCGTTTCGGAGAACCTCCATCTTCAAAAACTATATATATACTGTTGATGCTTGCATCGAACCTAAATGTTAAGAGTATAGATATAGTTTTTGAAGATGGAGGTTCTCCGAAATGCGTCAACAAAAGTAGAATTGACGAAGCTAGGGAAGGCAGATCATTATACTCAACATAGTGACAATAATCCTAGCAGAAAAGAAGAAAAACATAAAAAGAATTTCAACGGAGTTACTTATTACTCTTAAGAAAATAATAATGGAGCCACTTAAGATCCTAAAAAAATAGAAATTGAGTCACTTAAGATTTTTAAGAAAATGTAAATTAAATCAGAAAAAGTTTGTGCAAAGTTTTTATTTTTCACCATTCATTTAAACTATTGTAAGCAATCAAACAAATATATTGTGTTATGAAATCAAGAACGGTGTAAGTTACGGTGGTTTTATGTGCAAAAACATCTAACAGCACGTTATCTAGGCTGACTTTTATTAACAGAGAATTTAATTTGTGGAATTTCATTTTTACATTTACTTTCATTTAGATTCTAGTGTCTCGTAACTTTTCCCCAAACCTTTCTCAGCTGATGACAAGCACTAAGTATTAGACATAAATTAACAACACACAATGTTGTATTGTAATAATGTATTTAAGCTACATTAAACTATTCTTACCTGAGCCTGTATGTCAGTAAAATGTAACGGTATCACTTCAGCTTACCTGCAAAATATATTTAGTTATAATTAATTACAGCTGAATAATTAATCAATGTTTCACACAACATATAAGTGCAAATTAATAAATATTTTCGTCCTAGAATGTTGTAATTTTGAGGTAATCCTGTGATATTGGCACAGATATAATTATAATTCTTATATTGTGTCTATGAATATAGATCCATATGTACACTAGGGCCTTTTTGGGGCTAATTTAGTTTTACTTACTCGTTTGTTTGATTAAATAGTCAGTTGATCATTTTAAAGTTTATTTCTGGCATGTTTGAAACCGATCAAATGTTTCTACGTCCTTTTAACATACATCATGTTTTAGGGCTGATTGTGGTGTTGGAGTTTGCACGTCGCGTGTTGCGAGGAACATGTATATTGATATATAAAAGAAGAAGTCCTGACTGACTGACTGACAAATTACTTACCCAGTCCAATTTTATTAATCAACGTACAGCCGAGATTATTATAGCTAAAGACTTGAAAATTTTAGGGTACCTTCTTATAACAATGTTGAGGTGCAATGAGCAAGAATTTTGCAAAAAATTGATTTTAAACACCATTTAACTACTTACCCAGTCTAAATTTAATAATCAACGTACAGCCTCTATTATAACTAGAGACTTGAAATTTTCAAGGTACCTTCTAACAACAATTTTGAGTTGCAGTAAGAAAGGATTTTGATAGTCGTAAGA
Source organism: Callitettix versicolor (assembly GCA_022606455.1). Classification (NCBI taxonomy): domain Eukaryota; kingdom Metazoa; phylum Arthropoda; class Insecta; order Hemiptera; family Cercopidae; genus Callitettix; species Callitettix versicolor. Next base: position 63,727,494 of record CM040183.1, read on the forward strand.
TAGTCACTCTTAAATATAAGTAATGAAATATATTTTTCACCATTTCTCAAAACTCATCCCCTAAAGAGATTGAAAGGGGGTAGAAAATGTAAATTTTTTTGCATTGAATTTTGCATTGAAAAAACATTTGTTTTGGATCGTATATTCTAGAAATATGCTATGAAACAAATAATGAAACACATATTTCAACATTTTTCCGAATTCATTCCCAAAAAGAATAAAAATGTAAAAAAGAGGTATAATTGGAGAAAAAGAGTGTTTTCATTGGAGAAAAATATTTTTTATCAGATTTTCTTAAATTCGAATGGAACACGTTTGAATAAAACAACATATTAAGGTTATAATATTTTTCACATTCACTGTAAAATAATCAAGAGTTTAGATGATCACGCTTTTATTAATATATTTGTTTATGTTTCTAAATTATTACATTGAAACAGTTTAAGTTTCGTAGGCGAAACTGCGACGGGTAATGCTAGTATATATATATATATATATATATATATATATATACCAGTATATTTTGTCGTCTCATATTATATTAATTATAATTAAAAATTTCCTGTTGGCAATAACTAGCTATGTTAATTTGCGGTATTTTAGAAAAAAATCGTAGTTAAAATAACAATGAATACAATAAATACAAAATTATGTAATAAAATACAGTACATGCATATATAATGTTTAAGGAAAAAATATACAGTTAAATAAAAATCATGTGTCGTATTTTCGAACAAATTATTCTAATTAAAATAAAAAAGAGAATAAAACATAACATGCTTTTTTTCAATAAGAGACATTTATTTTTAGCGAAAAGATCTAGTGAAAAAGGTTATTTACAAAAGGAAGGTATTTACAAAGAATATCGTGGTAAAGCTAGTTCCCCGGTTTTAATATTAATTAGACCCAAATTAATTATACTAATTTCGCATCAGTTAGGTTTTAATAATTTTAAAGAAAAAAATGTTATTTACAGATATGCCTGTTGATTACTTTATAAAAATACATGTAGGTTATTTTTCACATAAACGCTTTATTATGTCCAAAAGCAATAATCCAAAATATAAAAACACAGAAAGCACGGGAAGTACGCTAAAAATCGAAAATAAAAATGACTCGCATAATCTCAAAATTGCTACTGCGCGAAAGTCGGTAACGTGTTTTTGATCGCTAAAACAATAAAAAGTTTTTTTTTTTAAGTACTCAATAACCTAATTGCACGGTTTTGGGTGGTGAACTTAACAGGCATGGTTGTTGGGTGATAAAACACTTTTATTAAAAAAAAAATATTATAATAATAATACTCGATAACCTAACTGGCATGGCCTTGGATGAAAAAGCTATTTAATTAAACCAGTTATCCTATAGGTAACGTGTTTTCGATCGCTAAAACAATAAAAAAACTTTAATAAAATACTCAAGGATCTAACTGACACTGTTGGTAGGTGGTGAACACAAAAAGAGACAAATAGCGAAGTTCACACAAATAACGGACGCCATTTTAACAATGTTTTCATTACGAGAACGAACCAACGAAAAAAGGAATAAACCTTAAAATTTAATAATGGTTGTCAGAATGTGTAACGCGCATGAGCAGTAAGTACTTGTAGTGAACAATAACAGCACACTACCGGTAAATCCGTGTTCGAGGTTTAATATGTTAATGCAATGCAAACAGCAATGACGCCACAAAACAGTTCCGTAAACAACTGTTTAAAATCGTAAGTAATATTTAAAAAATATATTTTCCACCGGTGAATGTATTAATTAGATAATAAGTTATAAAATAAAAGAAAACAAAAATATTTAAAAACCTCTGATTGACAAAACAACATATACTGCATAAATACCCAAATATCAAATTGAATATTGTTTTGAGAATAGCTGCAGTTCGTTTGAATTCAACTCAAACAATTATTTTGTAAATTAAACAAATCTGTTAAACCATACAACATTAAACAAAGGTTAAACTACCTATTATTGTGTAAGTCTATTAATTTTTTTGAAAATTTGATTTTAAGTCAACAACTGTTTGAACAAAGGGGCTGTTCAGGTCGCACTTTGGAAAACATCAGACTGATATACAACAAGCAATTGCCGCTAAGGAATTGCTGGTGTAAGGATCCTTAATGTTAATGATATTGCACTAGTTCTACACAAACGTGTTGTGCACGACAATACACTGCAGTACTTCCCTATTGCTAGACCTGTTGCCTCGAGCAGCGTTAAATCAGTTATGCTGAACCAGCCTTACACGAAATATCGTTACTTCAATCAGGTTAGGTTACCGTATAGGCCTATATGTAGTCCGTTTTGTTCGCTTTGTTGTGCTTATGTAATCCTGCTGACAACGTGGGCGTAACTTGTGTGTTGGAAACGGAAAATTCTGAACATGTTAACTGAAGTGGAAGGAGTAGGTGCACCAACCACAAGACATGCAAGGTCTACCGCTGACACTGGTTGATCTTTTGCTTGAGCCGTGGGACGTAGTGAAAGATTTAAAAATGCACAGTTTATTTCTAGGGGGAATGTTTTTTCAGGAGTAGTGTTCTGTTCGCTTGCGTCAATATTTAAACAAAGCGATGAAATATGTTTTTTTTAAATTTCGATATTGTTTTTCTAACATTTTTATTTTACGCCAGTTGCATAGACCAACAAAGACGAAATGAAGATATGTCTCGAATATCTCGCGATCCAGTAATCCACGTTGCGGCTAACTTGTCCGTTAATTACAATAAAATTATAGCGAACAAAATTATTAAATTAAAATTTCGAATTAAAAAATGTTGATAGACTTTTAACCAATCTTCCTCTTTTAGGTCTGTTGAGTTAAAAACTGTTTTCCTTGGTTGGTTGGTGTGTGTGTGTGTGTGTGTGTGTGTGTGTGTGTGTGTGTGTGTGTGTGTGTGTGTGTGTGTGTGTGTGTGTGTGTGTGTGTGTGTGTGTGTGTGTGTGTGTGTGTAAACAAATTGGCCTATTTCCTTTAAACCTGTCATATAAGTGTAATTTTCCAATAGCTAGGATTTTTTATACAAAAAATCGTTTTATGCCCTTTTTGATCAAAATATAACAAAAACAGAATCTTCTATATATTTTAATCAAATTTTGCTCAAAATTAGTTCTACTTTATTAAATATTAAACGAATTATTTGATCCTTTATATTAGTTAAAAAAATCAGTTCGGATGCTACCTATAAAAACCCAAAATTTTGTTTATTAATTTATCAAAATACTTTCATAAGATTTTACTCAAGTATTGAAGATTTATACGTTAAGTCAGTGTACAACATTGTAAATAAAATATTTTTACAGCCGGAAGAATTAAAAAATGAAAATAAACTTTGACATCCGTACATTTAGTGATAGTGTTCAACTATTTTATAAATTTTAAATAACTTTTTTTATTGTATGAAAGGTCTAAAAATATATAAAATGTTTATGAAGTATTACATTGTTTTAAGAAAGTAGTAATTGCTTCTTAGAATTTGAAGATTTCAATTCATTACCTTTCTTAAAATGAAAATTTGAATTGTTTTAATTTTACCAGCTGATGCTTTTAAAATTGTTTTAAAGCAAATTTTGTTTATAAATTCGTTTAAAATATTTGATAAGTTTTTCTTCAACAGACATTGTACGTTTCATCAATATAAAGAAACTAAACACAGAAAACAGTTTAAATAGCTCCTGGTTTACATTAGGCTACAGTTTGATGTTTACAAACAATTTCAATTTAATAGCTTTATTTGTTTCACGCATTAATAAAAAAGAGGGAAAGTTTCCAATACTAGAGACCAAATCCGAAACTAATGCTTTAGCCACAAGTACCGCCTTAATAAATGACTTTCACTATTTCAAGGGCGGCCACAAATCTCCTAACTTAACGTGTCAGATCAAATTGTTCCCGAGATCTGGCTCGGCGCATGCGCAATGAAGAACCGAGTTCTCTTTAAAACACATTGTTTGAAAACGAGTTAATTTTCTTACATTGTTAGGAAAACTTAATGAAGCATTAAATGGCGTGAAATAAGTCTGGCCAAAAAGTGCATTTACATTGAATATAAAAAGAACAGCTTTACTTTTTAAGAAAGCGGAGCAATGTTACGTTTGCCATTCGTCTACACGTAGAGTGCATTGGACTTATAAATACCAGTGTAATACATAGGCCTACAATCAAAATAGACTGTAGTAGCTATAGGCTATTCCAATGGAAATTTGTCTATACTAGCTTAATAAAACATTTGTCTAATAATTATTGTTTTCATGTTTTACATATACGGTAGGCTATTAATTATCCTTTTGTTTCTGCAAATACTAAGCAAGTTTATTTTGTGATCAAATCGTTAAATACTTGATAGTTTTCGGATAGATTTTTGTCAAATATTAATTTTTTAAAATTTCAGTCGGTATTTATAAAAACGTTCTGCCCTACACTAATAATTACGGGGCTCAACTGACTCGTCGAAATGAAAAAAGTGAATTTCTAAAAAGCAATAATAACACATAATAAATTATAACCATAACTTTTTTAGGTCTGATTTCATTATAATTATTAGCGTTACAATATGCGTAAATTATAGACCTACATATAAATTTCCAAATTTCATTTTAGGATATGTATTAGTATAGCCTACTCGTAATTTAGCAAAAAATATTGTATTTCTGACTTTTCGGGACTTTTACAAAAGTAATGATTTAAACAATTTTTTGGTTTTATTATGTGCTATATTATTTCTATGAGAAGTATTAACCCTCAAGGATTAAATTCATTACGATAAATGTAGGGTAAGTTACGATTTTTAGCCATTTATTACGGAACTATATTCTGACGTGCATTTTTACAAAGCTATAGCCTATATCCACCGCAATAACACTTGTTACAAATGTTAGTAGCTTTTACGGAATAGTAGTTATGTAACAAACAAATGTGTTAAACGTCCAACAACCGGTCCGAGTTAGTCCTGATGCTTTTTTAAAGTATATATTCTTTTCATTATTAATAACACACACTTCATTAAACGTTTTAGCGATGAAAACACGTTTCCTACAACCACTAAAAAACACGTGCGGAAAAAAGTTAAAATACCAAACATGCGAGACGAGTTAGGTTCTGAAGCAAACACCCAACAACCTAGTTGAGTTAGCTCCAAAGTTCTTTTGTTATAATAATAATAAAAATAATAACACATGTTTAATTAATTGTTTTCGCAATGAATACACGTTCTCTACTTCCTCGCGATAATCATTTTGAAGTTATGTTTGTCATTTTTTGTATAACTTCCCGTTGTTTCCACACTTTTATATTTTGGATTATTAATATTGGGCGTATAATAAAGCGTTTTAGCGCAAAAATTATCAAAATTAACAAAAGTCCGAAAAACGCAGTTTTACTAAAAAATATTACAATATGTTGTTCTTGATTTAATATCTTGGCGATTATCTGGCATGCATGCGTTGCAGCCCTGCGCAGAGAAATAATGTAGGTACACACACCGGAGACTTTCGCAATCACAGATGCCACATCGTCTGTGAATAAATCCTTTAAACGTTCACTAAGAGACCCTGCCCCGGTAATATTCGGGAAGTTGCACAAATACCATTGAAAGTGCTTGAAAGCGTGGTCAGTAGTTTCCACACAAGGCTTGCAACCAATTCACTCGAAGGTCAACTCGTTAATTTTCTTTTTCAATTAATAACGGACAGAATTAATGAAGCAAAATACTTGGCCATGTACTTTCGTTCGTTGTTTCATAAACCCATTGTTCACTAATTACGGTACATTTAAGATGGTCAACTTATGAGTCTTGACTTAAACGTGAGAGTCTCGTACACAGAATAAAACAGCTTTTGTGCTGCATTCTGAGATGAACCTAACGAACTGTATCGATTAATGAATGTATGTTTAAGTTAAAATCTAATCAAATTCAATTTTCTTCTTAAGATTAACTTAAGAACTTTGAAAGCCAATGACTTTGAAGCTTGATGACATATCTAGGCAAAATACATATCATTAAAAAACAAACAAACACACAATTTAGCAAATCGGTGGGACACACTGACTTGTGTTAAGTTTAATCAAGTTTTTAATATTTATATTAATTATAATATATTGTATTGAAATATTAATGTATTTATTTGACCTTGCTGTGGAGAACGCCGTGATAAAATAGCATTTAAAACGATTTTCTTCCTCGTGCGTCATCCGCATAACGGTGATTATCTTGACAATGTAACGTGAAAATTTATAGTTTCGACGTATACTCAATACGATTTCGGTAAAAACACGACATGTCAAGCAATTATCTGATTTTTGCAAGCTCTTTGAGTTAGAAAACCTTTTACAGTTTTCATTTAGGAACGAAAATCACAAATATTTCCACGAAAATTTAGTTAAAAGTTTTTTTGTTTGCTCAGAAACAACAAAAATTATTTAAATTAAAAAAAAATACGCAATATCGCTATGCCCGAATTGGTTAAATTGGGGTTACGGAAGAAATGGTTAAATGTTTCTTTGGCGTTATGGCAGCTTAGGTAAAACTAACGGTGGTAGTATTTTGTGGTATTAAAAATTGTGACACCAAACACTGGAGGGTATGAAAACGGATCATAATTTTTAATTAGGCCACCTTCAGATCTGATCTAATGGTGCTTGATCGGAAATATGGCAACAGTAGTGATTTAAATATATATTTTTTTTATTCTTAAGATAGAAATAAGTGAAAGGCATTGGTATAGAAATTGCTGGCATCTGTGGCCTCCAAAACAAACCTTTTGACTATTTACAATTTGTCATGCTCACATTGTGAAGAATTACATTTACACATAACATTGTGTGTGTGTGTGTGTGTGTGTGTGTGTGTGTGTGTGTGTGTGTGTGTGTGTGTGTGTGTGTGTGTGTGTGTGTGTGTGTGTGTCCATAAACAGTGGCATATTTCTTTAAACCTGTTATATAAGTGTAATTTTCCAATATCTAGGATTTTTTATACAAAAAATCGTTTTATGCTCTTTTTGATCAAAATATAACAACAAACAAACTATAAAAAACCTATAAAAGGTTATGATTAGGTTCTGTTATGGCTATGTTAGGTTATGGTTAGGTTAGGTTATGGTTTGGTTAGGTTATGGTTAGGTTAGGTTAGGTTATGGTTAGGTTAGGTTAAGTTAGGTTATGGTAATTTTCTTACAGAATTTTCTAAATATTTCAATCAAATTTTGCACAAATTTATTTCTACTTAATTAAGTATTTTAAAAAATTCCGGGATCCTCTATATTCATAAAAAAATAGTTCGGATAAACTTGTCATGAAGTTTGTGTGTCATGAAGTATTGTGTCTTCACAATAAATATTGTGAAGAACTATTTAGAAAGAAAAACAGGTTGCCTGATCGTTACGCAAATCGGACACGTTCTGACTGAATAGGACTGCCTTATTTCGGAGTCTACCCGCCGATGACGTCATGGACCACATAATCTGCACGTACATGCACGACATCACTATGCAGTGAACGCATGCAGCACCGCCGCTGTAATTAAAAACACTGCCGAGACGGAAATTAGAGTGAAAGAATTTTAAATTCACCACAATTTTACCCGTGCAGCAGATAAAGTGCTGTTAGTGTTGGTACAAAGACATAACTTAGAAGAATTTGCTGAAATTGAAATTTAAACATAGGTACTGTATTTATTTGCGAATGTTTTTAGCGAAATGCTATACTAAATATCAAAATGATTGTTATAAAGTAATGTTAGAGGCAAAAATGGCATCTCTTGCAGCAATATTGCAAAGTTATATATTTAGAAAACTGAAATAAAAAAAATAATAAATACTGTAATAATTGATCAAGTGTCTGTTTCAACTCAAGAGAATATTCTTCTAATCGCTATAAAAAAGAGCAACACAAGTTTTGGTCATAAAACCCATAAAGCAAAATATAATTACACAACAATGAAGTACGTTAAACAAAGCTTAGCGCAACACATGATGTTACTCAGACAGATGTTATTTGAACAAGCTGCTGATACTCGGGGGGGTGTGGCGTAGTTATTTATCCTTTGCACACTCGACCTTTCGGCATTTGGTTTGTGTGTGCTTGTTTTGGTCAACGCATTGACAGACTGTATAAACCTCAAACGACGAATGCGTAAGATTATTTCCCATTCATTTCTGTTTCATGGCGGCCTCTAATTTACGATGACGAAAGTACAGTTTTGGACAAACACATCGATCAATTGTTTTCAAATTTGGTACACTGTACCTTGTATAAAGCCCAAAGGATTAATGTGTGTCATTAATTTGCATTTCAATATGGCGGCCGATAAGAGTGTAGTTGCTGGTTATTCGCTGTATACTGGCTGAATGGAAATTCCTATCATAATTTTGACCGTTTCATGGAGAAAGAGCATAAAATTTCCAATAAAGTTAATCCTGTGACATTTTCCTAAATATCACGGTTACCGGTTAAACGGACAGAGAATGTTACGGTATATTTAATAAAAACATACTGCAAAGCCTATTGTTCTTTGAATTATTAGTACAATTACAACTGAAATATTATAAACTTGCAAATTTATATTTAGAAAACTGCGAACATATAAAATAATGTGGCTATAAAGACAAAGGAACTGTACTTCCTATAAATGGTTTATACCGGATGTTTAACGTCGTAAACATGAATACGGTAACAGTAGTAAAGTGGCTTCTGGTGAAGTGTTCGGGAATTGGAAGAGCCGCGGATCTAAGGGAGAATATCTGTTACTGTGTTTGTAGTTATCGTAAAAAGTATTTCTGCAGCAGATGAAGAAGTGTGACGACAGAGACAAGGTAACAGTAGTAAAGTGGCTTCTGGTGAAGTGTTCGGGAATTGGAAGAGCCGCGGATCTAAGGGAGAATATCTGTTACTGTGTTTGTAGTTATCGTAAAAAGTATTTCTGCAGCAGATGAAGAAGTGTGACGACAGAGACAAGGTAACAGTAGTAAACTTGTGTCTGGTGAAGTGTTCGGGAATTGGAAGAGCCGCGGATCTAACGGAGAATATCTGTTACTGTGTTTGTAGTTATCGTAAAAGTATTTCTGCAGCAGATGAAGAAGTGTGACGACAGAGACAAGGTAACAGTAGTAAACGTGTCTGGTGAAGTGTTCGGGAATTGGAAGAGCCGCGGATCTAAGGGAGAATATCTGTTACTGTGTTTGTAGTTATCGTAAAAAGTATTTCTGCAGCAGATGAAGAAGTGTGACGACAGAGACAAGGTAACAGTAGTAAAGTGGCTTCTGGTGAAGTGTTCGGGAATTGGAAGAGCCGCGGATCTAAGGGAGAATATCTGTTACTGTGTTTGTAGTTATCGTAAAAAGTATTTCTGCAGCAGATGAAGAAGTGTGACGACAGAGACAAGGTAACAGTAGTAAAGTGGCTTCTGGTGAAGTGTTCGGGAATTGGAAGAGCCGCGGATCTAAGGGAGAATATCTGTTACTGTGTTTGTAGTTATCGTAAAAAGTATTTCTGCAGCAGATGAAGAAGTGTGACGACAGAGACAAGGTAACAGTAGTAAACTTGTGTCTGGTGAAGTGTTCGGGAATTGGAAGAGCCGCGGATCTAAGGGAGAATATCTGTTACTGTGTTTGTAGTTATCGTAAAAAGTATTTCTGCAGCAGATGAAGAAGTGTGACGACAGAGACAAGGTAACAGTAGTAAACGTGTCTGGTGAAGTGTTCGGGAATTGGAAGAGCCGCGGATCTAAGGGAGAATATCTGTTACTGTGTTTGTAGTTATCGTAAAAGTATTTCTGCAGCAGATGAAGAAGTGTGACGACAGAGACAAGGTAACAGTAGTAAACTTGTGTCTGGTGAAGTGTTCGGGAATTGGAAGAGCCGCGGATCTAAGGGAGAATATCTGTTACTGTGTTTGTAGTTATCGTAAAGTATTTCTGCAGCAGATGAAGAAGTGTGACGACAGAGACAAGGTAACAGTAGTAAACGTGTCTGGTGAAGTGTTCGGGAATTGGAAGAGCCGCGGATCTAAGGGAGAATATCTGTTACTGTGTTTGTAGTTATCGTAAAAAGTATTTCTGCAGCAGATGAAGAAGTGTGACGACAGAGACAAGGTAACAGTAGTAAAGTGGCTTCTGGTGAAGTGTTCGGGAATTGGAAGAGCCGCGGATCTAACGGAGAATATCTGTTACTGTGTTTGTAGTTATCGTAAAAAGTATTTCTGCAGCAGATGAAGAAGTGTGACGACAGAGACAAGGTAACAGTAGTAAAGTGGCTTCTGGTGAAGTGTTCGGGAATTGGAAGAGCCGCGGATCTAAGGGAGAATATCTGTTACTGTGTTTGTAGTTATCGTAAAAAGTATTTCTGCAGCAGATGAAGAAGTGTGACGACAGAGACAAGGTAACAGTAGTAAAGTGGCTTCTGGTGAAGTGTTCGGGAATTGGAAGAGCCGCGGATCTAAGGGAGAATATCTGTTACTGTGTTTGTAGTTATCGTAAAAAGTATTTCTGCAGCAGATGAAGAAGTGTGACGACAGAGACAAGGTAACAGTAGTAAACTTGTGTCTGGTGAAGTGTTCGGGAATTGGAAGAGCCGCGGATCTAAGGGAGAATATCTGTTACTGTGTTTGTAGTTATCGTAAAAAGTATTTCTGCAGCAGATGAAGAAGTGTGACGACAGAGACAAGGTAACAGTAGTAAACGTGTCTGGTGAAGTGTTCGGGAATTGGAAGAGCCGCGGATCTAAGGGAGAATATCTGTTACTGTGTTTGTAGTTATCGTAAAAAGTATTTCTGCAGCAGATGAAGAAGTGTGACGACAGAGACAAGGTAACAGTAGTAAAGTGGCTTCTGGTGAAGTGTTCGGGAATTGGAAGAGCCGCGGATCTAAGGGAGAATATCTGTTACTGTGTTTGTAGTTATCGTAAAAAGTATTTCTGCAGCAGATGAAGAAGTGTGACGACAGAGACAAGGTAACAGTAGTAAAGTGGCTTCTGGTGAAGTGTTCGGGAATTGGAAGAGCCGCGGATCTAAGGGAGAATATCTGTTACTGTGTTTGTAGTTATCGTAAAAAGTATTTCTGCAGCAGATGAAGAAGTGTGACGACAGAGACAAGGTAACAGTAGTAAACTTGTGTCTGGTGAAGTGTTCGGGAATTGGAAGAGCCGCGGATCTAAGGAAGGAGAATATCTGTTACTGTGTTTGTAGTTATCGTAAAAGTATTTCTGCAGCAGATGAAGAAGTGTGACGACAGAGACAAGGTAACAGTAGTAAACGTGTCTGGTGAAGTGTTCGGGAATTGGAAGAGCCGCGGATCTAAGGGAGAATATCTGTTACTGTGTTTGTAGTTATCGTAAAAAGTATTTCTGCAGCAGATGAAGAAGTGTGACGACAGAGACAAGGTAACAGTAGTAAACTTGTGTCTGGTGAAGTGTTCGGGAATTGGAAGAGCCGCGGATCTAAGGGAGAATATCTGTTACTGTGTTTGTAGTTATCGTAAAAAGTATTTCTGCAGCAGATGAAGAAGTGTGACGACAGAGACAAGGTAACAGTAGTAAACGTGTCTGGTGAAGTGTTCGGGAATTGGAAGAGCCGCGGATCTAACGGAGAATATCTGTTACTGTGTTTGTAGTTATCGTAAAAAGTATTTCTGCAGCAGATGAAGAAGTGTGACGACAGAGACAAGGTAACAGTAGTAAAGTGGTGTCTGGTGAAGTGTTCGGGAATTGGAAGAGCCGCGGATCTAACGGAGAATATCTGTTACTGTGTTTGTAGTTATCGTAAAAAGTATTTCTACAGCAGATGAAGAAGTATGACGACAGAGACAAGGTAACAGTAGTAAAATGGCGTCTGGTGAAGTGTTCGGGAATTGGAAGAGCCGCGGATCTAACGGAGAATATCTGTTACTGTGTTTGTAGATATCGTAAAAAGTATTTCTGCAGCAGATGAAGAAGTATGACGACAGAGACAAGGTAACAGTAGTAAACTTGTGTCTGGTGAAGTGTTCGGGAATTGGAAGAGCCGCGGATCTAACGGAGAATATCTGTTACTGTGTTTGTAGTTATCGTAAAAAGTATTTCTGCAGCAGATGAAGAAGGGTGACGACAGAGACAAGGTAAATGTACAACTAAAATGTAACGCTGATACAAAATAAAAGTAGGCCTAATTGACGGCAGACTCAGACTAATATTACTTCCCTCCCTGTGCAAAGTACCGTATAATACAAAGTATTGTGGTGGTACAAACATCCGATTTTGAGATTTGGATTGGTAGATCCGTTTCTTAGAGTAAAAATGTGTAAGAACCTGGATGTGTTTTGTTTAACTGTCAGAGTTTATGCTTTAAAGTTATTTTTTTCCTCAAAAGATATAAGAACAAATTCTCACGAATTCGATTAAATATGGCTCAAATGTGGCGCATTCGTTTCAAAAACGCGATAAACTTAGAGATAAAACTTATAAGACATAAACTTAGTTAAGTGTTTTTCGCATTATTTATTTAAAGAAAAGCGTTCGTGCAGTTTATGTTTAATAATAACAGAAGTATTGATGTTAGTTTGTGTTGTAAAAATTACCGCAGTAAGAATGTAACTGAAATTGGCTATAAAATTCTCCATTTTATAAACTCCTCTAAAGTATGTGTACCCGTTTTATAGATGACTGATTAAATTTATAAGGTTTGTTTACTTGCAAAGAACACTTGATTGCTCTTGCTTACAACCTTGAGGATACAGGTTAATTTCCTTTTGTTATAGGCTATCAAAAATGTTACAGCGTTGACCCAGTATCGTGAAAGAAAAGTAGGAAGCTTCGATTAGCAGAGCACTCTGGTTGCGAATGCTGTAAAAATACGATAACGGGAACTTTAGTTCTGACCACTTTACACTCATCTGAAATACCGTCCTGGAAGCCGAGGTCCTTTGTTGCTCCTGTTGCTGCTGTTCACTGGAGCTTCGTTTTTTTCTCTTCTAGTAGTGAGAAGTACAAAGAAATGTTGGTGATCGTGAAAAGTGATAACAGTTCTAAGGTCCACCAAGTAAAAAGTGGTGCCCGTCCGTCCACGCGCATCTGTACACATCTTTGAAGAATAAACCAATCGCCGGGTTTTGATGAAATTTAACATGTAGGATGTAGGTTTGATTTTCTCATATCTCAGGACCATTTTTAATTTCCTCTAAAAAACGTTTTGAGGCATTTTTTTGTCATAAACCTTTATAAAAAATATTTTTCTCAAAATCGGTTCTAATGATTTTGCTAAAATTTAGTTAAAAAATATGCAAAACACAACGTATGGGTTGATATATCGCGCCAAAAATCCAGTTTGGGAGCTATTGGAAAAACTAAAAATCGTCTCAGTTTCTCGAAACTGGTTCTCCAAATTTCGCTCGAATTTTGGTTATAGGCCTATATGAAAATGTATGAGGCAAATTTTAAATGAACGGAATTTGTGGTTTAGGAGTAAATCTAAGAATACAAAAAATAAAACCATAGCCTGTATGATCAAAATTTGAGCAGCACGAACTAGTTTTAAGTAATCGGTCTGATTTTCTGGGTTTTTGTCTGTAAACTTTTTGTCTGTAAACCAAACCAGATTTTTTTTTAATAATTGAAGGTGAGACAGACATTGTACTATTTATTTTAGTTTACTTTGACATCAGGATACTCTGATCAATCAGTCAGATATTTTATTCGAAGCATATTTATATAAATACGTCGTCAATAAAATAAAATGGCGTACAAAAGTCAAGTTGATTTTTATTTAAAACATTTCCAGAAAGTTATAGCAGAATGAGTAGACTTATGTTTCATTTCTTTCGTTGGTGTACAAGGTGAGTTATTTTTTCATCCATAAAACCTAAACAGAACGTTTCGGGCGTGGCATGATTGAGATCATGTACTTAACCTTCAAATAAGTGAGCGGAGATATGTTACGTATTGTCCTAAAATAACTTCTATCTACTTCCGGTTGTTGTAGGGATCACAGCTGAGTCTGTAAGAGGTTAGTGGTTCGATTCCATTAGGGACAAGCGGTAATATCTTATATGTTTTTCGGCATAATGTAACTTAAATTTTGCCGTATTTCTTTAAATGTTGTTGGAAATTTTCGCAGTACAATGTTAATGTATAATAAGACTGTTGCTTGTATAAAATGCACGATAGAGTAAATTTGAAATTCTACATAACATTTTTAAAATGGTAAAATGGAAAAAACACATAAATTAAACTTTATAATATAGACTATTTATATTTACAAATTACAAGTGCAGAATCTTCTAAGCATTTCTTTAAACACGTTTTTGAAAGTCTAGGCCGTGACTTGGAATTGTAAAACAGTATCTACAAGTTTATTTGTAAAAAACTACAGAGGTCGCCATTTTAATCCATTCCTATTTAAATCTGTTAATTAAATCAATAGTTTGAATAAGTTTTTTAACTAACAAAATTACTTACAAAATGATCTATTACAAAATGTAAAATCTGAAAGTGTTTTATTTTTACATTTTTTTAGAAGCACTGTTTTTGTTATCGTAATCGGCGAAAATGAGCGTTTTACATACAATTGAAAATACAAAAATAAAACCGACGGCTGATTATGGTTTTTTTCATGTATTTAATAAGGTAACTTTTGTTTTGTGTGTTGTTAATTTTTTTTAATTCACTTTCATCACGCAAACAGCTGGATGCTAAAGTAACAATTGTTCTACTATTGTTATAACTAAGTAATACTATAACATTTTAAAACTAATTTTTAATAATAAACTCTTTCTTGATCATATTTAAAAAAAATAACAGTTCCGAGTTCCAGTATTTTATCAGAATTACCGAACAATCGTACTCTGTTTAGTGGTTTCTACGAATCTAAATCTAATTACGATTGTGAAAACAGATGTTCAAAGACAGTTTAAAGTAATAAGGAAGTATATTTAAATATTTTTAGAAAAAAATTTTCATAAATTATACAGATTATTTTTAAGAAGACTTAACTAACGTACGTCTTATCTGGCCAAAATTCGAGATGAATCTCTCCATGAGTGGTGGTGGAGGGGGGGGCTATATTTAGATTTCGCCGAGATAAATGCTCTGCGTGTACTTGTTAAGACAATAATTAATTTATTGTGATGCACGCCAAGTTTATAAATCTAAATTAGAAATATTCACACACAAGAAGACCGGTTTACAGTGAGTTTAAATAATCAGCTGACAATGCCTTCTGTATTCAGTGAAAAAAGTCTCAGACTCAGGTACAGCTGGCAAGGAAGAGTTTTTAGCGAGAGAAAGCTTCCATTAATCTTCCGTAATTGCTCCTCGACAAATTGAAACCACGATAATTGAAATTTCGTTGTCAAAAGATTTTATCCATTAATGTTGACATATTACAGATGTTCTGTGAGTAACTGTTTTGTTTAACAATAAAAACGTTTGAAATAAATGTATTAATTAATTAATTTCATTTATTATGAAAGTAAGTTTTCATTTGCCAAATGGATTGTAGCATAATTAAGTAATAGCGTTAACAATTTATATAATTGGATTCACACACACACACACACACACACACACACACACACATACATATATACATATATATACGCGCGCGCGCGCTACACACACACACACACACACACACACACACACACACACACACACAAGGTGTGTTCAGAAAGTAATGAGAATTGTAATTTTTTGAACAAAATATTTACTTATTCTTCTATATTGATGTTGTCGCCTTCAAAATAGTCCCCATTGGAGATTATGAAATTGTGCCAGCGCTTCTTCCATCCTCAAAACACTTCTCAAACTCGATCTTTGAGTTAGCCTTTAGTTCTTTCAACGATGCGCTTTTAATGTCATCTACGGTTGTAAAACGACGGCCCTTTAAGGTTCTCTTTATTTTTGGAAATAGGAAAGTCACACGGAGCAATGTCTGGCGAATATGGAGGCTGGGGCATCGTTACAGTACTGTTTTTAGCCAAAAATTCACGAACAAGCAATGAAGTGTGAGCTGGTGCATTATCGTGGTGCAAAAGCCATGCATTGTTTTTCCACAGATCCGGGCGTTTTTTCGGATTGATTCAAGCAAACGGAGTTAAATTTGTAGGTAGTACTCCTTATTGAACGTTTCACCTGGTGGCAGGAATTCATGAAGCACTATGCCATTAATATCGAAGAACACAGTGAGCATAACCACTTGTTCGACAGCACTTGTCGAGCCTTTTTCGGTCTTGGCGAGCCAGAATGCCTCCACTGGGATGATTGAGCCTTAGTTTCGATGTCATATCCGTAAACCCATATTTCGTCACCTGTTATAATACGTTTCAGTAATTCTGCATCGTCGTTGACTTCATTTAGTGACTCCTGAGCAACTTCCATTCGCCGCTGTTTTTGTTCAAAATTCAATCATTTCGAAACGAATTTTGCTGCCATGCGTTTCATACACAAAACATTAGAAACAATGTCATGACATGATGTAATCGATAAGCCAAAATCATCAGCGACCTCTCTAATTGTGATTCGGCGATTATTCATAACCATTTCTTTCACTTTTTCCACGTTTTCATCGGTTGTTGATGTGCTGGTGTGTCCAGGGCGTTCGTCATCTTCAACGTCATCGCGGCCTTCTTGGAAACGCTTATACCACTCGTAAACTTTTGCTTTACTAATAGCAGACTTACCATAGGCCTTTGTTAACATTTCACGCACTTTGTTACACTTTATTCCATTTTTTACGCAAAATTTGATACAAATTGTTTGATCCATTTCTTTTAACAAACGAAAATCGCCGAGCTCATAAAAACACGTCTAACCTTAGTGGCTGTCACAGACAAAGTCAACAATGAAAACAGCTGAAAGTTTTATCATACTTCAAGGGTATGTATACCAACATAATAAAAAAATGTTTGACAATCGGACTCTCCAAGCCCGCAAAATTTAAAAATTCTCGTTACTTTCTGAACAAACACGCGCGCGCTCTCTCTCTCTCTCTCACACACACACACACTCACACACACACACACACACACACACACATATATATATATATATATATATATATATATATATATATATATATATATTAGTTAATATTTTTAAGTGTTCTTTTTCATTTATATAAAAACTCTGGGCGTCAAAACATAAAATTAATTTTTAAATGATTCAAGTAAATTAATTCACAATGTTGACTTTAAATTCTGTCACCAAAGAAAGAGAATTGAAACTTTTTTGGCATATCAAAAAGTTAAAAATGACCTGAAAGTACGGTTGCTCTGATTAAAATTGAAAACTTACATTTACAGTAACATCACGAATAATAAACTATATCGAAATTTTACATTCAGCAGGAAACATTTGCTGTTTTGAGCGCACTGTTACTTTATCCCTACATAAAGTGCAGTACAGACAGAAAGTATTGAGATTATGCATAATTTCAATGTCGCTGGATGTCAGTTTTAAAATCTCCCGAGTTTCAAACGTGAACTGTTTACAGACATCTCGGACCCTGTTTTAATTTTTGAGATACTTTTAAAACAACAACAAAATAGATCTGTTAAAAATTAACAAAAATCGTTTTAGCCAAAACCAGTTTTTTTCGATTTTGTTAAAATTAACCGCAAGTAGCCATTAATATACAAACAAAACGCTCTTTTTCTGTGAAAATTTGAATTATTTAACGATAGCTCGCTAAAAAAAAGTCTGTAGAGACAGCAACCACAAAGTGTTACAGCCAGTTTTGGATAATATTAACTGTACCCGCAAGGCTTTTCCCATGAAAAAATAATAATAAATATTGAGGAGCACGAAATAGTACGTTACAATGGTTCTCTTTTTGTTTCTGAATTGAAATAGTTCTTAAAAAATGTGCTAGATAACGTCAGGTGCAATTTTCAGCTAAATATTTAATTTTAAAAAATACGGTTTTTTGTGTTGTCCTACCTTCTTCTGACCGATTACGTTAAAAATTTCAGATCTCAGCGTGCTATAGATTTGGTTGTGCATCCATATCACATAAGCACCCACAAACACATAAACATTTTCTTTTATTAATATAAGAAGATATAATTTTACGTGAAAGATTGACTTAAAACTTTATACAAAATGTTATTCGAACTTTATTAAAATGTTTGTAAAATTTTCATCTCGACTTCGGAAACAAAAAGTCGTTTAATTTAATTAATTTTTTTCAGTTGCTAGATGATACTGGGTGGTTACGTCCGTTCATAAAACAGTTGATTATAAATCAGCATAATTTGAATATACGATGTTTTACATTTAAATATATTTACTTAAAGTGCTTTTACTTGTTAAAGTTAAATTTTGCAAAAACAGAATTATTTCGATAAAACAATATTTATACAGAAACAAGAATATTAAAAATCGAATTAGAAGTTTGAAAATAAACTTCACACATCTAAATTATGTTTTGTTGATTAATGAAACGCATATCTCCCAACAAGCGGGAGCGGAGCCATTCTGTGCAGACAATACGAAGGAGGTGTTTAATGGCTTCATAGTTCGTTGACTTCATTTTCTTCCTCGTCAATACGTTAATTGAAAAGTCACGGGTACCATTTAGCGCTGAGTAACCTTGTGTGGGAATCTACCTCATTTTGGTGGTGCTCAAGGAGCTGTTTTAGTGTGGCCCAAGTTTAGGACGTTACAACGTTTCAACAGGTTATTGTGCTGATCTTTCAGATTCACCAAAATAAAGCGTGTTGTGGCTTTAAATTTACTTTGTATTCGAGCAATCAAACAAAACTCACGGTTTCGTATCTCTCAGAAAATCCATGTTCGGAAGATACTGAACCTGTTATTGAGCCTAAATCATTAATGTGAGCGTTATAACTATTTATAGCTTCATAACTTGTGAGTAAACAAACTTTTAATTCAAACAAAAACATTTGTGGTTCAGGAGTATATAAAAACAAAAAACAACTTTAAAACCCTTGAAGCTTATCTAATAATTATATAGTACAAGTGCAATTTTACAATTAATAATAAAATATGAAATCTTTCGAAAATTTAAGTAGAAAGAAAATTGTAAATTTATTTGCTTCTGAATCACTTTTTTAAATTTAAAGTTTGTATAGGCCTACTCACAAGTTATGAATCTATAAATAGCATTTTATGTAAAAATTATTTGACTTGCAATTTTATTTAATAATCGATTTTTTTTAAAAGTTAAACATTTACAACGAAATGTAACAATTTATTTTGTGTGCAGTGAAGTTTTATCAGTTTAGTAAATTTAAATTAAGTGCTTTAACGAATCGAATACAAAAATTATTCTCCATCTGTTGTCTACCATCCTATTATAACATTTTGCTCAAAAAATTGTGTTAAAATATAATTAATGAAGTTAGTGATTAATTGAAAACTTTATGAAAGGACATTGAATTGTTCTAAAAATTTAGCATGTAAGCCCCTACATTCCCATGCAAAGTTTCAAGAAAATCTGTCACGAGGAAAGTGCCTCAAAAATTGATTTTAAATTTGACAACAAACAGACGTTGTCAGTGGAAAGCGTTGCGGAAAATATTTTGATCTACGTAATTTTGTACCTTGAATACTTAAGTTGCTAATCAATGACTGTGATATAAGAAGCTGTTATTTTCTGGTAAAATTAACACGAGTGTAAAAATAAACATTGAAATACCACTGTTATAGAGATCATAGTCTGGGCTGGGCTGTCGTAGCTAAGGTTGTAACTGGTATGATAAAACGATGGAATAATTTCTTCAGTAAGAATTTTAATAAGAAATAGGATGCGTTGGAAAAGACGTGCTTTCTCCAAGGCCGGTGAACATTCACAACACTGCGTCCTGGTCACGATAATTTAAGTCTTTGAGTTTCAAAACTTTCCTGTTGCAGCGTTGAGTGATGTTCATTGTTGATATGAATTTACGAGCCTTTGTTACAGCATTATTTACTCTAATATTTCAAGTAAAGAAATAACCACTTGTTAAAATTTAAGAACCTTCTACATTCAAAATCGTAGTGCGAACCGAAATATAATTTTATTGGTAATATAAATATGTTTAGACTTTTTTATAGGTTAATGGCGGCTCAGCGTAGATACAACAAAATTCAGTAATGTATGTACATTATAATATGTCAAGTAAATGCACCGTTAAAATTCACATGATAAATTCTACATCACGCTTAATTTTGATACTATGTTGACAGTTTAAAATATTTTATATTTAATTAATGGAGGTGGTCATACGTCAATCACATTTTTATATTTTTAGCGACTTCCATTAAGCTTTTGGAGCGGCCGTCATGATCGTTTTTTTGAAATTAGCGTTGACCTTAACCTCTTTTATGTTCATGTTCGTGCTCGGGTCTGATTTGATTCAAACGTAATTAAAAAGTTGATTGTATCAGTTGCTTGGGCAAGTTTCTTACCGATACACAATCAGTTCAGCCATTCTGAATTTTACAAACTTTTTGAAAATTAAAAAAGCAAATTTTTGGTTAATCTTCCACCACTGAATATTTGTAAAATCAGAGAATTTGTGAAGTGTTAAGATAAAACGATTAATTATTGTTATGTAATGTGATATTTGACTTTCGTCCATCACGTCAGAGATGCAGCTACAGAAAAATCACTAATTATTTTTAACATTTCCTATGTTACTTAACGTTTAAAGTAAAATCAGTTAATGTCCAAGTCTACCAACTTCACGACTAAAAAGTAAAGTGTACAAACAAATAATAACAATAAGAAATTTTAAACAATGTGTTTACATTTCGCTCTTCGTAGAACTACTTCAAAAGCCTCAAAACTAAAAAAGTTACAATTTCAATTGCATGAATTCAGTAAAAAAATTTTATTTATTTGGTATCCCATATGACCTATTGAGATTAAAACCAAACACACCACATTTTAAAGGGCGTTATTGTTTTAAAAACCATAAATTTTATAAAAATTTGTCAAATTCAAGTAAAAAATATTTGTATTCAGTAAAAAATATTTGTTACCTTAAGTGTTCTAATCAGATGTAAGCTAATAATTCTAAAATTTACGGTTTTTGCCTCTTAAGTACTCAAAAAACCGAAGTTCTTCAAAACTAAAAGTTAAATTCCAAAGGCATATTCAGATTTAGTGTAAAATCATCTTTAACTTTGGTACCTCTCTCGATCCCGTTAAATATTGTCACTTCTCTATAATTTTCTCCAGCCTCCGCAATTTTTAAGCAAAAATGTTGGTAAACAACATATTTTGTGATACACAAACAAACGAAATTTGGAAATGGATCCTGAGCATATGTATAAAAACATTTACATTTTGATGCATTTGAAGAATATAATGATAAATTTAATTTAAGAATGTTCACAAATAAACAATGCGTTATTCTTTCATTTGTAAAAATATTTTGTATCATCCACGCCACTGTGTTACAGTAAATTATCAGGAATTCTACAAAGATTCGTCACTTTTGTACTTACAAAAATACTGTTCTTCGAAGACAGTTTTTTAAGTGGTTTTCCTTGTGTCATGGTACTGCATTTACAGAGGACAAAGAAACTTGAAAAAAGCAATTTGCCGTGCGACAAAGGTGGCGGCGCCCGTGACCGTTAGGCACCGTTTCTGCGCTCGGCGAGTTCAGGCTAAACTGCAATACACAATCACGGACCCACTTTGCAAAACTTAAATCGATTCACCGTGTTCTGGAAACGTTTTTTGTTAGTTTTGTTCCCTTACTTGCAGAAACTGGTAAATACAGGTCAGAGGATATCAATACATACACTCCATTCTCATTTACAGAATGTCTTCTTAATTTTAGCCGCCTCGGTGGCCTAGTTGATAGCGTACTGGGCTTTCACCCCGAAATCCCGGGTTCGATTCCCGGTCAGGGCTTGTCATTTTCATACAAATCATCCCATCGTCTGCATTAGCCCAAGTGTGCACAATAGTCGGACGTTAAAAAACAAAAAAAATCTTAATTGTAACAGTTTTATTGTTGAAGAACATAAATACAGTGAAACACTAATTTAAAACCGTTTATTTGGACACTAAAACACATAATTGGAGGGCAGAGCAAGAACCTATTGGAACAGGATACACAAATCAAAGGGTGTATAACTTACAAGTGTTTGGGAAAGATAATTACGAGTGATGGACTCTCAGACACGCGATAAAAGAACGAAACACCTTGGGAGCAATAAGGATACTGATCAGCATAGTATGGGATCAATAAAAGTAGAAAATAAATAAACATAAATAAATACATATATAATACAATTATAAAAAGTGTAATCTCATATGGAAGCGAAGTATGGCCACTGAAACAAAGAAAAGAAAATGTTTTGAAGCTACAGAAATGGACTATTGGCGAAGAGCCGCAAACACGGTAAAAGATACACAATTTAAGAATCCGTAAAATCATGGATGCGAAGCACACTATTGTAGAAGACAAGACAAAACAACTTCGATGGTTTGGTCATGTCCAAAGGACGAACGAAAATCGACTTCCGAAACAAATTCTAAAATGGAAACGATATTTTCGCAAACAAGAGGAAGACCGAGACTTGGATAGAAGGAATTGATAAGGGAGTGAGAGAGCGGACTGGATCAAAATCTATGGAAAGACAGAGAAAAATGGAAGCTAGAATCCGGAAGACGTTTTAAGCCAAAAAGATATTTTTTTGTACTTTCGAGATTTTGAGTAGTAAATCCTGATAAAAACTATAACAGTAAAACAATGAATGCATTACACATAACTTATTCAATTGAATCAAGCATTGCTAATGAAATCATATTATTAACTCAAACTAAATTCAATTTAAATTATAACAGTTTTGGAACTCTGACTTAGTAATGAACTAGTTTTCATAAAATATTTTATAATAATCACGGTTTGGTTTCAGATAAGAGTAGCAACTTAAAACA
This sequence comes from Callitettix versicolor, assembly GCA_022606455.1. Classification (NCBI taxonomy): domain Eukaryota; kingdom Metazoa; phylum Arthropoda; class Insecta; order Hemiptera; family Cercopidae; genus Callitettix; species Callitettix versicolor. The sequence continues at coordinate 63,750,361 of CM040183.1, forward strand.
AAAATAGAAACTTTAGCCGATGCAGAATGAACTTTCACCATTTTAAGGTCAACATTTCGATAATTCGTTAAAATTAAAAATTACATTGAAATCGATAGTGGAAATCTAAGGACGCGCGCGCACACACTCACACAGCTCGTCATACAGTCTTTGTCTGAACCACCAAGTTGATATTCTAGTCCTAAAACTGACTTTTCTGCGAATTTCCATTTGAAAATGAGCTAATTGAGTGGCCATCTTGACATAGACCCAGGACCTTAAATTGAGCACATTTGCTTACCTCTCATATTTGGCACAAAGTACAAGTTCGTTACATAGAAAAATCCGTTCAACAGTTTCAAAATGGTTATCATTCCGAATCTAAAATCAATTTTTCCACCAATCACATTTTTTGAAAATATGATTTTACCGTCGTAATCAGGATTAAAATCTACATAAATTTGCATTTTCAATAAACTGTAATTGGAAGTGTAGGCCTAAAAATCAAATTTTAAAATAATGCAAAATATGCAATTGTCTTGCTGACTTGATAGAAGCAAATCTAGAAGTAGTTTTTTTTAATCACACATACACAATAAATATATTGTAATTATACTTGTCACGTATTTAAAAATTAGAAAATGAAATAAATGTTTATAATTTTGACACAAAAAAATGAAAATTAATGTTTGAGTATTTAAAACAACGCTACTTTCTTTATTAAAATAAATGACTGCAAGTAAAGTAAACAATAAAAGTTAATATTTATAAATAAAAGAACAAGGAGAAAGAACCTATTTTTAATTCAGGCCATTGTTTCTCTTACACGTACATAAAATTAATACACTAAATTGTGAGTGTGAGCGCGCGTGTGAGCGTGTTTTCCTTTATCTAAGGTGTTGAGGGAAAGGTGGTAAGCTGCAATGTCTACGTGTTCAGACGCCACAACTCGATGATGTCGTTTTCCACGTTTCACTTCTCACAATACCGTAGAAATCCATAATAACAGACATGAATCTATGATCGAAGCCTGAAATAGGTTATACAAAGTGATTGTAAAGCTATTACTATCAGATCGATTCTGGTGAACGAACCTGAGAGAGGCAACAACGTGTTACAGACACTATTAGTAATGTTTTGAATGCTGAAAGAACTTTATTGCGAAGTCCGAAATTTTCGAATATCACGTGCCACTCATTAAGAACCATTGTAAATAAAATTTAATACCAAAGCTATTGTCCTTGGAGGAGTTCAGATAGTAAAACTATAAATTAATCATACATTCTAGTTTTGTTGTTTTGCCTACTTAAATAACAAACAACCTCGTTCCAGTCGATTAATTTATCTAGATTTAAAATTTTTTTATTCAAGAGTTTTTTAGGTTAAGGTTAAAAATTTAATATTCTTAGGCACAAATGTCCCCGATGTGTGCAAACATGTAAGGCACACTTAATGAAAGAATCGAGACTTCAGAATTATTAATATTTACAAATTTGAATCTAAAAACTTAATTTTTACACGATCACAATAAGACAAAAAGTTAATTTAACCTAATATCAGGAGTCAAACTGTGTCGAAAAAACTGTTAATATTCACACGGCACGCGTGACTATGAGCTTTAAGCGAATTTAATTATGACATGAAAACAAGTCAGCAGTGTGCCGAGCAGGTCGGTAACTTTCTCTCATAGCGAGTCTGGTTCTTCAGCGCTGCTTACTGCCAATGCAGTTTGAAGGGAAAGGCAAACCGGCGCAGGCAACCAAATCTTTGGAAAGTATCTTCAATATTCCATGTTAAAAATACTAAAATCATGTTATCGTTGCTTTTTAAAAAAGAAACAAAATAATGCAATTGAAATAGTTATTATTTAGGCCTACATTAAAATTAACGATGCGAAAAAATATATGAACTTGTAACTTAGGAAAACAAAAACTTTAAGGCAGATTCATTAAAAACACAAAATATACAATGCCATAACAGATGTATGGATATTGATAAAATTTAGCTTAAGTAGGCTGCTGAAAGAAACCTAAATTTTCAAAATTTATGGTTTGGTAAATCTACTGAAGGCATATTTAGTAATACAGTTTATTTGTAAAAAAGTAACTCGCCTATTGATTTTTTGTTTTCAGATAATCTAGAAATATGGCCAAAAATGTTTACATGTAAAATGGAGGTAATTATGATTGTTGTTGGATGTTTGTAGACGTTTTGAGAATCAATGGAATCCACCGAAATTGTCTGTCTATTGTCAAAAATTTATTTCTGCACATTTCTCTTTAAGGAACACCGTATACATCGTAAATATCATAAAGAATTCCAAGAGCTAATTATACCAAGTAATAACAAAATTATATGCATACGAACATTCATTTATATTAAGTTTGTAAAAAAATTTAAGATTTACAATCAGTTTTAAAATTACATGTACTTTATTACCCTCCTCCAAAAAAGGTCGCGCTTATCAGTTAATCACATTCAGACGAATAAAAAAAATCGCTCACGTCATTTTATACAACTTCAGATAAACAAATCCATGACGACAGATTCGTTGTGACGTCCGCACGATGTGGTTTTTGAAAAATTTTATTTACAAAAAATATCTTTGTTTGCAACACAAAGAACAACTAAATGTTCACGTGTGTTCAAAAACAAATCATAATATATTTTGCAAGCTGAAAACGTTTAAGTAGCAATCTTTATTTGCAATTTCCGTTTGAAAATTGAAACGGATAAATTATTCCGTTAATGTATTTGCATAAACTATTTGAAGGAAAGTGCGTGAATTATTTTAGCAACTTTATAAATCGAAATGAAATCTTGGAAGCAGTTGCGGTGTAAGAATTAATAAAGTATAATATTAAATATAGTCATATTAATTAAACGAGCAATAATTGTTTGTGTGGGTGTATGTTTTATTGGTCAAAGTCTTATTTTCGGGAAAATAATTTTTTGCTTTTCCGGAAAATAACTGCTTTTCTCCGAAATGGTTACAGATTTTCTGAAATTTTAGAACTTCAGCATTTGGTGATTTTCGAGTACGATAAATTCCAGTTCGTATATACGAGTTATATTAAACAGCAATCTTCGAACGTGTGTCATTTTTTCCTAAAGAAAGGCTCTAACGATTTTGATATAATGTTGAAATATACTATTTTATGGCTCAAAAAATCTATCTTGGTGGGCCTGATTTTTGAGAAAATTCATTTAGAAAAACGCGTTTAATACGAGTAACAATAACGTTAAGAATGTAACAATAACGTTAAGAATGTAACAATAACGTTAAGAATGTAACAATAACGTTAAGAATGTAACAATAACGTTAAGAATGTAACAATAAAGTTAAGAATGTAACAATAACGTTAAGAATGTAACAATAACGTTAAGAATGTAACAATAACGTTAAGAATGTAACAATAAAGTTAAGAATGTAACAATAACGTTAAGAATGTAACAATAACGTTAAGAATGTAACAATAACGTTAAGAATGTAACAATAAAGTTAAGAATGTAACAATAACGTTAAGAATGTAACAATAACGTTAAGAATGTAACAATAACGTTAAGAAATGTTAAGAATAAAGTTAAGAATGTAACAATAACGTTAAGAATGTAACAATAACGTTAAGAATGTAACAATAACGTTAAGAATGTAACAATAAAGTTAAGAATGTAACAATAACGGTAAATCCAATACGAATGAATACTTGAGTAAATGGCCATGTTTCATAACAAAAATAATCCTAAATATCATTAACATTCTCGTATTACATTTGTAGTTTGAACGAAGTATAAATTAGTTTATTTATTTGTGTAGAAAATTAGTTGTTCTTCAAAAATATTCTAAATATTAAAATTCCCACCGTGCGAAGGTTATTACTGTAATAAAATCAGTCGGTAATAAAATTATGAGGATATAGCGTAACTCAATACTTAATTAACAATACTTAATTAGTTTTATTTGAATGGAAACATTAATAATATGTGAAATGTCACTGTGAATGAAAGCAAACTAATTCAATATGTAACACTCATGTCTTGCACATTACAATGTAGCCTTATAATTCAATTACAAAAGCTATGACTAGTACAAGATAAAAAGTTCTGCAAAACAACCTTTACGTTTTGTTACTGAATGTATATTACAGATTTATATGAAATTAAATTCTTAATCTTTGTTTGTTGTCAGCTCTTGGATACACCGCCTTCAAACAAAATGATTAGTGCACACCCACCAACAAAAATGAAAGATATACAGCGAGTGTTAAAAATTGAAATTAACAGGGAGAATAATTAAAACAATAAAAATAGACAATCTTTTCACATGTTAAAGCAACTTCTCGAAAGCTATCGACAAAAATCAGCAAATCTACTTAATTTCTGAAAGTTTATCAGAATGTGCTGAATTTTGTCAAATATGAACATTTATGGAACAAATAAGTGAATACAAATCACCAGTGAAAGAAATTTATTGTTGATAAATACAAAACAGCTGAAGGCTTGTTAGTTTTTATTTTAAATTTATTTTTTTTTTTAAAAAAAAAACAAACAATTTCTGTTACTTCGAAATTGTAAACTCAGATTGTATCTTTAAACACGACAAAATTTTGAGCAAATTCTAATGAACTGTTTTTTAAAAAATTTTTTGACTTATTTCTTTGTTGATAGCTCCTGAATGGCATTTTTTCACAAAATACTGTTTCTTTGGATACTTAAAGACTTTTGAATACAGAGTGGGAAAGTAGACATGTAGAGTATTATAAAAAAAACTGTTTTTTCACAAAATAAAATCTAACGATTTGTATAAATTTTCACATAGATTTATGGTCCATCAGAACCCAAACAAAACGTATTCTTATAAATCGCAGTTACATATTTATAAAAAATCCAGTTCGGAAGTGTTGCAAAAACTGAAAATTAGCCTAGTTTAACAAAATCGCTTCAATATATTTTGCAAAATTTCTTTCATACATATAGTATTCATAAAGTCAACACTAAATTCGAAATAAATATGTTTCGCTTTAGAGAACAAAACAAACTCGTCAATGATCTGTGTTCACTTTTTGTTTTCTTTTTATTTACTGCCGAATTGTATTTTTTTAAAAATTGCTACACTGACTTGAATTTTGAAAATTCGTTTAAGAGTACAAATACATACTTCTGACATGAGTGTAAAAAATGATTTAGGTATTTCGAAAATTTAATTTTCCTGGATAATTTTTAATTAATATAAAATTAAGACCGAAGTAGAAAAATATGTCATTAAGACAGGAAATTTTATGGCAAATATACGAACAAAGGTTTGGCAATACGTAGGTTACATAATTTTTCTTTATGTATTTGTTTTAGCTACATTTCTTCCAAGCAAAGAGGAAGTCGTAATTCAATCGGTTGGATAACGAGCAGTTCGTTAGGCTCACACCAAATCATTCCAGTTAAAATACTTGAAAATAACCGTTGTAATGACTTTTTTTCCAAAAATGAACTTTCTTCTTATAATAAATAGACTTCACCTTGAACTCTTCACTCCTGAACACGTTAGCTTACCGTACAATTACAATTACAGATCCACGACAATACTCGGGCAGTAATTGATTGAATTTCAAACCTTTCTATGTCGACCTGGTTTATTCTGTCACTCAACAACCGTACCTTGACTTCGACAATTATATCGGGAGTCTGCTTTATTAGTTTCCTTTCTTATTTTTGCTTTCATATTACATTTCTCTTACATTGCTCGCTGCTTTTTTCATTTTACTTTCCTCTTTTATAAAAATTACTGAAATCGTGGAGACAATCCATGCACACATTTTGATAAATATATCTTACACAGCTCTCTGAATAAAACAGTGTTTTATTAAACGTATCTGTGTCTATGACTATCGTTGGAGTTTAAACGAAATTACATATTTACAAAAAACTGAAATTTGGTATGTAGGTTTTGTTAACGTTTTTCTTTATTTTTTAAATTCTTTTGCAACAACTCCTTTACTCAAAAAATGCTTAGAAATGAAAATCGAATTCTTCTCAAATTTATTTGTAGGAATTTCGTTTATATGTAGTCCCCAAAAACACAATTAAATCGTATAGGTCACCAGCATCTCCCCAAAAACCTAGGTCAAAGGAAAATTATGGAAAAATGGTCTAACCTCAAAAATCGGTCAGATTTCTTCACATCATGAATAGGCTATTCATGTTCAGAACTCAAGTCAGCGAACGTTTTTAAACAAAATAAACGAAAGTTTTTATAAGTAAAAGTACCAAAAACACAAAATAAACGTTGAACCAAGTCGAGTTTTTTATTACATTTTTTTATAATTTGGACGCTATGTGAAAAAAATACTGAAAAATGGCACGTATTAGTTATAAAGATATAAGAAAATATACATACGTCTTCGATTTTTGGATTTAAACATTATTACAAAATTAAAAATTTAATGGAATAAAGTAAAAAATATTTACTATAAACAAAAAATACTATATAGGACATCGAAACAAATTAAAAAATAAAATAATTTCAGCCTAAACTTTCAAAGTTTATTATTATTATGGCTGATTTATTAGCAGTGATTTATCTGAAAACAGAAAAAATTTTGTAAGACAAAGTGTTGTTGTTACGGACCCTAGGCTATAAAGTGTATCTTCTTAAAGTTACGTCTTTAAAGAAATATATGGTCCTTCTGCTTGTGCCAACTATTTATAGCCAAACTCTCTCTTTACGTCCTGAACGTGTCTACTTGATATATCAGGTCCCATCCATCACAGTCGCCTCTACTTTCAATTCTTTATATAAACACTAATAAATATCATATTTTACTTATTTTACTGTGGTACAAATTAATTATTTTTGTATCACAGTAATAATTATAAAGTAGGTCTACATATTTTCCTATTAACATTAAATATATTCTGATAAATACCTTTGTTAGGATATAACACACTGGATGAGATTAATATCGCTAGTGGTCAGACTGATTGACTATGTGTAGGTGAGAAGTTGTAGACAATCTCACGCTTTACCAGGTAGTTGATTAAGAGTACAGGAGGAGCTGGTATACTGTTACAAGTATTGCCAGATAAAGGTTTGCACTCAGTTGGGGTTTACCAGAACTAAGGGGTGGGAACAGACTAAAGGAAGGGATATGTTATTAGAATCTCTCATACGAAACATGTTAAGGTTTGCACGGCATAGAAACTGGTCAAGAATAAAGGAGGTGTACTGTTACACGCGTTACCAGATTAACGTTTTCACATTTAGGAACAGACTAGAATAAGGGGAACTGTTTCGAACGTAACGTGTTAAGATTCGCACAGTACAGGAACTGGTTAAGAGTAGAGGAGTTGGTAGATTGTCAAAAGTGTTACCGGATTAACGTTTGCACTCTGTAGGGGTTTACTAGATAAACATTTTGCATGCTGTAGGAGCTGATTAGGTATAGAGGAGGAAGCAGCACGAAGAGTCAAGCGCTACCGGATAACAGGTGGCACCGCGTACAGTAGGAGAGGAGTTGATAGACTGTTTCAAATGTTAACGTGTAAAGGCTGACATGGTTTGAAGAGTAGGGGAAGCTGACAGACCGTATCAACACCGGTGTCTGTTCAGCATCCTGGACTCACAGCCCACGTAAAACAAAGACGCTGTAACCACTAGTAGTTGTAATAAGAATATCAAATGACCTCAGTGAAGTAAATCAATTGGCTGTTGAACGAAATGCTTGGAAAAGTTTTAAAATTATAATATGACGTAAGCGTGCACTGTATGATTACAAGTTCTGGATAATGTGTGTTCATGACCATCTCCTAGACGGTCCCTGGCTCCGTGATGCAATGCCTCGGTCTGTCTGCAACTTGGTCACGCGTGTATTGGAAGAATTGTGTTGTATTAAGCGAGCATAAAAATGTGAAAATAAAATATTGAGTGAGCCAAAAAACTACTTAAATAACAATTAACACAATTAATTAATTGATTTACAAAAGGTTTAAGGTAACAATAGGGTCCAAATTGTAACAATAGGGAAGAATTAATGACATTTTAACGGCGTTGAAGATATAAAAGAGTCAAAAGTTGCAGAAATTAGTGTTCTTCTCCTTTCTTTTGATTAGATCTATTGCATGTATAGTTGACAAGAATTAAATTCTTGTTTAAAAAATATTGATGAAACAAGTGAAAATAATAATTGCATAGTACAGAAACGTTCTCATAATCAAAGTCCCGAAAGCTATCTTCAATAAAACTGAAATCGGTCTAATTTTCAAAAACCACTCATCAAATATTGTTGAAATAATTATTGTTATAAACTGAGATAAGTAACTCAAACCAGTGTAAAATGAGAGAAGTTTTCAATTCAAAATTAGGTCGCAAAAAACCACGATTGTAGTCAGATTTTATCATTGTTATTACAGCCAAACCGTAAATTAATTTGATTTCAAATTTGGTACACTAAATTAAGTTATGCATCTTCATAAATGACCCCAATTTAAGCAACAACTGATTTTGAAAAAATAGTCACTTTTTTGGTTTTCTCATAAGCGCTCGAATCTGATTTGCCGAGACTGTGGGGATCTAAAGTTTTGTTAGAATACTTAAAACCACATTTGAGCAAGATAGAGCCATTGAATATAAACGTACTAGAATGGTAAACCTTATGAGAGATATGTGAACACTAGCTGCTGGTGGTATCTTGTGGTAGAGTGCTCAAATATAGTTCAATAGATACCAGTACTGTTTATTTTCTCAAACGTTTCCACCCCTGTCCTTGCAGCTTACAACATTCGTACTGTCAAATAAACCATTTACTTTTGCCTCTGATTTCGAGCACGCGTTCTATAATGGTGGCTGTACCTCTAGTCCGTTTACATTCAATGTTAGAGCCTATTTAAAAAAACCCTTCCCGATAAATCTAAAATTCTTTCCTATTAGTTCCGTGATAACTGGACAATTTAATGTCTGCTGTGGTACAGTGTTAAAGTTCTTCCGAATTCGTGGAGTAGTCCTATCAAACTTTTCTACAATTATTACTGTAAGTAACTGTACTTAGGAACGCTGTGTTTAAAAACGAGAGGGTTGGTTAGAAGGGGAATTACTTATGTAATATCCACCAGGGGGAATTGGATAGCTGCTAAAACTGTCTCAAGCGGCAATTTGCTAGCTGCATACAGTTGTATTAAGCCTGTACAATTTATTTTATAATACACGGGAATTCGGTTAGCCTGAAGATCATAGCTTAAACACAGATTAGCTGGGCCATTAGGCCAAGTCATTATAGTGAAAGTTTTGATTCCATGACCAAGTGGTTTTTGGCCTTAAAATATCCTCCACTTTTGTGCATTATAATCTAATGATTTTTTTAAGGATATGGTTGATAATGGTTAATCAAATAATTAATAATACATAAGGTATTATGTAATCCACATTCATTCTATCATTTTACACAAACTTATATTTTTTCTTGGTTTACAAAAAGTGCACTTCTTTATAAATAGTTATAACATCACATTTATTGTTCTCTACCTTTAAATATATATAAAACAATAATTATTTTAAGATAATTAATTATGTAATTAAAGGTTGAAATTATAAATTCTAATTTATATTCACATAATTACTTATGAATAATTAATTAGTAAAACTTGCTACATAATTAAGTACGTATATGCTTACAGTACAGTGCGGTAGAATTATCATATTGAACAATGCTCACTAAGGAATAACCTAGATACTTCAATCAACACTTGTTCAGTACTTTCAAATTTTCATCTCACAAAACGTTGTTCTGCAAAGCGTATCCCTAAAGTAGCCCGACGCCGTCCATTTTTTAAACTTATGATTTGGAAATTTTAAATGGTAGTTCACAAATGATGTATAATTTTAAATATAACAAAGAATTTAAAACAATTGCGTTGACCATTAACTGCTTTCACGCCTGCAAAGATTAGCGGCAGTTCGAATATGTAAACAACATTTCTCAAAATCGGTTCGTCAGATTTTATTAAAATTTTGTATATATACGAAGCTTCTTAATTCAAGTTAGTTTTATATTAGTTAGGCCTCGTTAAAAATAACCAAAATGTTCGAAGGCAAAACAAACCCCCGACGGTCAGATTAACTTTAGAGATTTTCCATTTACTCTAAAGTAAAAAAATCGGATTTTTTGGGAGAAAGCAAGATTTACGTTCTGTTAAGGTACTTAATGGCTACATTTTATCAAAATCGTTAGAACCGAAATTGAGAAAATTAAAATTTTAAGGATATTTTTGGATAGAGTAAGTACGACCTACCTGTAAAAATATCAAGGTTACTTTTTTCACGATCGCAAGACGTTTTATATGCTTTTACATTTTATAGTGGAAACCAACAGTGTTGGCAGGAACTGTATGAGAGAGTAATAAAAGTGATGTAAGGATAAACTAAAGGTTATATAGAGCAGTAGGCGTCGGCAGAACCAACTGAAGGAATTAGAGTACCGGTTAGTGTCCAAGGCGAACAAGTTTGCAGGTGAACCGTTGCCTGTGATATTTTCAAGGTTCTCTGCTCTGCTGTGCAACACATGCGGTGTTGCTAAATTTAGGCTCTTCGTAGTACTTACACTGCTGCTGCCAGTATTTACACTGCTTCTGACGATACGTACACTGCGTCCCTTGTATTTACACTGCCGCTGCCGATATTTACACTGCTGCTGCCGATATTAACACTGCTGCTGCCGATATTAACACTGCCGCTGCCGGTATTTACACGGTCGCTGCCGGTATTTACACCGCCCCTGTCGACATTAACACTGCCGCTGCCGGTATTTACACCGCCCCTGTCGACATTAACACTGCCGCTGCCGGTATTTACACGGTCGCTGCCGGTATTTACACGGTCGCTGCCGGTATTTACACTGCCGCTGCCGGTATTTACACGGTCGCTGCCGGTATTTACACTGCCGCTGCCGGTATTTACACGGTCGCTGCCGGTATTTACACTGCCGCTGCCGGTATTTACACCGCCCCTGTCGACATTAACACTGCCGCTGCCGGTATTTACACCGCCCCTGTCGACATTAACACTGCCGCTGCCGGTATTTACACGGTCGCTGCCGGTATTTACACGGTCGCTGCCGGTATTTACACTGCCGCTGCCGGTATTTACACGGTCGCTGCCGGTATTTACACCGCCCCTGTCGACATTAACACTGCCGCTGCCGGTATTTACACCGCCCCTGCCGATATTAACACTGCCGCTGCCGGTATTTACACGGTCGCTGCCGGTATTTACACCGCCCCTGCCGACATTAACACTGCCGCTGCCGGTATTTACACCGCCCCTGCCGACATTAACACTGCCGCTGCCGGTATTTATACGGTCGCTGCCGGTATTTACACCGCCCCTGTCGACATTAACACTGCCGCTGCCAGTATTTACACGGTCGCTGCCGGTATTTACACCGCCCCTGTCGACATTAACACTGCCGCTGCCGGTATTTATACGGTCGCTGCCGGCACCTGCCGCTGCCGGTATTTACACGGTCGCTGCCGGTATTTACACTGCCGCTGCCGATATTTACACTCGCTGCCGATATTAACACTGCCGCTGCCGGTATTTACACATTAACACTGCCGCTGCCGGTATTTACACCGTCGCTGCCGATATTAACACTGCCGCTGCCGGTATTTACACGGTCGCTGCCGGTATTAACACCGCCGCTGCCGGTATTAACACCGTCGCTGCCGGTATTTACACGGCCGCTGCCGATATTTACACTGCCGCTGCCGGTATTTACCCCGCTGCCGGTATTTACACGATATTAACACTGCCGCTGCCGGTATTTACACTGCCGCTGCCGATATTAACACTGCCGCTGCCGGTATTTACACGGTCGCTGCCGATATTAACACTGCCGCTGCCGGTATTTACACGGTCGCTGCCGGTATTTTACCGCCCCTGTCGACATTAACACTGCCGCTGCCGGTATTTACACGGTCGCTGCCGGTATTTACACCGCCCCTGTCGACATTAACACTGCCGCTGCCGGTATTTACACCGCCCCTGTCGACATTAACACTGCTGCTGCCGACATTAACACTGCCGCTGCCGGTATTTACACGGTCGCTGCCGGTATTTACACCGCCCCTGTCGACATTAACACTGCCGCTGCCGGTATTTACACGGTCGCTGCCGGTATTTACACCGCCCCTGTCGACATTAACACTGCCGCTGCCGGTATTTACACTGCCGCTGCCGGTATTAACACTGCCGCTGCCGGTATTTACACGGTCGCTGCCGATATTAACACTGCCGCTGCCGGTATTTACACGGTCGCTGCCGGTATTTACACCGCCCCTGCCGACATTAACACTGCCGCTGCCGGTATTTACACGGTCGCTGCCGGTATTTACACCGCCCCTGCCGACATTAACACTGCCGCTGCCGGTATTTACACGGTCGCTGCCGGTATTTACACCGCCCCTGTCGACATTAACACTGCCGCTGCCGGTATTTACACGGTCGCTGCCGGTATTTACACCGCCCCTGTCGACATTAACACTGCCGCTGCCGGTATTTACACTGCCGCTGCCGGTATTTACACTGCCGCTGCCGGTATTTACACGGTCGCTGCCGATATTAACACTGCCGCTGCCGGTATTAACACTGCCGCTGCCGGTATTTACACGGTCGCTGCCGGTATTAACACTGCCGCTGCCGGTATTTACACGGTCGCTGCCGGTATTTACACTGCCAAAGCCGGTATTTTTTGTAACAAATATGTAGAATTTATATTTACAAAATATTAAAATTGTATTTCATTTTCTTACTGCTAAAGTGTCAACAAAAATCTATTTAATTTGAGTTTTTTCATTTTCTGTTTTTATCGCAGATATTAAAGAAAACAATTATTTAAACATTGCTGCAAACAGTTGTCTCGCTGACGTGATGGAAGCAAATTTCCAAACAATATGTTTTCTGCGCGTTTCTAAAAATCTGAGTTTATCACTGTAATCAGTGTTAAAACTGGCGTATAAAATTAAATTGAAAATACAAATAGAAACACATCATTTTCATTTTTCTATTTTCAATGAAATTTTAAATTTTAAAATGCAAATTGTGACGCTGATTACGACGTTAAAATCACATTTTTTTAAACTTACGATTTTTTAAATGGCCATTTTAAAGCGGTTGGTCGGATTTTGCTGGATAAGAAACTTGTGCCAGCTATTAACAAAACCGATTTTCGTGTCAAGTTTCAATCAAATCAGACGAAAATATGGAAAGTGAGAGTGTTAACACACGACTCCTCAAAAAGTGATCATGTGGTCAGGATCGTCGCTCATTTGAAGTTCCTGGGTCTTACGATAATGGCTAATAGCTCATTTTCAAACTGAATTTCGATAATTATACTGTAACCATAATCCTGACGGAAAGCTACAGGATCGGCTAAGTAATAATCGATAAGAAAGAAAGTAAATCTTTGGAGTTAATTTCATTTAGGCCTAATTAATTAACTTTGTAACAAGGTGCGCGAGATTCTCAGAAGAAGAAATACTTTTTGCAAAAATTTAAAAAATATTAATTTGTTTTAAATTTCGTTACAAAGTTGTTATTTTTAGTTTCTGTTCAGAGAGCAGGCTTCTCCTTGCGGTTAATTTGTAATGTATGTTTTGATTGGCAGCAAACTGATGTTTGTGACAAGTTTACCAATAGTTGTGACTTTCTGAAGCCTGATTGTGAAATCCTACCAAGTCTGACAGGTTCACGTTGTTACGCAGGAACATTTGTCTAAAATTTCAAATTTGTCTTTTTGGTATATTTAGGTTTATAGGAAGTATTTATCTTACTTTCTACTTCAAAACTTTACTATAAATAATCCAGAAACACAAGAGAAAAATTAAATGCAAAAAAAATGATCGAAAATTGAAAGTTTGAGGTAAGAAAGTGGACAGAAACCATTGTTTTCTCGTTTCTGTCTGAAAAAGTGCAAATTGTCAAGCAAGTATTAACGCTTGGGAACAGATTTTCAAAAAAGGGTTAAATTAAAATAATGTATGGATTATACGGCTGTGTTATAGAAGCAAAATGAATTTAAAATTTGGATACTGCTCCAAATCGTTTATTAAAATCCTTAATATCCATTCTAAGCACTACAGTTTTTTTATGGAACTTCAAAAACTCAATTTTATTTATAAATAAATAATAATAATATTTGTAGTTTTGGTAAATCAAGTCTTACGATGTATTTATTCATGTTTGTGCTATAAACTAATTAAACAATTGAGTTTTTATAGAACTTCAAAAACTCAATTTTATTTATAAATAAATAATAATAATATTTGTAGTTTTGGTAAATCAAGTCTTACGATGTATTTATTCATGTTTGTGCTATAAACTAATTAAACAATTGAGTTTTTATGGAACTTCAAAAACTCAATTTTATTTATAAATAAATAATAATAATATTTGTAGTTTTGGTAAATCAAGTCTTATGATGTATTTATTCATGTTTGTGCTATAAACTAATTAAACCATTGAGTTTTTATGGAACTTCAAAAACTCAATTTTATTTATAAATAAATAATAATATTTGTAGTTTTGGTAAATCAAGTCTTATGATGTATTTATTCATGTTTGTGCTGTAAACTAATTAAACCATTGAGTTTTTATGGAACTTCAAAAACTCAATTTTATTTATAAATAAATAATAATATTTGTAGTTTTGGTAAATCAAGTCTTATGATGTATTTATTCATGTTTGTGCTGTAAACTAATTAAACCATTGAGTTTGTTTATTGTAGTCGATTGTTTTTTTAACACAATTGTTTTTTGCATACACGATTAATCGATTATGCAATGAAATGAACGATGTAGAAACAATAATAGGTTGTAGTTATAGATTCACAGCGTGTGTCCGCAGACAATGCCCTCCGCTGCCCATAGACATACATAGGCGCTACCTAACCTAACCGTGCACGACGTGGGGACAATACATAACGCAGAGATATCGGAGACCATAGCGCGCCACTTTCACTTCCTCAAAACCGCAACTGTCACGAGCTTTGTTATACTGTGCACGCGGTCTCAAGAGAAATAGAAATTATTTTAAAAATTCGATAACTTTTTTGAATTCTAAATCAAAGATTGTAAGCTATGTTGCATAAATACAATAACCTAAGTACTGTAAACTTCGGAAATTTTCAGTTTGTTTTTTTGTTAAATTAAAGTTGTAAATAAACCTACTCGCACAACCTCTCTGAGGTAGCAAGTCGCGAGTTGAATATTATAGAAAAAAATGCATACCTTACCTATTAACATGTGTCGTGTTTTAGGGCTGGATTTTGCGTGATCCACACATTTCTATTGAATACAATAGTATATTTTACGAGTCGTAAGTCTCATATTAAATTAACTTAATTTAATAGTCGGACGTTAAACACAAAAAAAAAACGATCAGCTGATTTTATTGAACAGCTGACAGGCTATAATTTTTAAGTTATGTTGTTAACTAGCTATGTTTGTCGTGTTTTCGACCAAATTATCGTAATTAAAATAAAAAGTAAGAGAAAACGTGTTGCATGATTTTTATTTTTGGTTCCATAACAAATTGTTTTTTATTAATATTAGTAGTTTAAAGAAGATTAAAGTTTGCAGTGTATTCTTAATACACAGAGCGCTCCAAGACAGCACCTGTTGTATTGCTCCAATTGAATCTGTAACCTTTATATTTACAAAAACATTTACTGAACCAACTTTATCAGAAATGTGTTTAAAATGGCGTACACTCGTCATCGTATATTAGAGGCCGCCATCTTGAAAAGGAAGTAAATATAAAAAATGTTACACATACGTTATTTCGGTTTTATACAAGATATCTTCGTATCAAATTTCAAAATAATCGGTCAATGCGTTTGGCCAAAACTGTGTAATAAACCAAATGCCGAACGGTCCAATTAAAAAGTGAGCAACGGAGAAATAAATACCCCCTGAGTACCAGCTGCTTGTTCAAATAACATCCGTCTGAGTAACATCATGTGTTGCACTAAGCTTTGTTTAACGTACTTCATTGCTTGTTTAAACGGTGTCATTATATTTTGCTTTATGGGTTTTATGACCAAAATTAATACTTTAGGTTGCTATTTTTTCTAGGAATTCGAAGGATATTCCTTTCAAATTTGGCCCTAATTCAACAAACAACGTAAACTTGTTTTTTATTTGTTATTGATATATATATATATATATATATATATATATATATATATATATATATATATATATATATATATATTACCGATTATGAACAAAGCCTTTAGAAAGGCATACAACTAAAAAAACACATTTTTGAACTCAAGAGACCAAAAACGAAATTATTCGTTATAAGCTCCAAACTGATTTTGCAGACATCTGTTACACGCTACACGTACTAAACTGCGCATAAACGTATTGCAAGAGACTGTAACGTGTAGGCTAAGTAGGTTACTGATAACATTACAAGCGACTGGAGATATTAACGCTGGAGTAGCACAGTACGCGACAAGGAACAGTTACACACACTCGTCGGACGGACAATTCGCAGATCTGGGGCAGCGTGCAACTGAAGTCGGCTATCATGTTCCATTTCCTTGTTACAAACCAGTGTGTCTGCTTCTTGACACTGGTTATACTCTGATTACTGTTATTCACATACATTAAAACAAGGGTAATTTTTATGAATTTTTGTGGACTACTATAAAAATGTTGTTTTTAAAAATTTATTGAAAAATACTATGAACAATTTTCAAATAGACTGCTACCCAGATACTTAACTGTTAATTAAGTTAATTCTATTTAGCAATATTTTAGCGATTTGAAGTTAATTTTACATGGTGAAAAAATTAAAATTGTTAATGAAAAATGTTTTAATAATATTTGTGTTTTTACTAATGTCGAGGTGGAGATGTTAACGCTGTTAAACTAAGAAATGTATACACTTCCAGAAATACAGTAGACCGTTATATTCAATTAATTACCTGTTTGCCTTCAGTGCAAAGTCAGTTATTAATAACTGCCCTCAACCGATGGCCTTGAATGGGAAGTTTTAAAACTGTAATGCAAGCGTAATCACAGTATAAGCGTTCTTATCGTATTTTAAGAAAACACCTTAATTTTTCATCACTATTGATGATAAAAAAGTGTAAGACGTTTACTGCAGTTTTACACAGTAGTGATAGGTTTGGATTCGGTGTAAAGCATCGATTATTAAAGGAAGTTTAAATGAATATTATTTTATTCATTGCATGGTAGTAGCGCGAATAAAGGGTTTAAAGGTAGTCTACACTATTAAAGGTACTACAATAGGTAGGTAGTATATTCAGTTTTCGTACAAAAAGTTTTAAATATTTGAAATACTGTCTAACTCTAAAATATGAACTCTTACTAAATTAGTTTTCAAAAATTAATGATTAAAGTAATTAAGTAATGTAAATACCTTGAGCTATTATCCTAGTGACTAGTAAGACCAATACAACTTGCACATACACATTGACATGTAGGCCTGTCAACCAACGCGCCATTTCACTGCACAAACTTATTCACTTTGTTAACTTTAAAACACTAAAGAACAAAATCGCATTTTTTTACGAGTTTGACGTACTTTCACCAACACGTCGACGACATTCTCTGAGCTCAGAGTCTCGGCAGACACTACAAGCACGGCAGCAAGACTCGGTTGTTGGTTAAGGAGGGGTCACGTGACGGTGACGTCACTTCTTGTGGCCAAGGCGGTAACGGGACTGACCGAAACGTTTAAACGTCTCGACTCTGCCATCCAATAGGCTGTGCAAAGTTTAGAAGTTAACAACTGTTATTTCACAGCCTATTTGATCTTTGTTTATAAGATGTTCAAGTTTCCTCATATGTTTGGTTCGAATCTTTCTTCAGTTTGCTTTATTTAGAATATCTTGTTTCATTGTTGCAAACAATGCCATCTAACATACAGACAAACATTCTAATGGGCACTCCCTTTACACATCGTAAGATTCAAACATCCAAACAGATCAGTACAATACAAATCGCTACACCCACTCTGCATTAACACATATTTACAATCATGATTGATTCACTTGAGTGAATGAACCTCTAATATTGAACTTCATATCACAAAAAGTTAATTACGTTTTCTTAAAAAACGTTCACTTAAAAAGATCTCTAATATTTCGGTGGAAATCAGAGGATATGATCCTTAGTCATCGTTTTAAAAGGTGACCAAATTTTTGAGAGATCAAAGCGGAACAACTAGTCCTTATATCAAACTGTGGTAAAACACGGCACCAAGTGTCTCGCTGGCGTGACAGAAGCGAATTTACAAAAATATTTGTATATATCTTACTCTTTAGAAATTCTGATTTCACCAGTATTAAAATCTACATAAATTACGATTTTAAACTTTCAAATTATACTGAACGCAAGAAACTTTTTGAGACAGTCAGTTCTTATTTTCAATATAATTTGAAATATTTTAATACTGATTATGACGTTGAAATCAGAATTTCACTAAGGGTAACATAAAGAAAACTACTTTTGAAAATTCGCTTCTATCACGTCAGCGAGACAGCTGCTTGCTGCGATTACAGTTATTGTACACAAAAAATGTATATTACAGTGTTAACCTAAAATCAAACTTGTATGTTTATAAACTATTAAATTACAATGCATTTATTTATTAAGTAAACAAGTTAAAATAACTTCAAGTTAATTTATCAAACTCACAAAGTCTGCGATAAAACAATTTATTCTTGTTTGTTACATTTAACATTGTCTGTGCGGTGCTTTACCGCGGAATGTGTTTCCTTCAGCAAACATGAGTCTTGAAACGTTTCACATGTCATACCTGCGTTACATGAAAGCATTGCATTCACTGTTTCGTACAGATTGTGTTCACGGCAATATTATGTGTTTTGCCTGAACAATTGTGCGTCCCCAAGGAAACTTAAGGATGGGCAGGGCGACAGAAGGACTGTCCTGTCAAAATCGAGACTGTCTGCATTCGGACGAACCAATATTAATTTTTATTCACGAAAAGAGTGTCCAACTAAAGAGAACTTTTTTCAAACTTCTGCAACATATAGGCTATTACAGCCAAGCTGCTTTTAAGGTTAATCAAGCAATTAATTAATTAACAGTTTGTAACTACTATATTGTAACAATTAAATCATATTTGTAACAACTATATTGTAACAATTAAATCATATTTGTAACAACTATATTGTAACAATTAAATTAAGCGCAGCCTAAATTACAAGTACGTGAAAACTTATACAAGATTAAATTTTAGTTTCTTTATGTACAACTGACAATCTTATGAAGGAAAATTTTCTGAAAGACTTGTAAACGCGCATGCGCTGCTCCGTGACGTCATTGTTTCCATGTCGATAACTATAGAAATTTATAATGCAATACAAGTCTATAATACAATTATATGGCCGCCCAAAGATTTTTGGTGGTGCAAGACAACGTTTTGATTGTGGTACCTTCCCCTTTCAAAATTCGTTTGTACACTCCAAAATCGATTTTATAATTTTAAAAATTATTGAATATTTATAAAATAATTTATTTTAAAATTTTTGATATTTTTTTGAAGCGATGTTTTTTATGCTAGCTTTGGCGAGAGGAATGTGTAGAAAAAACTCTGCCGAACGGAAGAATGTAACGGAATTATGGAACGAACGAGAAAACGAATTTCGTCTCTTTCTTTTCCTCCCTCCTTTTTGACAACACTACACGCGTATTATATGAAAACGCTGTGTTGCTTTGGTTTCTATATTTTTTCTTAGTTCAAGAACACGTGCACGTTGTAACCGTTTATAATACATTCGAAATTAATATAAACGTTTATAATAATTGTTGTTAATATTGCTAGTTTTTAACAACATAACCTGAAACTTATCAACTGTTCAATGCAATTAGCTGACCGTTACGAATTAATATAAAACAACTGATATATGACTAAAGTAAATAATATCTAAGCTAGGTTCAAATATTTATTTATTTAAACAAAACAAAATAGGCTACTCGAAAATATTTCTTCAAACTAATGTTTTCAGCAAAGATATCATTAACAAAAGCTTCGCTTCTGTTGGTAATTTCACGAATTCCACACGTGTACTTTTTTTAGCTTAAATAATATGGGCCTCTTTTGAGTTGAGTTTATTTTAACCCGGGCAATCTGCTATTTGCCCTGTGCAAATCTATCGAGAGATACGAAGCCCTCTTTTAATGAGCTGACTATCGAAGTGGACAGTGGGCGGAGTTCCCAGTCGATAACACGATCTCTGTGTTTCATGAAAACGTTTTACTTCTTAATCAACTTATAGCCAATGTTTTTAGTTTGGATTCTACAATTTACTCAGCTGGTAATTGCAGGTGTGTAACAAGCGTTGGGTTAGCGCTAATTGTTACATTGTAAATATTTGCGCACGAAAAGAGGTCTACAAACTTTACATGACACTTGTCTTGCAGACGTAGTTAATGACAAAAGCGATTCCAATGCTTTACAACAAAACAGAAGTGAAGTTCAACAGTCACTAATGAAGCACTTTGTATTTAGAAGATAGAGTTCGTAAACTTTTAAAAAATATGTCCTTTTAAATATGCCTACTTCTTTAAGTCACATTTTCAGGAGGACACGCCGCACGCAGCTGTCTCGCTGATGTGATAGTATTTTTCTTTATCTTACCCTTTTCAAGTTCTGATTTCACAACAGCATTGAAAGCTACATATATTACGATTTTAAACTATAAAAAATACATTAAAAATGCAAAACCTGACCGCCGTTAAATTATTTTTTTTTAATTTCAAAAGATTTTGAAAATTCTAAATTGATTTTCGTATTTTCAATGGAATTTAAACATTTAAAATGCAAAATTTTAGAATCTTAATTTTTTTACGAATGGGAAATAAGATTTTGTAAAAGTGAGAAGTAGGATTTTTTAAGATTTAAATAAACGTTATTCTGATAATATTGACATTTATTTTGCTGGTAATAAACATGCCAAAGCTACTGTATTACCAGATTCGAATTTGACACAAAGTTTTAATAAAATCAGACTAAAGTTACACACGTTACAGAGCTACCACAAGTAAATATATATATATATATATATATATATATATATATATATATATATATATATATATATATATATATATATATATATATATATATATATATATATATATATATATTGTACACATAAATATAAATTAATTTTTATATATTTTTCTATATTTAATTTACAAGTTGTTCGTGTGGACCTCTCAAAAATTAAAATGTCCAAAGGTCAGGATCAGCGCTGACGTTGAGCTTTTTGAACCTCCAACTGAAGTTCACTAAAAGATTTATATTAAATTATTTTCTTAAACAAATATGTATGATAATACTTTTTTCCGATTATTATACTTTAGTGGTTGCAAATTTTCCATTTATCCAGCCTTATAGGCCTACGTATGTTTTTACTTATTTAGTGAATATTTTCAAATTAGTATTGTCTACTTTATTTAGCTTGCTTAAGATAAAATTGACAAGAAAATTAAACTACCCCTAATAAATTAAAGTTTAAAGAAGAAATTTTCAACTAAAATATTTGAAATTACAAACTATGTATTTTAAAAAGTAAATAAAAACATTATAAAAGTCCAAATTATACATTTGCAACCGTTAAAAATAAAATTAGAATAAAGTCTCAAAATTGTTTCCACTTTTCCGATGTTGATGAAACTTGAGTTAATACAATTGTTCATAAAATATGACAATGCTCACTGACCTAACTGCTACTCACCTCAGACCTCGGTTCAGTTGTACTCTGCCAGTTCTAAATTACACGAGTACAGTCGTGACGACGTAATTGTAATAGTCGCACCACGCAGCTGTCTCGCTGATGTGATTGGAGCGAATTTCGAAAAGTACTTTATTTTACTCTTTTTAAAATTCTTGATTTCGCTACCAAAATCAGCAAACGTGCATATATTATACACTAAAAACTTTCAAATTACTTTTAAAATACGAAAGTGAACCTTGACCGCCGTCAGATTAAATTTCTTAATTTCAAATGATTTTGTAAATTCAAAATGCTAATGAATGCAGTTTTTAACGCCGATTACGATGCTAATCTGATTTAAAGAAAAGTCAATGCCATTAAGTTACGAATTGACATGACCGTCATTTTCAAACTGTTGAACGAATTTTGATTGTTAACGAACTTGTCCAAGCTAACACCACAATCAATTTTTTGAATCAAATTCATAAAGTTTGAATCAAATCGGACAAAAATTGTGAACATGAACGTGCTAAAACACGAAGACACACACACACACACACACACACACACACACACACACACACACACACACACACACACACACAAACTAAGCATTTTAGGCCATACCATTATTGGAACTGTTTCTTTATTTTTTATGTACAAAAATAGGGCCTATTCTGATTTTTTTGCAATTTTTCTAAAACACCCTCCGTATTTTCTTTGTTACTAACCGAGGAAAACATGATTATTTCGTAAATTTTTGCAAACTTACAATGTTTGTTGAAATTTAACATTAAAAATTTTAAACAACTGCCATTTTGGAAATTTCCAAGAGCTATGGCGGAGAAAATTGATCTTTGATTTTTTGTGACAGCGACCTTTGTTCCCCCCATTTTGGTAAGGTAATGTGCAATTATTTCAATCGGGACACTTGGAAACTGAGCTCTTTGACCTCGTGGTAAGGATAACGTGTAATTATAAGATAATGTGTGATTAGCATTGTTAATTAGGACACGTGCTTACGTGTCAATTAATACGTAATTAGATTATTAAATTGACATACATTTACGTAAATAATATATAATGTAAACATACAAGACTTATTTGAAATTTTGGGACATTTACTTTTCTATTAAAATTATTTAATTGAAATTATTAAAACTCGCATTGATTAATGTAAATATGAAATAACGAGTTGGTTCTCTATCCCAGTGTTTGGGATTAAATAATATTAAAACTCGCATTGATTAATGCAAATATGAAATAACGAGTTGGTTCTCTATCCCAGTGTTTGTGATTAAATAATATTAAACTGACATTGATTAATGTAAATATGAAATAACGAGTTGGTTCTCTATCCCAGTGTTTGTGATTAAATAATATTAAAACTCACATTGATTAATGTAAATATGAAATAACGAGTTGGTTCTCTATCCCAGTGTTTGGGATTAAATAATATTAAAACTCGCATTGATTAATGTAAATATGAAATAACGAGTTGGTTCTCTATCCCAGTGTTTGTGATTAAATAATATTAAAACTCGCATTGATTAATGTAAATATGAAATAACGAGTTGGTTCTCTATCCCAGTGTTTGTGATTAAATAATATTAAAACTCACATTGATTAATGTAAATATGAAATAACGAGTTGGTTCTCTATCCCAGTGTTTGTGATTAAATAATATTAAAACTCACATTGATTAATGCAAATATGAAATAACGAGTTGGTTCTCTATCCCAGTGTTTGTGATTAAATAATATTAAAACTCGCATTGATTAATGTAAATATGAAATAACGAGTTGGTTCTCTATCCCAGTGTTTGTGATTAAATAATATTAAAACTCGCATTGATTAATGTAAATATGAAATAACGAGTTGGTTCTCTATCCCAGTGTTTGTGATTAAATAATATTAAAACTCGCATTGATTAATGTAAATATGAAATAACGAGTTGGTTCTCTATCCCAGTGTTTGTGATTAAATAATATTAAAACTCACATTGATTAATGTAAATATGAAATAACGAGTTGGTTCTCTATCCCAGTGTTTGTGATTAAATAATATTAAAACTCACATTGATTAATGTAAATATGAAATAACGAGTTGGTTCTCTATCCCAGTGTTTGTGATTAAATAATATTAAAACTCACATTGATTAATGTAAATATGAAATAACGAGTTGGTTCTCTATCCCAGTGTTTGGGATTAAATAATATTAAAACTCGCATTGATTAATGTAAATATGAAATAACGAGTTGGTTCTCTATCCCAGTGTTTGTGATTAAATAATATTAAAACTCGCATTGATTAATGTAAATATGAAATAACGAGTTGGTTCTCTATCCCAGTGTTTGTGATTAAATAATATTAAAACTCACATTGATTAATGTAAATATGAAATAACGAGTTGGTTCTCTATCCCAGTGTTTGTGATTAAATAATATTAAAACTCGCATTGATTAATGTAAATATGAAATAACGAGTTGGTTCTCTATCCCAGTGTTTGTGATTAAATAATATTAAAACTCGCATTGATTAATGTAAATATGAAATAACGAGTTGGTTCTCTATCCCAGTGTTTGTGATTAAATAATATTAAAACTCACATTGATTAATGTAAATATGAAATAACGAGTTGGTTCTCTATCCCAGTGTTTGTGATTAAATAATATTAAAACTCACATTGATTAATGCAAATATGAAATAACGAGTTGGTTCTCTATCCCAGTGTTTGTGATTAAATAATATTAAAACTCGCATTGATTAATGTAAATATGAAATAACGAGTTGGTTCTCTATCCCAGTGTTTGTGATTAAATAATATTAAAACTCACATTGATTAATGTAAATATGAAATAACGAGTTGGTTCTCTATCCCAGTGTTTGTGATTAAATAATATTAAAACTCGCATTGATTAATGTAAATATGAAATAACGAGTTGGTTCTCTATCCCAGTGTTTGTGATTAAATAATATTAAAACTCGCATTGATTAATGTAAATATGAAATAACGAGTTGGTTCTCTATCCCAGTGTTTGTGATTAAATAATATTAAAACTCACATTGATTAATGTAAATATGAAATAACGAGTTGGTTCTCTATCCCAGTGTTTGTGATTAAATAATATTAAAACTCACATTGATTAATGCAAATATGAAATAACGAGTTGGTTCTCTATCCCAGTGTTTGTGATTAAATAATATTAAAACTCACATTGATTAATGTAAATATGAAATAACGAGTTGGTTCTCTATCCCAGTGTTTGTGATTAAATAATATTAAAACTCACATTGATTAATGCAAATATGAAATAACGAGTTGGTTCTCTATCCCAGTGTTTGTGATTAAATAATATTAAAACTCACATTGATTAATGTAAATATGAAATAACGAGTTGGTTCTCTATCCCAGTGTTTGTGATTAAATAATATTAAAACTCGCATTGATTAATGTAAATATGAAATAACGAGTTGGTTCTCTATCCCAGTGTTTGTGATTAAATAATATTAAAACTCACATTGATTAATGTAAATATGAAATAACGAGTTGGTTCTCTATCCCAGTGTTTGTGATTAAATAATATTAAAACTCGCATTGATTAATGTAAATATGAAATAACGAGTTGGTTCTCTATCCCAGTGTTTGTGATTAAATAATATTAAAACTCACATTGATTAATGTAAATATGAAATAACGAGTTGGTTCTCTATCCCAGTGTTTGTGATTAAATAATATTAAAACTCGCATTGATTAATGCAAATATGAAATAACGAGTTGGTTCTCTATCCCAGTGTTTGTGATTAAATAATATTAAACTGACATTGATTTAAGTAAATAAAATATTTTTTTTTTTTTATTTAAAGGCGATAAGCACATTGAGGCTATCATCGCCTCCCTAAATGTAAGTGTGAGTGTAAAGTGTTAAAGTCGTAAGTGTAGTGTTGTAAGTGTAAGTGTTTGATACACTCGGGTACCGCGAAGGACGTCTAAATCCTCTCAATAGTAGCAGCTAGTTTGCACCTCATGCGGGGAAAAATATAAAGTAAACAAGTACATGTTTTTGAAATTGATTCTAAAATTTATGTTTTGTTACTTATTTTAAAGTCTTGATTACTTTAAAAACACTTTTCACTGCTCCTCCGTAAAAGAAGGTTACTGTTATAGCCTAATACTGGTTGGTATTTGAACTATTTGTCACAATCGTTAAGCTTAGAATTCTGTAAAATCTCTTTCATTTCTTTATCTAGATTCCTCATCGCGTACGATTCTTGCAATCTCTGTAAGAAATCTTGATGTAACAATACCATTTCCTTAGTGTGCTCCATTTACTTAAGTAGCGCTGCAGTGTAACACTTAACACAGGCCCAATTAGCAACGGAAATAAACTTCCTCCTTTTTGAATAATTACGTGCTTCTTTTACGTCTAATTTTTGTCATCTTTTAAGTGTGTTCTGAGCATATGTTTACATGGAGACAATTTAAACGTCTGAGGTTTCGTCATCAAGGCTTCATTAGCAAACTGCACGCACATTCGTGCATCAAATTGATATCAGCTGAGTATATTTTTAATATGACTCAATCATCTTATATCTTATTTACATAAAGCAATGACAATTTAATAATATTAATCTCGAATTCTGGTGCGTTATATAGAATTGTAGTCATTATATCTTACAGTAAACAATTTCAATTATAAGAAATTTAATTAAAAAGCTTTATCAGAAAATAAAGTGTTCCAGAGCTGCAAGCAAGTCTGTTGTGTATATTTTATATCTTAATTACATACATCATTGTACATTTATTAATATTACAGTTACGTACTTCTAGACAGTTGAGCATGTGTCTCTAATTAACAATGTTAATTACACGTTATGTTATAATTAAAATAATTACATAATATGTTACCACGGGGGTCAAAAGTCACTGTTTTCAAGTGCTCTAAATAAAATAATTACACAATATTTTACCACGAAGTCAAAGGTCACTGTCTCCTAATGCTCTAATTAAAATAATAACACATTATCTTACCACAATGACAAAGGTCACTGTCTCCAAGTTTCCAATTAAAATAATTACATATTAACTTACCAGGGGGATCCAAGTGCTCCAATTAAAATAATTGCACATTGCCTTACCAGGGTGGTCAAATGTCACTGTCTCCAAATGCTCCAATTAAAATAATTGCACATTGCCTTACCAGGGTGGTCAAATGTCACTGTCTCCAAATGCTCCAATTAAAATAATTGCACATTATCTTACCAGGGTGGTCAAATGTCACTGTCTCCAAATGCTCCAATTAAAATAATTGCACATTGCCTTACCAGGGTGGTCAAAGGTCACTGTCTCCAAGTGTCCCAATTAAAATAATTGCACATTATCTTACCAGGGTGGTCAAAGGTTACTGTCTCCAAATGCCCCAATTAAAATAATTGCACATTGCCTTACCAGGGTGGTCAAAGGTCACTGTCTCCAAGTGCTCCAATTAAAATAATTGCACATTATCTTACCAGGGATTACCAGGGGGATCAAAGTTCACTGTCGCCAAGTGCTCCAATTAAAATAATTGCACATTATCTTACCAAGCGGGTCAAAGGTCACTGTCTCCTCGAGTCTAATTAAAATAATCCAAGGTCAAAGTCAAATGTCAATTACCCATATAAAATCTTCTAAATATTATAGTTTCATTTCCCTTATACTAGTTAAGAATGGCATTAAAAATGTTTATTCTAAATTTGAATACATAATGTAAATAATTTATAAAAGATATCATTATATTTAAAAAAAAACTGAAATACTTGACGGACGAAAATGAAGCATTTATGAACATAAATATTGACAGGATCTTTATTCTTTCTATTAAAAGCTTAATCACTTCTGAAAGTTAGGAAACAGAGTTTCTAATTATTCTGTATATGTACAATTTTCTCGTAGAACTTGGTATTCAATTTATTTTGGTAACAGCCTAATAACACTACCTAATAATGACAAACAGGTATTTTTTTGTTCTGTTGAAGAAATTTGAAAGTTTAATATTCTAATAAATGCTGGTTATGCAATTAAAAGTCGGAATTTTAAACATTATAAGATCAAAAACGTTAACGATTTAATAATTTTTGTTTAAATAGCAGCATTTTTGAAATTTATTTCGCTTACATGTATGAACATTTAGTATCTCAAACTACTATTCGCCTACAACTTTAAGAAACGCAAACCGCAATGCACATGTAACTGTAATTAGTATAACATGTTATCTGAAGGCGCTAAATGAAATTAAATGATTAAACAATAATGTAGGTTTTTTAAAATTTTAAATAAATCACTGATAAAGTTATAGTCAACACTGTAAAATGTGTATACTAATCACAGATCTATAATCGCTATAGAAAGGTTGGCGGGTCAGAACTCAATATGTAATTTATTAATGTTTATCCATAGATTTAACTCTAATTAATATTATCACTAATCAAGCAAGATATTGTAAAATATTATTACTTTATTAATGCAATGATATAGATTATTATTATTATTATTATTATATTACTGATTGATATACACCAAAAAAGCCAAGATAAATGTTGGGCTATATTTATTAATAATACAAAACCGAAGAAAAAACAAACATGTTTTGAACATTTTTCATAACTTGACAATATGTAATTCAGGCGATGTTGTTTAAAACTATAGAAGCAGTACAAATTTTATAGAAACATTTAACTTTTAAAATAATTTTTCTTATTAAAAATTTATCTCATTATTAGTATGAGCATTATGTCATACTGCTATTTATTAGGATACTTCTGGTAATTTTTTTACTAAATTATGAGTTCCTGAATTAGCTGATTATGATTATTGGAAACTTCTGAAATAAACGTAATGAACAACAACGAAAGTAATATTTTTGTTACATTCTGTTTTGTAATGTTATTTTTGATAACAAAGCATTTCTGACCTCTGAATAAACAATTTTACGCATACTAAAAGACCACTTGTTTATGTTTCTGCTAAAGAAGAATTAACTTGGTCCAGATTCTTTACGCTCAGCAAGTTTTCTAACTTGATTCGAAATAATATATACACAAAATCAGCAAGGAAGGTAAACAATTAAAACGTTTTACCTTTTTATCTGCCACCATTAAACTTATAAAGGTTTTTAATAACATTTGTGTAAATATTTGCTTAGCTACTCTAACCTAAAAAAAATTTACAAACATGCATGCGTATTAAGGTAATAGACATTTAACATTTAAAAGAGGATGTTTAGTAGCACTTTAAAATCGAAAAATTGATTCACTATAAAACGTTCGCTTAAGTCTAAATCTATTCACAACCAGTACACTTTCTGCTTCCTCTGCTATTTCAATTATTTATTAACGCATGCACACTCGAATAATAGCTCTTATGAAACTATGTAGAAATAACAATACTGTACAATTTTCATTTTGTAAAAACAATTTGAAAGTTGTCAACTTTAATCAACTTCTATGTTTTTACAATTGTGGAACCTTGGAAATTTTTTTTGACAAGGACCCGCCCCGCTTTTATTACAGGCATTGTTGCCTTATTTTGCAATCGCTGGTCATGCATTTTAAAGTTATGATGTTAACTTAAAACCGTTGATTATATTTAGGAACAAGCTGATAAATTTTAATTAATTTATTTAACCAGTACAAATTAACGTTAAAGATAAAAAAGTTAAAAGTTAAAGATTCTATTTTAACTTTTCATTCGTATTGTGAAAAATAATTAGACTTTCTTAACTTTTTAAAAACAATAAAAGGAATTACACAGCTTTATATACTAAAGATAATTGATATTTTAAATTCTTCAATACTATCTCATTAAATAATGTGTATGCAGATTTAAATTCAGTGATTGATGCAATAAATACTGGTATTTCATGTTACACATACTAAATAACTATGTTCAGTATAATGATCTGCTATAGATAGAGTTTTGAAGATGGAGGTTCTCCGAAACGCGTCAACGTAAGTAGAATTGACAAAGCTAGGGAAGGCAGTTCATTATACTGAACATAGTGATAATAATCCTAGCAGAAAAGAAGAAGAATATGAAAAGAATTTCATACTAAATAACATTACACTAGAATCAAAGGAATAAGTTGAACAGAAAAAACATCTTATTGTATTGTCTTCTCTCTTTATTTGTTTCACCCAACTTTGGGGTACACTAAATCAATCACTTTTTAATGTTCTGTGCCTTCCTCGTAGCCCAGTATTGCTTGATTGATTTTTATGGGCACATCCTCCGAATGGACAAAAATAGACTAACCAAAAAAATATTTGACTACTTTTGCAGTAGAAGAGCCAAACCACTTTGGTTTAGAGAAACGGAGAAAGACTTAACAGAACTGCAGGTCACTGACATTATGATCATGGACAGAACAGCCAAAACAATAACCAAGGACAAGAAGCAACGGTTCCAAGGCAAAGTCAAATCCAAGCGAATGATCCAAATTTCTGAAGAAAGAAAGAAAAGCAAGATCACAACGAATGAAACAATACTGGGCTACGAGGAAGGCACAGAACATTAAAAAGTGGTTGATTTAGTGTACCCCAAAGTTGGGTGAAACAAATAAAGAGAGAATATCACCTTAATTTCAACAATGTTGTGGTTAGTGCACAACTTCTTAGAATAGCTATGAATTAATCTTTAGATTTATTAAGGGTGCTTTATTAGTATAGTATTAGAAAAAAAAGTTTGCTTTTCAACAAGTGGATCTCCATGTCACAGCACAGAGGAAATAAATAATGATTTTATACAAGTGCATATGGCATGGTAATCTTATGTTATTACGTCAAATACATAAAATCAGAATCATTTATTTACAAATTTAATACCTGCAAATTTTATGATTCATCATTTTTGATTGTAGGGGGAGTTCAAAATAGTATAATGCACAGTCTGTATCACATGTGGGCAGAAATTATACCAGGGAGTGTAGACCCATTCTAGTGGCGTCCACTAAAATGTTTGTGGGTGAAGAGTTCTGAAAACCCAAATAGTACTTATTTGCAGTAAATAGTTGGCATCAATTAAGACAATTGGCATAAAAACAAGAAACTCATTCTATGTATCATGATATAGCAGCATATAGACTACAGGCAGGTGTTGTCTGGGTATCCTCAATGTTGGGGCACGCTAGAATTACAAAAAAGATCAGTGACCCAATTCTAATGATGAGGACTGATCAGATGGTCAAACGACAAATGGTCTCTAGACCCTTTGATGTCAAGTTGACGTTTGATTGTGTTGGGAAAATCTGGAGACCTAGTATGGTATACAGATGGTTCCAAGACAAAGACAGGCACAGGTGCTGGGATGTATGACCTGAGACGGGTAAAGAAAGTTATTACCCTGGGACAGCATGCAACAGTATTCCAGACTGAAGTGATGGCCATTAATGACTGTATTCGGAAGAACTTGAAATGGGCCTTCAAGAAGAATCAGATTCATGTTCATACCGATAGTCAGACAGCAATAAAAGCATTACAGGTCCTATAATTCAGTCCAAGCTGGTCTGGGAGTGTCGGGAGAACCTCATTGCTCTGATGCTGGATAACCGGGTAAGGTCTTTCTGGGTTCCGGGGCATAAGGTAGTTGAGGGTAATAAGGAGGCAGACCAACTAGCTGAACTGAGATCTACATCTGAGTTCATCGGCCCTGAGCTGGCATTAGAGATCACTCTGTTGTTGGTCAGGTCTGCTATTAATAGGTGGATTAATAAGCAACAGCAGGCATGATGGGATAATCTTCATGGGAATTCCCATAGTAAGTGCTTCTTAAGCATGGTTCTATGTGGAGGGCTTAAAGGGGTAGCAGACGTTTTAGGCAGAGCACAACTCAGGAAAATCATGAGGCTTATTACTAGACAAGGTAGTCTGAGAGTGTACATGAACAGGATAGGTATGTACCATGGAGAAACCAAGTGTAGGTTGTAATCCTTGCTGGTAGGAGGCTAGAGGTTTTTGGTTTCCAGGACCCTAAGGATCTTCAGCAGAACAAGCTAGTCACTAGATTGTTGGAACTTACTAAGGACATCAATCTACTAAACTAGTACTCAAGAGGTTTAGTTGCACAATAGGTCTGTTGATCGCAGTGCCTGGAGTTATATTATCCCTTCCTCTAGTTTGAATCTAATCTAATTGTATGTTACAACAAAAAGATATGAATTAATTGTACATTTTACAAAAAAATCCTCTTTTTAGCACTTGTTTTTAAATAATTCATTAATAATTTTGAAATAATAGATGAGAAACATAATAATAATTATAATAATTATTATAATAATTATAATAATTATTATAATAATAATAATTATTATTATTATAATTAACATAATACATGAGAAACACAACTTAACAATAAGTCTGAAAGTAGAACCAATATACATTTTGAATATTAACTTATTTCTGTCTATTATTCATTTTGTGGTACAGAAGCTTAACTAATTACTGAAGGTTTCTACAAAAATATTTTACCTTGTGAAAATATAAAGATTTAATTAATTTATAATAAATAGGACAGATTTATAATAAGCTTCTCATAAAAACCAAAACAAGAAGTAATTACAGTAAAGTACTGTAAGAAACAATCTGTTTACTAACACAGTAGTATAAACTCTTTTATTTCTTGTTACTATTATATAATTTCATTACTCAAAAGACTAAACATTAGCAATATTGTTAAACTAAATAATGTCTATATTTTCAATACATAACTACTAATAATGAATAATAAGCATGAATTCTTATTAAAGTCTTTTAAGTATGATATTTTATACAGGTGACTTGTAATATTCAGAAATTATCAGAAATCTAATAAACAGTAGCCCATTACTGCAAATAGTAGCACAGTTTATTTTTGTAATACTTATTTGTAACTTTTTAAATTGGCTAATATAAAGGATGATTCAATAAGGATGCTGTTTTTAAATTGTAAGCTAATGTTGCATTGTTGCCATGACAACATTTTACTTATATCTTGTTAATACAATGTAATGGAATGATTACAATGGAACAACAAATACTAACTGTGAGAACACATGAAAAATATGGCGAGTGTTATGCAGAAACTGTGTGGAAGGTTCATACAGTTCTACATCATTATAATGCATCTAACGATTCAACAGTTCGTAGGTGAATAATATAATTTGAGACAACAGGTTCGATTGCAGACATCAAAACACCAGTGCACTCTTGTTCCAGCCAGTCTGATCAGAACATTGGAATTGTGTGTGACAGTGTTGCAATGAGAGACAGGGCTGATTTAATAAATGAACACATCCCAAAGATGCAAGATATTCTGTGATGCAAAATTTGAAGAAAGTAAAAACAGAAAAGCTAATGAAAAATAAGTATGCAAGTGCTAGCCAGCAACGTTTTGAGATATGACTTCCATACTCAATAAGTAATAACTTTATTTTTACGTAAATTAAAGCAAAGTTTGTATGTATCCAGTAATTTATAAAATGTGTACATAATAAATTGTACATGAAGATGGAAAATATCAAATGAACAAGACAGAAATCTTCCAGTATCAAGTAAAGTAAGTTAGAATATACATTCTTGAATTTAGAATTTTCAATGAGAATTTGTCTTACTCTTCCTGTTACAAATTTTATGGCAGAAAAAGCTTTCCAGCAGTAACGAGAATCAAGTTTGAAAATACATCTACAGTGTATACTGAAAAATTGAACAGTTTTTTGTTGCTAATCACACAAAATGTTATAACAATGAAATGTAATTAGAAAGATTTGACTGATGATTTTGAAAGAGCCAAGGCTAGAAAGAAGCCACTTGTTTAAGATAAGAAATAAAGGCATAAACTATAACGTCATACTAAACAAACATATTTAGTATAAAGTAAATAGTTCCTATGATGTGTATCTAGTAATAGAAAATGTTCTGTGATGTATGATCAGTGTATAAAATATAAATTTAATAGAAAGGGAGAGAGATTTGTGATGAAATAAGAAATGAAGTGTGTAGACCTGTTATTGTGACCATTGTGTCATGAGCAATAAACGATAATTTCTATTGGCTGCTGGTTGCCAGTCCAGGACTTGGTGGGTGCATAGCTGGTGGATAATATAAAGACTCTCCAAAGCAGTGTTAAGAAGAAATCCATCCCAAACAAAAACTGATAAGTCAATAACTGAAGTTGAAGTCAATAAGTGAGGGGTACTTTGTCATGCGGTGTTTTTGACTTTTAAGTCAACCATGGTGAGTCCACAAAAGTCAATTTGATGTCGTTCAAAACAGTTGCGCATCTCGAAAAACTCCCATCAGCAAATTCTCACAAAGAATCTCCATATGCAGGTCTACAAAATTCAGTTAGCTCAGCAACTGAAACCAGTGGACTATTTGCAATGGAGACAGTTTGAAGACAACCACTTTGCAAAGACAATCATTTTCACTTATGAAGTACATTTTGATTTAAACGGCTGTGTTAATAAACAGAACTGTTACATTTTGGAGGCGGAAAAGTCTCATATAACCCATCCCAAGGTAATTAAGAGTAAATGTGTGATGTTGATTTTGGGCTAATAAGTTCATTGAGCAGACATTCAACTTACTTTTTTTTATACGAGGATGGAAATGCCATGACAGTGAATGGAAAATGCTACAGTAGTATGTTTGAAACACTTTAATGACCTTATGTTAATAATGTGAACACTGAGCAAGTATGGTTCCAACAGGACAGTTCTACTTGCCATATTTCACACACTGACACGATATGATATGGCCTTGTTGACGAATAAAATTCTGGTCCCTTCATTCAACAGTGATCAGAACCGGCCAGCAAAGTTATATGACCTAATAGCCTGTGATTTCTTCCTCTGGGGTATTTAAAATCACAAGTTCATCAAATAATCCCTGAACAATACCACAACTAAAAGAAAAGATTGCAGTGTTAAATTGAGACGAACGTCAAGTTATAAGAGTCTGAATGTTGTAAAAAATTTTATGGCTCGAATTACAAGATGTGGAGCAAGTTATGGAAAACACATGTCAGATGTTACTTTTCATATGTAATGGCAATGTATATATGTTGTACTGATGTTAAAATATGTTATATTTCATAAAGCACTTTATTCTACAATTAAAAACCAGCTTTCTTTATGAATCTTCCTTTATTTTAGTATTCAGTAAAAATTTATAAATATATTCAGTAATCATGTACTAAAAACTAGCCAATTTAAAAAGTTATAATTATTAAAAAAAATTGTGCTACTATTAGCATTTTTTTTTTTTTTTTTGGTGTTTAACGTTCTACTATTTTGCACACTTGGACTAATACAGATTATTGGATGATTTATAGCATATGAAAATACCAAGCACTGGCCTGGAATCGAACCCGGGTCCTCGGGATGAAAGCCCAGTACGCTATCAACTAGGCCACCAAGGCGATAACAGGCTTATATATATATATATATATATATATATATATATATATATATATATATATATATATATATATATATATATATATATATATATATATATATATATATATATATATATTTGTTTTGTTTTGTTATTTTAAGGCGAAAAGCACATTTGAGGCTATTATCACCTCCCTAAATGTAATTGTGAGTGTAAAATGTTAAAGTCATAAGTGTAAGTGTGTGTTAGACTCGGGTACCATGAGGGACGCCTAAATCCTCTCAACAGGTGCAACTAGTCTGCACCCCCTGGGGGGCTTTTATACAGATTACAATAAAAAATAATACTGGTAATTTTTTTAATATCACAAGTCAACTGTAGGCTATAAAAAAAATCATATTTAAAAACTTTAATGAGAATTCATGCTTATTATTTATTATTAATAGTTTTATTTTTAAACTATAGTCATTATTTATTTCAACAGTATTGACAATGTTTAGTCTTTTATACAGTAATAATTAATTACAAAAAAATAATAGAGTTTCAAATGATAAATTGTGATAAAATAAATATTGACAACTAAAGTTTTTTTTGTAGCTGAGAAGATGGCTAAGTTTACTGCTATAAAAATTTCACAATTAAATTAATTTTTAGTTTTAATGATTTCAATACTAAAAATCATACAAAATAAACATGTAGCTGAAATTTTTTAATGTTGGTACTTCAAAGTTAATTCTTTACAAATTAATTCATGCTTGTGTGACATCAAGCATGTAATTCATTAATCATGCTTATTATTCATCATTATTAATTTTTTATTTTTAAACTATAAACATTATTTATTTCAACAATATTGACAATGCTTAGTTTTTTATACAGTAATAATTAATTATTAAATATTAATAGTGTTTCAAATGATAAATTGTGCATAAATTGTGATAAAATAAATATTGACAACTGAATTTTTTGTAGCTAAGATGGCTAAATTTATTAATAGAAACATTTCAAAATTAAATTAATTTTTAGTTTTAATGCTTTCAATACCAAAAATCATACAAAACAAACATCTAGCTGAAATTTTTTAATGTAGGTACTTCAAATTTAATTCTTCACAAATTAATTAATTTCAACAATATAAAACTTGACAGTGACACATTATGCAAGTATCAAGTTATAGAGTACAATAGTTAAGTTCTGATAAAACAACACTACAGTCTATGTTTATTTTAAAATGGTGTAAAGGAATTAAAATATGAAACATTTGGACAAATACACTTTTAATTTTTAGAATGTTTCACACCTGTTTTTATTTGTTACGCACATAGTAGTCTATTTGAATGCCTACAGCTAAAAACGCAATATTTATGTTTGCTATGCTTAGATAGCAGTAGTGACGTATGTACTAAATATGCAATGACGTCAAGCTGAAACCAATACACTCTCGTTAGTTACAAAACTTATACGTAATTTAATTTCAAATTTTGCGGGGCCCTCTACTTACCTTCCATCCCTTCACTTCCACCAATGGTCTTCATTATTTTGCTTTTAACTTACGAATAGTAACGAATCAAAATTGTTGTTACATTCAACTTGGGAAAACGGAACAACCAATATGGCAACTACTGTATATGTATTTGTGTGACTCTCCTGAAAATGTCTTGGAATTATTAATCTAACGTAAACAATTTAGGGACAGGAGCTGTAGGTTTGTAAATTATCTGTTGTTTAAAAAAATATTATATTTAGTTTACAGATTTAATATTAATCCCTTGAATTTATTTAATGGTATAGGGGTAATACTGCTTCACACGTCCACACAGGTGCAAACATTTTGATTTAACATATGATTTTGTAATTTTTGCTAATATTTAAAAAAAATTGTGTATTTATGAAATAACAGTCGTTTTAAAAAATAATTTACAACAATGTAAAATGTACCGCATTTAATTAAAGCTCTTTGTTTCAAATCGTAATAATATAAATATAACCTAACCTTATAAAAAGTTAGGTTATTTTGGCTGTTTCAAATTAAATGACATAAAACCTAAACATGAAATAATAATCTAAATGGTAATTTGTTTTAATATAATTTGTTATTAATTCAAAACAATATAAACTTATAAATGTAATTTAAATCCAAATCATTAGTTCAAATATCTACTTTCTTCATGTATTGAATGTTCAGTGCTTTTTTTAAATTGCATACTTGTAATTTATGTTTTTCATAACATTATTTCTTTATTTGTATCCTAATTAAATTCTGCTTAATGTAGATAAGTGTACAGTGTAGCCTAGGATCTTTTAATCTAGTTTTCAACCACAATTTTTCCCCTTAGTTTATTTTTATTTAACCATTAATATATTCTTTTTTAATAGATGTACAAAATTAGGCTGTCATTTGATGATATATGAGTAAATTAAAATAGATGATGAGGAGAATTATTAGTCGAATCATAATACTTAGATTTTCCAGTAATGTTTTGATTTATCTCTATATTTATTTACAATTAACATTAGTATATACAAAAGTAACTCATTGGCTTAAGCCTTATTTCTTGTAACAAAACTAAGTTACTTGCCCAAAATTTCAAATTTTAACTTAATTGCAAAGTCTGTGTGTAAAAATTAGACATTTG
The DNA here is from genome assembly GCA_022606455.1 of Callitettix versicolor. Taxonomy (NCBI): domain Eukaryota; kingdom Metazoa; phylum Arthropoda; class Insecta; order Hemiptera; family Cercopidae; genus Callitettix; species Callitettix versicolor. The sequence goes on from CM040183.1 coordinate 63,788,148, forward strand.
AATAATAAGAGATTGAGTTAGGTAGTTAGGTCTAATAATATTAGTAAGGTTTTAATAAAATTAGCGTATTAATAGAATTAGCATAGTCTCAAGTTTTATGAATAGCAGCTGCTATTTAGTAATCAGGAAAGGAAACATGGTCATCAAAGTGTCAAGTGCGGTTCAGTGATCGTAGCAGTTTATTGTGCGGTTTATTAGATCAAGATGAATATTCTCTTCTACCAGATTCTGAGAGAGCTGTTAATTTCATCTTCTGAACACAGGTAAAATATTTCAGTTATCTTTTTTAATTTAGAATAGAACATGTGCTGTCTCATATAAACAATTATTTTAATAAATGTAGGCAATTTATGTTGAACAGAAGTAAACATAGGTTACTTTAATTTTATAAAATTGTAGATCGCTTTGTCTCTTTTTAATCTGAAAAGGAATTTGATGCTGCCGTACAATACAGTTTGAAACATGCTCTTTAATGCTATCGGTTTTAATGTTAATTAAAAGGTGCAGTTTAGTTTACTCTGAAGTTGCAGACAATTGCTAAGTTTATATCTTAAGTGCTAATTATTAAATATAACTTATTATAACCATGGTTATAACTTATTATAACTTATTAGGTCTATTTTTAGGTCTATTGGTTTTAGGACAAAAGCCTTTTGCAAGGTTCAAAGCTAGATATGTAAACCCTTACATGTTCTTGTGCTAAGCTATTATAGTAGTGTCTGGATTATCCAAACTATATGAGACAGGATGATTTGGGTAGTTAAATAAACCCTGATTTTCAAAAGCATAGATACAAGAGTCTAGCACTGTTTTAAAAACAAAAGTTTTTTCTTAAATAAGAAACATAGGCTAACTTTTTCTCAATATGTATAGTACAATAAAAAATATAATAGCCTACTAAGTAAGTAGCCCATGTTTTCCGTAGTATATAGTATACTGTAAAATATATTTTAATTAATAATATGGGTATACTAGGTCTACATATTAAGTTGTGTTAACTGCTTTGTATTTTAAATTAAAGTAGGTAAGCTAGTTTAATTAAGGGTTTAGTTAAAAAAACTTTGTAGAAGTTTGGATAGGCTAATTGACGTTTTGGATAATTGATACTATACTAATAGGCTACAATTATATGATTTTCTGGCTATTAGGAACATATCCTCTCCAACCTAAATGGTAGGTCAAAAGTTTACATTTTTTATTTTCAAAGTTTAATTATTATTTGAGCATTAACATAGGGTAAATGTGTAATTACTAGTCACCATGTATTTTTACCACATTTTTCTCGGCTAAACACTTTTGTTACTCTTCATAAGTAAGAATTATGAAGAGAATGATACTCTTCATGAAGTATCATTTTGCAGAAATTATTGGAAGACAAAAAAAAGAGTTAAATGACCTAAACCGATCTATTTAGCATTATAGCACTGATCTGACAGTGGTTATAATGCAGCCACTGCTTTGAACTGTTTAAATGTTATTGAATATTGTTTTTTGAATATTTCAATTTTTTTTTGAAAATTGAAACTTGGTAAATTTTAAATAATTATTATAAAAACATTTTGTGGTGTATAAATTACCAAAATGAATTTAGTAGATAAGTTAGGGCCTGCATTTTTTCTAATCGTCCATACTTAATGCCAGGTAGACTAATGAAGACAAAGGATCAGTATTAATGATAAGGGAAAAGCAAAGGCTGGGAATAATTGTGGCCAGAACTAATTATCTATAACCTGTAATACTGAAAAATTGAAAATTTAAAAATAGTTGTTTTCTTTCTTAGTGTAATGTATTCTGAAGGCTTCTTAGCTTTTTTTAGGAATACCCTACAACTTTCTTCTTTGAACGGATCTGTCCTCTGATGAACCATCCTGTTTTTTTTTTTTTTTATTGAATTGTGATCCTATTATATAATGTAATTTCATTTAGATCTAATTGTAACTAGGTTATCTTGCACTTATTTTTCCAAATATTGACCAGTTTAAAACAATATAAGTCCATCATTCTTAAAATGGTTCTCTTGGTGCTACCCATAAAAATAAAATTGCTTAACCATAACCCTTAGTTTGCACGATCTCTTTCAAAATATCCCCTTTGTTATGGATACAGTGATCCCAATGGTTTTTCCATGATCCCATGCATCCCTGGAAATATGTAAGGTTAAGTGTTTAAAGTTTGTCCTGTAGTTCTGCCCGGATCTTCTCAATTGTGTCAAAATAATGGCCTTTCAATTACAACTTTATTTTGGGTAACAAAAAATTTGCATAGGTTAAATCAGATGAATATTGTGGGTGGGGAATAATTACAGTGTTTTTGGAAGTCAAAAATTCCAAACAACTAACAATGTGTGCATAGGCATGTTATCGTGGTACAGAATCCAGATCTTGTTCTCATACTGTTCTGAATGATTGCACCTAATGCTCTCATGTAATCTTATGGTTTTAAAACTTGACCATAAGATGTTCCATTGTCAATTTGACCAGGAGGGACAAATTCCTTGTGGATAATGCCTTTGATGTTAAAAGAAAACAACATGGACTTCATGTTAGTGTGAAATTGACATGTTTTTTAGCTGCGATGAAGATGGCTTCTTCCTCTGTAATGCTGCTGCTTAGTACAAATTTTGCAGCAATGTGCCTAATGCCAAATTGTTTAACAAAATGTGTTGCACGGATTCATGCGACATTTCTGTGATCTCACAAACATCATGGATTGTTCGTCTACAATCTGCAATAATAGCCTCTTTTGCTTTTATTGTTGTTTTCTGGTGTTGTGCTTGTTGATGTTTGTCCTTAATGCTGATAGTTGGCAGCAGAGGTTTGTCCATCCTTGAAGCGTTTGTATCACAGAACAGTTTTACTTTGACTCATAACATTGTCACCAAATGCTTCCACAAAATACGGGTCAGTTTCTACAGCAGTTTTTTTAAGCTTGAAGCAATTGATGCAGGTTTTTTACTCCTTAAAATCTACCATTTACACAAGTTTAAAAAATCGTTGCAATACTAAAACGTTACACAAAACGTTCAAAACCAATGTTACACAAACACTCAAAACTCAAAAACTGTCTCTGTCACAGCTGTTGGCACCTTAATTAACAGAGTAGGCTGTTTGTTCGCCTACTCTACTGGTAGCAGGTCATACAACAAACAGTACTCGGAATTCAAATTCATTGAACTTAATTCAGTTGGGTTGCGGAAGGGTGGACAGTTTTAAACTACTTAAGCGCACAAACTGCAAAAAAAAAATGGAAAATTGATCATATCTCAAGAAATATGTTCTATAATTCCACAAAAACTGCTTCACTGTCAACTGTAAAGTTATACAACACATATTTTTGAAATAAACTGACTGGAGCAATAGGACAGTGCAGCTGTAGAGTTTGTTTCTGTGATAGTAAAATTACCATGATGTATTGCATGTCTGTTGCCTTTTACCTGACTGTCTTAATCGTAGGCAACGTGGTGAAGGAGGAGAAATTTTCTCGTTGTTAGGCTCGGACTACTATGGAAATGTGACATGCATCTAGCTAGGACAAATGAGTTTGAAATATAAAATGATAAAAAATTCTTCATGTTTCATGCATAATAATTACACTTTACAGATGAAAAAGATAAAAGGGTGTATAAGTGAGGTAGTTACAAAAAATTAAAAAGTGATTTTAATTTTTGTTATTTAAAGCTAAGATCACCAACTCATGTCATTCCCATAATTAATGTGTTTTTTTTTCTTCAATAAAAAAACTTGCTTCTATTCTAAAATTAAACTTTAATTTGAAGAAATATATTGGAATATCATAAAAATATCATAAAAAATGTTAGGATGACTGGAAATATTAGTCTACCATGCGAGATAAATTTGAGAGCTATTGACAAAAAATCCAGAAAAATGATGTAAATTCTTAATCTTTTCAGACTTACCTCTAATTTTGGTGATATAAGTAGGCCTATTATTATATTTTTTTTTTTTTTTTTTTTTTTTTTTTTTTGGTGTTTAACGTCCGACTATTGTGCACACTTGGGCTAATGCAGCGATGGGATAATTTATAGCGCATGAAAATGCCAAGCCCTGGCCAGGAATCGAACCCAGGTCCTCGGGGCGAAAGCCCAGTACACTATCAACTAGGCCACCGAGACGGCTCTATTATTATAAAGATATATAACTCAATAATCAGTATACGAAAATTGAAATGAGCACATTTTTTTAGTCTTGTAATACAAAAAAAAATCCTAACCACAATTGGCGATTGTCTTTTTGATTTATTCTAGTACTGTAGTTTTTAGTAGGTTTTTGATTTTGATTTTAAACTTAGTACTATAAACTGCCGTAAGTTATGCGTCTTCTTTTATATCTGAGATTGTAACTAAATATAAAGCCAATCAAAATCTTAAAAAGCCTTATTAGAAAAGGGACAAAATTATAAAAATAAGATTTTTCTTATCATTAAGATTTTCCAATTTTTTCCTGTTTAATTTGAGAAAATTTGTACTATATTTTTGTACAAATAAATAAATGTGGTTATTTTTAGGAGTTAATTTAAGAATTGACTATTAGCTTATTAAACAAAATTTGATAATAACATGTAAGAAGAGAAAATAATGAGTGTAATAAATTATTTCAATGTAAAACATGCTGCAGTAGTAGGTCTAATAATATCTTGATGACTGTTTTCAAGATATGATGCACAGTTTTCGTAATAGCTTTAAAGTTTAGGTACCTGTATCTGTTTAAAATATTGTTTTTTCATACTTTAAATGATCACATTATAGTTCAAAAAAGGATATTTTTTATTTAAGTTGTCATATGAAAGATTTTAGATTTATGTTGTCAAACTTTTAAATCCTACCGTAAAACCTAGTTGTAAAGTATAGTTTTTGGGAAACTTAAACATAATAGTTTATATCTAATTACATTTCTAAGTGTGACAAGTTTTTTAATATTAAGGAGCTGCTGAACACTTCCCTTACACATTTAATGTCCGTCTAAGCAATTGGTGATACAGAATAAAACCAAACTTTAAGACAATGTTAATTTGAAACTGTTCAAACAAATAAGTTTAATATAACCAGTTTCTAGCAACTTTCCATTGAGATACTGGATCTGCCATCATGGCAGGACCCAAACCCGGGACCTTAAAATGAGCTTTGATCTGGTGATAATTATTTGAGGGTTTGTTTAAAATTTGTGTATATAGATTTTTTTTTAACAACTCTTCTATAAATTATCTAGGAGTGTGTCTGTGTGTGTGTGTGTGTGTGTGTGTGTGTGTGTGTGTGTGTGTGTGTGTCTGTATGCAATTTCGTTCCAATTTGATTCAAATTTGGTACTTACAAAAATCGATTTTAGTATTAGCTTAGACAAGTTCATTTCCCAGTTCATACAGTTTGAAATGGTGACCATTGAAAATACAAAAATTAATTTGATGATGATTTGGGTTCATTTTTATATTTTTATTGTGTGACCTGATTTAAAATTTGTGTTATAGAATTTATGTTAATTTTTATTTAAATTTTAATGATGAAAGTAATATTTAAAAAAAGTGTAAGATAAAAAAAGTGTAATACTTTTTGGAAATTCTCTTCCATCCCATCAGTAAGTAAGTTTGTGCCATGATTATAATAACATGCAGTATTAAGCTATTTGTTTTAATAATTAAAATATTTGTAATAATGTTTTAAAGAAGAATACCATTGTCAGTTTTCAGGCAAAAGTATAATAATTTGTACATAATTATGTGACATTAAACATGTGTGAAAAAAATTCACTTGTAAAAAATAATAAATAATTAATTGTTGTTAAAATGTTGTAGTAACAAAATAAGTTTTAAAAAGATTGTTATAGTAATAAGGTCTGTTTAACAAGTACAATAGTAGAAGATCACTAGGAGCCAAAATAACAGAAAATTTAATGAAATTTATGGATTTTGGATTTAATATTTGTTCAGTTTAATATGACCACAAACACTGACAGAAAGTTTGATACAGCAAATACCGAACAATTGTTACAGATAACTTATTTATACTTCTAGATTTTAATTTAACAAATTGACTTAATTGTTGCTTGGTGGCCTATATGGAAAATTGGACCAAATTTATGTAGAGTTCCTGTTAAATATTGTTATTGAAGTTCTATATTGGTAAAATGAATTTAGAGATGGTTAGCTTTAGCCTATTTTGTATAGTTGTTTATTCAATTCAATTCTGTGCTGATTAAATTGATTGATTTTCCCATTTCAAAGAGTATAATACCCTACTGTCAAATTTGGATAATGTTATAAGGATAATGTAATAAATTCTAACTATGACCAGTTTATCTTTTAAAATCAGATTCTTACCAAATAGGCTATAACTAACAGTAAGTGCTCTATAGACGTCTAAGAAAACATTACACCACACCTATTTAAATGATTAGATATGGTATTTAGCTTGTAATTGATTACATATATAAAAATTTTAAGATGTGTATGGAATTGTAGATTGTTAATATTTTTGTTTTGCAATGTCAGTAAGTTTTGTGAAGTTATAGTGCTAATAACCTATATTAATTGTTTTAATTGTTAGTTATTTTTGAGATTAGGTTATGGAGCCCAATATTTTTTTTCCATTTTGCACTTTTTAAATTTTTTGAAATGTCCTGATAATTATTTACGGGCCTATATATCTCAAATAAAGATACTGAAATTAGTTAGTATAGATGATACTAAAGTACCAAACCATAGGAACCGTAGGCTAATCAATTAATTGCCTCAAACTTATTTTTAAGGGCTATACAATCATTATTTGTTTTTCTTAATTTAATATCACTTATCAGTGTGTTTTTTTGTAGGAGTATGAAGTAATAGGCCTGTATTTACAGACCGGTTTCCTGGCAAATTTACAAAACTTGGGTTTCCTGGTGTTTGCTACTGCTTGGCCAGAATTGATTTTTTTTCTCTTAGAACTACTGAAGACATGAATATCTAGTTTGCATCATAAACATGTGTCACTGGATTGTTTTCTGTGTTGTCTGTATCAGTAATACACTGTAACTTGCCATTTACTCCAATTTAAAGAGAAAAAGGTAAATGAAAATAGTCAAAAAAAGAATATTGCTGACTAAAACAAATACAATCAGACCACAGTTTTTCTAGGCGTATATTTATAACATAAAATATTTTTTTGCCATTTCTAAGATACAAGAGAAGAGAAAATTTCACTGAACAATAAGAAAAACAACAAACAGTAAAATAATCTTTTACCTGTTGAATCATTGTGCTGTGATGTCAATAGATTTGCTACAAAACTACTTCCTATGTCAACTGGATTCAGTTCTTCCTTTCTAGTTCACCTAGGGCCATGTTTTGGACAATTTAGTTGAACACACAAGAACTTTTTGAAATTAATAGCTTCATTTTCATGAATGTTTTAAAAACATTCGTAATAAACTATTTATAATGTTATTTGAACTGTTTCCCATTTAGTTTACCACTTCCGTTTTGAAAAACTACTTCATTTAGATAGAATAAAAATCAAGTGCAATAAGTAAATATTAAAACTGATCTTTCAAGAATTATACCTTTAATGATTTATCTTATCTAAACTCGGGAAAAAATACCTGGATTGATGTTTTGTTCTAATTAAATTTGTGTTTCGGTAGTGTACTCTAGACTGGAAATCTTCAGTTTTCAGACATATTTTATAAACTTTAATGTTACTATATTGTGATAAAAATATACTGTACAAAGGAAAAAACATATGGGCCTTATTGATATTGTAGGAGAACTGGTAATCAATTCAATTTCTGTTTCAGCCAAATGTTTTATTTTTATCTATTGTTAAATATATTATGGTATATATTCCATTTATGATTTTAGTGTACAGGGATAGCTAGGTTAAGGTGTTAGTTGGTTAGTAGATACTAACCAAATTATTTTAAAAAATTGTTGTGATATTGATTAATTGAAATTGTAAAATTTATTAAATATAATAAGTAAATGGTAAAACTCCCTGATTAAACAAAGTGAGTAGGTTCTCCTTGCCAAGAATATGTGTTGAACAAATTGAGGTTAGCATTGGTCATTTCGGTGCTGCTTATATATTGCCATTTTGTTCGCTAACAGCTGTTTAGTGTGCTGCTATTTTTTATGGTAGAAAATTAATGGAACTGCTTTGATATTTTTTGGAAATTGAATTTTCACATCTTTTATACAATTTTTAATTTAACGTAATTTTAAAATTAACACAATAAAGGCTAAAGTTATTGGTAATTAAAACATCATGACCTGAGAAGGTTAATCAAAACATTGTTAAGACCCCAAGTGCACACAGTGTGCGCCACTGCATTCTATCATAAAATAGATCAATGGTGACGGATTGCAATGTGTATGTGTAAATTGCCAATTGCTGCTATGAATCACTGATTGCAGTGAATTTCCCAGCTCAGTCAGTTAATTGCCAATGTAGGGTCGATGTTCATATTGCATATTTGTTTTGTTTTGTTAGGTTATAATTGAAATATTTTTCTTTTGGTGTAAAAAAAAATGTGTTTAGCATATCATTTATTTTTCTATTACTTCTGGAACACGTATATTTATTATGGGTACGTTTTGTTGCCAATCTTATAATTAGTTAATCTTTTTCATTAATTCATTTAGGAGTACCGGCATGAAAACAGTCCTTTTCTGAAAACAGTTTAGTACTAACATCTACAGAATCTTTATATATTTACTTTTATTTCCAAACTTTCTTGTGTACTAATGCTATACCCCTTTCTTATTAGTGCATACATCCAATGTTAATATACGTCGAACGTCAAACAATTTGCATACAATATTTTTTTTTATTCTTAAGATTTTATTTTCTGCCTTTCTTACAAGCGTGTAGGTAATAATTGCAATACCAAAATTATCATTATCTTATTGCAAAACAATTATACAATTTTATAGGATAAACTCATTAAAAAGGTAAACTCCTTGATTAAACAATCTGTGGAACAATATTTGCTGAACAAATTGAGGTTAGCATTGGTCATTTCGGTGCTGCTGATATATTTCTATACATTTTCCTAAAAGTTGTTCATGTGTTCGAAAGTGATTAGTTTAGACCTTAATATTTTTAAACTTTGCAATCAAATGCTACATGTGTTACCAAAATTGTTCGTAGAATATAAAAATCAAGATAAAATAAGGTTTATATTATTATTCTATACCACCAATTATATTTAATGAACCAAGAGTTTTTTTAATTACAGATATTTTTCCTAATATACATCTGATTAAAATGCAAACCACATGACATTTTATCAGTAGAATAACTGTTTTTGCCAAGTTATTTGAATTATTTTTGAGTTATTTGACAAGTAAAATAACATCGCCTGCTCGACACCTTGTGGGACACATGAACATGTTATGGTTACAATATAAGCTAGAAGTTGTGTAGTACAGTACAGTATCTGGATAAGCTATTAACTCCAACATGCAAACTTGTTACTATACATGCAACAGAGTGTGTATACGTCTGCACACTGTAATTATTTATTTATATTATGGTTTCATTATACGCAGCAAACGAAGAAAACAGTGTTGGCGTAAAATCGAGCTTTAGATTAAACAAAAATATTTAAGTTTTCTTAATTAAAAAAAAAAAGGAAATGTTTGGTATATTTGTATAGTGTATTTTACACAGTCTGATAAATGTATGTTTAATTGTAATCAAATGACAAAAAAAAGTATAAGTGTTGGTATCTTATGTAAAGGTTGGTAAAAATATAAACACTATAGCCTATGAACCTTTATATGATGGTTTCATGTATTAGGGGAGGCCATATATAAATTTTGTGTCTGATATGGCTGATTTCTGGGCATGTAAAGAATTATTTGACTATCTTATTGAAAAATTAGCTAAAAGGTAGTCACGATTGAAAGGTGCAGTTCTGAGATAATGAAATAAATATTGTAGAACATGTTTTAAGGGATCATTAAAAATTCTACTTTCGTAATAATGTATATTTTAACTTAGGAGCAACTATACGGTGGCATTTTAAAATCTTAAAAAAACTTATTTTACTCGTAATTTTTTTTTGATTTCATCAAGACAACCAGCATTGAAATATGCAGATTTTAAGTACAAATTACAATAATGGAATCATATTTCTTACACATTTTTGAATGTTTGCTTTTTTAAAAAGATGAATTACCAAAATAAATTTTTGTACAAGTTTCATTTGATGATAGTGTTGTTATTTAATACTGTTACATTTTGAAAATTAGTACCTGTCCATCATGTTAGTGACATGTTATATTTTTAATTTTATAGTCAAATCTTATACCATTTATGTAATAAAGAATGTTATAGAAAGCAAGACAACCAGTAATAGAAAACCAAACATGTTTAATTGATAATGAATTCAGTTGTACACAAGTTATGATTATAGCTTATTCAACTATAGCTTATTATAGTTCATTATAGCTTATTCAACTAACTGCATAAGATGACAACGAAGTGAAAATCTATATTTAATGTTATTCAAAGTAATAATATATTTTCTTGGTACAAATTATACTTATTTGATTTAACTTAGCATATTTGTAACATTAAATTTACAGGAAGTACTGTGTGCTTTGATTTAGCATTAGTAATTATTTTCTCAGATATAGTAAAGTATTAAAGTAAAGCTATAAATATTAATTTTGTTTACTGTAAATATTATATACTAAGACCGCCCCTTTTGCTTCCTAAAATATTTGCTCTTTTAAAAGCTCTAGCTTGTAATGAAAGAAAATATATACAAGCATTCAAATAATTTTAGTTACCTGTGCACTTATTTTAATGAAGAAGCAGAGGTTGTGTGGTTTGAATGAAGTGCAATCTGTAGTCAATTAAGGAATGGGTTGTTCAACTTGTACAGTTTTCATAATTTTAAATAGCTCATTCAACATTTGTTTTTATGTTAATAAATTTCCATTACTAATAGAATGTCATGAATGAAAATAACAGAAACACTCATAAACTGTTAAACCCATCTTGCTTTAACACACAACCTTACTTGCTTCTTGTGACCTTTTTTCATGAAACAGGTAGGTTTTAATTCAGTACTGTGAACAATAATAGGTTAATCTGGTACATCTAAATATTAGCTATACCTCACTCTTTCTCCACTTACAGAAGCTAAATTGCTGTTAGCTACTATCTCAACACAGCACACTTTTTTCTCCACAAGGTCTGTCAGTGACATAACCTACACCCCAGGACCTTATGGAGGGGCCTGGCCAGATAGCTAATAATCAGCTGCAGTCATCTAGGGGACCTAAATAAAATAGAACGTTTTTAAGACCTGACAAATGTTTTTATTCATCAGGGAATTTGAAGTAAATTGTGTTTACAATTTGAACATTATAATATTATTGGAAAATAAACACACATTTTATATATATATATATATATATATATATATATATATATATATATATATATATATATATGTAATGTAAATACCATTCAGGCTAAGAATAGCCTTGGCGCATTATTCCTATCAGTTGTTCATAATTTGTGCACATGTATCAAGATTTATTGCATTATACCTACATTATTCAGAATATATTTAATTTTTTATTTAAAATTATTTTAAGTTAAAGGCCAATAACATTAGTGAAATTACATTTTGTTAAAAATAATTATGTTTTCCTTTTGAAACTTATTGAAGTGCTTTCAGTTTGCACATATTTGAGTTGAAAAGCAGTTGATTTATTTTAAAAATAAGAGAGACTGTAAAAAAAAGTAGCTGCAAATCTACAAAAAAAGAACCCAGTAAATTACACATTTGAGCTCTTTGCTGACTATTTTACTATTCTTGGCAAAACCAGTATGCAGCCCTGGTTGTACTACATAGATGTTGATTTATTATTTAAAGAAATTTTGTAAAATTTTTCAGTCCTGGATGAAATTATCCTTTATGTGAGCGTTGCAGGAAATGTTCTGTAATGGGCTTGTAGCAGAAATGTTTATGTAAATCAGTTGACACAGTTTGCAAATCGTTGACTTTCCTCTGCCTGTTTACTGATAAGTTAAGCCAACACCTAGCACACAGCCATTGTAATTTGGCACAACACAATACTTTGTTAGCCTTTTACAAGCATCACAGGCTTTTATTTACAGTTCATTGCCTGTTGGCTGTGACATTTTACATGCTTTGTCATGTTTCCGGTTCAAATGATCAACAATATTGAAAATCCACCAAGAATGTACTGAGCGATTTATAAAGGGTCAGTAAGCATATTTATAAGCAAATTCAACATGTATTCGTTTTGATTTGGTTTTGTTCAGTCTTGTCCCGATTTGAATGCTAAGCTTGTTAAACAGATTTTTAGCTACTGGTATTTGCTACTATATTTAAAATATCTTTTGTTAAAAGTATTTTTCATGGTATGAAGTAAACAAAAATCATAATTCTAAAATTACTTACATGCATACAAAACTTTTATGAACATTGTATCAGATTTGCCTAAATTGCATTTGATTTTTTAATTATTTTGTTATAACTTGGTAGGGTATTTTCAAATAAAAAGGAAGAATTTGTAACCTGTCAACTTTCTAGCAGAGTATGTATTGAAGTCAAAATACGTATTCATATATGATCTATATGTCCAGTGTTATACAACACCAAACACGATAAGTAAAATTTTTAACCCAATCATTTTGAAAATAACCATTGCACTTAGTTGACATGATGGTAGCAAATTTCCAATTAGAATTGTTTTTGTCTTACACTTTAAAAAAAATATAATTTCATGATTATAACCGACATGAAGATCTGAAAAAATTAGAATTTTGAATTTCATTGTTACATTAGAAATTTAATATGCTTCTGTAATTTATGCAAATTCAGTACCGATAATAATGGTGGTCAGATTTTCCAAAATTGAAACAAAAATTTAAAACAACAATAAATAATGAACAATGAAACAAATAAAAAATGATTTTTTATTGGATGGTAATGGCTGATATTTTGAAATGGTTGAATGAATTTTGCTGAAAAACGAAAATTTCCAAGCTTTTACTGAAATTGACGAATCAAATCAGCACAAGTTAGTGTATTAAAATTTTAAATTACACTGAAAATACGAAAATGAACCCCGATTGCTGTTAGGTTCATTTTAATTTCAAGGGATTTTGAAAATTTAAAATGCTACTTTATGTAGATTTTAACATGGGATTTTCAAAAATGCGTAAGATAAGAAAATTGTGAGTGGTTTCAGATTGGAAATGGTGTAATGGATTTTGGTGGGTAACAAACTTGTCTGAGATCTTTCAAAAAATCAGTTTTTGGGCTGTTTGAATAAAATTGGACCAGAATTGCAAAATGGAATAAGGCTATTTTTTTAAAGACTCCTTAAAAAGTGATTAGAGATCAGAGATAGTGCTCTTTTCAAGGTCGCAGGTCTAGGTCATACCATGATGACGCTAATAGCTTATTGTTCAAAGAAAAGTCACAAATTAAAATGTACATTTACCAATTTGTGTACTCATATTGGTCTCATAGTCAATCCTCATAGTCAATCCTCATAGTCAACTTGCTCATTCTTCTTCTTTTGTTTTAAATGTCTCTCTGAAGTTTTAAATCTGTCAATAAATAGTTGTGTAAATCATAATCTTTGGTTTAATAAACTCAACAAGGAACACACCTTTTTAATCCCAGATATGGTAGTCTTAACCTTCCTGCTGTTGAATGTTTCTTTCAACTTTCAACTTGTTTAGCAAATTTGACTGCGCCCTTCGCCATAATTTTTTTTTTGGGTGGTGGAAGTGGAATATTGAATCCAGATCTCTTATTTACTAACAATTGATTTCAAAGATCTTTGCCTGCTGCAGCTTCATATCTCCTGTTGTAACAGATGCAGTTGTAATTCAAGCTTTGCAATTCTCCCTTTGGTCTACTTAAGGGAAAAGGTGTGCAATCATTTTCATACCCTACAAAAACTAAGGGAGCAAGTACTTGAAGAAGTGAATAAACACCATTCCTCTCAATTTGAGCCAATAATTGTGTCTCAAACAGAACTTAAGAGAATAGCATTGCTGCTAACAGCAATTAGCTACCTGGACGACATAAGTTTCAGTAATGGTCAAAACTACTATGTATATTAAATATTTATTTTCAAAAATAAAATTCCTTTTATCTGTATTGTTCCTTTAATTTTATATACTAATGTAGTAATTACAAACTTCTTAGTCTGTTTTGACCAAAACCCAAATTTGTAGTTTTAACATTAAGTATGTTATAGTATATGTATTGTAAAGTATATCTTATTTATATTCCTATTCACAGCTATTGAAATGTATAATTAGATGCACATTAGTGTACATTACTAATGGTTAGCTACTGAAGTTGGCTCAATCCTATACTCCAATTACGCTTGACTGTTGGGTGCCAACTGCATTAACAAATTATTTTAGTTAATTTCATTTCTCAGTTCCTTTCTGCGGATAAATTCATAATTAAAGATATCATGTCTCAACTCAGTCTTATTCCTTCAACGCCTTTAGTTGTTTTACACATTAAAAATGAAGTAGGCGTACAGTTATTGTCTAAAAATTTAGATGTGCTGCAATTTTGAAAAATATCTCGATAAAGTAAACAGAGTTTAATATTTAGTTGCTTCTGTAGCAATTTGTAAGATTTTTGCACAAATTATGTATTATAAATTTATCTTCAAATTAGTTTTTTTTTAACATTGAGTACATTGAGTATTGCCTTAAATATCATACAAAGAAAAATGGGTAATCAGTTAATCAAGTTCTACAACTTATTCAGAACGTATACCATAATAGTGTTTTCATAAGAAACTGACCTCATTTAAAATAAAATACTAATAAACCTGTATTACATATGAACTCACTTACCATAGACACTTATAAAATCCAATTTTTAAAATGTTAAATCACACTATTTTTTTAATCAAAAAGTTACCATTGCTTTACATAATAAGGCCAAATTAAACGTACTCACTTAGGGTTTTATTTCAGATTTAGTAAAAGAAACAAGAAAAAAATTTTCTTTGAAACATTTTGTGATTAATGAGTAACATTGGGTTTGGGCTTCCAGTTAATTTTTAATTTGAGCAATATTGGGTACCACTGCTATTAATATACAGTGTTTTTCACAAAGAAATGGAAAAATTTTCAGGTTGAATTCTACTAAGTAAAAATAATAAAAACGTTTATCGTTTATTTAAATATAGGTGTAGAAACACTTCCCTCATTAGTTATGGCATGCGAAAGATTTCACCATGGTTCCTAGTCAAAGAGTGAAATAAAACTATACTGAAATCCTATAAACCACATTAATTAAGGGGGAAACGAATGGCACTTATGGTTTTTACCTGACAGGTTGAATAAACCATTTTGTTCATTATGCAGTCTGGTCTTGTACACACCTTTTCTGATACGGGATTTGTCAGCTCGCGTATAAGACGTATGGACTTTATTTTATGTCCATTTTGTTGAAACCAGTGACAAAAAAAAAAAAAATAGATGTAATGCAAAGTCGACAGGCAGTAGATTTTGGAAAGGGTATACATTTTCTTAGTTAAGTTATTTACTTAAGTGCACTGTGCTGTGCACCAGTTTTGAAATTCTTCTAGTACTCAACCCGACTTAGTGTCACAAAGTCGCTTTTCTTTCAGATTAAAATTCTTTTTATCATGAGATTGACTATTCTGACTGGCCTTTTTTGGAAAGAGAAACATATTGCACTGCAAAATCACACAAAACAAATCAGTGTTTTGTTCCGTAAGTCAGTTGAACTAACTTTTATACTTAAAAAACTATTTCTGCAACTTTTTGTGGACTTGTTGGACAATATTTGGGAAAACAAAATTAAAAGTTTTTGTGAAAGTGTTGTTGTTAATCTCTTAATACAAACAGAGCCAAAAGTCAAAAAATCATAAAATTTGTGTTCTGTTTTAAAGCCAATTCTAGAAAAGTAATCGTAAATTGACTTTCATTTTCAAAATGAAATAAACATGGATAAGTCAGAAATAAAATTTAGTAGCCTGCTTGATATTAAAGTTTACAAGGTGGAGCAGAGGAAACGGATGTTTTTTTTTAAGAACTTCGTTTATTTTAAAGATACAAAGAATTATTACATGAAATAATAGGTCTTGGTACAAAAAGTCTTGGTTAGTTCTGGAAAGTAATGTAAGGTGAAATTCTTGTTGTTGCACTCAAATTAGAAGTTCTGCACCACTTTTTTCAACATTTCAGGCAGTACAGCTTTGACTTCTTTTGGCTCTAAATGTGTGTGGTTTTTTTACGTATAAGTTTGATTTGAGTGTCCCCACAATAGAAGTCGCAAATCAGTAAAGCAGAAGAGTGAAGGGGCCAAGAAACATCATGAAATCATAACATGATATGTCCATGGAAACATTTGTCAAAAACCATTTCCATCAATGACCTTGCAGTGTGAACAGTGCATCCATAAATGGTGGAACCACATTTCTTTGTTTACTGGATGTAGGGTAGGAAGTTGTTTTAACATGTTGAAGTAATACACTGATGTTATGGCAAGTAAGGACCAACAATGACTATCTTGGAGACACTGCACCACACCATTATCACTTTGACCTGTGAAGAGATTTTTTGTATTGTTCACTTATTAATATCACTGGGATAAAACATTAAAATTTAAAAAATGTCAGCAGACAGAATTTTCCGCATTGTAGAAATCCCTTTTGGTCAGCTGCTGAACAATCATTGTATAAGCTGTGACATGACATACTTAGAGCTGGAGCTTGTCGTTTAGTAAAACGTTTTGGACTAACAAGAACTGCCTGTCTCACTGCATCTTAAGTTTTCTAGATTTTGTACTGATTGGGAAAGGCCAGATGGTTTCCTCTTAAGCACAGGTCCAATAGTTTTAAATGCCTTGATCCATCACAGTGTGGTGTTTTAGTCTGGAACTAAACTCGACGTTCGACAATGAAATTTCAACAGAAAAGATGTTAAATTGTAACTACTAAAACACTGTTTCTAAAAAGCAGATTGATAGGAAACATAAAAAACACATTCATTGGAATTGTCGGCAGAAGCATTAGCTTCTTTAATATATATATATAATGTCTCGAGAATATAGAAAAGTTCTAGAAAAGCTTCTTTTTATATATATATATATATATATATATATATATATATAATGTCTCGAGAATATAGAAAAGTTCTTTGAATAAATTAGAGAATTTAAAAAAAATTTTATTAACAAAACTGATAAAAACAAAATGTATATTATGATATTAGTGTTATATATACATTAGGTATTTTCAACATCAGTAACAGAACAGTCAATTGTAGAAATTAATGATTTGTGATAACTGAAGTATGACATATAAAGTTGAGTTTGAATATTTTCTATATGCTGAGCAAAAACAGCGTCTAGGGTTGTACCATATTTTGTAGTTCCCACATTATTAGAATTTGTTATGCATAACAAAAAATTTTTCCCCATAAATCATATTAATATGTTGCTTGTTCTGTGGTGACAGTTCTATTTATTTATTTAATTGTATGTTATTACATACTCAATAATATAATTTAAAAACACTGATTTTCATATTACGACATATTATATTGCAAATAATAAAATCAAACGCATATGTTATTACTGAATATAAACCATATATCATTGAACTGTTGCTGCTGGCAATATACACGATGTACACAACAGCATTACATGCGCGAGAACATGAGAAGAAGAAAAGTGGAGAGAAAAGGAAGAGATAGTGAGAAGCATGCACGTTGTATGTACATACAGGCACAAGACATACATACGCAAGCAACCAACTCAGTCGGAACCGGCAGACGAAAGAAAGAAGAGCTGAGAACTGGAGGGGGTTTGTGTAATACTTCTCCTAATCGCGTTACTTATGCTTCGTAAGCCTACTCGATGAAACAGAATCATTAAATGGTGACAAATACAAAGTGCACAACGCCATATAAGAAGCCAATGCTTCAATATTCTACGCTCTAATGCTTCATGGAGACTGAAACTGCATTGTTTGAGCTGCTCCCTAGTAGTTCCTGAAAGTCAAAATCTCCAGTAGCCACTGAGTACTAGCTGTTTAAAAAACATGCATGTCCTGAGCTCATTTAAATAAATCCAACATGGTGCAGGGCATAAACATTAAAATGAATTAGATGTTCTCCACCTCTATTTTAAATTCCAAATCATTCTATGAATTTTTGGAAGTGCAAAAATCTACAAACAATGTCCAATGTAATTTATTAAAAATTTAATTTTTGTTCAGTGTTTTGATATCTAAAATATATTTGAAATATTAACTTTATACATGAAAACATAATGGTATACAAAATAATACTAGTTGAGAACATATGAAATGAAACATTGTTATCAGAAATGTACAATAACAGTGCCCAGTTTTGACTTACAAATTTGAAATTATAAAAGTAATGAAATTTTTGCCTTTTTTGTACTGCATTAAACAGACCTACTACTTTTTATACTGTATTTAATAATAAGTATAGCAGAGAGACACATAATATTATGGTCCAAATTTAAGTTTAATTATTTTAAATTCAACATAAAATGCACTTCTTATAACTTAAACAAAATTATATGTTTTGCATTAAAACGTCTTTCAATCTCATTTTTCTGAAGTTTCTCTTGAACAGAAAATCTCAACTCGTGAATAGTACAATACTACTTACAACACTGCAATACTTGGCAGTGAATAGTGTCAGCATATTCCTATATATAACAGACCCTTTTTAACAGCGAAAATATACGCATTTCTGGTTATTTATGTTGCTCCAACTCAAACTTAAATTTAAAACTATAACCGTAACGTGTGATTTTCTTTGTCGTCTTGCTTAGAATGAACTTAGACTTTTACTGATGATAAAAATGGTTGTTACATTTATTACTGTAAATCAGCATAACATAATTACATAAACATACATAAAAATTTTTAAAGAAAAAGTCAAATAATAGTAGTTTCAATGATTGTTCTCCAAGAAATCAAACTCTTAACTTTAAATATTTAATGTTTTTTTATTAATTTAATTTATGGAACATTATTTTAGTTTTAAACTTGATTGATTTTATATGTTCATTCATTTCCCCCATGTATGTGTGGTCACATAATTTTCTTTGTTGGCTGTATTTTTCATACTCATTGTGTTTGGCCAGGTTATTATGTTCATAAGATGTTTTTTTTGGTAAATTATTTTTCATCTATAAAGAACTTTAGGTGTATTTGCAATCCATTTGAAACAAGATGTGACTATTCATCATGGTTTATTCAAATAGTCTTATGCCCTTCATTTACTTTTAATTTATTGTACCACTTGAACTTGTATATATATATATATGTGTTAAACATTCTGCATTTGAAGGTATAATATTGATTCTTGTTATTATTAGGGTGACATATGAGGTTGTGCAATTGAACCTCAAATGGGTCTTTTCTGCCTATGGGAACACTTGCAGAAAAGACCCATTTGGCAAGTTCATTTGAAAGATTTCAAGTTCTAGAGAATCTGGCAAACTTGGAAATGTTTTGGAACAGTAGTCTCTTACTTCCTTGGTAGACAACTACTCTCTCGAACTCTAGATCTCTTTTGTTCCCGGAGCTCCTAACTCTCTCTCCAGCTCATCACTCCTATCATGTCAACCTTCTTACCTAGTAAAGTCAAATGTCTATTCAGTGTCTCGTTTAACAACCTGAGTTGATTTCAGTTAAACTTGATAAGTGAACTTCCTCTCATCCTGTGGGTCACTTACCAATCATTCTGCCTACTGTAGAGCTCTATAGAACACAGGTCTTTTAATATTTTTTGTAGACATTTTTGTATTTTGAGTAGAATTGTTAAATTTCATTCTAAAATATTACATGTTACAGTCTTTAGAACTCTTTATAATAGATTCCATGTTTGTAATTAGATGACAAATGACACAAGACATTGAGAATGAAACATAAGTACATACTTTTATAACAGATTTAATGTAACGCCAAAACACACAAAAGATCACCATAAAGAACATTAATTGTTCGTATGAACGTCCCACATAAAATTTTTTTAAAATTTTAATGTTTTGTCTCAGATTAAATTTTTGTGATATCAATAAGTGAACATTCAGCAGTAACAGATGAATTTATTATGCAATGTATTACAGTGGACTTTTTCTGTCAATAGGAAAAATGTTTGCACAGACAATTTCCTACTATGGAAATGCAAAAATGGTCAAAGTTACTGTGAATTACAGTTTACTGTCCTGGAACTGCTTAATTAATTCTTTATAGCTGTTGCCCCACCCAAGCTTATAGTCCCAGGAGGTGCAGTGCGTGCAAATAACATTATTTACGTGCAAGTACAAACATAAACATTGTAAAAGTGATTCTATATTTATAAAATTTGTCAATAAAATTGGTTACCCTCTCTGAATATTAAAACTGTTATTGAATTTTTAACAAATAATATCAAAACTGATTTTAATTTTTTAAAATTTTAATAAACTACTTGATTAAGTGCTATGAGTAATACTATTTATGTTCTCTATTAATTAATTTCATTACTTTGAAGTTTAATGACTTTTGTTACACAGTATTCTGAAAGTCTGTTTGTATTATTCAACCAAGCTTAAAACATAAAGATTGTTATTTAAAGATGGTAATTAAACCGGCAATAAAAATAGGTATGGTCACAGCATCTCTTTTTGTACGTGGTCTTCTTGATAATTGCTGTAATTTTGTCTGTTAAACAAACCACTGCTTCTCCGAGGAATGTGGAATCTATCTATGGTCTGTGTCTTAAAGCTCTAATTTTGTAGTTGCAAAATTTTTTTTAAACCTTCAACATAAAAAAAATGGTCAAGTCTGATGGGTACAATTTTAGTAGCAGTTGTTCAGTTTTACTGATCACTTTTGCTGTATTACGAGTTAAATTATTGACAATTTTTAACTACAAAGTTGGAACAAATAATGTTGAAAGAAGTGTTCGAAGGATAAAACACTTCTTAATACAGTACAGTTAAATCACCTTTTTATTTTAGGATAAACCTACTTCTAAGAGTATAATAATATTGATTTGCTGTTGAAGTATTTTGTAGCTGTTCCAGCATTAATAATCAAACCCAAATCATTAAAAATTTTACCTTGAGCGGATATTTATTTCAGTGTGTGTGTGTGTGTGATAAAATTTTAATGACCCCTTTAAAAGTTGGATTAGGATTGGCACTCATTTCATGGCCCTTTTTTTGGATGTTAATATGATGGCTGCCCCAATGATAATTCAGTACAAATACTTTTAAAATCTTAGTTAAATTACACTGATTTTTAAGTGTAGTTGAATTAAAATTCTGTGTTGGAGTGCAATTACTTTCAGTCAGTAATTTTCTTGTTTTCACAAGTAAACTTGTCAAACACAATTCACAGCAAACACTATTTTGTGTTACGAATCAGAACTATACGACTATACTGAAAAAGAAATAATTAAAACTAAACTTTTCAGTTCATTTTCAGTGTGTGAACATCATCTAGGCCTAACTTAATTGTACAGTAATGTGCTTAGAGCCTACCGGTACATTTCATTTAACAGATCATGGACTAAAAATAAACTACAAACTTGAAATTCATCATTGAATGTTGTTGTTTCATTGCTTAAAGCCATTCATTCTAAGCACTATTAAATGCATCTTAAAATACATTTTAAAAACATTTTCTTGTTATAACTATAAATTTAGTAACTTCTGTATTATTTTTGAATGCTTTCAAGGATGTTGATTCCCTTTCTTAAACAATTATAATAAAAGATAAAATTTCTACTTAAGTTGTATATATCTCTTTTTGAAAATTAAAGCTCAAAATGCATAATTAATTTCAGTTCAATATCAAATTAATTTGTGTATATAGAAAACAAACAATTTGTATACATGTTTTTACGGATAGGTTTGTTTATTTTTATAGTTATTTGAACTTACGTTTTAAATATGTCTTACAATTGAGCATATTTTAACTACGCTAGTAGTTTATAATTATGTAATAAACATTATACCTACCTCTACATTAATAACTTATGAAATGTTTTACACAAAGTAATATGCAAGTCATGTTTTACTTAAAAAATAACTAAATTTTTATTTCAACCTTAGCTAGTAATTATTAGTGAAACAAACACCTATAAATGTAGACTGATTTAGGTGCAATTTTTGATTTTAACGTTGGCTACAATGTGTTTTTGTTTTTGTTTTCAATGTGTTAAAAAGCACTTGCTTTTTTTAAATATTTGAAATTTTTGGGTTGGACCTTTCTAGAGGCAACCTCATTTATTAGTGTTTGTTGGTTCATATAAAAAAATAAAAATAAAAATAGACACATGCTTTATCCTGCAGTTTTGTCTTTTTGTGTTAAATCTTTCAAATATTTTAAAACAAGTTGGACATTTAATGAACATAATTTTGATTTGACCACTTAGTCATGTGTCTTAAACTATTTCACTTTATTCAAAAAATATTTGTCTGATCTTAACCTTTAAAATGGGTTATTGGTCTGTAATTCCTTTACTTACAATTGAAATTATTGAAACAATTGAAATCTACCTCTCTTTCCACAGAGACCTCTTTTTTCACAGAAACTTGTCTTTCTGCATTTTACCTGAAAAAATTGTTTGCAATTTTTTAATGTTATTTCATTTTAAATAATGCTTCAATGCTTTAACTTAAAGCATTAAAGTTATGAAAAGAAAGTTTTTTTCTTTTTCAAACATGTTGTTATAGTGAAGCACACAATTGCAGTTGTACATATATGTGTCCTAACTTCATTCTTGTGTCTAGCATGTATTAAACAGGTAAAGATAACCTCTACAGACCAGAATACAAAGTTGATTAGTCATATCATAAGTAGAACCTAACTTGTAAATAATGTATAAATTGTAATTGCTTTCTTAATATTTTTAAAGCATTTAATTAGCTGTTTGTAAACAGCATTAGTACTGATTTTGATGGTAGAGTACTATTGATCAGTGGCACAACACTGATATGAACATAAGAATCGACAAAGGTAGGAACCAATTATTCCATATATCTCCTATGTGCCATAGTACAGCACTACTTTAAACTGTCACCACAATAGACACTTCACAATATGCCGTAGAGTCTTACAGCAACACCATCCCAAAAATAAGCCATTATTCTATTTTAATGGAACAGACTGACTCATATTTGAGCTACTGTCTGTGGAAGTAGACTTAGCAAGTCGTTTATGAATATGCTGGGATAATTTTGATGACTGATTTTAATAGTATTTTATGTTTTCCACTCTGTTATTTTTCATTAAACTGTTTATCTTCCTCTATTAAAATTCTGAATGTATTAAAAGAAATAGTTCTTATAACTTAATATGGTTTTAATAAATGAAAATCTACCATGTGTTTTTCCCTTTCCTTTCCATTACTGTTAAAAACTTTCCTGGACAAAACATGTTCAAACTATGTTGATTCTTTTGCTAAAATCTTGACGCTGTTTTGTGTTGTAACTTGTCAGATCAAAAGGTAAGTTTACTTAAATAAGTAGGTAAATTCATTAGTGATGTTTACACAATAATTAAACCTTACCTAACCTGTTTCTGTAAGGCCTACGTGCAACCTCATTACAACATACTTTTATCTGTTATCAATGAGATAACAATGCTATTGAAGTGTCTAGTGAGGTAGTATTTCTTTTGTGTACACATAGAGAAATAAATACACGCACCCTTGACATAGAGGATGCCTGATTTTTCTGTTTGTGTAAAATGAAAAAGAGAAATTATTTTTCATATTTTATAATTGTTAATTGAAATTCAGCATTTATTGGCCAATGTTAATTTACTCACCTTTGCAACACAAGGTTCTTTGACACATATTCCCCGCAGCGGTGTGCAGACTAGCTGCATCTATTGAGAGGATTTAGACATTCCTCGCGTTAATACTTTACACTCACACTTACATTTACGGAGGCAATAATAGTCTTAATGTGCTTTTCGCCGTAAAAGCAATTATATTCTTCAACATATTATTTTTGTAGTTTCAATTTTTAGCTTTAACAATATCTACCAACAATTCCTTTTTTCAGACAGTGAAAGATTTTTAACAATTCCAGAATGCACTTGAAACATTTTGGGAATTTTTGCACTTGGAATTTTTCGGTTAAACAGATTTATACCAATATTACTTTGCACTTCAGTTAAAGATTACAGTACTAAATGTTTGTAACCTTTTCAGTGACAGAGAATTTTTCAGAATACTTTATTAAGCACAAAATTTGTTATTGTTTGATTTTAGTTCATGGTAACACAAAAAGGAAAAGAGAGATATCAAAGTATATGTTTTGCCACAAATTGGAAAGACACATATCGAATTAGTCAACTTAAGCTAATTTACTTTTCGCTGAAGGTGCTACCATCTTCAGAGAGACACAAAACAGAAATAACTCTTTCTGAAGATGGTTACTGAAATGTTTATCAGGTTAAAATAACTGAACTGGTTTGATATTAATTTTGTTCATAACAAATTAGTTTCTTTTCGTCTTCATAACAAATTAGTTTCTTTTCATCTTGTACTTTCTTTTCTTATTTGTACATCATGCCACAGTGCTCTTTGTATATTTGTATTTAGTTTACATTGTTTAAAAAGTGTCATGGATTGTACAGGGGCCTGACTTGGGTGCACACCTGTTTTGAAATTAAATTTTAGAGATTTTCTATTAACAACTTTGTAGTGAACATATTAAAATAATTTAAATAAATATAGATTAGTTTCAAAGAATTAATTTTTATATTTTTTTTCAGAAAGGAAAAATATGGAAGCTCTTGACCACCTCTTACACCTGCAGGTAAGCTTGTTTTTATATGGTTTGCTTACCTTAAAAATAAGGTTATTTTAAATAGAATTAAACCTCATGATAGGATAAGGCAAGCCTTAAGTTTTATTGTAGAAGACACTGCCAGCATTATGTAAAATCCTCGTTTGAGGATATTTTACCAATTTAGGAAGTCTACGTTAAGCTCGCAGGGCTGTAATTAGGTCTGTTCATTCAGAAAAGGTGAAAATGCTTTTTCACATAATGTGGTTGGTCAGTAATTAATTATCATTTTGGGTTGTTGTGCCTATGATCTAGCGATGTGTTTTGACTCCCAAAACTCGTAAAATTCTTGGAGTATTTTTTGTGTGCAGACATTATGGATAGACAAAGACACAATAGACACTTGTGTCTATACAGTAATTAGCATAGTATGATTAGTAAAGCTCTACATAAAGTAGAAACACTTTAACACTGCTACTAAGTGTTTTAGAACAGTGTTAAAAGTTTTTTTCCATTAGTTTCAGTAGTTAAAAGTAGTTGTGCATTAGTTTCAAGTTGTTGGGATGTAGATTCCAGAAAGTTATATTTAAGGTTTTTTAGTGTGGTAGCCCTGGTAATAATTTATGGTTAAACTGCTGTTTTAAATAGTGTAAGTTTATATTATGAAGGTACAAATTTTGCATCTAACTTTATCTGTTACGTACAGTACTTACTGTACCATTATATTCCTGGAGATTAAATGACTAAATTCATCAAAGTTTTCACATGCAGAAAAAAAGTTATCCGATTAACGTAAACATATATTTTCTTATGTAATCATGAATTACTTCATAACAAGCAACTTATTTTGTTTGTAATTTTTCCTAATAATTCTGTTGGGCGTTACTATTTATATATTCTCCAAATATTTCACAACATTACTTGTCACAACTATTTCAATATTAGTTGGCTACAAATCACAGTTAAAATGGCAAACAGAAACTCATGAATCGCTTAGTGCAATAACACTGTGTCAGTTTAAACAAACAATTTAAATTATTTTTGAATGTATTAGAAAATAACCTGTGTTTGTAAGAGAAGGTTTCCTAATAATGAATAGATAGAAACAAAGAGTGAGAAATTAATTAAGTTTTTAAATGTAACAGTAATTTATTGTACTTTATTTTATTTGTAAATTGTGAAATGTTAGTGTAGTAGGGTAAACTGTTCTTGGCTTTTGAGGTTTACGAACCAGTGTAGGTTTGAAGTTGCAATGCAGGGTAGTAGTACTACCTTTTTAGTGGTAATTTGGTAAATACAGATGTGTGTGTGTGTGTGTGTGATGTGTAGCCAAATCTATGTCTACTCAGAGATCTAACATTTTCGACAAATGTGGACAGAAGAAGGTAGGGAAACATCTCAAAGCCATATATAATTTTTTTCATTAAATGTTTTAAATTCAATATTGCTACAAATCACAGCTGATCAAATTTAGCTGTAAATAGATGTGTTTTTGCATAGAACATTCATGGTGAAATGTTTGAATTTCATAACAACACTGTCGAACACTTCTATTTACACATATATTATATATAAAACTATTCTGTAGCCAACGGAATATAACCCAACCTATACAGGAAGTATGTAATGTTTTTGATGTTAAATATTTTTCTGTCAACAGTGTAGCTGGTAGGCAGTGAACTTGTTTAGCTCAAAGTAGTTTTTCTATGGTAGACTTTCACACATAGATGTAAATGCTGCTCACTTGTATAATATTACCGGATTGTTTTGCACATCAACTCCATCACTGCGGTTGCAACAAAGAAACAGTGTTTTGTTCAGCAGCTCTGTAAATATTCACGTTAATTATTTCCTTCTTTTTTGTGGTTATTGTATAAAATGTGATAATGTAGGTAGCTGTTTAAAAAAAAAAAATGGTTGAAGAACAACATATGTTTTTACAAATTCAGTAATTAACAGTATGTAAAGTAACATAAGAGGGTATTGGCAGTTAATGTAAAATGAATTGGACATCAACCAATGTAAATTTATATAGGAGAACATAGAGAGGAATTCTCTTTTGTATTAATACAAGATAAATTGTATCACACAAAGCAAACAGTAAGTTGCTATGATTGATTTTACATTACCGCTTCAGATCCTATTTATATGTAAATGTAAACTGTATAATGGTTTGCTTGTAATGCTAGCTCATTAGCCCTTGGAACGTATAGTACGAAGCCCACACGAGCTTGTAGATATGGAATATGTAAACAGTTTCTTGATTATTTTAATTTGATAAGAATATGCAATACTTATGTGTACTAGTTATACTAGTACTTGATGTTTTTTTTATCGTAGTTCAACTCAAAATTTATTTTAATGGATTAGGTATGTTTTTGTTCAAATATCCATTCTTTATCTAACAAGCTTGCAGTTTTAACCTTTCCATCAGTTCTCACTCTATACTTCGTCCATGATGGTTGTCTTCATTTGTTCCATTGTTTTTTGAGAATTCTCGTCATTCTTTTCCCACTACTATATGTGTCACTTCCACTAATCTTTGTATCTTGCTCAGACCTCTAACTCTGTAATAGACTTGATTTATCTTCAGCCTGCATCTTGCTGTGTATATTTCTTCTGATCTGCTTTCCATCTGACATATCCCCGCAGGGGTGTGTAGACTAACTGCACCTATTGAGAGGATTTAGACGTCCCTCGCGGTACCCCAGTCTAACACACTTACAACACTACACTTACCACTTTAACACTTTACACTCACACTTATATTTAGGGAGGTGATAATAGCCTTAATGTGCTTTTCGCCTTAACATAAAAAAAAATCCATCTGACATATTTGACTTTATTAAACTCTGACAGCCGATTTTTACCAATTTGAAGTGTTGTACCTAAAACATAATATGTTGCTTCTGTTTGACGTGCCTTCTTAATTTTGCTGAAAAACGTTTTAATTTATTTGATCCTTATTGTGTGCATAGGCTAGCAATAAGGATAAATAACTGCGTAACAGCTGACATGTTTCCCTTAAAAATTAAAAAGCACCTAAATAACAGTTGTGTATGATTAGTAAATTGAAAAACATTTAAGTAAAACCTGTTCAGCGTCGTTCCTTTTTTTGTCAGAGAAAATAAACCGCTGGAGAACTGACGTCAGTGGTAAAGTAAAAAAGGAGAGCTTCCACAATAATAGAGATACTTTTGAACGAATTCCTTAAATTTTGTTATTATATTACATCATATGAAGTTTCGATGCTGCTGGTTTTTGACAAACCAATCTATGTAGAAGAACTTTCAAAAAGCATTTTAATAAAATGGATGTGTTTTAAAAAAGGTTATTGAATGATTTTTTTTTACTATTTGACAAGTAAAATGGGAAAAGATAATTTACTTTTCTGTGTTTGTTTTCAGTTTTCCAATTATTATTTACGAAGTGTAAATTTTTGGTTAAAAATTTAGTGAGTTTTAATTTTCATTTGATCAAAATTTGAGCGAAATCTGATGATCCGATAAGAAGGTTTACCAATTCTTATAACCCCTAAACCGGATTTTTTTTGGATAGATAAACTTTTTGTACCTTTGATAACAATTGTTTTTTACCAAAAAAAAGGACATGAAATAAAATTTAGTTTGATGTAAAATGTATGTTCTAAGAAATGTGCAATTATCGTGCTCTGTCCTTACCTCCTAAATTTCATCAAAATCGGTCATTTTATTATCCAGCGATGTGTAGCATCCAATGTTTGTTTGTTGTCAATTTATTTCAAATTCTCTTGTGTACTGCAGGCAGTGTTAGCAGTAGCAAGAATGCGTGGCTGAATTCTCTGCTAAACACTCGTGTTTCTCTTTCTTTGTGCTCATTTATACGAAATATAGAGAAAGTCTGCGTTGATTGTGAAAAAATCGAAAATTTCGTTTTCAGGTGAGTAAAAAAGTTTGGATTAATGCCCGTGTTTGTCCGTGTGTCTGTGACCATTGTTGGAGATTAATTAACATTTGTGAACCCAATTTTTTAGTGGGAAAAAAATTTTAAATTAATTTTCTCTATATCGGTTCTAACGATTTTGATAACAATTTTGCTAAACGCAGCTGGTAAGCGCCCAAACAAAACATATGGGTTCATTATATTTCTAAAAAAAAAATCTTGTTCGGGAGCTATAAAAACACAACTAAATATCGACCTGATTTTCCAAAATAGGTTCATAAGATTTTGATCAAATTTCAGCCATTTATGAAGATACATAACTGAAGCAATTTTTTACAAATCGCGACACTCAACTGTCTCGCTGACGTGATGGAAGCGAATTTCCAAAAATAAATTTTATCCTACTCTCTTTTTTAACTCTGTGATTTCCCCAATATAAACAGCATTATAGTTTGCATATATTAACATTTTAAACGTTAAAATTGAATTGAAAATACAAAAATTAATCCTGATAGCTGTCAGATTATTTTTTTTTGTTTTAATTTCAACGGATTTTGGAATTTCAAGATGCTGATTTATGCAGTTTTTAACGCCGATTACTATGGTGAAATCAGATTTTCAAAAATATTCAAGTCGAAAAAACTATGAATTTTTAAAGATTTTTAATGGCCGCCATTTTTAAATCGTTGAACTAATTTTGCTGGTGAACGAACTTGTGGCTAGGTTTTCATGTATTCAGTGCATTTCGAAAGCTTCATGTGCACGTTTTAATGCGGTAATGGTGAAGTCAGACTTTCAAAAAGATGGTAATATAAAAAGCAACTTTTTGAAATTCGCTTCCATCACTTCAGCAAGACAGCTCGATAAATTTGCATATTTTGAAATGTGTATGTTGCTTTAAGTATGTAGTATTCGAATGTTATGAATTTGTTACCATGATTATTTTACAATGAGGTTATTTACACAAGATATATAGAGTGCGGTTATGATTGTGTGACTGATACTGGTTTTTTAATTGGACAGTTATTTAATATGAGGTAAATTTAAATAAGTAACTAGACCTACACTGTCTACTACTCTATGTAGTACGTTCACAGTGATGGTCAGGATTTCTTGTTTGTTCTTGTTTCTTCTTTAAGTAATCTTTGAAACTTATTGATGGTATACGTTAGAGCTTTCACCTAGAATCCATGAGTAAGAAATTAATAAAGGAATATGATATTTGAGAATTTGCATTGGAGGGCAGAGCAGGAATCTTCTATTGGAATAAAACACAAAAATCAAGGGGTGTACAACTTATAAGTATTTGGGAATGAGAATTAATTACTAGCGATGGCCTCTTGGACACGGCGTTAAGAAAACGGTACATCATTGGAAAGAAGAGCAATAAGGATACTGAACAGCATCGTATGGGATCAACATATATAAAAAATAAATAAGCATAGAATGTATAATACAATCATAAAAAGTATAATCTCATATGGAAGCGAAGTATAGCCACTGAAACCAAAAACACAAAAATATTTGTAGCTTACAGAAATGGACTATTGGCGAAGAGCCGGAGGTCGGTCCAAATGGGAAAAGATAAAAATTAAAAATCCGTGAAATCATGGATGCACAGCACACCATTGTAGACATCAAGAGGAAACAACTTCAATGTCCAAACGATGGACGAAAATCGACTTACCAAACAGATTTAAAAGGAAAACCACATGGTCGCAAAAAAGAGGAATACCGAGAATTGATAAGGAAGTGAGAGAGAGGAGATTGGATCAAGATCTGTGGGATGACGGGGGAAAATGGAAGCTGGAACCGGAAGATGTCGGAGAACGTTTTAAGCCGAAAAGATGATCTGTGACTAGTAGTACTACTGAATATAAACGGACAAGGAGTACGGCCACCATTATAAAAATTGTACTCTGTATCAGAGGCTAAAGTTCAATTAATTGAACTATTTGCCGCTGGGAGCGCGGCAAGCTGCATGGACAGGGAGGAAGTCATCTGAGAAAGTAGACAGTACTATTATCATTGTAACTGTAATTAAACACTCTGCAGCAAGATGCCACTAGCAGCGAACGTCATTCTAGTACGCTTATATACATTGGTAGTGCCATTTTGTTGGCACCACAATATTTATTTTATACTCCTAAACTTTGTAGCGTATTAGTTAAATCGTTATTGAGAATTTCTGCATTTAAATCGTTAAACTGCATTGTTCTCTTCGAAATAGAAACGGGTCGGCGATGCCAAAACGTTGACAACGAGCTGCACTGACACTTGCTGGCAATGCAGTGGCGTTTTGTTTGTCTTTCGGTCCGGAATCGACAATTTATTTGTTTACATAGCAAGTCATTGAAAGTGAGCTTCGCCGGACACTATTAAATAATTTAATATCACACCCCTTGACTTGTGTAACGCATTACTAATATGACTTCCTCAATAAGTAAAATGTGTGTGTATAATTTTACTTGTTTCTTAAATTACCGATTCATTAGTGGAAACATAAGTAATTAGAAATTCAGTGCCGCCTGCCCTGTCTTGTCTGTATGCATGATATACTGACACGAATTGATATATTGCCATCACTTTTTAAATGACCTGTTAAGGTAATATAGTAGTGACTAATAAAGCTCTACCCACCGTGACTAATAAAACTACTAAATGACGTACGTAAAATGTTAAGTTTCCAAAATTTTGTATTTTTAGTGACCTATGCATTTTCATTTACTATGATGTTAGATTCATTTACTTGTCATATGTATTTGTAATTTTGTTGACATTTAATATAGTTTGTCCTTGCTTCTTACTAGTTTATATTTTTATGAACATTAAATTTTAAACATATTTTAGCAAATTTTTTTTTAAATTAACTTAAATTCGGATTTTCTTATAATCAGGTCTAACGATTAAGATCAAGTGTAGCTGTTTTAAGTGCATGGATCCAGAAAATGGAGTTCTGGATTAACGAAAAAAATCGAGAAATCATAATTTATAAAAATCTGCTTATAAGATTTTGATAAAATAATAGTTATATATTCATAGTAAGTGGTGTAAAAATCGTTATTACAAATTTTCTCACATTCAATTATTGATACGAAAATCTGGTTCGGAAAATAGACAAAAACTAGGATAGAAAACGGCTCATCATATTTTGCTCAAACATTGGCCGTATATTATTAAGAATTATGGTTTGATTCGGGTGTAACATATTTAATGTAAAAGAGATTTTCAGTTTGCAGGTAAAGTGGGAACAGATGGTGGTCAGGGTTTATTATTAGTTCCTTCGATTTACAAACCGTAAACTTCTACTGTGGCTACACTAACTTGAGTCATGAATCTTCCTATACAGTATGAACAAAATTTCATCTACATCTGATAAACTTATTTTGAGATATTAGGTTTTTACTTTTTTCGAAAATCGAACTCGATATTTTAGAGATATTTTGTCCCATAAATTTTGTTGAGGTATTTACGAACTGTATTTGATCAAAGTTTCGTCAGAATAATTAGAGCCGATTTTGAGAAATCTAAATTCTCGACTGTTTTTTTTTACAAAAGGATTTAAGAAAAACGCATTATAGAAAATTTTTAAAAATACTTCCGTGTTATGGAAAATTAAAGAGCTACGTGTCAAATTTTATAAAAATCGGTCAGTCAGTTTAGTCCCCAGCGATGTGAAATAAACAAAAACCACCAAGTGGTAATAAGTTCTCTGCCAAGTCTGCAATTAATTACGAATAGGTCTTCACAGTGGCTTCCGTAAATGGTATCCACTGTGAATTGTATCGTTTGAACGAAAATGAGTGCACGGCTCAAGATAAATAATCTGATGATTTTACATCCGTACTAATACCTCTGTCGAAACGCTTAGTGTAGAGAACAACTTGAAAGGGAACTGTAACTATTGTCGTTACAGTGTTTAATGAGGGATGCGTGGAAGGCACGCCGCCTCCAAGTGCGAAGATTGATTTTGTTCAGTAAACGGAATAAGCAGGTGACTGGTTCTTGGCGGGATTCGAAGGTGATTTAACAACGTTTTTAATCGTTAACATGGCGGGGAACATTTTACCATTTCATGGTTTTTCTTGTTTAGATTGGTATCGTTTCAGCAGGAGTGTCACTGTACTGGGGAAAGTGTTCATGATAAATTATGTAATAATTGCTGGAGGAAATAAAATGTGTATGCAGAGAAAGTATTTTAGTGCTTAAATTCGATTATTTGCTAGCCTAAGACTGTGTTAGCTGAATTTGGTTAGATTTTGTAGAGAGTTTGAAAGATTTTTTTTAATAACTTACAGTAACAAGTGATTTTTTATAGATCAGATGTTCAGTTAAGGTACAAAATTACGAAATTTGTAAACGTTTTGGCAGTTTATTGAAATTTTGTAATTGTAAACGTATTTAGTTTTATTTTTTATGCAAAAGGAAAATGCTGCAACCATTATGGATAAAATAAGTAATTACTGAGGAAAATTGGTTCAGTAGTACTTTTATACAAAAAGCACATACGATTACTTTGACGTAAGAGTTGATCAAAATTGGTTAAGTAGTTGAGGCTGTAGTGAGCACATATGTTTAAATTTACAGAATGTTTTGCAATTTTACAAGGGTAAACATACTTATTTTTGGGTTTTTAACACAAAAGGCTCATCCTGCAACCAGAAAGAATAAAACGAGGCATCGTTAAACAAAATCGGTTCAGTAGTTTAGGCTATAGACGCGTCAGTGTTGAAGGAGAAAATGGTTAAAAGCGCTATCGAATTTTTCGTTTTTCCCTAAGTTGTGGTTACCTCAAAACCGCTAATCGTCACCTGCCGTGTATACATACTGCGGCGACTTATCTGGGCGGAACGTTGCTGCGTTCCTTGATACGCGCGTGCGGACGCGCACATGCGCAAAGTCGAACATAGATGGCTAAGTTCATGAAACCACTTGTTTGGACACCGGGGGCCTAAAAACGTAAATATCCATTAAAATCTTATCAATTTTTTTTCTATCGACTCAAAGAAAATTCTTTTTCCGTTTGAGAAAGGGAAAACGTGAAACTGTCATTTATATGTAAGCTATATGTTCTAGAATAGTAATTTTTTAATCTTAAAGTGATTTGGATTGTACACCCTTATTTGAGCCCATTTTAAGTTTAAGCAGTTATTTCAGTGACCTTGTTTAAGTAGCCATCATTGAATAGGCCTACACTGTGCAATGTGTTGTTTTCTTCACCGTGCATACAGTACAGTGTACCGAGGTCTAGGCCGCTAACACCAGGGTAAACATTAGTTAATCTCCCCTACCATCCACCCACTCATGTCAAACTGCCCAGAGATTCTGCCCGGCAATATAACAAAACCGGACGGAATTTTCTCTCTCCATGTTGTTTATTGTGCGAAACACCTTGTACTTCTAAAAATAGTTCCTTTATTTTTAGACTAAGTCCAATGTTCTACATACTTTTAACAGGGTTTTTTAAGTATCTGGGGCAGGGCAGTTAAAATTAGGAAGATCCATTGTATGCGCGGAAAAAAATTCGTGACTGGGTTTGTACTCTGTCTTCTCGAGTTATAAATACTGTAAGAGCGTGGTTTCCAGCTGTCTCGCCGACGAGATGGGAGCGAATTTCCATTAATATAACTTTTTTGGTACATTTTTTTTTTAATTTGATTTCACCGTCATAATTATAATTTTTTTAAATTGCGAATATTAGTATTAGAAATTTTCAAATAAAAGTTAACCCTGACCACTGTCCATTTTCGTATATTCAGTGGAATTTGAAAATAAAAAAAAATTTTGTGCATATTTTAACGGTAAGTACAATACAGAAATCTGATTTTAAAAAAGTGCAAAATTAAATTGTGTATTTTTAAGGCTCGTGAAATTACCGCTATTTTGAAACTGGTAAACAGTATTTTGCTGGGTAAAGAACTTGTCCAGGCTTTCAAGACAATCCATTTCGTGCCAAGCTTTAATCATATCGTACCGAAATTTTGAAAGTGGAGTGCTAATACATTCGCACTCACGGTCCCGGGGACCTAGAAATGAGCGTCCAGTCATATTAGTCAGTTGGGTCTTTATAATCACTTCCTCGTAAATTCATAATCACGTTAGTTTTGCCATACCGTTAAAACGCGAGACTCGATTTCACCACAATCGGTTCAACAGATTTTTCCCAAGTTTCAATCATACTTTGCCCTAACTGAAGCCTGTGTACAAAATTTGAAATAAAAGTTACATTTGTAAAATAAACTAGGCTGTGCAAAAACGTTGTACGTACTTCGCCGCATTCAATTTATATTTTTCTCGTGTGACCTATAAATCTTCTTGTGAGTAAAATGTGATCAAAATCGTTAGTACCAATTTTGAGAAAATCCAGTTTTTAGAAATGTGTTTGGGTTTTTAACGAAAAAAAGAGACTGAAATCGGAAATTTTTGAAAAAAGGAGCAAACTGGTCGATCTCTTCGTTCCAGTTGTTATGCACATGTGTTCGCTTAGACATACAGATATCGAAATACAAACCGTGTGGAAATATAATATCTTTTCACAGTGACTATATTTTCTTTCTTTGTACTAGTGGAAAAGTAAGCATGTATTCAAATCGAAGATACAAAACGTTTTAACTTATCGCGGATTTTATTTAGTCCAGATTCACAGCAAAAAACAAAATATAATAACGAGTTAACTTTTGTACGGTTTAACTACGACTTACGTGTGCTCGAAGATTTTTTGTGCAAGAAAGTTAAAAGAAGCACAAACAGACGAATATTTACACTAAGAGAGAAGTAAATAAAAGAGTAAAAGTATTTATTTTTTGATGTAGCGGACATCGCCGCGCATCGCTGACGTCATGGCCAATAGGCATGGATGTTTGGTTTATGTCTTAACACAGTTTACATATGGTTAGTTTATTGTATTGACGAAGTTAGTGTTATTCGAGGTCAGCGTAGCACCACTGTACTGTACTCTATGTATCATAAGGAAGCCTAGATGGAAAAATATCACAGCTGTAAAACAGCTGTTCCACGGGAACAAGTAGCCTAGACGTTGTTTTCATTATCTGAATTTTGATTACCATTTCTCATTCATTATTCAAACTGTACTTTTTGAGTCGTTTAGCGCAGATTTGCAACTGCGAGCAGTCCTGAAAAGTGGAAAGGAGTGTGGTTTAAAGTGAATCATTAGCTGAAGTGCTAACATTCAGTATTTGTTGTAAAGTTCACAGTCGATACACAGTAATTAGTTATTGTCAATATCTTAACAAAAAATTATGAACAGTTTTATAATAATCTATTTTTTAAGAATGTGAACTTAATTTTGTCGAAATACGTAACATCAGTAACACGTAGGGTACGTGAAAACATGAACTCTTATAGAAGTGCTTATTGGGAGTGCGCGTTAAGGTGAGTCTTCCGGTATCTCTTCACTGGGTTCCGGGGCATAGGGGGGTGGAGGCAGACCGACTGGCTGGACTTGGATCGGACCTGAGCCGGCTTTAGGGATTTCTTTATCGTTAACAAGGTCTGCGATTACTAATAGGTGGATTACTAATCAACACCATGTAAGATGGGATAACCTTCATGGGCATTCCCATAGTAAACGTCTCCTAAGCAAAGTTGGTTTTGGAGGACTCAAAGGATCAGCAGATGTCCTGGACAGAGCACAACTCAGGAGGATCATGGGGCTCATTACAGGGAACTGTGGGTCGAGAGTGCACATGAACAGGACAGGTATTATGAAGAAACCATGTGTAGGTTGTGCAGGAAGGAGGAGGAAACTACAGGCCACATAATTCAAGATTGTGAGGCTCTTGCTGGTAGGAGGCTAGGGGTTTTTGATTTCCAAGACCCTAGGAATCTTCAGAAGGGTGAACTAGTCACCAATCTGCTGAACTAAGAATTGATTGGAGGTTTAGTTGCACAATAGGTCAGTCGATCGCAGTGCCCGGGGTTGTGCTATCTCTTCCTCTAGTCTCTAATCTAATTTGATCTAAGGTGAGTGTTTAGGAAAGCGGAAAGTTCGTTAAAGCTGGGACCTGTAAACATAGTTACGATTGGATTTTCCGGGTGATATGTCGATCCCCTGTTCTCACTAGTCTAACTGGCATAAAGGCGTTAATAAAAAACCAAGAAAAACAAAGAATTTTAATTAAAAGGATCACTTTGGTACCTTTAAATCGCTCTGTTGAACGTTAGGCACAGCCATCAGAATGTATTGCTGCACAAAACCTTGTTAGGTTAGGTTTGTAAGGTAACAGTGCAACAATCATATACAGTATATTATTTCTCGAGTCAACATCCCATTTTCTGAACATATGCTATACGTAGGCCTACAGACATAAATGAGGTATCTGTTGAAAGATTTTTTAACCGGCTTCTGACAAAAACGATTTTGCGTTAAAGTTTACTATTACTGGAAAATTTTAACATTAAAGACGCTTTTAAGGCATGCGCGCCATCACAGACAATATTTTATATATTTTACGAAGCTAACTTATTAATCACGAGTAGACAATCCCATTACAAATGCCACTTTTTTGCATAACGTGCTTAGAACAATTTCAATATTTAGTTAAAAGTCATTAAACGTATAGGTTATGTGGCCCTACTGACAGTCCCGTATCCTTACCAGCAGTACAAGCCGGAACAAGCGTTTCGAATACCTAACACAACTGTTTTACACAAATATATTTGTGATTTCTTCTTCCACTGTGCATTTATCTATTGTTAATACTACGTACATCATCAAATACGAAGTACAATTAAAGTGTCAACATACAATTAGGTTATCAAGTATGATTTTCCAATTGATTAGAAGACAGTTACCTATTAAAGTTGCATTTGCTATCATTATAAACCAGTTGTAGGGACAAACACTTCAAAGAGCAGGATTGTATTTACCAAATGCCGTCTTTACTTACTCACGGGTAATTGTAGGCAGCCTTTTTAAGAGTAACTGAATCAATTAACATGTTTGTATTCATTAAAGAAAATGAAATAAAAAAAGTAGAAGATTACATTCTTACATCAAATATCGTTAACAACGAGGTATTGTTATGATCTAAAATTGCTATTAAAAAAACAATTATCTGTATTAAAATGCATATACTACAATGACTCATAAATTTTTTATTATAATTTCAAACGGATCGCTTTTCGATTTATTTTTTAACCATGTTTGTTTAACATTTTTTAACCCTTCTTTCCAACTGCCGCTTTCACCCCAACGCCTACTCTTATTGAAAAGGCTGTGTTTACTTAAAACTTTCATAGTGCGAAATTTCTCACGGATCACCTGGTTTTATTAAAATATTAAAATAATCTCGTCGTAAGAGTTTTGTGATAAAAAGGGTATCTGAACAGAAGTTATGTTTCTGTATGATCGGGTAGCCCTATTTATGGCGAAGTAAATCTGTCTGTGGTAATAAATATTGACGGATTTATATTAGATTAAGTAGTTATTTTATTAGTGAAGGTTTAACATAATTTTCATTTTTATTATAATTACACAAAACAATATACAGTACAATAAAGCTACATGAAATAACAGTGGATTTTAGTGTTCAACAATTTAAGGTGTTACAGTTTACACGCAAACATTTTTAGGTTAGGTTTGACGAAGTGTATAATTTTCGCCATTTCCTGATATTTCTGACAACGCATTTTTGTAATCTCTGCGGTATATAAAAAGCCACTCACCCGTTGACAGATTACACAAGAATTAAAACGTTTAGCGAGTTGAAATTTTGCCCAAATGTTACGCTTCGATCCTAGGATCTAGATACCGAATAAGACGTTTCTTCAGCAATAACGTTGAGAGCTGAAAATTTATTAAAATCAATTTTCAGATTCTAGAAAAACTAACATAGAGGCAGTTTTCAGTTTACATTGGAAGATTTTTTTTTTACTTTCACATAAACAGCTGTTATTTAGAAACAGAATCAAAGAGCACACTGTTTGTTAACGCAATTAAAAAAACACAATGTTTGTTATTCTTAAAGGCCGTGCAGCTTTGTTTACGGAACAAAGAAACGAGTGCACTTACAACACCTGTGAGCCATAAAAGGTGCAAACACGTTGCACAGAATTTCTCGCATTCAGTCGAGTTCAGTAAATCTAAAAGATGTTTAAACGAATCACTGCAGTATCTAAACAAAACTTACAGGTTATAATCAGGATCCCTTTAAGCGTCTGTTCATTTTATTTGAAGTATGGTACACTTACTTGCATTACAAATATTCGTAATCGGCTACAATTACAATAAATCTGAATCTTCCAGTGAGGATGTATAGTGGACGTATAGCTTGAGCGCTACGTATTGACATTAGTAGCGTTATAATTGTCACTTCTAGCAAACAGTCTTTATAAAGGAAAAATAGGCTGTCCTGATTAACTTAGACAGGATATGTATTAAAAAAAACCGAATTGCCACACTGACCTGAGTTGTGTTTCTTTCGTAATATTTATTGTTTGAGTAACTGTGGTTTATTGAAAAATGATTTTAACAGTTTTGAATCAATAGATGGAGACCATAGCTGCAAAAAAAAGGTTCAGCAGCTGTTGATGAAAAAAGAACGGTGTAAATCAGCACTTCCGATTTTACTCGATTTTTGTCGTTTTATAGACAGACCCGTCACGGCTTCGCCCATGAAACTTAAACTGTTTCAGTAATGTAATAATTTAGAAACATAAACCTTAATATAATAATTATCGAATAAATATTATAACCTGAATATGTTCTTTTATTGTCTTCAAACGTATTCCATTCGAAGTTAAGAAAATCTGATAAACAATATTTTTCTCCAATACAAACATTTATACCTCTTTTATATTTTTGTCCTTTTAGGGGATGAATTCGGGGGGGGATGCTGAATTACGTGTATCATAATTTGTGTTTTAGAATATTTTGTTTACTTTTAAGAAAAACCGATAAAAAATATTTTTCTTAAATGAAAACACTTTTTTTTCCGTATTATACCTCTTTTTTTACATTTTAAAACTTTTAAGGAAATGAATTCGGAAAAATTTTGAAATATGTGTTCCATTATTTGTGTTTCATAGCATATTTCTAGAATATACGATCCAAAACAAATATTTTTTCAATGCAAAATTGTATACCCCTTTTTTAACATTTCCTTTAAAACTCATCCCCCCTTTCAATCTCTTTAGGGGATGAGTTTTGTGAAATGGTGAAAAGTATATTTCATTAATTATATCTAAGAGTGACTATGTTACGTTTTAAGAAAGTCAGACGAAAAACATATTTTTCCAATATAAACTGTTGTACCTTATTTTTACCTCTTTAGGGGTTGAATATTGGAAAATCGTTTTTCAGTTCACCCTTACATGTGGTGGTAACCCTGAAAATTTCAAATCTTCAGCTGTTATAGTCTCAGCTATACGTTGATTATTACAGTTTGACTGGGTAAGTAGTTTAATGGCGTCAAAATCAAATTTTTGCAAAACCCTTTCTTAAGTGTTCCTTGACATTGTTGTAAGAAGGTACCTTGAAAATTTCAAGTCTCTAGCTATAATAGTATTGGCTGTACGTTGATCATTAAATTTGGACTAGGTAAGTAGTTTAATGGCGTTAAAATCAATTTTTTGCAAAATCGTTTCTTAGTGCACGCCTATATGATAACATAAATGTACTCTGAAAATTTCTAGTCGCTAGCTAAAGTAGTTTTGGCTCTGCGTTGATTATGAATCAGTCAGTCAGGACTTCTTCTTTTATATATTAAGATTTCATAGGTTTTATAGTGATCAAAGTGTGCCAAATTTTGACACTAACGTATGGTGCCCGGAGTAAAAGGCAAAATAAACCCTGACCGCTGCCGTCAATTGGGTTGTGTTGCCAATCGTAAAGTTCTTTTGTATCAAATTCGGTACACTGCCTGCAGTTAGAATTATGTACGACCAAAGTTTTGAGTAAAATATAAAGAACTGATTGTGGGTTTTTTTTTAAATTGAATAAAGTTTATTCGATGTTTTTGAACAGTTAATTTATTTTGTAGGTTTTAACGTTTAAGCGCGATAGTAAAAAGAACGGAAAGTTGAGACAAGACAATGCCGTCAACCGTAGAGATGTGCCAAAGAGAATCTTACTTCTAGCTAGTTTACATCTCAATTAATCCGGAGTTATTTTTGGCAAGCTCCGTTCCGCGATGATTTGGCTTTTCCTCACGTCACGTCTATCAGCTGCTTTGTGCGATTCCCCCTTTGTAACGACTTGATAAGATCAGCGTCTGGTGCGATACCTGTACACTCTCACCTATTTATGTCACCGCCAATCTGTGAGAAAGTGTAACCGGTAAATCGACACTTTGTTAAATGTCTGAGGCAAACTCTACACAAAATATAACGTTTGCAATACTTCTTCATTTAAAAAAAGTAAGGTCATAGATTTGTTCAAAGTATCACGTATTTAGTATCGCATGAAATGGGATACAGATGATTACGAATATCTATTTTGATTTGAAGATAAAATCAGTATTTCTGTATTTTAAAGCAATCGATGCACACAGCTCTTTCGCTGACGTGATAGAAGCGCATTTTCAACAATAACTTTGTCTTTATTTTTTCCCAAAATTCAGCCATAGTAATCGGTCATAAAATCTGTATATATTTACATTTTAAACTTTCAAATTACATTGAAAATACAAAAGGGAACCTTGTCCGTCGTTATCTTATATTAATTTCAATTTTTAAATTCCATTAAAAATACAAAAATTAACGGCAATCATTGTTCATGTTTGCACATTGAGTGTAATTTAGAAAAATTAAAATGCTAAAAAAAGCTGTATGGTCTAGATTGGCGCTCATTTTATGGTCTCGGTGTCTGGGTCTTACCATGATGGCAGCTCCTACTGGAGCTCATTTTGAAGTGGAACTTCACTAAAGATAGTGTTTTCTTAATGAAGTAATAACACTTTTGCATAGCCTACTTCCACAACTTTTTTGAGTCTTGCCAACCAAGGTTTCACTGACTGCCACTCGCGTGGCCTGTCTTAAGTGGCCTTGACAGTGCTCTAACGAGTGAAACCTTGATTGGCAAGACTCAAATAAAAAAGTTGTCGAAATATACAAACGAGTTATTATTTCTACCAAGTAGGCGTACCCAACGGTCTTAAGTGTAAAGAATTTAGTATTTTCTTTCTAATATGAATACTATGTAATTAAAAGTTATGAAGAATTCTCATTTACTCATAGCTATAAAATTAAGAAAATATGTTTTAAACTCATAATATTTGAATTAGTTTTAGGATATTAGATTTTTAAGTCAGAACTTAATTATTTTACATAAAATGGAATGAACCTACAGAAAATGTCAAAGGGAATATAGAGTACAGCAACGATTTGCTTATAGGCATTTCTTAAAAGCAAACTTTCTTCAACTGAAAGTTCATTAAAAAACTGACGCAAACTTGATGTTACTTTAAGAAAATGACCTTGTATTCGGAAGTTTCAGCCCGACTGCTTTGAACTCAATGTTTAAAACTTCAGAATACGGGTTAAAGGGAGGTATTAAATTACACTCACAGACCCCTTCAAATGGTGTGCCTTTTTGCCCGCAATACACGCTTAGCAGTTCCATGCGAATTGTTGCTACTTAAAACTCACAGCAACTTCGCGTCACGCAGCTCACGTGATGTTGGCGAATTCTCAAAATGTAATAATATCACTTAATATTAATTTAATCTTACACTTTTTTTTTTGAAAATCACATTCCACTATTGTAATCAACGTTAAATTCTACAAAAAATTAAGTTTTAAGTTTTCAAGTTAGTTTACTACGTGATGTTGGCGAATTCTCAAAATGTAATAATATCACTTAATATTAATTTAATCTTACACTTTTTTTTTTGAAAATCACATTCCACTATTGTAATCAACGTTGAATTCTACAAAAAATTAAGTTTTAAGTTTTCAAGTTAGTTTACTACGTGATGTTGGCGAATTCTCAAAATGTAATAATATCACTTAATATTAATTTAATCTTACACTTTTTTTTTGAAAATCACATTCCACTATTGTAATCAACGTTGAATTCTACAAAAAATTAAGTTTTGAGTTTTCAAGTTAGTTTACTTTGACTATAGTTATGTTCATTTTCGTATTTTACTGGAGTTTAAACATTTTAAATGCTGATTTATGCAGGTTTTAACGCTGGTGAAACAATGAAACAGTTGAACCTATTTCTCTGGGTAGCGAATTTATCAAAGTGTTTAGCAAAATCGATTTTTGTGTCAAGTTTGAATCGAATAAAATGAAAATTGCGTACACTAAAGGTTTTTTGTACTTGTAAAGAAGAAATCTTCTTCATTTAAAAGTTATTTCTTATTAGATCCATTTAATATAATTACCCACTCTTGTATTGCCGTTCAGACTTCCTGTTTCCTGTCAGAGATACTTTGTTCTTCTTTCTTACTGCACTCTGTCTACTCTGCTTCCTATACTCATTATACAAACACTGTTTTGTTGATTTTTTCTGCACACTTTTTGTTTTGCAACAAGCACTGTTGGCATCTTCATTAAGTAGAGTATTATTAGAAAATAAATTGTAATTGACATTGCCGTAAAGGTTACATTTGAATAAATCCATTCTACATACACATTCATGCTTCAGCATTTATCATCGCAGTATGGAGACGTTTAATAGTTTATAATACATTGTTATGCCAGCTGTTTCGGTTTCGTGTAGTATCCGAGTACTTGCCTAAGTACCATTAAAAATAATACCCTGATGCAATTTTTTACGAGTATTTTGGGTTTATTGCTTTTTAAAAGCGAATAAAATAGATTTAAGCAACTTCATTTCGGTTTAATTCAAAAATCCTTCCGTAGTAAATACGCGCTGTATGACCAGAATCTCCACGAAGTTTCAGATCTCTAGCTAATGCAGTTTTAAAAATATCGTGTTTGAAGTTTTGCGATTATAGAATTTCATGTTGTTTACTCCAGCGGTCAGGTTGAAATGATTCAGTCTGCAGTAAATATATTTATACCATTATAGAAGATAATAAAACACGCTCACACAACGTTTTGTACTTTTGTTAGTTTACAAACCCTTATTTTGGAAAATACTTAAACACACGTTTCATTAGTTTTTTTTTAATTGGGTATTTACCCTTAGTTTGAAAAAATCTGTCCAAATGTTTTTTTTCTAATACAAACTTTTATACACTTTTTTACCACTTCAGGGGTTACATTTTGAAAATCCTGTCGCAGTCAGTCTCTGCATTATAAAATGAAACTACTTGCAAATTCATATTGTTATAGATTCAGCTGTTTTACCACTGCATGTGTTATTTTATTTCATTATCTCACATGTGTTATTTGTTACATTATTTCACGCATGTTTTGTTTTAATTAGAAAGCGTGCATTTTTCATGATTTTAATGTTTTTTTTTTATAATAAACTTTATAATTTTGGGATTTTGAATCGTTCTGTACCTACTTCTTTTTAAATCCTGTTTATATTTAACGTTTTTTAAAAATAATGAAAGCATTGTGTTTATTCAGTTATTCATAAACTTTGTAAAGCTTTTTTTGTTTATAAAAAACCCAAGTTCCGAGTCGGGATCTTTATTGAGATTTCAATAATTACAACACTTCATGAAGCCGTTAACTTATGTAACAATTAGCAGTAAGTAACTGGAGTGCTATACGATAAATGATGTTAAACAAGTAACAGTTATTTTAGTTGGGTACTCCATCAGGTGTTTTCAATCACATTTATAAAGCTGTAACATTCAGTGTATGTTAATGATCGTCTATTCTAGCTTTTGGCGAGAAAAAAAAATGTCAACCCCACTTTGTGAGGTGTCCCAGAGGTTCTCAAGTGTTTTGAGTTATCTGTTCTTAGTAAAATACCTGTGATGTTTAAAATAATTATTTCAATTTATTTTTATTGTTTAAACTTCCAATTAAAAATAATTTTTTAAAAATCCATCCAAACTTTATCCTGTTGGTCATTTTGAGTGCAGACTTCGTAGTAACTCTTTATTGCTCTTGTCTAAAATTTAAAATATTTTAGTTAAAACCTCTCATCTACCTTCAAGACTGGGTAAGCAGTTTTGACCAATAAC
Source organism: Callitettix versicolor (assembly GCA_022606455.1). Classification (NCBI taxonomy): domain Eukaryota; kingdom Metazoa; phylum Arthropoda; class Insecta; order Hemiptera; family Cercopidae; genus Callitettix; species Callitettix versicolor. Next base: position 63,832,963 of record CM040183.1, read on the forward strand.
ACAATCTTGAGTTAAAGTATATCTGGAACTGTTAAAGTTAATATAGTTTCAGTATTTTTGAGTTACTGTTTATAAATTACGATGCCAGAAAAGAAAGATTACCGCCTTTCGTTGTTGTATTAAAAAATTCGTGGATACATAATTCTTTTACATTTCACTTTGAATTAGCCAAACAACATTAGGATTACTATAAGAAAATGGAACTTTTTAAGCATACAAAGTCTGGAAGGGCAAAAAATTGAACTGTTAGATGGAAAAAAGTATTGTATAGTCACTTGTAAATGTACTCACGAATCGTGCAGCACATTCTTTACAAATTTATCAGACCGTGTGACTACTAAATATGGAGCGGAGTTGTGCTGAGCAAAACGGACTGCGCATGCAAAACCTAACCTGTTGTTTTTAATGCAAGTGTGGCCAGTGAACGCGTATCGAAGTTGAGCGGAGTCAAGCGGCGTAGCTGGGTTCAGCTCCGCGTAGCTTCAACTCTGTGCAGGTTCGGTTTTAAAACTGACTCTGTTTCAAATCACGCTGACAATGCCTTCAAACTTATTATTTCTCATTACCTATGTTACGGTTTGAAGCATACTAGTTTCCCAGGATTCGTTACATTACACCTAAATATTTAGACTTAAAATATACCAACGCGTTCGTAATGTAACTGGTGATCAGTAATGTCCTGTAGCACCGGTCCGGTTATTTAGTTGCCACACCTCGTGTAACAACGCTGTTCCGGATGCTATAGAAGAGGAGATAATTGTAACAACTTAAAGGTTTATCGCTATTCCATAAAGAATGTTTATTGTTTATTTTAAAATATGGAAATTATTTGAAATAACTGTTACTTTCTATATTCAAGTTGTTTTAAAAGTTTCACTCTAAATGATTTTTTTACTATAATACACACGATATATATTTTTTAGTACATCTTATTTTTTACTGTAAGATAGTACACATGTTACATTTATGAACAATTAAAGTTGACAAACATTAAAATTAAGAAAAAGAAAAAAAATAGTGTTTGAAACAGCAATTACTAAGTACATGTTTTCTCTGCTTTACTGTAGTTATTTAGGCTTCTTGTGTTTTAGTTTTAACATACTTTAATAATACCATTTAATAAAACGTATTGATGATAACCCTTATGCGAGATATGAGCGCTCGCTGCTGATGGCATCTAGCGGCAGAGTGTTCAACTACAGTTAAATAGATAGTAGTACTGTACTGTCTGTTTTTCTCAAAACGTCTCCACCTGTTCTTGCAACTTGGAGCGTTCGTAGCGGCACATAGGCCACAAATATTTGTACTAATATAGAGCACACTTTGTACAGTGATGGCTACACTTCTAGTACGTTTATATTCAATGATAATATTTCAACATTTGTGTTTTTCACTATTGCTAACAGTAATAAAAAAAAATCTAAAACGAGTCACTGCAAAACAAAGTTGTAGTTTTTCTGTACAATATTTATAAAATATTTAATGGGTTTAATATTCAAACTGATATCATCGTGTGTGTGTGTGTGTGTGTGTGTGTGTGTGTGTGTTGCGTGATTTGAATGTTATTACTTTTAACTGCCGGCAATGTCAAAGGTAGGCCAGATAATACGTAGCCAGCTATAAACACGCATCTGTGTAATACGACATAAATACATACAGTAATTTATTGTTTGCTGGTGTCACAAAGTACAGGGCGTTTTGAAAAGAAAGCGAATCTCAAAAGTTTTGTTACATAGGCACACTAGTTGACGTGTAAGGGAATATTTTGAGAAGTAACAATATTACGATATTTTCTTTTGATTTTGTACTTAATTGGAAATATGATTTCACCATCGTGTTAACATTTAATTTTTTCAAATTACACACAATGTACGAAATTAGCTCCGACATTGTCTGGTTAAAATGAACAATACTAATTAATGCTGATTTTTAACCCTGATTATGGTGGTGAAGAAGATACGACATTTTTAAAGTTTAGAATCGCTGCAATTTTTTAAAATGGTTGAACGGACTTTGCTGCTAGACGAACTTGTCGGAAGTTTTTGTGTACCACACAAACAGTTGCTCTAGATATGATAGGTGCTCGTTTCGTTGTGCACAGACGGGGTCTTACCTTGACGATTGCTCCTGTATTCCTTTTTCCAATAGAAATTCGTTATTAAATATAAATTTTTTCTATACTTTAAGTAAACCAATGCTGTTTTTAAATCGCCGTGTGCCTATACATAATGTAACTACATGATGCATACGAATTTCAGTACAGCCGTTGAGTAACAAGAACAATAAATTACGGGTTGTAGTGCGGAAATAATGTGAGTCGGCGAATTTAAATAGGGAACTGCTCAGCAGCCTGTTCTAGTGCCGCTACTGTATTGCATGATCGATTCTAATTGGAAGAAGACCAGATCCAAGACTATGAGATGAATTCAGATTTCGGCGTGTAGAACAATTTTTGTAAAGTCGTAAAAAAAGTTACACTAAAATTGTGGTCCGATATGATTCTGACTACAGAAAAATCGATTTTCGTAATTCAGAAAAACACGTTCAACATTTTCAAAATGGTGATATTTCCAAATTTTGAAAAAAATATGTTTTTATTATTTGCACGTTTTGAAAGTCTACAATAATGAGCGTTAAAATTTGTGAAAATTAACATTCACATTTTTGGTCCGGGTTTGTTTTTATATTTTCAGCAAAACTTAAAACTTTAAAATCGTCATTTGTACAGATTGTAATGCTGATTATGATGGTGAATTCAGATTTTTAAATTACTATAATCAACAAAAACAATGCTAGGAATTCGCTGCAATCACGTCAGCTAGACAGCTGTGTACAGATTTATTTACAGCCCTCCCCCGGTTTAGAACCTATTTAAGTTTGTGTATTTATACGATGCTTAAAATCACAATGGACGGAGAGGTTGGGTCAGTCAGTAAGTATTTAATGGCTGTTTAATGCGAATGTGCAGTTACGTACTGTGCGGATGGCGTGTTCAATGTTTTAAATAGTTTATGTTGCATTAGACAATGCTATTTACATGAAATAAAAAAAAAAAATGCTACGAAAACATTACATAAACTTTCTTATATTCAAACGTTATTTTTCTAAAAACTTTAAGGAACTGCCGACAAAGATAAATCCGAAAGGAAATGAAATCGTTCCGTAGGATTTTGTTCAAATTGTAATCATATAGGGAGAATCAAAACTCAAACAAACCAGTCCACCAAATTTGAAATAAATGAACATTATTATTCATGTAACGACGATCGTGTTTTGTTTGGGATTTTCTCGAATTACACTAGAAACGAACTTTTCTTTTATTTCAAATCAGCTACGCAGGCTGATTTCTAAAGAGTTGACAATCTGATGTAAGCTGTCAATTTTGGGAAATTAAGCCGTGTTCAGTTTTTTCAATATCTTCTGAACCGGATTCGTGAAGATATCCGTAGATTTAGTTTGGATTTAATTAACTACATTTCAGTAAAATTTTATCAAAATCGTTAATGCCGATTTTGATAAAATTCGTGTTTTTAGTGAAAACATTATGAAATATTCCCGAAATATGAGCAGACAAGATTTATTTATCAAGTTCCGTAAAAATAGGTGAATTATTTAAAAACACGACTGCTTTTTTTGGCCTTATTAGGCTGTGTTTAATACATGACCAAAGTTGGAGCAAAATGTGATGATCCAGTACTGGGAAATTGTGCCAGTTATTTTGTTTGGGTACTTACAAACTACATTTCAGCAAAAATTCCATTCTTTAGGGTTGATTTTGAGAAAATTCATTTTAGTTTTTTTTACCAATTTAGGCTTAAAAAACGTTTTATGAAAAATAAATAAACGGGCAAAAGAAACTTGCGTACCGAATTTCATCACAATCGGCCAGTTGGTTTAGTCTCCAACGATGTGCTATTTTCGGGTATTTTTTAGCAAGTACTAATTTCGAGTTAGATCAAAATCGGTAGAATCGATTTTTGAGGAAATCGTATTTTGTTATAGTAATACGTGTGTGCTTAGTAGCTTGAACTCTTCATTCCTGTTCTGTTAGAACAGTATAGATTTGACGTGAGATTTTACATAAATACATCGTACAATATGGGCATGGTTTACAAAAATTATTAATTTGTGCTTTTTATTTTATAACATTACAAATCTCGAATGTTCACTTTGTGCGTCGGCTAGCTTTAAAATTCAGAATCACTTAACCGTTACTAAAACAAACTGTTTATGGAATCTTACAAATAAATTCTAAAGACATTTCAGTTCACTTAATAACTACCGCAATCAGTGGGTGAAATATCTGAGGTGATTTATGGATGACTTAACAATATGAAACGATGAATTTAGAATTTTGTCATTGGTTTGGTTTTAAAACAGTCTGTAATATTTCACTGATTATAAGAAAAAGTTTGTAAGTTTTTTTGATTAATTATGTCTTCAAGTTTGATTATTAAAGCTACGGGTAGAGTTTGTACTCGGTATTGAAAAGTATCGCCAAGTTTTTTAAAGCTTATACTCTCAAGTTGGTTTGTTAATTTGTTTGGCTGATGCTTAGTTATTTCTTTTTTTAAAATGTTGAACTTCTTTCTTCAAATGCTTAGACCAGAATCATACAAATTCACAATGGCTTCCTTATTGTTTTCTCCTTTTTTTGATCTTATTCCTCTACAAACTATTGGTAATTTTTTAATTTTTTTTAGATTTATCATTTATTTGTGTTTTATATGAAAGTATCTTAAGCCTAAATGATGGTTACAATATTTATAATGAATAGGAGATCTAATATCGACTGCGTTTGAAAATGGGCTAATGGGTGTTTTCTTTCTGTAAGGTGAGTTCAGGATTCGGTGATTTATGGTATGATACCTTGAGGTGCTCAGATATATTATAGGCTATATATTATTTCTCGAGTCAAGATTCCTTATTCGCAGTACATACTATTTGTACAAGCATAAATGAGGTATCTTTAGATATATTTTTAACCGGTTTCTGACATTGCAAAACAATTTTGCGCTAAAACTTATTGTTTGTGAAAAATTTTAACATAAAAGACACTTTTAACTGACACAGGCATAACGGCATCATGGACGCGCATGCGCTGCATCACAAATCAGAGGGTATTTTGTGTATTTTACGAAGCTAATTTATTAATCACGAATAGACAATCCCATTAAAAATGCCACTTTTTTGCATAACGTGCTTAGAACAAAACATGTTTCCCTTCATTCCAACTACCGCCCGCACCCCAACGACTACTATTATTCAAACGGCTGTGTTTACTTAAAACTTTCATAATGCTAAATTTCCCCTGGTTTATGTATAATTGAAATTTCTGCATCGTTACTGAATCTTAAAATTGGATATCTGACTATAACAATACATTTGTATAGATTAAGTGTGTGTGTGAGAGAAAAAAACAAACGCAGATTAGTAGGGGTAGACAGCTGTACGAGAGATATTAGCCTGTCTTGTGAATGTGTATGGTAGGCTGGACTCTGCTTTCGGCTGGTATGATTTATGACGTTATGAATTCCGTGGGCTATGGAAATTGCGCCGGTTTCCAGTTTTGCTTTTGACACCCGTGACCATTATGGCTCTGTATAATATACACGCGACACACCCACGTACGTAAAATGGCTGGAGTAAATTTTGCGGGTCCCTGATTCTTTTCAGATACGGTTCATACAAAGTTTTTTTCGAGCAGTTCACAATAATTTGATTTGGGTTCATTAGCTAAATCATTTTGATAAAGGCTTTGACATTTGTTTCAATATAAAAAGAAACATTATACGTCAGTTGGTTATTGATTGTTGTGTTAACGATGTAACGTCGTATAATAGACATATTTTATAACGCAAATCATTGTACGAAATTAGAATTAAAAAAAAAATTACAGTTGCAGAGTAATTTGAAAAAAACCAGACGGTGGTATATATTTAACTTCAAATTGCTGCAATTACTTGACTTATGAAGCTTCATTTGTGAAAAAAAATTGAGCAAAATCTAATAAACCGGTTAGGCAAATTTTTCAGTTTTTTTTGTGAAGTTAAAACTTCTTTATGCGGGCCTATGGCACCTTTTTGTATGAGGGAAAAATACGAACTAACAATAGCACGAGTAACAGCGTTAAGTCGGACGGCAACCGGAAGCGGAATTCAGTTAGTTTAAAGAACGCGTCCGTATTTTTAAATCTTACAATAATTAGGCCTATGTAACGGATTCTACGAAACTGCTATGTTTAAAAAGCGTTACGTAGGTAACGAGAAATACGTAAGTTTGGAAGCATGGTGGGGGAAACTGAGTCAGCTTCAAAACCGAACGTAGACAGAGTCAAAGCTGTGCGGAGTGGAGACCAGCGACGCCGCTTGACTCCACTCAGCTCCGTTACATTAAAAACAATAGGTTAGGGTTTGAGTGTGTAGTCCTCTCCGCATTTGGTGGTCACCCGGCCTTACGTTTGCTGTATACACATTACGTATTCTAAGTGAATTTAATCTACCATTGAACTACTTGTTTCTGGTGCATTCGTGGCTCAGTGCAATGATTTGTGCTTTTAAAACTAAGGGACACGAGTTCAAATCCAGCTACTGACCTTTAACCTTTTAAAGATTTAATATTTATTGTTTAAAATAGTGTATATAAATAAATTCAGTAATAAATATTTAAATTATAATTAACGCATTATACGTACCCTGACCTTAATAGCACGCGGTTATTTAAAGCGTATACGGTTGAATGTATCATGCGGATTGCATATAAATAAGTTAATATTTAAATTATTAATGAACGCGTTAATACGCCCAGTACTGCCCAGGTGTCGCAATTATTAGAACATTAGCAGTTGGATATATTTACGAGATTGATGTTTTTTATATTTGTATACGATGTAGATAAGTGTTCATTTTATATCAATAACAGTTCTGTATATGTGATTTTAATTTAGCAATTTGATCAATAATTCCGGGTAAGAACCGGATATTTTTGGGCTGTAGTGACTCATAAGTTATTTGGGTACTTACGGACACATCAAGAAGCAGAATTTGATGAAAATCATTAAATTCGATTTCGAGAAAAATCTAGATTTTTCACGTATCTGTTACTAAAAAAAAAGATATTGGAAACGTTTTTGAATCGCGCGCGTTTAAGAAAACAACTTTTTTGTGACTTCATGACACCTGAGAACGTAAAGATTTATCAAAATCTCAGGGTATTTTTTTTTCCATTTTCTTTGTGTACTGGAGGAAGTAAAACGTAAAAAAGAGTAATACGTACTTCCCATTTACAAACTCAACTCGTCTGTAAACGGAAGTAATATGTCAGATTTAATGGAATAGAATACTTTTATATCTTTCAGAAAAGGATATTGTCGTTTTTCTTTTTCTTCCACCCCCCCGTTCTTGATAAAATTAGCTTAGCAGATTTCAAACATACGACATACGTTTTGCGCAAATAATCTTGTTTGCCAATTTAAATGAGTACACTGTATTATTGTATTGTTGTTTTTGCTGACGAACATAAATCAGCGCGACATGGCGCTGTGGGTTAGTGTTAGTATTGACACAATTCTTGTGCGTGAACTTTGCAGCGGAAAGGTCACGGTATTTGTACCGCTTTGTTACGTATTTACGCTTCTGTCGTGTATGTGTCAACAGTAGCCTACTTGCGGAACTGCTCGATGCAGCTCGGCCAGTCGTCGAAACTTTTCAAAATAACAAACACCAACGCGTCTATATAATTCGTGGCTATTGTGAACCGTTAATTGTACAAGGTTTAACTTGAATATTATCACTGATATTTTTGTTGTGAATGTTAATAATTTCCCAAAAATCCCAAGGAAAACATAAAATGTAAAGTTTGTGACAAGCCGAGCTTGTCTTGTATTGTTTGGTCGTAAAGCCTTGTGAGATACGGCCACGTTTAACATAGCTAATTGTAAATTATTTGACGTGTGCACTAGTAGATATGCGGATATATTTTTGTTTCCTAAAGATATAGTAGGCCAAACATAGCAGCTGATGATAATTACTTTTCTATTGATCATGGTAAGGATATAGAAAAATGAATAGTCTACATTCATTTTTCTGTGGTAACTCCCAGACCATTAAATATAAACGGACTAGAAGAAGAACCGCCATTACAAAAAGCGTGCTCGATATCAGAGGCTAAAGTCCAAATAATTGTACTGTTGCCGTTAGGAACGCTGCAAGCTACTGCGAAAATAGACAGTACTATTGCCTGTTTAACTGTAGTTGAACATTCTGCCTATTACAAAAAGCGTGTTCGATAACAGAAGCTAAAGACCAAGTAATTGTATTATTGGCCGCTAGGAACGCTGCTAGCTGCAAGGACTGGGAGGGGAAGATGTTTGAGAAAAATAGCAGTACTATTGCCTGTTTAACTGTAGTTGAACATTCTGCCTATTACAAAAAGCGTGTTCGATAACAGAAGCTAAAGACCAAGTAATTGTATTATTGGCCGCTAGGAACGCTGCTAGCTGCAAGGACTGGGAGGGGAAGATGTTTGAGAAAAATAGCAGTACTGTTGCCTGTTTAACTGTAGTTGAATATTCTGCCTATTACAAAAAGCGTGTTCGATAACAGAAGCTAAAGTCCAAGTAATTGTACTGTTGCCAGCTAGGAACGCTGCAAGCTGCAAGGACTGGGAGGGGGAGATGTTTGCGAAAATAGACAGTACTATTGCCTATTTAACTGTAGTTGAACATTCTGCCTATTACAAAAAGCGTGTTCGATAACAGAAGCTAAAGTCGAAGTAATTGTATTATTGGCCGCTAGGAACGCTGCAAGCTGCAAGGACTAGGAGGGGAAGATGTTTGAGAAAAATAGCAGTACTGTTGCCTGTTTAACTGTAGTTGAATATCCTGCCTATTACAAAAAGCGTGTTCGATAAAAGAAGCTAAAGTTCAAGTAATTATATTATTGGCCGCTAGGAACACTGCAAGCTGCAAGGACTGGGAGGGGAAGATGTTTGAGAAAATTAGCAGTACTGTTGCCTGTTTAACTGTAGTTGAACATCCTGCCTATTACAAAAAGCGTGTTCGATAACAGAAGCTAAAGTTCAAGTAATTATATTATTGGCAGCTAGGAACGCTGCAAGCTGCGAGGACTGGGGGTTAGATGTTTGCGAAAATAGACAGTACTATTGCCTGTTTAACTGTAGTTGAACATCCTGCCTATTACAAAAAGCGTGTTCGATAACAGAAGCTAAAGATCAAGTAATTGTACTAGTGGCCGCTTAGAATGCTTCAAGGACTGGGGGGGGATGAACATCTTTCCAGTAGACAGTTTTATTGTTTATTTAACTGTAGTTGAACACATTGCCTAAAGATGCCACCTGCAGCGAGTACTCCCACATCTCTCATAAGAGTTATCATTCTAGTACGTTTATTTTCAATGCACAGGCATGGGAATTTGAAATGAGCGCCGTTCCTAACCTCTAGATTACTTTTTGTGGCGTCGTTAAACATTATATTTAGTGTGTGTGTGTGTGTGTGTGTGTGTGTGTGTGTGTGTGTGTGTGTTACGTTTACAATTTTGTAAGTAAATGAATTTGACGACATTATGGGTTCAATTTTTTAAATATATTTTAAAGTTTAAAATTAGAATTTATATTATAATACTGATTGTTATAGTTCGGTCAGATTTGTAAATAAGAGAAAAAAGTAATTAATGTCCATCACATTAACGAGACAGCTGCGTGCAGTTACTTTTATTATACACAACAGTTAACTCGACAGTTGTGTCAGTATTGTGGAACATAAGTCACAAACTGGTCAGGCCGGGTTTTTGATCTACTTTTCCGATCAAGTTTTAGTTCAGAATCCTGCCACTGGGTTCCCCATTTCTATTCTGTTTTGAATTGTCTTCATAGTGTTTCCGTCTTTTGGCGTTTTTCATTCATATTTATATTCATTTGTAATGGAACTTCTTTAAGCGCACGTATCACTTTCTTGCTGGGAAAAACTTCCATTTAGGGTCGGCCTAGTTTAGCCGAGGTAGAGAGCTGTTGGTACAAACCTGTTTGTTAATATTCATTTTTTTCCAACTTAAAGAGTCTAAATTTTACCAAAATTGCACAACTTCAATTTATACCGGACTAAATATATTTTTTGCAATATAAAATCGAACAGCTCAATATATTCGAGTACATATTCTGTAAACTTTTCACGTCCACGGATTTCGAACAGAACTGAGAAACATTTTAATGGACAAGTAGAGCGTAGAATGATCAGTGTCGAGTCGTTTCGGGGACAAAATCGTACGAAGTCGGTTAGCTGACCTTGACTTAGCGCGGCATCGAACGTTTTGTTCCTTATTGTTTGTAGTACATTCGATGGATCATTACTGAGAGTAAAGGTAATTTAATCAAGTCTGCACTACTAACGGATTTTTTATTACAGACACCCTAAGTCTGATTAGTTGTTACAAACAAAAAAATAATGTAATAAATATAATTATACGGTTACCTTTTAATTGTTTTATCCTGAACACACATATACAATTTTTTAAAAGAATTTTGTGCAATTTTGTTGAGAGTAATATGTGTAAGTACAGTTTTTTTAGACTGTTTGCTGTTGTTGAACTCTAAAGTTTTAGAACAACTAAATTTCTTTTGCAGCGATTGTACACAGTCTTACTGTTGAGAACAGTAGAGTAGCGCGGCAAATTTGTTAAAACTTGGTACTTAAAAACTTGCCTTAAGTACTAAATAATAAAACGAACTTGGCCTCTAATTACATTTTATAATTTTGTTTCCTCTCATAAATTACTTGCATTCATTGGGAGAAGCTGTCAGGCTACATTAACGGCCGCAAGCTCTACCACCCAAGTACCCTGCTTATCGCAAAAATCGTAACACACTTTTGCTCGTGTTAAGCCTGTGTAAAGGTGTGTCCACACTTGTACAATCCATGCGCACTCATCCTCCGACTACAATGGGCTGCTGCTGCTGCAAAGTACTTATTTTTTGCGCTAGTGAAAGTGAGCCGAGAGAAGGATCTTGTAGGTTATGGATGCAGGTATTTTATGATGGGGGTGAGAATTTATTACGAGATTTGAATTTCCAATCAGTAAGTGGTCAGTACCAAAGTTTTACACACACACACACACACACACACGCCTTATCAGTTTCTTCCTGTATCCGTTTTTTATCTTCCGCTTGTTGTCTATCTTTTTTCTAACCATTTTCGCAGCATAAATGTTACAAGAATTAAATTTTGGGTGGCACACATGATATGAAACCGAATTTAATTGATAACGGAGCGTGTTGACGAGATAAACGAATGGATGTTTTTGTAAAGGACTGGAGTCGGCTCCTTCTCCTCCCCTATACAGTAATTGCCTCGTCCACATTGTATCTGTATCACATATCATCCCTTTGATGCGTCGGGGAAGTACCGACTCTTGGTGGGAACAGCGGCAGTCCGATTTTTGTATCATTTTGTTGTCGGAGCTTGTCTTATTTAGAAGTTTCTCTCTTCGCATCAACACGTTCTTTGTTTGGTGTTTCTTGATGTTTGCTTTCTGTTTTAGATCATTACACATCGCTTTTGTCCTACTGCGGTTATCGCAACAGATTTCAAATGTAATTATTGAGCCAGTAAATCTTTTTCTAAAAATTTGGTGGTTATCAATATTATATAATTTTCGGATACCTTTTGTATCTTTGTTTTTAATGTTCCAAATATTTACTTCTAAACGTTCGGGATGGAAGCGTTTCTTTTTGGAAAGTTGTCCAGTTCAGATACGAACTGTTATCACTAATTACGTTGTGAATGAGCGATGGCATTTTGAGAGGACTTTCTGACAGGAAACAACTGCTGACGTTCTAGTTCACTGCAGTTATCCAGGGGCAGAACGTGGGCCAGTCAGCTTCGTCACCTGTTTGAAAGTCAGCCTTCGCCAACAAATAAATCGTTAAACTATGAAATCAGTGGCTATCTTTGCTTGCCGAGCAAGAACAGGACTCAAGAGTTTATTTGACTAAATCCGTCAGAATACGGCACGTCGACGTATCCAAACGCAAAACAGCTGACTCATATTGTTTAGACTACGAGCCTTTTTACTAGCTACGTCACGTCAGTGCGTCGTCATCCGCAAGTTACTTGACATATTAGCAAAATCTTTGCATACTCAGTAATGCAACAGTTTGTTACTGTTAACAACTGTATACACTTCAAAACTGTATAACCAACACATTGATAAATACTCGAACTTATCTACACATTTATACTTAAGCTGTGCTAGTGAATTAATCCAATAGTAGACGTTCATTAGTTAAATAATTGTAGACTGTGTCTCTATCGAAATAAATTTAAACACCAGTTTTACTTATTTCTTCATACATGTACATTATAATCGTCGTAGGTTATTGTGCCGGCAGAGTATTGAAAACATGGATGAAGAAATTCTCATTGCCGAGAACCGTACGATCGCTTGAGAACCAAGCACGTCAGACGCACGTAGTGGACTGGCTGTGGCACGGCAATTCGACGTGCTGCAATGTACTTGATGGAATGACCTCAAGTCCTTCAGTGGACTTGACCTCTTCAGTCCTGTTTGAAGAGGTTTAACATGACCGACTCGGCGTTGTGTATCTCTTGTGAGAAGGAGGAGGAGACCACCGAGCATACTCCAAACACTTCAAGAGACACAAGAGGGAATCGGAGCCACACATCCTAAAAGGCCGGAAATATTGGATCTTGGCGAAGGCAACTTATGAGATATCGAGCCATTAGAGAGTCACTGGCTGCTCGTATAAAATAATGTTGTCGAAGGTTGCCACAGAAGGTCGGATACTTGGCATGTAGGCGAGCCACATATAAATGCATAAACCTTTGCGATTGCTTTGCTTAACACATCCAGCATTGTGCAGCAGTATTATTTCGCATTGGAAGTTAAAATTTTGCGTGGATCCATACACGTGCTGCAGCAACACGCATTTTAACGTAAGCAGCGTTTAATGTTTTCGTAAAAGGTAGTACACACTATTTCACTCATCTGTTTTTTAATTTCGCACCAGCTGTTGTCACAATACGGATCAATGTTTTCATCCTTTCTTGATCTTTATATCTGGCCATGGAAATCTTAAGCCTCATTATTTTACAGTACACAATTGAAAATGTAGTATAAGCAATTTCTTACTAAAGGAGAACAGTTACCACTCCAACAACAGTAGGTTGTAATTTAGTTTTTAGTTTTAGTTATGCATAGCGATAACCATTAATCGCCAGTGCCATGAACAGTCAGGTCTGGTGAAACGAACCATGCAAGCACAAGCCTTAGTAAGGCTGTACAGGCCAAGCAATTCAAGCCCCGTACAAGTCCAGACCAGCCGAAATGCTAGTCCCGGCCAGGCCGTGCAGTGACCAGGCTTTAAAATCTCAGCCAGAGCGAATCATGGCCAAGATGTTTAAACCTGCGTAGGCTTGCACAGACGTGGTGTAACCTTTAAATCAGCTGATCACGGCAAACCACATTATCTGTTACTTATCAGAGAATAATCTGATTTCTGACTAGCTCATACCGAAAAAAAAATTTATAGTGTAAATCTTCATAAATATATATTTTCATATCAGTAGTTAGTTATATATAATTATTATATAATATTACAAGCAGTGTCAGTTTTCCTGATATTTCAAAGAAACAAAATACTTAAGATAATTAAAAAAATCAAAGAAATTTAAATATTTCATAAATATTAAATATATAAAATCAAGGTGTTTTATATTAACCTTGAAAATAATTCGATGCGTTATAAGCAGTATTTATTCCCGTCTTTGTTTAAAAACCTACCAAATTGAACATTAATATATTTTTCTAAACTTAATATACTAAATACTCTAACTTATCTACAGATTTATACTTAAGCTGTGCTAGTGAATTAATCCAATAGTAGACGTTCATTAGTTAAATAATTGTAGAATGTGTCTCTATCGAAATAAATTTAAACTGTTTAAATTCCTTTGCTTAGCAACATTAAAACAATGAATTAAATTGTTGCCAGTGTATATTACCAGAATGATTGTTTAAATGATTTTACGCCCAAGCCCAGACCAAGAGGACCGAAGAAGTTAAATCGATCACCCAAACGACTGGGACTGGAACTGTTGGTGTGTGAACGAATCTGCCAGCTAGGGTATTTTTTATATTTAACTGATAGGCTATGTCTATTCGATAACACAACAAAAATACCTTTCCTTTTAAGCTACATCCTTGAAATTGGCTTTGACGAGTTCTTTAAATAAAGTAATAATTTTACTTTGGTACTGTTTTTACAGGACCACGTTTTGTGAAGTTTTCAATCGTTTAGTATCCAAATTACAAAAGTAGGCGTAATGTGCCAAATTCTTCTTGTTTTAATCTGATTTCAAAAGGGAAAGTTTTTCACTACTTCTTTTCCTTTGGAAAATGAAGTATTTGTAACAGATATAATTATTTTTCCCTACACTAACAATATTCGAACCCTCAACAAAACTGAAGAAAAACGTTTCGTAATTTCCGTAATTATTGTGCTGCTTCAAATATAAGTGTAACATTATTAGAGTAATTGTTTATTTTTATTTTTAAAACTTTTTTTGTACTACGTAATATTACAACTGAGATTATAAACTCATTTACTAATTTAAATACAAGATAAACACTTAAGGGATATAACTTATTGGTAAACCCCAGTAACATGAATTAATCAAATTCATTGGCTTCACTCTACGCAGTCGTCGAAGTTCCGTAGGGTGCAGGAGACTGCCCATGCTTCGCTGCTTGCTTTTTTATTTCTTCATTGACCAGTTCCACTTTGAGATTATGTGCAAGTTATCGTTTCTCACATACCATGGAGCATTTGCTATGCAACGAAGCAGTTTATTCTTAAATGCCTGTATCATATTAATGTTTGTTTTCTTTGAACACTCTCAGAATTGAATCTCGAATTAAGTCCGAACCGGTTTTAGCACTTGCCGGTATAGCAGCAATTTATTATGAATTGACAGCTGGGAATCTCTCCCTAAAAGCCAGTAAATTTTTCTAAATTTATGTTTAAATCTTGTTTTTTTCTTTCTTAAATACTCTGTCCACTTTAGTCTGACATCGAGACTCATTTTTAAACACTAGCCGCCTCGGTGGCCTAGTTGGTAGCGTACTGGGCTTTCACCCCCGAGGACCCGGGTTCGATTCCCGGCCAGTGCATGGCATTTTCATACGCTATAAGTCATCCAATCGTCTGCATTAGCCCAAGTGTGCACAATAGTCGGACGTTAAACAAAAAAATTTGTTTTTAACACTAAGCTGTATTTGCATGTGAGCTCGGGACTGCATTGATTATTACTGGCTTAATCTTCAAATTGGTAAAATTTACGTACGTTGTTTTGTTTCATTTAAGTGATTACGCCATTTTTTTGTCCATTTACTGACTGCATTAGAGGCTCCTTGAAGTTTACTAGTTATTTCTGAAATTTTATTACCAGTAACAGGTATTGCAGTGTCATCTGCGAATGTAGCTATTATACTGTAGGCAGGTCTCTTGTATATAGTAGGTACAAAACTGGTCCTAGCACACTTCCCTGTGGAACACCAGCTGTTTTTTTTCTTAGCTTTAGCTTAGAGTACTTACTCTTCCTCCTGTTTTATACGAAAGTATCGATCAGTCATATGGGATTTTAATATTTCACAGAACTGAACTGGCAGATCACTCTGCAACTTTTACTCCAGTCCCCTGTGCCACACCTTATCGAAGGCTTGAGAAACACCTCTACGTCTAGAGAAACACTTCCACAGATTTTCTTATTTTCAAGCGAATTTTTTATTGTTTGTAATTCTGTGCACTTGATGTATTGTTGAAAATTTTGTGGTCTAAAACCGAATTGATGCTGAATGATAAGATTTCTTTCTTCAGTTGTAGAATTTTAAAAACTTAATGATAAAATATTCGTGCTAATATTAGTGAACAAGTAATAAAAAAAAAAATTGTCAGTTCATATTTAGGTCATGCGCTTCCATCACGTTAGCGAGACAGCTGCGTGCTGCGATTCCTAAAACCAACATAGCGCTATTTAAATAAATCCTATCGTATAGTCTGTACAAATATGCGATATTAATATTTGACAAAAAACTGTATTAACATCAAGTGTCATCCACTACAAGTTTTAAAAATGTATTTGAACTTGAGCGGATGAATAATAGTAGGAATTACCTAAGGAAATCCTATTGTATAGTCTGTACAAATATGCGATATTAATATTTGACAAAAAACTGTATTAACATCAAGTGTCATCCACTACAAGTTTTAAAAAAAATTATTTGAACTTAAGGGGATGAGTAGAAAATATTTCATTGGTTGAAAATGTGAACAAGATATATAAATAAATAAGTATATATAGGGAGAGTGTGAACTAATAGTAGGAATTGAATTAACACTGAAAAAGTAAACAGTTGGAGCAGCCATTATGGGAAGGTCTATACCCGGGACCGTGAAATGAGCACCGATCCTGACCTCTAGATCGCTTTTTGAGGGTTCGTTAAAATTTGTATATACAGCTTGCATATACTCACGTTACAGTTTTGGTCCGATTTGATTCAAACTTTGTACAAAAATTGGTTATGTTAATATCTTGGGCAAGTTCGTTAAACAGCAAAATTCGCTCAAAAGTTTCAAAATGGTGACCATTTCAAATCTTTAAAAATTCGTAACTATTTTTGCCTAAAATGTTTTTGAAAATCCGAGTTCACTATCGTAATTAGCTGTAAAAATTGCAAAAATTAGCGTTTTTTAAGACGGCGGTCAGGGTTCATTTTCGTATTTTCAGTGTAATTTGGTAGTTTAAAATAGTATTACAGGCTATGTAGATTTTAATGCCGATTAAGATGTTGAAAACAAAATTTCAAAATGGTAAGGATGAAGAAAAATACTTTTAGAAATTCGCTTCTATCACGTCAGCGAGACAGCTGCGGACCGCGATTAATATTGGTTTTTTCGAATATTTGCCATCATTCGTGTATACAGAAACAATGCACGGTGTTTTATTATTGGAACGAGAGTTGATCCAAACCTTTCAAAAACGTCGTGTAGTGATTCCATATAGTAAACATAAATGATGGTAAATAATAATCAATGCAGTTGCACATATATTGTTCCCGATAACATATATTCTGTATGGGCCTGCATAGGTACAGCAGGCTATAAAACCGTTAACACAATCGTTTGGTAAGTTTTTTTTTACAGAAAAGTAAACTGTAGGTCGACATTT
Organism: Callitettix versicolor; assembly: GCA_022606455.1. Taxonomy (NCBI): domain Eukaryota; kingdom Metazoa; phylum Arthropoda; class Insecta; order Hemiptera; family Cercopidae; genus Callitettix; species Callitettix versicolor. Next base: position 63,850,223 of record CM040183.1, read on the forward strand.
TGAATTAGGAATATGTGCTCGTATTATAACAATATATTGCATGAACTAATAATAATTACGTTAGGGCTTTTACGTTAGGGTTAGATTAGATTAGATAATGTACTGGAGAAAGGAATTGTAAAACCCCAGGCGCTGCGAGCGACGGCCCTATTGTGCAACAAAACCTGTGAAGTTCTAGTTCAGCTGAATAAGTTCCAACAATCCACTAGCTTATCCTGTTGGAGGTCCCTTGGGTTAGCCTCCTGCTAGCAAGAGCCTCACAATCATATACAGTATTATGTTCTACAGTTTTTTCCTCTTCGTCTTCCTACAATGTGGTTTCTCCGTGGTACATGCCTATCCTTTTGGAGGTCCCTTGGGTTAGCCTCCTGCTAGCAAGAGCCTCACAATCATATACAGTATTATGTTCTACAGTTTTTTCCTCTTCTTCTTCCTACAATGTGGTTTCTCCGTGGTACATGCCTATCCTGTTGGAGGTCCTTGGGTTAGCCTCCTGCTAGCAAGAGCCTCACAATCATATACAGTATTATGTTCTACAGTTTTTTCCTCTTCTTCTTCCTACAATGTGGTTTCTCCGTGGTACATGCCTATCCTGTTGGAGGTCCCTTGGGTTAGCCTCCTGCTAGCAAGAGCCTCACAATCATATACAGTATTATGTTCTACAGTTTCTTCCTCTTCCTCTTCCTACAATGTGGTTTCTCCGTGGTACATGCATATCCTGTTGGAGGTCCCTTGGGTTAGCCTCCTGCTAGCAAGAGCCTCACAATCATATACAGTATTATGTTCTACAGTTTCTTCCTCTTCCTCTTCCTACAATGTGGTTTCTCCGTGGTACGTGCCTATCCTGTTGGAGGTCCCTTGGGTTAGCCTCCTGCTAGCAAGAGCCTCACAATCATGTACAGTATTATGTTCTACAGTTTTTTCCTCTTCTTCTTCCTACAATGTGGTTTCTCCGTGGTACATGCCTATCCTTTTGGAGGTCCCTCCTGCTAGCAAGAGCCTCGCAATCATATACAGTATTATGTTCTACAGTTTTTTCCTCTTCCTCCTCCTACAATGTGGTTTCTCCGTGGTACATGCCTATCCTGTTCACGTATATCCTCAAACACAGTGTCCAGTAATGGAGCCCCATGATTTTCCTGAGTTGTGCTCTGCTCAAGATGTCTGTTGCCCCTCTAAATTCTCCATAAGGACCTTACGCAAGTCGCGCTTGCTACGGGAATGCCCATGAAGGGTATATTGTCTTGAATGGTGTTTCTTGTTAATCCCCCTATTGATCGCAGACCCGGCCAACGATAGAGAGATCACTAAAGCCGACTCGGGTCCGATAGACACAGTACAGATCCCAGTCCAGCCTGTCGGTTTGCCTCCTCATTACCCTCAACCTCTTTATGCCGCGGAATTCAGTGAGAGTAACGCGGTTTCCCAGGGACAGAGCATTGAGGTTCTTCCGACACTCCCAGACAATTGCATGATCCACAAGTGCTTTGATCGCTGCTACTTTTACGTTAAAATAATATCATGTTTGTATTACCTGTTTTTAATACGCAGAACAGAAACAATTTGTGTGGGTGTGACATGAATTGTGTACAAAAATAAATGCTTCTTTGGGCCTTCATACAAAAATGTCATAGAACTATTATGTGTAAAATGGTTTGAAACATTTTAAAAACCCATTTGACTTTCACTTTGCTTGATTTAGTGAATTATCTACGTAACTAGTGAAACATTACTGGATGGTAAATTTTGGAGAATGATATGCAGAAAGCCTTATCAGTTTTTGCGATAGCGTTATCGACAGAAAATAATCTTAATGAAAAAATATTTGTCCTACTAGTACTGAAGAGGGTGACCACCTTTATCTGAAATTTTAAAATTTTTTATGAAATGAATTTGTTATGTTGAAAAATTCTTTTTGGGACTGGTATATTGTAGCCGTAGTGTTTTTTTTTTGAAATTTACTATTTGTATGGAATAACAGGGATTTGAAAATTTCTCTCTCTTAGTTTTTTAAAGACTTAAAGATTCGTTTAGTAACTTTCACGCAATACTACTTTCATACAAAACCGTGATATGGTTTTAAGCCTATTTTAAAGTTGTTATTGTTTTCTTTGGAAATTTATGAATTATGAAACAAAGAACCAGTTAGCCGTCAGAAGGAGTGAATCGCGAAACAGTATGGCCTCAAAATGGAAAAAAAAGGTTTTACAAATTTCACTGAAATAAAAACAACGTTTAATAAAATTGCAAAATGTTTAATAAAAGTAAACAATTGTAATTTATGTTATATTTGTACTCATTCAGTGATAAATCTTAAGTTTTATCTGTTATTTCATTCAAAGAAAACAATTTTCGAAATTGCTATCTTATACCATAAAAGTGGAACTTTTCAAAAAATCGCTAAAGCGACAATTTTTGAGTCCCCACACAATTTTTTCACAATAATATTCAGAATATGTAGGCTTTATTTTCAGTGACAAAAATTAAAATTCTCGGTTAACAGTGATCACAGTATTCTCTTACAATTACCAAAATATTTTTATTTCATCATTATAATAGTTCTATTATTTATCATATAAATGATGACGAAAAAAATCTATTTTGCGATGAATATATTTGTTTTCAAGTCTTACGAGTAAAAGTAGTCCGTCTGGACATGTTGCCGCATAAACGAATCGACAGATTTTAAACAAATTTGTCGAACATAATTTAACATTAAGAACTCGGATTTTGTCGCAATGAACTGAAAACAATTTTGAACGAATTTTCCCTAAATGCATTCTTTAAGTATACAAACAAAACGTGTAAATAGCCAGCTCCGCAATAAACCAAACAACTCCCCTTGAATAAAAACCTAGCCGACGATGAATTCATTAAGTACTTCACAGATTGTTTGTTTGATTAATGTAGCCAATAAATTAGCTTTTTGCTCGCTCCAGCTGGAACGTAATTGAGCTATGTATTTTTTAAATTTAAAATAAAGAGTGGGAAAATAATGCACAATCTCGGAAACAATTATTCGCCGGAAAATCCGGTTCAAGAGCTATCGACAAAAACTGAAAATCGGTATAATATCTCATAATCGGTAAATCAGATTTTGCTCGAATCTCGAAAACAATTATTCGCCGAAAAATCCGGTTCAAGAGCTATGGACAAAAACAGAAAATTGGCTTAATATCTCATAATCGGTAAATCAGATTTTGTTCGAATCTCGAAAACAATTATTCGCCGAAAAATCCGGTTCAAGAGCTATGGACAAAAACAGAAAATTGGCTTAATATCTCATAATCGGTAAATCAGATTTTGTTCGAATCTCGAAAACAATTATTCACCTAAAAATCCGGTTCAAGAACTATCGACAAAAACTGAAAATTGGTATAATATCTCATAATCGGTAAATCATATTTTACTTGAATTTTAGTCATTGTTATATTGTTAAAATAAAATAAATTTACGGTTAATGAATAAATATAAAATTAAACGACGAAGATTAAGCTTGCCTCATTATCTTCAAAACGAAATAATTTAACAGGTGAAAAATAAAACAAAACTAAGGTGAATAACTATCTATCAGGTACACCCGATGTTTCAAATCAACTAAAGCTGTTGAGCTGGACTTGGGCTGGCAACGTTTTTACTGAATTTCTTAAAAAAATTAAATATTGAACTGACATGAGGGTCAAGGATGTGATAGTGGTACATAACGAGCGGCCTTCAAGTTCATTGTGTCGGTTATAGCCCCAATTGCTTGTGTTCTTTTTAGTGTCAACATCACGTTAACAAATGATCCATATAGCAACTTCAATTTTAAAACCATAAAAAAACCACGTGAGCTTTGGTTAGTAAAGATTTTTTTTAAATAGGAAAGTATGGATGCATATAGTACTCTTTTTCCCCTCCATGGGGGTGCAAACTAGCTGCAACTATTGAGAGGTCCCTCGCGGTACCCGAGTCTAACAAACAGTAACACTTACAACACTACACTTACGACTTTAACACTTTACACTTCCATTTACATTTAGGGAGGCGCTAATAGCCTCAATGTGCTTTTCGCCTTAAAAAAAATCCATTGAAAGTTCGGACCCATACTAGTTGCAAAATATGCCTAGGAGCTCGTGCGCATATCGTTCTGCGCATGTCGTTGGCCTTCACATTGGCTGTTTACCGCGTTCACTAGAGTGCGCGTATGGATATGTTAAAGCGTTCCGTGACGGCAAACTGAATTTTTCCCCGTACAAAACATACACCCATACCCAGCACTAAGAAGTAGTCACTTCAAAATTAGCGGTGGGAGAGCACGGCAAGATCAGTTTGTTTCAATATGGTGAAGTTTTACGATGACTTACTTTTTCTTTATTCAGACAAGAAAAATAGTGATCGAGGAACAGAGCAAGTTTATTAATTTTGAAAGTTAAGTGTTTTAAATTCATATAATCTTCAGTGACTTTGTATAATATATCATTAAAAATTAATATGCAAGTAAAATTTTACAAAAAGGCTGGTGTCGCTCCGGAAGCCTGTTCTGACTGCTTGTGATGGTAGATAAAAACTCGTTTACGGAGAAAATGCTATACGTACGCATGCTACGACCGCCGCCGGAGTTTGTTTTTATATTCGTAACTAAAAATTGAGCGAAATCACATGAACCGTATTCGAGAAATTACTCTAATATTCAGGCATTTCGTTCATTTCTTACGGACCGGATTTTTCGAGGAATAATTAAAATTTTTTTTGCACCACTTACATTTTTAAATTAGAAAAAAAAATAAATAGCTCAATCAATTAGAAAGGAGCCAGAAAAGTGCTCGAGGGCGTGTAAATTAATTTGTGGGCCTTCGTTAATCAAGTAAGCAATTTGTAGAAAAAACTTGAGCGTTGAATAATGGATTAACCGGCGGGTATAGTTTTATTCAAGGAAAACATTACTATTCAAAACAGTGTTATCTGTTTTCGTAATGGTCTATTATAAGCGCGTGACTATCAGGCGAACCGAATTTTAAATCACTGAATCACAACGAGTTGTTCTAATTTGTACAAAGGGAGAAAACATTTTCAATATTTTCGAATACTATATTTGTATTTTCGAATATATATATATATATATATATAGTGTATTAGTTTGAACATTAATAGTCATCTTTCACAGCTGTCCTCTGACGTCACACAATTGTACAGTTCGGTACTTGAGTACCTTTATTAAAAAAATATTTAAGTACCCTGATCCTTATTTAAGCTAAGTATCTATATCTTCAATAGTAGAGATTGTTCAATGGATATTTTTTGTAATGTATATGTAAAGGCAAAGTCCTCACTGATTAACGCTCAGCCGAAACTATAATAGCTAGATTTGAAATTTTCAGGATACCGTGTAGGGATCTACTAAGAACTATTTTCCAGTATTCAACACCTAAAGCATAAAGGGGTGGAACTGTTTTAATTTGAAAGTATATGTTCTTCAACATAATTTAATGAATTAGCTGATTTTAACTTGCTCGGGGGGGGCGCTATTATTCTTTAAAATATACCTGTATATTGAAAAATTAGAAAACAATTTCCAAATAATTTCTATAATTAGAAAAATAATGCAATATTGTTTAGAAAATAAATTCCAAACAATTTCCATAAAATAATCTGTTAGCACTGGGTAGTCGAAATATCGAAAAAAATTCCGTCATCAAAGCTTAAATGTTCGCGGGCGAAGTGTTAATTTGCGAAATCCTTTCTACGGAAAAAATAGCAAATTATTAACAAATCAACAGATAGGTGTTCTCAACCTTCAAATTATTCGGGCTAAGCCGCGACGGGGGGGCGCTAGTTGCGTATACAATAAATTCTACTAGAATATGAAGCTTTCTCGCAAACAATAATCCCCCCCCAAAAAAAAATCCGGGTTGGAGTACCGATGAAAGAACCGACGAAGGTCAGGATCTCGAACAGAATGAATATCTTCGATTTCAAATTTGCTACATTGACGTGGGACACGTGTCTTCACACATGTCCGAAATTTCAACAAAATCTGATTTACCTGTTTTGACATACATATAAGGTTACGTTTTCGGTTTTTGTCGATAACTCCTGTTTTCTGAATTAATTTTGGTACTTATGATGTTTACCTGGGTAACATTTTTATCGGAATAATTGAAACTGATTTTTTAACAGTTTTTTTTAGCAAAACTTTTCTTGAAAAATTAAAAAAAGACTTATTTTTGAGTAAGGTAGATTTAAATGCCAATTTTTTTGTCAAAATTGGAGTTCGTTTAGTGTCTTATACATTAATTATTAGTCTGTGTGATACGTAGCCTTGTAAAATTCACAGTTCTGCAATTTCGATTATAAAACTGATTGATTGATTATCACTTTTATAATGTAATGTTTGAATGAATAAGCTGAGTTGACATTTTATAAATTACTTTTTTCGTTACACTACAGTTTTCAAATATTGGCGTACTTAATTTACAAGCCGAATACCTCATCAGTTACGTGAATTATCTATCGTATAGTCAACATTTTGAAAAGAAATGTGTTAAAATATTCGTAACCTTAGATAAGTGTACCATTTTTTTAATACGATTATAGAAAATTTGCATTCAGTCTGCAAACAACATTATTACTGTTGTTAACTGCAAATGCACTTTTTCTTTCTAGTTCGGCAGTTGACTGATAGATAGCGCTAGACTTCAACGCGTAACAATTCACCAAGATCGATACAACTAGAGGTGTCGTTGGGACGATTCGACTCGCCCATTGCCTCCTAAATTGTTAATACAAGAAAGTGTAATAATAGCACAAAGATCTACGCCTTATTGGAATTTGAAATTTTACAAAATGATAGTTTTATAAACAATTTTTGTTATATGTCAGTCTGCATGTATTTTACAGTAGATATAGTAACGGAATAAAATATTATGATGTAATTAATCTATTGCCATGAAACCAAAAAATAACATTGAGGATTTAAACTTTCAAAAAAGATCATTATCCAAACTGCTAATACTTCAATGTCTGTTTGTTTTCTAAATAATGTTGTTTTTAGAAAGATGAATCTTTTAGTGTGTTAAAAAAAACAAAACAATTTCAACGAATATTTAAACCTTACCAACGGTTACATCTTCACGAATTATGTGATACGTAGAATAACGTGTCATTGAAAGCAATCTTTAATTACTAGCGATTGAAACTGAACCACGGTGAAAAATTTCAGTTTCCTAAGTTTTATGATTCTTAAAAACAATAATTTTATTTGTGAAATTTTGATTTCCAGCTTGAAGTTACGTTGTTAACGCTTTTAATCCTAACATTGAAATTCATAAATACTAACAATAGTTACGACAAGTGCAGTTACATAGATTACCATTTTAAATGTCAATTAGGCGCTGTACGCATTAAAAACGAATCAAATGATTCAAGTTTGAATCGATTACAAAATTGTATCCGGTTAATTTTACGAAAGTGAAACAAATTTAGAAAAAAATTACCGCGTGTAAAGGTAAATTTGTCGGTCAGTTTGTGTTTTAATCAACATATTCTGTGTTTAAGAATTCCTTTTATTTTATAAATTTTAATCTCTTCCGATTTCCTCTTTATTTTCTTCAAATTGAAAGAATACCAGTCACCTGTGTAATCGATTATCGTGTTATGACTCAAACTAGCACAATCGATTTTTCTTTTAATATGCTAAGTTTTAGAACTACCTACGTAGGCGTCCTACAAGTCATAAAATTTATCACCTTACACGGCCTTTGTTAATGTTTTCCCTTATTAAAAAATATGAAAGAAACTTTGACTCCACTGTGTCTATCTGTCTGTCTGTGCACATCGCTGGTGACTAAACTAATAGACTTGCTAAAATTTTAGGAATAAGTAATAACTCAAATCAGATCAACAAATTTTAAAAGAACAGAAATTCACAGCTGGAAAATTACTGTAACTCAAAAAAATAAAAAACCCTTTTTGCGCTTGAGTTTCAAATTTTTCGAATCTGTTTTTTCCAGATTTACGCAAAATTTTGTGAAAGCTTTCTTAACGCATTTTGCGGGAAATAAATAACTTAAAATGTGTGTGCATTGAACACAAACGAAGTACAGCTACCATTATAAAAATGGCTAATGACCAAATAATTAGACTGTCTACCGCTATGAACGCTGCAAGCTGCAAGGACGGTGGGTAGACGTTTGAGAAAATATACAGTACTTATCTAATTTCGATGTAGTTGAACACTGCCGCAAGATGCCACCAACAGCGAACGCTCACTTATCTCTTATAAGGGTTTTCATTGTAGTACGTTTATGTTCAGTAGTTTGTGTAATGTTTTCGCGCTACAGTATTTATTTTAAAAGCGAATAAAGTTCCAAAAAATGTTGCCTTGGGCAGTGTTCGAAAGTTTGTAAGCGTTTAAATGTTTTGTTCGACTCTATAGAACTGTGTATGCATGTGATCACAGAACGAATAACTGCAGCGGTAATACGTGCATGTACTGTCAGCCACCAGCTACAACAGCCAAGCTTCTCAGACAATGTTTTTAGAACTACAGTACTTGCTACCAGCATGCTAGTTCAATATACGTTTCCTGACATTGGCTCGATCAGAAACGTTATTCGCATTTAAATTTAATTCGTTGTGAAACAATCCAGGGACCATGAATGCAAAATATTGTGTGTGTGTGTTTGTTTGTTTGTTTTTTTTTTTTTTTTATTGTGCCCACGCGCGCGTGGGTGTGTTAATTTTGTTGAACAATTAACAGAGATCGTATTTTCTTAAAATCGACTTTAAAGATTTTGACTAAATTTTATCCAAACGTAGTTCTTAAGCATCAGTGCGGCGACCAAAATGAAAGAGTCAGCCTTCAGTAAAAGTCCGTTTGACTTCCCATGCGATACTTGCATGCGGGTACGCTCAAAGTAATAGTGCATGTAATCTGTGGCCTATATCTTCTAGTTGGGTTTAAACAGTAGCCACCCCGTGTACTTAAAGCAGATAAAATAGCTGACACAGTTATCAGTTTAATTACGTTTGCTGTGGTTTAAAACGTAATTAATTTTATTTGTGTCACAATTATTGTACAAATAATATTACGGCCTAAATTATTTTATGGGACGGAGCGTTTTTGAAATTGATAACACCATGTGTATAGTTTAAAAGACTGCCTATAGTTTTAAGTATAACATGTGCTTAACTTTCCATAATTTTTTCAAAGTTAACTCCTGAAGTCGATGCTTGACCTTATGTAATATTTTACAAGTTTAAATATTGCAATAGTTAATGTTTCTAGATACACGAGAAACATACTGATTGCTTTTATTATAAGCGTAATTGGAGCAAGCCCCTGTAACAATGGCCATCAAGGTAAAGTTTGGGTCTAAGGGTTTATTACTTTTTAATATATCTAGTCAGTTTATTTTAATAGCGATTTTAAGTTTAAAATTATGAACATCGTCATTTAAAAAGCACTAAAGACAAAATGAGCTGATGTACAACTACAGGGGGGGGGGTGCAGACTATTGAGAGGATAGGTGCGGCGATATCCTCACTTTACACTCACACTTACATTTAGGGCGGCAATATGTGCTTTTCGCCTTAAAAAAAAAAGAAAAACTTTTTCCATGGACTTAACAAAATTTGCGCAAGCTTCGTTTATCTGTGTGTAAAATTCTATTTGTAAATGATTCAATCGATCACTATGTAGCTTCGTGAAAATGGCGAAATACGGGTTGACAAAAAATATGTAGGGGTAGTTAAGTGGTGAAATCTTAAGGGAGAAATATTTATTATGTTTATCTATTTAGTGTGACGCTATCATTTAAAACTAAAAGTAATACTGATTATTCCGAATATGTATAATTTTGCATCTACCGTATTTGTATAGAGCCGCCATACCTCTTCAAAAGTACACATTTTTACGTCCTTCCTCTGATTTAGGCATGTTAGGTTAGAAAAATGTCGAAAAATTATTTTTGAAAAAAAAATCACGAATTACTTTTGAAACTTTTTTTTATTGTAGGTTAAGGTCATAAAGGTCAATGACCTTTTGCAGTATGGTTAAAAGATACGATTCAAAAGTCGTTTTGGTATTTGAGCATCAAACACGATTCAAAAAGAGCACTTAAATCGTAGTATAAAAGCGGTATAGTCTATCAGCAATGCAGACGCTTAAAAGTCAGCTGATCCATTCTTGTTTTAATATGTAATTTGTATTAGAAATAAAGCGCCGTCAGTATGTGTTTTGAGAACCATTTTATCTTCTAATCGATCAGGTGATATTTTTCAACACTGACCTGCTGATTTTCATGCAGTTGTTTTTTGGCTGTGTTAATTTTAAAGTGTTTGGATTAAGTGTAGTTAGATATTTTACTACACAAGCTTATCAAGTCATTGGATTAAGGTTTTGTTTGTGTTTGCGGTGACAAAGCTACTGTTTAACCAAGAACTGTTAGCTAAGACTGTAAAACAATGTGGCGGAGTTGGGAGTTAGTGTGGCACGCCGGAGGTAGAACTATTTTGAACCAACTACATAACTTCAGAACCAACAATGTCTACCGTCTCGTAAAACTTGTTTTTTTTATTTGTGTGACGATCATTTTAAGAAATAATCACGTAATATACATGGCCGAATTAGAGAAGGTGTGTATTTATTAGGTAATTTACAGCTTTTAATGTTTGTTGTTCAGCGTTATATTAAAAGTTAAAAGAACAACGTATTGTGTTTTAATACGTTTATCGGTAATTATAATTCGTCCAGATAATATTTTTATTGTTGGAATTGTAGGTTAAAATTTCGTGGTTGGAATTGTAGGTTAAAATTTCGTGGTTGGCATTGTAGGTTAAAATGTTGAGGGTGAATTTGTAGGTTAATTTGTGTAGTTGGAATTGTATGTTAAATTTTTTGTAGTTGAAATTGTAGGTTAAAATTTTGTGGTTGAATTTGTAGGTTAAATTTGTGTAGTTGGAATTGTATGCTAAATTTTTTGTAGTTGAAATTGTAGGTTAAAATTTTGTGGTTGAATTTGTAGGTTAAATTTGTGTAGTTGGAATTGTATGTTAAATTTTTTGTAGTTGAAATTGTAGGTTAACATTTTTTAGTTGGAATTGTAAGTAAATTTTTGTAGTTGGATTTGTAGATTTATTTTTTTGTAGTTGGCATTGTATGTTTAAATTTTGTAGTTGGAATTGTTGTTTACATTTTTGTAGTTGCAATTGTTGTTTAAATTCTTGTAGTTAAAGTTGTAGGTTATTTTTTTGTTAGTACAGAGTTCAGTGGTATAAACATAATTAACTAGATGTTTACCAATTTTTCGTACCAAACTGTAGGTTATGGGTAAACTTCAAAATGGAACGTCTTCCAGCTAAATGGAGGGAGGGGCGTGAAATATTAAGGCGTTCCATATTTTATATAGGTACATTCTGTACAGCGTACGTGATCCAACTACTAACCGGCCTGTTCGCGAATAGAATGCATATTCATAAGCAACGGAAGGGGAAGGAGCTATGTTTTTTTAAATAAATGTTGCCAGACTTTGTCACGTTCAGTGGGGTTCAAATGAAGCCATTAAAACACTCCAAAGTACCGCGAGAAAATCAAAACACACCCTTACGACTAACAGGGATTTTCCTTACTCAACAGCTATTGTATATTTACCCACAACGAGCTGCTGGCAGTGTCCTAACGCGTAAACACATTAAAGTCGGACAAATCTACCGCATATTTTGTAGATTCGTAGATCGGAAAAGCATGCTGTTTGTAATTGCCAGTATTTTACTATAATTTTCAAGTTGATAAGATTTTATTGTAGGCTTGTTTACATATGAAGATTTATAAGTGAATTTGCCAAATTTTAAATATTAAAAAAACGAAAATCAACGCTTAACCTCCTTCGGATTTTCGTTTTATTTCCCTCGTGTAAGGTACTTTTGTAAAAAGACTTAATGTTTCTGTCTCACTATGCAAAGTATAAAAAAGTATGGCGGTAGTGAAAAAAAATCTGTCTTACAGATTTTGATACATTTATGTGATTCCAAGTTCCCTGTGTTTAAAAATGCCGTTTTTATTTGGATGTGTGTGCGTGTACACATCGCTTGGAGGGATGTTTATAAAGCTATTTTTTTTTTTTTTTTTGTAAAAATTGGATTTCACTTTTTTTGGTAACATTGCTCAAATGTAGTCCATAAGTACCCAAACTTAGCCCATAAGGTACGGTTTGCTATATCTACAAAATATCCGTTACGAAAACGTGAACAGTATGTATAATTTATTGAAATTGGTTGATCAGATTTTGCAAAAAACATTTTGGACGTGTTGCAGCGTACCACAAACCACATTACGCTTGAATGAGACAGAGGGGGAAGGGACGTCTATCTTCCCTTATTCAAATATTTACTTCCGCACTTAAATCTGGCTAAGTGGGATATGAGTGCAGTGTTATTTGTGTTTTACTGTACTGTAGCGTAACTCAAATCAGTGCGGCAAGTTTTAAATTAAATAAATTTACAGTTTGTTCTACTACTTCAGAAATAAACCCTATCCGCCGCCGAGTTTGTGCCAAAGTTTCTGTGAAATCTCATGTACTGAATTTGAAATTTTTGTTGTCGAATGGAATCTGAGAAAATTATATATATACTCAACAGATGTTGAAGATAGGCACGCATACAGGAGAAAGATGCTCGGTTGGAAGGTCCCAGAGAATTAAATCCCAAAGAGAGCAGGGGTAAAATGGACGGAGGAGCGGAAGAGGATCCATGGGGACAGGATGAGGGAGGTGTGGAGGATTAAAAGGAACAAGACATGAGTCGGAGTGGTTTGCGTGATCCAACAGGGTCTATGCGCAAATAATAATAATTATTATTATTATTATATATATATATATATATATATATATATATATATATATATATATATATATATATATATATATATATATATATATATATATATATATATATATATATATATATATATATATATATATATATATATATATATATATATAGGCCTATTATTTTTCACAGTTTATTTCAATATACTTTCAAATCGTGGTTTTTAAGTGAGTAGGCCTATGTCTTTACGTTCGGTGTGAAAAATTTTGTGGTACAGTGAGCAACGAAAGGATACAGTGTACGATGAAACAGCTGGTTATCACAGAGGTTATAGTAATTGGGAACAATTATATGTAGGCTATTATAAAATCAAGCGACTTGATCATAGATAGGTAGGCTACTTAGTTCGCATAATGAAAGGCGAGAATGGAATACTCGTAAATATTAAATAAAATAACAGTATTTTTTGTAGTAATAATATATAAACTAAAATTATATACATATGTTACAGATGTTATGTAATAATATTTAAACAGATGTTTTTTGGTTATAAAAGGCAATTTCACACTGTGAAGAGAGTTTGTGTAGATTTTAGAAAGCTAAAAAAAGTTCCAAAAAGAGACCGAATGAAAGTTTAAGTGATGAAGGCAATTAATTGTTCATGAGACGGACTTAATGCACAGACGGCAAAGAAAAATTGTTCCAGCGTTTCTGAAATATATACAGATCGTTAAAGAAGGCAGGAACTGAGAGGTGAATAAAAATTTAGAAGAAAATAGCGATTCAACAGAATCTCAATGCGTTATTCACTTGTAACGCGCGTAGACTTTGCGCCCCAAAAAATGTGTCTGTTTCAACTTTCGTACGGTAACTAAAATTAAAATATATTCTGATAACAAATTTTAATAAATTAGACTGACTTTAAATTTTTTTTTCAAATCGGATAAATCCTTTTCGTACTCCTACTGTTACAGGTTAAGATAAACTTTGAAGCTACGCTAACATGCGTTAAGTTTGCGTGTTTGTAATTACATGAAATTGAGCTGCATGTAGGTCTACAGCCTGGCTTAATCTGATGTGAGCGTTATACTCGTATACGGCAACTTCATAACGAGCTTTTTAATATTTACTGCTGAAGAAGTAACAGACGTTTCTTGTATAATCAATAACACTACTTCTATCTGTACGACGTAGGTGGGTCAGATAGCATTTTGAATTTTCCAAATCCATTGAAATTAAAAAATCAATTTAACGGCAGTCATGGTTCATTTTCGTTTTTTTTTTTTTGTAAAAATTTAAAATGCTTATTTATGCGGATTTTTGTGTTAATTATTATAGTGAAATGATAATTTCAAAAAAGGGTTAGATGAACAACTTTTAAAAAAATCACAGTTATCGTCAACGATATTTAAATTTGTATGAAATTCGGATGAATGCTGAACAATTCTTGTGTTACTGTAAATTATCGCACAGGCATTTAATTAACAGGTCAAAGTTATAATGTAAGATAAGCATGAAGTATGTAAAGTTATACGGTCTGTAAATGTGTTCAAACTCGGAATTCGGTAACATAAATCCTCATCTACAGTGCTGCGGTCACTGCCCTTGGGTATTCGTCTTGACCAAGTGCGCGCAATGCGTTCGGGGTAAACGGAGCTGTTCAATGAGCCTAAAGCACCGCTCTGTACACAAGGGAATGTGGTTCAGCGAACCAAATTTGTGGGCGATTCCCTGGACACATCTTGCATCGTCGTTTCCAACTCGGGCTTTGCAATTTTTGAAAAGAAAAAAAACAATTGTAGCTGACAGAACACTAGCTTTCTATTATTTTACAAAGCAACTGTAAGAAATCTATTTATAATCGTGAAGATATTTTTTTTTCAAATTTAATAACTATTTCAAAATTTACTTTAAACTGCACGAAGTAAACCCGCATGAGATATACAAAAGTTGGTGATGGTGAACAAATTTATTTTGTAACTTACAAATAAAGTATACAGCGGATGCAGGGAATGTGGCCAATATTGATTGAAAAGTAACTGGATTCAAGCAAGAGAATGCATTGTCAGTGTCCCTGGAGAAGGTATACTATAATATCCTTAGGGACTTGCTTTCTAAAGCGTATCTTCTATTTATAAAGTAAGTGACTCGCATGTAAAATAGGCCTTTAGACGGGGGGGGGGTGGCCACCAAATGCGGAGCAGGGCGGCTAATGAGTGAATAATGACTCAAAACTTAACCTATTGCGTTTAGTGTAAGTGCGGCCATAGAAAGCGGATCAGAGCTGAGCGGAGTCATGGCTCCGCTTCGTTTTCATTTTTGTTTTTTTTTTTGTATTTAATGTTCGACTATTGTGCACACTTGGGCTAATGCAGACGATGGAGATGATTTATAGCGTATGAAAATGCCAAGCCCTGGCCGGGAATCGAACCCGGGTCCTCGGGGTGAAACCCTAGTACGCCGCTTCGTTTTCAGTGACAGCTCTTAGGCTACATTAAAAACAATACGTTTCAGTTTTGAATACGCGCGATATTGGCCATCCGGCTTTAAGAAGTAGCCTATGGTACTTGCTTTTATATGAAGTTCATTGTGTGAACTTGTGAATTTTTTCACTTGCACAGTGATTAAAAAAAAAGCACAGATTTATTAACAAATTTCCGTTTAAACATCAGGGCGGCTGTCATGGTAAGATCCAAACGCGGAATCTTAAAATTAGTACTGATCCTGATATGTAATTGTATGTGTTTAGCACTATATTTTGTTAACGTAATTTTGGTCTGATTTTATTCAAACTTGGCACCAAAAATTGATCTTATTAAAGCTAAGGCAAGTTCGTTTTACAACAAAGGGCCTAAACGGTCAACTGTTTCAAAATGATGACGGTTCGAAATCGTAACTTGGTTTTATGTCTACGCGCATGCGCACGCGCATGTGTGTATTTTGTTTGCCGAGCTTGTATAAATAAATCACGTGATTATTGATTACTTCGAGATTAAATGTAAGAGCAGTCCTAAATAAATGAATAATCAACAATTCTAATGAGTTCAGTTGTTGCTTCTATAAAAGCGCAAATTAGAGGCAACTAATAGAAACGTTTTTGCAAAAATAAAAAAAAACCATCACATGTTTGTATGTAGTAAAACTAATTGTAGCACATGTTAGCATTTGAAACACAATACCGTATTATAATAAGTGAATTTCCAAAGAGTTCACTTTTAATTAATTGTTGTTGCAATTGTTTCTTTGACGTAATCTGATAAAAATTAATTGATTGTTTCGAGGTAGCTTTTATTTTTAATTAACTAAAGGCAAATGAAGTAATTAAACGATAAAACCGCCGCCATTTGCGATGTCTTCAGCGATAAGTCACCAGTAGAAAGAACCAAAAGTAACAGATCATGAAATACGTTCAGGTCTGTATTTCGAAGAAACGAATAACTAGCTCGCGTACAGAAGAAAATTATATTGCATTCTAATAATAACGCGAGCGTTCGCACTGAACAATGGATTCAGGTAAATATAGACGTCAGATCGAAGTGCTGACGTCATGCCTCCGTATTTGCTAGGGACGTCGCTACCTTGAGACAGGCTACGTTTACAATACATCACCGTAAGGGAACTGTAACTGCAGATTGGAGGTTAGAAGATTGTCACGCTTGAAGATGTGTTCAGAATTTTGTAACAAGATTGATACTCGTTCGGTATTGTCCGTGAAATTCAAATTGGCCTATATAGCGTATATATATTTGTAAACAAATTTGCACTATTAAAAAATAAACATTTGCGAGCATGAGCTAGTACGTATTATTTATACAATGGTTCTGTTTTTGTTTTTAATGATAATAATTCTACTGCGCATACGTTAACAATTTCAGGTCTATAGGTGCCAATAGATTTGGTTGCACGTCGCAAAACCACAAACATTCCTTCTGTTAATACTGTGCATAGATTGGAGGCGCATGATCTATTAGCTTTTCTGAAAGTTAAAATACACAGCTGATTTTTCTCTTTCAAAATTTGTGACAGCTGTTTGTTTTCGTACATGGATTCAAATGACAAACAGCTGTGTTATGAAAAACATACACAGGTCAAATTTTGCTTATGTGTGGAGGTAACTTAAGTCAGTATAGCAAATTTAAAATTTACGGTTAGGAAGTAAAATAAACCTTTTATCCGAGTTTTTGTTTTGAATTTTGTACACTAAGTTGATTTTGTAAATGGCTAAAATTTGAGTAAAATCAGATCACCGATTTTGAAAAAATTAGTACGAATTTATGGGTAATTTTTGTGTGTTTCCTTATTCAAGTTTTCAAAAAAACCAAATGTGAGGTTTGCGTGATGTTTTTTTTTTTAGATTTATTTTTATAACTGCAAAAATCTGTCGCTATTTTGTTTGGCACTGACTGTAAAATGAACAGTTTCCACAATTCACCATTCACTTGCAACGTAGTTATATACTAACGCGCATGCGCTGCAGTCATGCTCGCTCGCTTATCAGCTGTATTAATGTTAACCCTGTTATTGGTTTGCTCCATATTAGAATAGTTATTGTGTATTTACAGCACTTCTCTGGAAACAGCCTAATCCATTTCGCATACTTTGTGTAGTGCTAGTTCATTTATTTAATGTGCCCGTAAACGTTTTACCTTTTACTTACGCGCAACTTGTAAAATCTCTTTCGTATTGTTAATACAGTATACACACATACGCGCGCGCACGCACGTGTTATTATTTACCAAAAAAAATTCGGTTTAGAAAATACCCGGAAATAGACGTAATGTATATACAGTAAATTCTGTCTATAGCGGCATTGAAGGGAACGTTAGTTTTCTCCGCTATAGAGAGCACTCAGTCAAAATGTGTTTTTTATTTGAAAAAAGCATTATACACTATTTTTAATTTGAAGTATTGAGTGCAAAGTTTATTAAAATAAAACTGTATGACGTACAGTCTTTAAAAACAATATTTATTAAATAATAACCTACTGTATGAATAGAAATTGTGAGAAAAATAATAGCTTATTGTAATTGTGAGAAAAAGGCAACATTTTGCCGAAACTACTGCAGAACCTCTTCATCAATTAATTCAAATTGTGGCTTTCGAATTTTCTTGAACCTATTCCGTTCATTATAGGATTTCTTTTGTTTTATTTTTATTTTTTAGTATCGTGCCAACAGAATAACCAGCTAAATTAAAATTTCGACAAACATCTACTTGCTTCACACCTTTCTCTAACTCACGCGAAACTCTAACCTTTACATCTAACGATAAAATTATCCGTTCGGACGCCTTTACACTTTGTTTTAAATGTAAACAAAACACTGGTTTCAGTTGACACACTGCGCACTGCTTTTAATACTCCAACTACGTGTTGGCATACAGATAAATAGGGTAGAAGAATAGGACGTGTGCACGTGTTTCGCCGCTATAGAAGGATTCTGGAATTTTGTTGGCCTGAGTAAAGAAAGGTACAATACATATTTTTACTATAGATAGGGACCAATACATTTTGCCGTTATAGAGAGATTTCCATTGTAAAGAGATCCGCAATAGAGAGATTAAAACGGGAAACCTGTATGTTGAAATGTTTAGCAACGTACTGATGTCGAACATTCGTGAACAGTGTACTCGAGTTAATCGCCTCGATGAACTGGTTTCAAAACAGAACAGATTAGCTTCTCCGTCGGTTACCTATTCTGAAATGATGTTCTTGTAACGTAGCGCCCCGTCTGTCACGTATTTTTGTAATTTAATTCTTTCCTATCTTGTACAGTTTTCATGTAAAATGTCCAAAACGTTTACACCGTCCTTTTGCCTAACTTTGTTTGTACACTTTTGATCATATATAAATGAATTCGTAACTCGTATCAGTATAGCAAATTTTATAAAGTAAACGTTATTTTGGGAGTACGGTTGCAATGTAAATATGAAAAAACAAGCTTTAACAGCGATCAGGGTTTATTTTGGTTTTTACAACGTATTCCCAAAATTTGATTAAAAATTTAGATACGCTGAGTCTTCAAATATTATCAATATTTCAGCAGAATCTGATGAATCCGTTTTTGAGAAACTCGGCCAGTTTTCCGGTTTTCTTTTGTAACTCTCAAACTGGATTTTTTAAAAGTATCGACCTATTCGTTTTATTTGAATATTCAAGCACTAAATTGGACAAAATTTCGATAAAAATCGGTTTTTCTAATAATCTACGAACTATAGGCTCAAGTATAGTTGTTGAAACACTGCACCTATGACTCAAACACTATAGCCTACATACAGTATAAAAATTACACAGTGGTTGAAAAAATACAGCTATGGCTAAAAACTACTCATATGATTCAAAAACTACATCTGCGGTTCAAAAACTACATCTATGGTTTAAAAACTACACCAGTTATCCAAAAACTACACTTATTGTTAAAAAACTACACGTTTGTTCAAAAACTATATATGTGGTTAAAAACTATACATATGGTTCAAAAACTACACAAGTAGTTCAAAAACTACATTTATTGTAAAAAACAGTGCAGTTCAAAAACTATATCTGCGGATCAAAAATCACACGTATGTTCAAAAACGTCACACGTGGTTCAAAAACTATATCTGTTGTTCAAAACTACATATGGTTCAAAAACTACAGTAACGGTTAAATTTCGCACAATCGGTAAATTCGTTTATAGTCTCCTTCATGTGCATAGACAGTGTTTTTCTGTTACGATTGTTGTTGTTAGGCACGTTACTAGTCTCACATCAAGTTTTATTTTTGTTTACTTTCTAAATTATTATTTTTTTTTTGGAGTTTAACGTCCGACTATTGTACACACGGGGGCTAATGCAGACGATGGGATGATTTATAGCGTATGAAAATGCCAAGCCCTCGCCGGGAATCGAACACGGATCCTCTGGGTGAAGGCCTAGTACGCTATCAACTAGGCCACCGAGGCGGCCCAAATAAATTAACTTTTAAGTAGCAAATATATCAGATTGTCATTATAAATAATATACGAGTATGTAAAGTTTAACACAAATTTACACGTTAATTGGATTATTTGTTATAACGTTTAACAACCTGTATTTTTATTTACTAATGTTTCGAATGTATTAAATGTGCAATTGTTGTTTTAACCGAATCTATTAAAACAAATTGTAAGCCGCCTCGGTGGTCTAGTGGATAGCGTACCAGGCTTTCACCCCGAGGATCCGGGTTCGAATCCCGGCGAGGGCTTGGCATTTTCATACGCTATAAATCATCCCATCGTCTGCATTAGCCTAAGTGTGCACAATAGTCGGACGTTAAACACAAAAAAAAAAAAAAAAAAAAAAAAATCAAAACAAATTGCCAACAGAAATTAAAGAAATATTAAAATCTGCAGGGTAATATTAAAGAAGTTCTGCCCGTCTGTAATTTTAAAACAACATTTACAGTGAAGTAATTAAAGAGTGTGTCCGAGGAGTGAAGTTGTACAATCAACAGGCGAGAAGGTCGGAAGAACGTTGATTAATTGCATTATTTAATTTTCCCTCTGCAGCAGAATGAACTGTAGATTATTTCGTGCTGTTTATTTAACAGCCAAGCGGCCGTCGGATGTTGAATTCAATTAGAGCTGCAAGTTAATAAACATTCAAAGTACCGTGTAAATGCCCGCCTATTGCGATGAAACTTTCGCCGTTATATTTATACGAACAACCCTTATGATTTTAAATACACTTTGCCACAAAATTAATTTAATAATTACAAAATAAATAAACAAACTAATTGACTAACTGTGATACACATTTCGGTAACATGGCTGCCATCCTCAGGGGGAAAGTACAACAGAAGTGATGTTATATTTTTGTCGGTGATAGAATTGTAGAAATGTAGCGTAATTAAATCAGATTATAAAGCGATAGTGTTTTCAGTTTTTCGTGTAAAAATAAACAGTGTTATATGTGTTTCTTTAACTCACTAGCGTTCAAACTGTGGTTTACAAATTTGTAAAGTTACAACTTGATTGAAGTGACAATATATCTGTACATATCGATATATTTCGATGTGTTTCAGTATATTTTGAAATATTTTGGTAGCCTTATTTAAGTTTATTTAAGTTAATATTTAAGTTTATATACTTAAATAAATTCCGACATTTTTTGATATAATTTGAATATATTTGATATATTTCGATATTATATTTAATATAATATATATTTGGATAATTTTGTTATATATTTTGATATTTTTGTAGGCCAATTTACGCTTTACAATGCATTGTGTGTATGTTGTTGTTTTTTGATATATTATTGTTAACTAGTTTTAGTCATATATCTATAACTGTTATTATATTTTGTATTGTTTTATTTATTTTTACAACTATAGTTTTTTTTTGTATTAGATTTTTTTAATTTTGTTAGTTTTTTTTACATTCCCATTTGGCGTGACTGCGATGATAACGTTATTGGTTTTTCGCCGGCAAAAAAACAAAAAAATATTTTGATAGTTCTGTTTCGAATTTATTGATATATTTCTGTAATATGTTTTGTTAAAATCATGTTTAATATCGAAGTTACTGGTCAGTCAATGGTTCTCTGTCTATAGTGTATTCATCATCATTAGCCGCCTCGGTGGCCTAGTGGATAGCGTACTAGACTTTCACCCCGAGGACCCGGGTTCGATTCCCGGCGAGGGCTTGGCATTTTCATACGCTATAAATCATCCCATCGTCTGCATTAGCCCAAGTGTGCTATAAAAACATGATTTTAAAAGAATTCTTTATTTTCAAAATGTAAGAGTGAAAAAGATTGTCAAAAATAAATGATATCAAAGAACGCCGAGTGTTATCGTTTGAAAGTGGACCCAGAACTGATAGTGAAAATACATTTGGTTATTATAAATACAGTATATTTTTGTGTGTCAGAAGTGAGGCAAATTGCATTTTTCTAATATTTTTTAAAACATTCCCGTATGTATGAAGAGTTTTTAATCGTTTTCCAAATTTACGAGTTTTGTTTGTTTACTTTCTAATTGCATGAAGTGCTCAGAAGTTATGGTAACGGTGAAAAAAATGGTGGAATGTTTATGGATACTGTAATTTTCTGGTTTCCGGAATCTAAAATTTATATTTTATCTGACTTGAACACTTGGGCTAATGCAGACGATGGGATGATTTATAGCGTGGCCAATGAAAGTGCCAAGCCCTGCCCGGGAATCGCACCCGGGTCCTCGGGGTGAAAGCCCAGTACGCTATCAACTAGGCTTGTCTGTGTTACGTCATTGGCGACTAAACGAATAGACAAATTCTGGTGTTGACGTATAGTAGTTTGCCATTATTTCGAAACCATTTTTATTTAAAAAACTATAAAAATGAATAAACATCGCATCCGTCGGAAATAAGCTTCAAACAATGTTTATCAGGTTTCACTCAGAACAAAAACGTATTGGTCAGGAAAAAGGTTAAACATGCTCGTCAGATATATACTATACATTATATTTTGATGACAGTAATTGTAAAAGCGACATGGGCTTAATTTTATATAGTCTAATAATAATGCACTTAAAATAATTGAATCACTCAGATTTCATCATGCAGTTTGAAAAACAAAGCAACAAGTGACACATAAAGACAATAATCACGGTTCGAAGCAGTGACTTTACCCCAAATTAACAGTAGTGAATATATAAAAAAACGAAACATTTGATACTCGAAGCATCGGTATTTTACAACCAAAAATGTAGGCCTAAATAAACTTACCGTCGTCTAATTCGTAACCTTTTGTACTACACTGTTATGAAAGTCTGAGTTTACAATAGCAACAAACAATAAATTTTGCGTAAATTCGTTATTGTATTTTTAAATCACCACAGCCAGATTAATTTTCAATGGTAGTTCAATATTAACCTATTATGGAGTTAAAAAGTATCCGCCATTTTGAAACGTCCGATTTATCAAGAAGTCTGTTTTTTATAAATTAAATTACACAGTTCTTTAACTTCGGCAAATTACAAACATACATTTTAAAACTACCGAGCGGTTTAAGGCGGTGAGTAAGGTGCGTTAGAAGTGAGCGGGTTCGAACTCCGCAATGGCTGTTGATTTGTCTGTGCAATCTCCAATAGAGGAAACCGCAAGGTGGATGGTCGGACGGAAGCTGATTGGGGCAGGTGATTTTTTTTGTGAGTTCTATACATGACTAAGAGTATTGCTACTTTTTTTCTAAAGTGAAAACTTTATGGTCGCGGTTGACAAAACGTGTATAAACATTTGCTTTCGCGTCTCGCTTGGTTTCGTAGCGCATACCTCACAACATATATATTTTGTTCTCGTTTATATGGAATCTTGCAGTGACTACAGTGGTACCTCGATATACGAGTGCCCCAATATACGAGTGTTTTGAGATACGAGCCACCGAGCGAGCGATATTTTGCTTTAAAATGAGAGCAAGATTTGAGATGCGGGGCGCATGTTGGTGTCATGTGCAGCGTCTAACAGTTTCTCCCACCTCAGATTAGATCTCAGTCTGAGTGCGCATATTTTGGAAGGACCACTTTAACATCGTGATATGCCTAAGAATTATTTATCAGACCTGACTGGATGTTACAACGAGGACCTTAACCTCCGCATGGAAGAAGCTGTGGCCTGAGGCTGTAGCTGAAAGGGCCTTCGAAGGATTGGAACCCGAAGAGTCTGTGGTAGAGGAGATTGTTTCTCTAGGAAAATCCATGGGTCTGGAGGTGGATGAGAGAGATGTGAACGAACTCGTTGAGGAACAGTCTCGGGAGCTGACAACCGAGCCAGGAGGAGCCAGAGATGGAGAAGGTTATCTCTACAAGAGATATAAAGGAGAACTTGGGAATGTGGGAGAAAGTTGTAGAGTTCGTGGGTAAAAATCACCCCGAAAAAGTTGAAACT